>CM062811.1:177129745-177783912 GCA_031772625.1 Pinus tabuliformis
CATTTCAATTTCTCATGATGATGCAATTCTAGCTTTCAATTATGCTACTTAATTCAACATATCAATTAAACAAACTAGAATGGTGTAGTTTCTTCAATGGAATGCTAGAATGAATATTTCACATAAACATTTCAATGAAAATTTTCAAACAACCAAACATCAATCATATGCAAAGCATGATAAAAAGAACTCACTTCAAACCAAAGATGAAAAGATTCAATCGAAACAAACCAAGTGATGTAATCTATGCTCAGAAAATAGATGTTCAACAAGAGAAGATAAAACGAAACTTTATTACTCGTTCAATTGAAAACAACGCAATAGAGATTCAAGGACTAAAACATGAAATGCATGAAGTAGCAAATCACCAACTTGATTTGATGAGCATATAAGCAAATGAATAGACAATGACCTAGATGCCCTAGGAACACAAACCATCTAAATAGCTCAAAAAATCAAGTAATGCAATCTCAAACCAATCAAGCAAATAAATCAAGCTAACAAAGCATTCTAGTTAGGGAGAATAAGGCAAACAAGCCAAGAAATAGAATCTATGAGGACAGGACACACTGGAAATGATTTAAGAGAAACCCTAATTTTAACCTACATGAATCGATGCGAATGTCTAACTAGCAACCGATGCCATAAGGGGTTGTGGCATGACTGTTCAAGAGGAACTCATGCTGGTCGGCACTACTGTTAGCAAAATAACAGCGTTGATCGAGGGATTCAAAGAAAAACCAAAAAATCCACAAACCAAAACCAAACCTATCACTCTAAATTCAAGAATCAAAGCAGTAGATAATTTAAAGTATAGATTACAAAAGAAAAAGAGTGATACAACAAAAGTCATCACAAATCATGAAATGAAAAACAATCCAAAGAGAGGGATGGCTTCCCCAATATGGTCACCAATTTGTGGAGTAGGAAGATTCTCTCCGCGGACAAAGAAAATCCCTCTAGCCCAAGGGAGAGGGTCTAGCCACAAACAAGACAATCTGACATAAGTTCCCTTAGATTGAGAATGGGTAAGGTCCTACCTCTTGTATCGCTTATCCTTGTTTGATGAAATCCTTGTGTCTTTGCTTCAGCGATCAACTCCTTAATGTCAATCAAGCACCTAAAACAAATACACAAGAAACCAAAGCACACATGATAGCATACAATAGATTCAACCTACCTAAGAGGCTAAGGAGTCTTAAGCTACCAAATATCATATGTGATTGATATAGGAAATAAAATATCAGCTGTATTATTATGACAAAAAGGAAAGTACAACCTTCGCCTTACTGTTGTAGGTTTCCTTCGACGTGTCTGGGTTCCAGCACCATTGTTAGCATCTCATGATTCACCTCAAATAATATAAGTTCAAGGCTTCTTCCCCTTTTCTCCAAACCAAACAAACTACAAACTTATTCTCCCTTTACAAGCGCAAACTAGAAGGCTAAGGCTATCAAGAGTTGTTTAGGCTATCAATATTTTGCAGATTATTCCATCCCTTCCATTAGCTAGCTGATGTTGGAATAGGATAAGTTTATATAGCTTGAGAGAGAGGACATGGATCCTCTTATGATGGGAGAGGTCTCATTCCTTTTGGTTTGTTCCATTTTAATAGGGGAAAGGAGCTCACACAATCTTTCTCATCTCTATCTCGATTAACCATTTACCAGACTTCCGTTCACGAAGCTTCTAGACCTAGAAGCTTCGAATCCATTTTTTAAAACTTTCCAAAAGAGGGTCAGCATAGGTAACGGATGGATACAAGTACTGATCGACGCTAGGCTTAGTGTTAAACTTTTTAAATCGGCGCAGGGAAGAAACTGAGGGATAGCGGTGGCCTTTAAAACTGAGTTTGAAGGAATATTCTCTAGAAATGATGTAAGAGGGAAATGTTCTGCAGATGAAGAGTGATGTAAAGACATGTTCCTCATGATAGGAAAACACATGAGGTTCATTGTAAAGGACCTCCAAGATCGAGGAACGGAGATTACAGGGATAGTGACAAAATGTTGTGTAACAAATCCACTTGTCAAAAAATGACAAGGATCTCACACAACCAAGTCTTATCTCTGCTTGGGGGATATCCAATTTTCAACACATGAAAATGATCTCGCACAACCAAGTCTCATCTCTGCTTGGGGGGATCCACTTGTCAACACATGACAAGGATCTCACACAACCAAGTCTGAACTCTACTTAGGGGGATTCACTTGTCAACATATGACAATGATCTCGCACAACCAAAGCTCATCATCCATGACCACCCTCTCTAGGAAGGGTCACATTCATCAGTCCAAGCTGCTCTTTGAAAACCAAGAACTTCCCTTACGATAAAGGCTTGGTAGGAATGTCGACGATTTGCTTATCAATCATATGATGGATTCTTATTGCTCCTCTCTACACCATATCCCGGATATAGTGATATTTGATCTCAATATGCTTTGAATTCTCATGGAACACGGGATTTTTTGCAAGTCAAATCCCACTCTTATTTTCATATTAAATTATTGTTGTGTCCATAGCATGCTAAAACAACTCTCCAAAGATATTCCTCAACTATATTGCCTCACATCTAGCCATGCAAGCAGCAATGTCCTCATGTTTAGCCGGGTTGAGGGCTGCAAAAATTTTCTTCCTGCTCGTCCAAGATATCATGGCAAATCCTAAGCTAAAGCAAAACCCATACATGTTTTTTTCTTCCAGTAGAGTTACCAACCCAATCAACTTCAGAGTACCCAAGTAGTCTTACATATTCGACAATATATTTCAATCCAATATTTATGATCCCATGCAGGTATCTCAGCACATGCTTTGCAGCAATCCAGTGTGCATGGGATTTTTTAATCATGTATTGGCTCACAATATTGACAACAAAACATATCTCTGGTCTAGTGTCACTAAGAACATCAATGCCCCAATCATTTTTTGATTCTCAAAAGGATTTTCCAAATCAAGGCCTGGAGCTTCACCACACAACTTCTTGAAGTTCATCTCCATTGGAGCATTCATGGATTTACATTCTGTTATACTAAAATTTTCTAGCATCTTGACAACATATTTTCCTTAAGAAATGAAAATCTCACCGGGTTTTCGCCATACTTCAATACCTAGAATGTAGTGCATCAAATGAAGATCTTTCATTTCAAATTTAGAATCTAACTCCCTCTTACACTAGAGGATAAGAGGTTCACCACCAGTCATAAATAAATAATCAACATATATTACCAAAATCAAAGGCATACCTTGGATTGCCTTGAAGTAAATATTTGGATCAACATTACTTCTAGTAAAACCAAGCTTCATTAAGAAACTATCAATGTGATCATACCAATCTCTTGGAGCTTGCTTCAAACCATAGAGGGATTTATTTAGTCTACACACACGATTTATTCGATCATGTACTTCAAAACCTTGTGGTTGCTCCACAAATACTTCTTCCTTGAGGAAGCCATGCAAAAAAGTAGTCTTCACATCCATTTGGTGAAGGGACCATCCTTGACTAGTAGCTAGAGACACAATACATTAGATGGTTGTATAACAAAAAATAGGTGCAAAGATTTCATCATAGTCTATTCCCTCTTTCTGAGAGAACCCTTTGGACACAAATCAAGCTTTATATTTTTCAATACTACCATCAACACCATGTTTAATTATATACAACCATTTAGAAGACACAACAGATTTACCTTGTGTCCTTGGAACCATTTCTCATAAAACATTATGAATGATGGACTCATATTCTCCAGCCATTGCATATTTCCACACTTTAGCCTTCACAACTTCTTCAAAAGTGCATGGTTCAACTTGAATAATGTTTCTCATGGCTATAACATATTCTTGGAACTGGCATGGTTTCTTTCTTTCTGTAAAGTTTCCTCTGGGAGAAACATGCTTATCAACATCTTGAAGGGTGTCATGAAGCCATAAAGGTCTCTTTTTAGCAGGAGGATCACATGGAGGAGGATCCAAAGGATCCATGGGCTCCATGTGTTCATCAACAAGATCAATCCCAGGCTTAGGATTTTCTTGTATCTCAAATGCATCATCTTGACTATCGACATTAGAAGAAGGAAGAGGAGTGTCTCTTGCATTTCCAGGAGCCGCATCTTCATTAAATGTTACATCCCTGCTAAACTATATTTCACAATAACCAAGAATCATACCTTTCTTACCTAAATCTTCCAGCTTGGTACTCTTTTCCTTTGACACGTGAAAGTAGACAGGGCAACCAAAGATCCTCAAGTCTCCAACCTCGGGTTTTTCACCATAGAAGACTTCTTCCGGAGTATTTTTGTTTAGGGCACGGTGAAGAGATTTCTTTTGAACATAGACAATTGCGTTAGAAACTTCTCCCAGTAGAAACTTTGGTAGCTTTTGACCATGCAACATATTTTTGACTGCTTCCATGATAGTTCTATTATTTCTCTCAGCCACTCCATTTTATTCTGGGTTATATGGTATTGTGGTCTCTTTCTTGATTCCAACTTCTTTGAATAATTCTTGAGCTCTTGTACACTTCATGTACAGTCAATTCATGGGATAGCTCGACATCTTCCTCAATCTCAATACAAAGGACTTGGTTCTCACATTTATCAAATGTACCTATTGATCCCAAAACAAGAGCAAGAGCAATAGTAGCAAAGTAAATAAACATAATGAAAGTATACCTAGTGATGAGGCAGGTCTTTCTTTCTTTTCTAGATGTGAGAGTGGCTCCTTCATTATCCTTGCAACAACTTCTTCTTGGAGTTTACTCTTCTTGCACTATTCTGCACCCTAATGGTCTTCAAGATATATTTTTCTTGATCGCGTCCTCATCAAGAAGTTAGTGAAAGAATCATTCAAATACTCATGCACGAAGAATAGCCAATAATCTATAAAGATAAATATAAACAAAAAAGTGACACAGAGAAACAATATAAGACTTTTAAAAACTTAATTTTTAATGGGGATTGGAAGAATTTGTTAGCTCCCTCTTGATCCGGTCTCTATAAGTTAGCATTGTCCATTAGTCATATGCCATTGGTAGAAGAAATTCATCTTATTGAACACAACTTGGCAAACTCCATCATGATCCAGTCTGATTGCAGGCATTTCGGAATCCATATTTCTCACATGAGGTAATGCCACAATTTATATTGATGATTACTTGTCGTGAATCAATGCATGGATATGTCTTTTATTGATTTTATAAAGATCTTCAAATATTGATCCCAAAGTGAAGGCGTGTAATAATAAGTATACATATTGACTCCGTTTCCTACAATGATATTAGTTATAATCCATCTTTGTTCACTGCAAAATAGGTAAGTTTAGGAAACTATCATTCCAACTTTTGCAAAAGTCATGATTCTTACCTACAACCACTATTGTTAGTAAATTTTAATATGAAAATTACCAAAACCAATAAGATTATGGCATTTCTCATATAAAGCGAGAAATTCAAAATCCACCTCATCGTCAGCGTTCAATTTCTATTAGTTATTCTTTCATAACCTTCTATGCATTATACTTATTTTCAAGACAAAACAAAGTAAACTATCAAATGGGAGTTGTACCGAGTATCCTTTTTTGAGGTACAAAAAGTCATCCGATTTTGAAAAGTGTTGATTCTAAATACACCTTTTTTTAAGCATATTTTTGACACATTACATTTTCTTATTTACCATGTATAAACATTTTTTTTAAATGTTAGTGATTTTCATGCTGATTTTGAAAAATATTGATGCAACGTCAACCCTTTTTTTCAGAGGGTTTATTTTTGACACTTTAAGTTTTCTAATGCATTAAGTGTGGATAATTTTTTTTAAATATTGGTGATTTTCATGTGGATTTTGAAAAGCATTAACATTTTTTAATATATATTTTTGACACTTTATATTTTCTTATGTCCTAAGTATGCACAATTTTTTTAAATTTTTTATTATTTAACAAATTTTCAAATTGTTTTATTCCTCTTCTTGTTTTTCATCCTAAGATGTTTGTTTTTTAAGGGTTTTCCAAACAAGTGTTTTTTGTTTTTCTATGCAATGCTATTTTTATATTGAAATTTTTATTTTTATTTTAAAACTTAACAAAAATAATAACATTAATATTTTGAGGTTATGATTTTTTACATATTTATATATCGTTAATTAATACTTCAATGCACACAAAATAATTGTCACTAAGAAATAATAATTTTAAATACTTGACAAAAATTACACATTTTGCATATAGATATAATTAAAAAAGTATGTATTTCATAACTTTTTTGCTAAAAATGACATGTTAAATAAAATATTTTTATGAAAAAAATGAATTAAAAAAAGTTGGAATAATAGCAAATTTTATGAATTTTATATCGAAAGATGATGACATTTGAAGTTTAAAACAAATAAAAATACCTTAAAAATAAAAATTAAAAACATAAATATTTAAAATATAAAAATAAAAAACATTAAAAAATGATAAAAACATTAAAAAAGATTTACAAAAAAAAACATTAAAACTTATGTTGCATGAGTTTTTGGAACGTGGGAACGTTGGGAACTTGGATACGAGTGTCGGGAATGGCTAGGGGTTTCCCAAAAATTTACAGGAAACGACTAATAGGGAACGATAATATTATATAATAATAAAAAATTAAAAATATATAATTATATAATAATCAAAATTAATATTAAATCAAAATATTCAAATGTTAAAATCAATTTAAATATATAATCTCTCTTATATATAAATATATTCTCTGAGTGTCTCTCTCCCTAAGTCTCTCCCTTTTATATATATAAAATATTAAAATGTCAAGTTCATTATCAGTTCTCTGACACATGACCAGTATTTGAAACAATCTGCCTTAAAAATACAAAGGAACAATTTTACCTATGTTTCTCTAGTTATTCTTATGAGAAAAAGTAAAGCAACTCTAATGGTTAAGCATTGACTGCCACATACAATATGCACACAATCTTCTGTGATACATATACATAAACAACAAAATAAATACTCATCAGCATGACATCCCAGATATCACCCTTACACTGAGGTGTCACATGCTTCCTTAACCCATCAAGAGATTGCTCCAGTTTCTCATGTTTTTTGGGCAGTTCAACATATTTGTCTACATGCTTTGTATTCCCCAACCCCAAGGAACGCAGGAACTAAAAAAAAACAGTCTTCAAAGCTCCTGGAACTTTCCCAAGCTCCCATTGCATCTCCCACTGAAAAGAGAACATTCCCATACATTTCCAAAGCTTCCGGGAGTGCAGGAACCACTGGAACGGGTTTACCACCTCTAGGGATCGGTTCTCGTGTAACAGAGATTAAAACAATTTTTTTTGGAAAAAAATGGAAAAAATAAACATTAAAATAAAAATAAAAAGCATTAAAAAAGAACAGATTAAAAACAATTAAAAAGAGCATTATTTTTTTTTAATAATTAAAAAAAAAATGGAAAAAACTTGAGGCCCCTCAGGTGGGTGGGGTAAGCTGCACACAGCTGCCCCATCTTGTCATGAGTGGATTTCATTTCCAGTTACTATATATTGACATGACAGGATGATGCTCGGAGAGGAAGATACGGAGACTATGCTAGAAGACACTTGTGAAGCTCGAACCATGAAGAAGTCATCAAGCAAGAAGATGAATGGACATTAGCTTACGAAAAAAGATCAAAGACAAGGATCGCATGAAGATTCCATATCAATCAGCCCCTTGGAGTATGAAGATGAAACACATGCAAGATCCATCATGAAGATGTCAAGGAAGTAGCAAAAAGGGCATTGAAAATGTAAAATCAACATCAAATATTAAGTTATGTGTGTTTTAATGTGAACTTGTAAATGAGACGATAGAGAAATTACTTAACAAAAAAAGTAAATAAATAAAAAAATAATAAATAATAAATAAAAGATAAAAAATAAAATAAAATAAATAAAAAAATTCAAATATAACTCATATATATATCAGTTTTCGCATCTTTTGTCTTTCATAGGAAGTGCTTTCCCCATAATGGAAAGATCGTTATTGTTAATCAAATTACTTACTATGAACCTCAGTCAAATATAACTCATATATATGTCAGTTTTCGCATCTTTTGTCTTTCATAGGAAGTGCTTTCCCCATAATGGAAAGATCGTTATTGTTAATCAAATTACTTACTATGAACCTCAGTCACATACATCTCCTCAAAATACCATCTCATCAATGGTGGGCAACAATACCACCGCCACCGTTATCGCTATTTCCCCTGGAGTTTACAAATATTCCACGCTGCTTGGGGCTTATTATGGCCTGTCGTCTACCCCTTCTAAGGCTATCTCTTCAAGTGTTTACATGCTTCAAGTGTAACGCGTTGTAGGAAAGCAATGTGGTACGTCTTCCTATTAGTCAGCTCAAGAAGTAATTCGTCCTCCATGTACAATTCCTCCAGGTCAGTTCCCTCTTGCCAGATCTCTCCCGGTCCTTTTCCACCAACTTTCACTGATTTTTTGTGTCGCCATTTTATGAATTTTTATTGTTTAACATGGTACATATAGAATCAATCATTTTCATGGAAAAAGCATCATATTGTAAAGTTTTTCTTGAGGTTACTTGAGGCCTAGAGAGAGGTTCCCATCTCTTATTTGTAGCACCTAATAAAATTCCAATTTTCTTGTGGGAGCTTTGGGTTCTACCCATGGAATCCCTCCTCCTCATTTAAAGGGAGGAACTTTTTTGGGTGCTCCCTTTACCAACATATGGTTTTAGTTGTGAGTCATAAAACCGATTCCCAAAAACAAAACATTCTTCAATATTGATATAAAAGGGTAACACCACCTCCTTTCATTTTGGATAAATAAGGTTTTTAAAGGATTGAATCTAATCTTGGAAATTATGGGACTTTCGAAATTATCTTGTGTTGTTGTAGAGAATGCAACATTTGTCGCCAGAATAGCTCTAGGATTTCTTCTGGTGTTGGAGGTTGTCACCTTCTCTGTGGAAACTGAGAATGGGTTTTCAGGATCATTCAGGGAATATATCTTCCTTTGCTACATGATCCTCTTCTTCAACTGATCAAACGTTACACTGCATACATCTATGAATCTGTCGGTTGGTGGAGGTGTGATCCCCATTTCACCAAATGGAAGATGACCACCTATAAGGGGATATCTTTTAAGAAACGAAACATGGAAAATATCATGGAATTTCACTATCGAAGGTAGTGCAAATCTGTAGGCCACAGATCTAATCCTCTCAAGGATCTCAAAAGGCCCACAATTCCGAGGTGTCAACTTCGCATATGACCCAATTCTCAAGGATATCTTCATGGGCTTGATGTGCAAATACACATGTTCCCTAACCTGAAACTCCTTAAATGCTCTGTGTTGATATGCATAAATTTTTTACCTGCCCTGTGCTACCTTTAGATTCTTCTTGATAACCTACATTTCATGTTCCATTTCTGCCAACATGTCCAGTCCTATCAACACCCTGTTCACTGCATCACTCCAACTGATGGAGTATTACAACCCCTCCCATACGATTATGTTGAGTTACATAGTGAAGAAGAAAATGATGTTGCTTGTGTTAAGGCTGAATATGAATCAATAATGGTTGTAATTAAATAATTAGAAGCTCAAGTGGATAGACTAACTATTGCATGTAGAGATCATGAGAAACTATTGCATATTTATGCTGAGAAGGAGAAAAATATGAGCTAATGCTCCATTGTCTAATTCTAGAAACCCTGTGAAGTCGAGCTAGAGAGGCAAGCTATTTGAGTGAATTCATCTTCCAATATGGAATACAAATCCATAACGTCCTAAATGTTGAATCTCTTTGCAACCAAACTAGAAATATATGAGAACTTCAAATACACTAGAGAAGTCCTAGGTATATTTTTCCTGTGTGATTGTCTCTTCCTCCCTTTGCGCAAGTTTGTACTGCAAATATATGTGTTAGATTTTATCTATAGGCATTGGAGGAGGGGAAATTTGTCCTCTAGGCCAACTTGATCAAATGTGTCATTGTGGGCTTCACTTCAAAAATACACTTTTCCTTATCCAAGTCCAGTGCTTCAAAGGTCTATCTTGGTCCTCTCGGAAAGAGGAATCTAGTCCAATTATTGGAATTTCTCACTGAGTTTCTAAACTAACACTCACTTGTTCCAATAGTGGAACATGAAGCCACAACTTTCTCCTTAAAAGAATGATATCTCTCTCCTATAATATATTACCTAGAAATAATTAATAAATCATTTGTATTTATTAATTATTTCACCCATTTTTCTTAATTATATCAAGGTCATCAATCTGAGGGATTGGATACCTATTTCGAAAAGTGGTCTTATTCAATGCTCGATAGTCAATACAAAGTCTCCAGGTGCCATCTTTCATCTATAACAACATGATCAGACTTCCATAAGGTGATGTACTTGGCCCGATGTGCCCTTTCTGCAATAGCTCCTAAATCTGCCTCTTAATTTCATCGTTCTCCAGAACAGAGTGTCGATAGATCAGTCCATTGAGTAGCGGCGCATTGCTACTAATTTATTGATATTGTGCTGCAAAGAGAGTTTATTTAATGATTGGGGTTCAGTTTTAAATATTTTGAAAAAAGGCCCTAAAGAGATTAAGGAGGTTGTAGCATCTGGCAAGTGATGGATTTCTAATATAGGGGTAGTGGCTCCTTGAGTGATTAAGATTCCTCAACAAACAGAAAACCTTCTCAAAGCTCTTTCAAATGAAGATGTATCTAATATTAGGGTAGAAATAGTTATTGCACCACTCCAGCCAAAGAATTCTACCCCTCCTGTTAGACATCCAAGTAAAGTACCTCCTTTCTACTTCTCATTAGAAACTCCAAAGTTCATATTGCATAATTATTTAGTGGATTGGTACAAAAAATATCATCATGCCACTTCACATCATGAAAGCAATACGTCTATATTGCACTAAATATTATGAGACTACTTATTTTGGAGGCTCAGATTTACCACAATCATTTTGTAAGAATGTCTATATTTTGGGTCTATAAACGGATCCATCATTAGGGGTCTTGTGCTACCGCTTAGCCACATTCACCCAACTTAGATAATCCCAACCCTTTCAAACTCTATGTGCACCTTTTCTCTTCTGGCGAAGTCCTCTTAGGATACATTGTCCTCTGGGGACCTCCACTATTAAACACTCCCCTAATGAGATCTTTTTTTTGCCGTTGTGTGGAGTGTCCATTCCTGTCTCGAATTTACACACCCTCAAGGAATTTCCTCTTCAAATATTATTATCTATTGGAATCCCTACCTCATCCTCAAATAGTATTAGTAACCGAACTACTTACTTTGAAAATGTCTCCCGCATTGGAATATAACATAGTGGATGACATGAAAAAGGCTTGTGAAAATATTTCACTCTTTGAGCTAATAAAAATCGTGAGCCAGCGGGAATTGCTTGTTCACAATTCTGAAGGTTCAATCCCATCATGATGGAGTATGTCCAGGTTGTTCCAGTGGAAATAAGACAAGGGGATCATTCCCATATAGAAATAACAAGACAAATGGCATCCTCCATCTCATTCATTCTTATATATGTTATCCAATGCCCATGCATTCTATTGGTAGCCATATTGTCAAGGGTCCATAAATTGAAAAATTCATTAAAGTTGGGAGGTTTTTGAAAAAATTAGAAAAATTACAACAAAATTAATGAAATACAAAAAAAAACAAAAACATTTTTTTTAGCATCTAAAGTATCCACAACATCAACAAATTCATTGCTACATAAATATGAAAATAAAGCTAATATATAAGATTTATATGAACTCCAGTGCTACATCATACATCAAAATAGTGAATCAAGTCTTGAATTAGTGAATCTTGAGTCTTGACTCAGTCTCAACTCTCAAGAGTCAAAATATCAACAAAAAATATAATAAATGTATATCATGATTCTGGGTCGAAGTTTTTGCTAGGCTACTGGTTTTGATGGGCTACTACTGGGTCGAAGTTTTTGCTCAGCAACTGTTGGATCAAATTTTTTCTGGGTTACTTCTAGGTCGAAGTCCAGTTGTTGCATAAGGTCAACGATGTTTCTAGAATGTTATTATCTGCAGAAGAATGGAAGGGATGACTTAGTGATCGAAGGAAGTCTGTGTATAGGTCAAGGAGTCTTGTATCATCTTGTGAAATTATTAAGGAAGAGTTGTTCACTGGGTTTTCCCCTAGATAGGGGTTTTTCCCTGGATATCCGCCTACATCTGGTGTCTGTTATTATTTTGGTAATTTCTTGATGAACTAAAGTAAAATAAGAACATAAGAAAGTTAATAAGATCATAAGAATATCACGAGTAATTATCAACATAAAGAAAATATTTTTGCCTTTCTGTTTTTGGTTTTATATGTTGATGATATATTCTTGATAGGTAATGAGCTTCTAATGATTAAAATAAGAGGGAGATGGCCTCCGAAGTTTGAAAGTAATAATCATGGCATTTGGAAGAGAAAATATATGTCGTCAAGCTATTGAAGAGTTTTTGGAAAGTGGAAATGCAAATCCTTGGACACTCTGATTGAATTTCATTTCTAATATGAAAATATTTCTAATACAATTGACAATCATATTTTCACTTTTTAGTAAATTTAGATGAAAATAACTTTCATGTAAAGAAAATTTAAATTTTTAACTTTTATCTTCTTTGATTTAAATGTGGCACCCAACAATTGGAATATAGCATATCGAGAAAGTAACCTACAAATTTAGAAACACTCGTGTAACCACATCTTTTGAAGCGACATAATATGTGGTTTCTTCAATCGCTTATTAATAATAAATGAAATATCTTTGGCTAAGATATTTTGTCCCCCCTGTCAAAATATCTTAGCCAAAGATATTAATTTATTCTTAATAATAAGCCATCCCTTTTACTTTATGATTTTTTCACATAATAGGATGCCTAATCATCAACCTTTGGGGTTTTTGCCCACAATTTGGGGGCTTCATCTTCAAATAGGCATAACTCCCAATCATTGAGGGCTCTCATGGCATGCCACACACCACCAGAATCATCTTGAATAGGAGCATCTAAAGACGACGAGCCCCCCCGGTACCTCTATTAGATTACTTTTATTTGTTGTTGTTTTTTATTTTTTCTTTTGAGGTAGAATAGGTGGATGTGAAGAAGATGTTTCTTCACATGGATCTGGAAGATGAGATCTACATGAAGCAACCATAAGGCTTCCTGGCATGAGAGCCTAGCTGGAACTGATGGCACTTGAAATGGTCCATCAATTGGCCACAATCAATTGCTGATGTTCAGGGGAAAAAAGCACTCAGAGCTCACTCACTAAGAGGTAAAATTGAAAATGGTAAAAATAAAATTACTTTTCATCTATTTATGGTCATTTCTATTATTATTTTATTAAATCACTGCAGGGCATAGAAAACTTGAATTTACCATGCCCGCACAAATGTCATCACAACAAAAGAAACCCCATGATTCCAACCATGCTTGGACTATTTCTATTGTGGTCGGACAAGGAAATCACAAGTTCCCCACACTCCGACGGTATCCTCTATGGCAGCACTCATGCGTGCATTCTCCCTCTACATTTTTTTCCTACACACCTTCATTGCATGTCAGGTAAAAACACACTAGTACATCTCTCTAAGTGAATATTAATGAGAAAAATAAATCTAGTAGTGGAATGATCTTTATGAATGAATTTTTCATACCCAGTAATGTGATGTCGAAACTTATTAATGGCATGGACAACAACTAAAAACTAATTTTTTGTAACTAAATAATTTAACTCTGCAAGAGACAAAGCTTTTTTTGGAAGAAATTATAAACCTTGTGGGATTTTGAATTCCTTACAAGTAGAATTGGGAGGTAAATTTATATCCATAGAAGTCGAAGTTATTGACGCTCCACTCAATTATAATCTTCTATTGGGTCGTATCTAGGTTTACGCCATGGCTGTTGTCGTTTCAACTTATTTCCATCGATCAACTTTGAGCTTATAATTAAATTTTAATTATTTTTTTTAAACCTAATCTCCCTAGGTCATGAGCAAGAGAAGGCCTCTCCTTCTTTCCTTCCGCAAAATCTCTTTGTTTGGGAAAAATAGGGTTTTAGAGTGATAATTTGGTGAAGAGTTGATTAAATTGTGACAGAGATTGTCTCAATATGAAAATCAACCATGATCATCCATTGTTAACCATTTTCAACCATATTCAATCATTGTCAACCATGCTCCAATGTCACATTGTGACAAATATTGTTTTAATATGAAAATCATTGCAGAAAATCTTTCTATTATGATACAAAATGTTCCCAGCATAGCATAAGAGCGACAAAGAAGATGACGCAAGGGAAACGTAGTAGCTTCTAGAGGAAAGTTTGATTTGCTGAGTGGGAAAGACGTCTTAATATAATTTGAACACCAAACCACTTATTGGAGACTCTGTCGGTTTTTGGAGAAGAGGCCTTGAGCGAAGGTATACTTGTACTTTGCTTTTGGGTTAATAGAAATTCATGTTCCTTCTCTATATCTACATATTTGTAGTAATATTTCTTATTATATCTATGATGTTTTTAGCTATGACCTTCCGAGGAAGATTTCCAACCTGTAAGAGGGATTCACGAATTAGACCTTAAGGATTTGCTGGATGGAAAAACTGACCCTCACACAAACTTGAAAAATATTTTTCCATTTGAGTACCTATCATGACAACCACAAGAAATCCATAACAATGTCATTAAAATACAGAGTCTAGAGACAATTCAATCCACAAAAACAATAAATTAATAGAGGGAATATATGAGTTTCCTGAGAGGGGATTAAGGAATTTAGGGCGTAGCCTCCTTGGTGCCTAAGTCAAAACCTACCCATGCATGCACCTTATGTTACAAACTAGGGAATTTGATTAATCAATACCGAGAGTTGAAAAAAATCAAGGACCTTTTTCTCTCATTGGTCCAGCTTCCTTAGCCTGATCACTCAAACAAGTATAGACACAAGTGCAACCATTATTGCATTTGTTCCCAAAGTCCATCATATGTAGAACTACCCATACCTACCTCAATTTTGAGAGGCAAGGGAAACATTGCGGAAAACATAGATGGTCTTACACCATCGTCTGAGTCGTACGGATGGTCTACATGAATCTTAAATCACAGGATCAAAATAACCATTAGATGTACTAGAAATGAAGAAAGAAACCTGACTTCAAAGCTTGTATTAATAAATTTCAATCTCGTATTACATTGGAGAGTAATGAATTAAATCTAGTTAAGAAAGAGTGATACCCTAACATTAAACTAGCAACATATCACTATCACAGGTGCATTAGCTTGGCTAGAAGCCATAACTCAATTTATATAAGTCTTTACAATACAAGTGGTTTCTAAGCAGGATGACACAGAAGAAGGTGCATTCGCGAGAAGTTTTTGAGGTTTCTCTAACTATGGTTTCTATCGAAAAGGTAAGAATTCAAACTGGTTAGAAGTAGTGGGTGTGACACATTTTTCTTCTTGCAGGCAAGACCATTCATTGTCTGGTGGCCCTCCTTCTAGTGCGAAAAGTGTTAAAGTCTAGAAATGTATTGACTCAACATGGGAGGAACTACCCGGTCGAGTCTCGATTATATTCTTTTTTGTTAATGGAAATCCTGACTGGAATTTTGGAACCACAAATTATTTCTATTATGATACAAAATGTTCCCAGCAGAGAAGAAGAGCCATAGAGAAGCTGACACAGGGGCAGTGCAGTAAATTCTAGAGGTAAGTTCAATTTGTTGAGAAGGAAATACGTCTTCAGTTCTAGAGGTCGGGAAGGAGTCATAGAGTGTCGTTGAAGCATTTTTCCAATGATACATATAAATGTTGACATGCATAAGTACATAATGAACCTATATTCATGATAAACACATCCAACAACACATCATCCACTTTCACATGGCGACACAAATGAAACCATGACCGACACCATGCATACAAAACAAGCTCATAGACCACAAGCGTGAAGAACACATATGCAACCGATATGTATGCATGACCAACACACCACCCATCCAGTCCAAGGAGTGAAGCATGTTCTGATACCACTCTGTAACACCCTCCTCCCACATTTACTCAAGTTAATTGGTCCGCTAGGGTAAACATGTGACGAGAGGGATGCATTAGCAAGTGCAGAATTACAACAGAGAGTTAGAGGATGAGATTGATAGGTTGTGGATGTTTTTGACGAGGATATCCAGGAGAAGGTACAACAAAAAGAGAAGGACAACCAGCAACAAAGAACAACTGAATGTAAGTTTTTGCATCAGCAAGGAAAATGGACAAGAGAAGAATAAGATTTGGAAGCCTGGAAATTTGAAGATAATTGCAGAGGCAACAAGACAACAACATAAATGGGGTCATAATTCAAACTTTGAAACAATATGATTACAAAATAATAAAACAATTCTTTTTGTTAGGCCAGCTGGCCGATCTTACTAAAAACATTATTAAAGACAAGTGATAAGAGAAGTTTCAGGGATATGTCCTAATTCAAATAGGTGTGTCCTGCTAGCAAAGTGATAACAAATTTCATCAATGATTTGACCTGTGATAATACATAACAAACAATTAAAACATTGTATAAAGCAAATAAGGATGTTACAGATTTTTTAATTTTGTAACATCCTTATTCGCTTTATACAAAATTTTAATTGTTTCTTATGTATTATCACAAGTCAAATCATTGATGAAATTTTCTATCACTCTGCTGACATGACACACCTATTTAAATCAGGACATATCCCCAAAGTTTCTCTTATCTTTTGACTTTAATAATGTTTTTAGTAAGATTGGCCAGCTGACCTAGCAAACAATTTTTTTATTATTATTTTGTAATCATATTGTTTCAAGTTTTGATTATGACCCCATTTATGATGCTTTATGGATATCATATACTATCCACTACATTGTATTTAAGAGACAATTCTAAGGTTCAAGAAGTGGAATATCACATCGAGCATCAAAAAAAAGTTCTCCAACTCTTAAAGGATAACCTGACTCTGGTGCAGAATTGAATGAAGCAATAGGCATATTAGTGGTTTATTAGCTTGACAACAAGCACCTAGGTGGTTTATGAGTCTTCTTACAAAGCACCCTCAGTGGTTTATCAGTTGAGTCAAGCACCATGTGGATGGTGTATCTTGTTGATCAGAGGTATATGAGGCGCTTTACTCATACAACCCTCAAGAAAGCCACCTATCCAAGGAGATACAAGCTAGGCTTTCCTTCTGGGGCACACCTAGGGCACAAGAATTTATGGATGAGTCACTATGAGAAATCGACCAAAATTGGATATCCTCAAGACAAGACCTCTAGGAATAATAATGTATGAAGCATATTTGTGTATGTACACGATATTCCTAAATAAAACTTGCGTATATATCTTAAATTATTGAATAAAATCATCTCTGCAAACACAGGACACCTTCCATATAACTCACTGTCAAAATCATAGATCTCTACAAGTTGACGAGTGTTTATCATGGTCACATATGGTTGACCATGGTTGGCCATTTTGTTCTTGTTTAATTATAATTGACCATGAAAATTTATATTTGATAGTTAGGATGCTATACAAATTGCATGGAAGGAAACATAAGCAAACACTAAAGCATAAATGAAATTTCTTCTCTTCCATGAACAAAAATTCTCTCTCCTGCTCGTCGCTTTCACCCATTTAGAGAATCGAGGAACAATGGCTACTTAAAAATATTCCCTAAGGTTTCTGGATTGTTTTCTCCCTTGAATGGTATCATCCTATAAAGACACGTATGAAAATATCCAAATAACTATTAGTCTATAACACTCTCGTATAAATTCAAGAACAAACTGAAACAAATGTACTAGAAGAACCATTTGAGGATGATACTCCACTTTCCCAGTATTTTGAGAAATGTAAACATAGAAATGAAAAATAAAGTCTTAGAAGAAAGCTCTAAGTTATCTGAAGAAAGTGAGAAAGCAAAGAAAAGAAAATTGTGATCTTGTTCAAAGCTCTAAAATCCACACACGTGCACCATGTACCATCTTTTTTTGGAACCAAAACAATAAGAGACCCACAAGGAGATGTACTAAGTTTTATTACCCCTTTGTCAAGTAACTCTTGCACTTGCCTTTTGATTTATGCATTCTCCAAGACTGATATTCTATGTATCCATTGAGTTGTTAGACAAGCGACTATGTATATGAGTTGTAATCATAAGCAAGATGTAAATATAAAGCTCAAAATAATTTATGGTTGGGAACTATTACCTTCTTCCTTTTGAACTAGAAATATTCCTTGACCACTTGATTGTCCTTTTCTTAATGGCTCCTGCCTCTTGTTGTACTTTGACCCCTTCCTCTTTGGTTGTTTTTTTCTTGCCAGCTTTTCTTCCACCTTGAGACCCACCTAGTATGATTCTTCAATAGTCTTAAAACACAAACATGGCGTTTTTGGAAAGTACAACCACTTCATGATTCCCTCTTGGGAGAGTTTTTATAATTAGTGACATAAATCCTCAATTGTTAAACCAACAAGTATGACCAGTTGAATGGTTTTCCTTCTTCCACAATTTGGTGCAACATCCATTCAGAAATGTTTTTTTTACATACATTTGATAGATATTCCATCCCATTGTTGCAACCAACGAAAGCGCCTACTAAAGAAAAGAGTGCCCTTCTTGTGGGACGATGAAGCACAACAATCGTTCAATGCCTTGAAAAAGGCACTAACTTCATCCCCTCTTCTGAGCCCTCCTGACTATACACACGAATTTTTATTATACCTAGCAGCCTCACCATCCTCTATAGGTATGTTCTTGGTCCAAAAACACGATGATAAAAGTGAGCATGTGAGGCCTATGCCCAAAAATTCATGAAACTTCCATAAATTGTAGATAACATTGACACAAGGCTACTAATACAAAACTTGAACAAGGACCTAACCTGACAAGGCATAATTTATAGCTTGAGTGGCAGGGACTAAACTGCTTTGTAAAACTTATTTTACTAATAAGATTTTCCATTTAATATTAATTAAGTTTTAATATTAAAATGACAAGAATATAAATATTTCAAAAGTAAATTGATTAGAGTGATCACTATAACTACTTTCTATACAACTCTGAGATAAATGATAATTCTTACTAACAAAGAATTGAATTTTTCATAAGAAATTGAATCTTGTTGTTTTGTAATTCATTTTTATGGATCCCTCATATCTTTAGGCATCACCCCAACATAGAAATGCTAAAATTTAAGAGAAAGTGCAGGTGAGTTTATTTTCCATACATATTTTCCTGGTAGTATGTTGTATTTGGTCAAGATTCAACAACAAAAATTTATGTATTGTGGAGTTTACAGTAGCCCCTTAGCAGCTATGTAGGGTGGCGAGTCGATTCTCGAAATTTCCCTACCACCCTTTCCTAGCGTCCAATGGGCCGCGAGCTAGGGTGCCCCTACCTAGCAGCCAAGGGGTTGCAGGCTAGCGTGGACACCCTAGGCCATGACCCCTTGGCCTCTAAGCAGGGGTGGCAGGCCGATTCCAGGAATCAACCTGCCATCCCTGCCCAACTGCCAAAGGATCACAGGTTAGGGCAGTAACCCTGGCCCGTGGTCCTGCAGCCCCTTGGCCAATGGGCGACGTGGGTGTTGAAAATGCAACAAGATGATGGAGCTTAGTGAAAAGAATTCGCCTTCACTAAGTGGGCCCGCAGGTTATTTTTGGCGCAAAGTCTATTTTTAGACTATGTCTATTTTTAGATATATGGATCATGGTCTATGAGTTGCAAGATGCTATTTTTGGATGATTGGTCATGTTTGTAAAAATATATGGACCTCTATTTTTAGACATATGGGCGGATTCTATTTTTAGACTGCCAGTCTAAAAATAGAACAGTCGAATATTATTAGCTCTTAATAATATTTGGACTATAAACATTATCTTATCCTCTTGGAACACTTCAGTTCGAGCTACGGATGTGGCACATGCAACTGCCAGAAGGAAATACGCTTTTCTTATGGGTCAGTTGAGCTATTGCATGATGGACTTCAATTAGAACTCAAGTGATTGAGTTTGGTGGAGTTGATTGAGGAGTTCATGGAGTTGTGTTTAGTTTGACTTGGTTGAACTAGTTGTATTTAGTCTAACTACAAATACACTAGTGATGAGTGATGTGAATTAATTATTAATTAATTCACTAATTATTAACTCATAAATCAACTAAAGAATACATCAATTAACTCAGTGCATGGACAGTTCAGTGGAGAAAGTGTTAGAGGTGGAGACTACTATCAGTTGTGACTATAGCTGTGCATGAGATTTGCACAATCATTGATTGAGATTGCCAATGAGGATTGCACAGTACAAGCCAAGGAAAAACGAGCTTGGATCATTACTATTCTCACTTTGGATTGCGCAGTAGAGGCAGGCAAACAGTGAAGGAGATTTGAACCTATGACTTGATTCAGATCTGAGCTAGTTTGTGTGTAGTAGGTGGAGATAGTACTGAGTACTTGTGAGGAGCATTGTACTATGTATTGTTACATGTTCTCTATCATTATAATATACAGATAGTTGGGGGTTTTCAGCTATATGCTTTCCCCAGTACATATTGTGTTGATATGTGTGATTGATGTGTCAATGTGCGCATGAAATTGTTTCTTAATTCCACAAAATTGATTATCAACGTAGAGGAGGTTATGTATTATGCATGCATTCCGCAAATAGTGTATAATCAGGATAATCTCTATGAATAAGTATTATATTATTCAAAATTTCTACATGGTATCAGAGCAGAGTTGGTCATCAGATCTATTATTCAGAAAGTGATTACATTTTATTTCTTCAGGCAAAGTCTGTAATCGGGCCAGGTAGCCTCTGGATTCATCCTTCCTTTGGAAGGTGAGATATCCGATAAATGCCCATACATTCAATCTCTGTACGAGAAATAATTTGTTCTCACAAATTTTAGATCAGAAGCGGTTGAGTTTTGAGCTGGTGGAATTCGAATTTGCAGCAGTGTTTTCTTGGTGTCGAAGTTGAAATGTCTTTCAACGGATTGCGATTGGAGTATGCCCTTGAAGGTAGCTCGAATTATATTGCATGGAAAGACAAGATGGAGGCGGTGTTAGATGACAATGGGTTGAAGGATTTCATAGAGGCTGAGGTCCCAAAACCTACTGATGCTGCTCACGTGGAGGCTTGGCAAAAGAAGACAACAAAGTGTTGAAGGATTCTGTTGGAGGGTGTGAAGGATCACATTGTATCCAGCCTGCATGGAAAGGCTTCTCCATACTTGATGTGAAAAGCGTTGACAGATCTATTCCAAAGCAAGAGCGACCAGAGGAAGTTGGCGCTCAAGGATAAACTCGGAAACATTAAGTGTGAGAATGGAGACAGTATGCCCAAGTATCTCATGAAGTTCACCCAATGCCGGGATGAGTTGGGAAGTGTGGGGGTGACTGTCGATGATGAGGACTTGGTGAGCTTGGCTCTCCTTGGTCTTCCAAAGAGTTGGCATTCCTATCAAGATTCTGTCAATGGTCGGGAGAAATTGCCAAGATGGGAGAGACTTTGGTCTGATCTTGTGCAAGAGGAGATCAGGCGGAATACCAGGGATGGATCTTCATCAAAGGCATCTGATGAAGAAAATTGCGCTTTGGCTGCCAAAGCAAAGAAGGGGAAGGAGAAGGTTTCTCTTTTCGAATCCAGTTCTTCCAATGATGGGAAGAAGGTTGACAAATCGAAAGTGCGATGCTTTCGTTGTCATGAGGTGGGCCATTATGCTGCAAATTGTCCACAGAGGAAATCCAAGAAGGGATCCGGGGAAGGATCTGAAGGTGAGGCACTTGCTTCACAATTTGAGTTGGATTTCACACTCTTTGCATGCATGGTTTCATCCATGGTGGGAAGTGGTTGGTTTCTTGACAGTGGAGCTTCTTTCCACATGACCGGTGACAAGATTTTGTTCAGTACTTTGGAGGAGAAAGATCTCCAGATACTCATAGCGATGGGTAATGATGAGAAGTATAGTGTCTCAGGTGTAGGCATGGTTATTTTTCAGAGGGAGCATGGAGCTCGCCTTACCTTGACCGATGTCAAGTATGTACTAGGACTGAAGAGAAACTTGGTGTCGATCGTGATGTTGGAAGACGGAGCCTATGATGTAGTCTTCAGTAAGGGAAAGGTTTTCCTTGGACACATCATCACTAAACAGGTGAAGCAGATTGGTTCACGGGTCAAGAACCTGTATGCTCTTGAGGTTCAAGATGCATGTAAAGCCTTGAGCAGCGAGGCAACTAATGGAGACTTGGTGGTTGAGAGGGAGTGTATATTACCTCTCAACATGCAGAGCCAGAAGAAGTCTCAGACGACTGTGGAGGAGCCACGATTGGTGCAGCAGCTTCAGGAGGTTATGGAGCAGTCACAACAGGGGAAGCTGAGTGGAGATCGAGTGGAGACATCTACTCATGCAGAGACCTCCAGTAGGGGGAAACTTCGAGCCAGGTGGGCTGAGGGATCACATGCAACCATACCTCCAGGTAGGAGGTGGGGCGATGTGGAGTGATCATCCCAAGGAGGAGGGGCAGGATAATTGAGGTACCCAACCTCTTGGATGAGACCTTGCTATGGGAGCCCCGATGTGGAGTAGCAGGAACTGACTGATTGGGTAGAGACAAATGCGGATGGAGCGGCAGAGAGAGCGACAGTGTAGGGAATCCCAGGACAGCGCATAGCTAGCAGGCTGCAGCAATGCGAGAGGCACAAGTGTTTTTCACAGTGCTAGGTGGCACAGAGAAGTGTGCAATGGTGCGAGATGCATGGAGATGTTACAGTAGCACAAATGTCAGAGAGGGAGCACATGTCAGTAGAAGGTAGAGCTTCAGCATCAGAGTATGTTCCTAGCCCAACAGAGTGGTCAGTTGGGAGTGTTTTTGTTCCAAGTGTTGTTGGAGCAAGTGGATCGGGCAAATGTGTTGCATGCAGAACATTCCAGAGGCAGGATAGGGGTTGCAGATAATCCATATCTTGTTGAGAGGGAGTGTTGAAAATGCAACAAGATGATGGAGCTTAGTGAAAAGAAGTCGCCTTCACTAAGTGGGCCCGCAGGCTATTTTCGGCACAAAGTCTATTTTTAGACATATGGATCATGGTCTATGATTTGCAGGATGCTATTTGTGGATGATTGGTCATGTTGGTAAAAATAGATGGACTTCTATTTTTAGACATATGGGCGGAGTCTATTTTTAGACTGCCAGTCTAAAAATAGAATAGTCGAATATTATTAGCTCTTAATAATATTTGGACTATAAACATTATCTTATCCTCTTGGAGCACTTCAGTTCGAGCTATGGATGTGGCACATGAAACTGCCAGAAGGAAATAAGCTTTTCTTATGGGTCAGTTGAGCTATTGCATGATGGACTTCAGTTAGAACTCAAGTGATTGAGTTTGGTGGAGTTGATTGAGGAGTTGATGCAGTTGTGTTCATTTTGACTTGGTTGAACTAGTTGTATTTAGTCTAACTGCAAATACACTAGTGATGAGTGATGTGAATTAATTATTAATTAATTCACTAATTATTAACTCATAAATCAACTAAAGAATACATCAATTAACTCAGTGCATGGACAATTCAGTGGAGACAGGTGTTAGAGGTGGAGACTACTATCAGTTGTGACTATAGCTGTGCATGAGATTTGCACAATAATTGATTGAGATTGCCAATGAGGATTGCGCAGTACAAGCCAAGGAAAAAGAAGATTGGATCATTACTATTCTCACTTTGGATTGCGCAGTAGAGGCAGGCAAACAGTGGATGAGATTTGAACCTGTGCCTTGATTCAGATCTGAGCTAGTTTGTGTGTAGCAGGTGGAGATAGTACTGAGTACTTGTGAGGAGTATTGTACTATGTATTGTTACATGTTCTCTATCATTATAATATACAGATAGTTGGGGTTTTTCATTTGTATGCTTTCCCCAGTACATACTGTGTTGATATGTGTGATTGATGTTTCAATGTGCGCATGCAATTGTTTCTTAATTCCGCAAAATTGATGATCAACGTAGAGGAGGTTATGTATTATGCATGCATTCTGCAAATAGTGTATAATCGGGATAATCTCTATGAATAAGTATTATATTATTCAAAATTTCTACAGCGGGAAACCCTGCCCAATGGCCAAGGAGCCACAAGCCAGGGCGTCTACCCAAGCCGGAAGCTTGTCCTTAACTGATTTTCTACAAACAAGGATCAACAACATCAAGCTATCTGATCTTCTATGATCAATCCAAGGAACAACATCAGGTGCCAACTCATTGATAGATTCCTGTCCAAAATAAGTGTGAATTTACAAGGTACACTGTGTTTCGGTGTGTGAACATAATGCACCACCATTGTGGTTGTGTGTTTGGTAAATATAAACGCATCGGCAAATATGCAATAGATTGTGTGTCGGTGCATCACTCCCGGTGTGTTTATATTTACCAAACACACAACAAATAAATATTTTAAAATATTCCTATATCTCGATGCGTTTGATAATATAAACCTACTTTTCCGATGCCAACAGGTTAGTGCACAAGTATTACACACTGCTATGAACAGTTAAATTTTTGACACACCCGCGGTGCATCATACTTATTTGTACCATTTCCATTCAAACAAAAGAGAGATGAGAAACCTCACATTCCAACTAGGTTTTCTCCTAAAAGGGTTTCTTAGATCATATCTTGGTGTTCATTGTGATTGGCGTGTTTGTATTTTATTTCTCTATTTTTCACATTTTTCTATTGCGTGCACAAGCAAAAAATAGTGACTAATAAATCCAAAAATCTATGGAAAATTAACCCTCATAATATAGATTTCAAAATTTAGTTTATTTTTATCAAATTTGTTGTGTCAAAATGTCTAATGGAATATCCAAGGTAATTTACATATCTTATAAGTATCAAAGCAAGTTCATTTGGGTATTTTGTGGGAATTTATAGGGGATAAGATCGGTCTAAGCAGTAAGTCATAAAACCCCAGACATGGTTGAAGATTAAATTTATGATAACCCTTGAGATCCAACATGGTAGAGGTTTGCACATTATAAAGAAAAGAAAGAAAAATAATAGATGTATGGCTTAACAAAATTATACTCTCCACCTCCATTGTTAACTCAATATCATTAAATCATTCAAAATAGAACATGCTCACTGTAAACAAATAATACTTGCTTCATATTTTAATTCCTTAATAGGCAATAAGCATAGTATACTTTAAGTCCAAAACTCATAATTCACTAAGGTATTTAAACATTAAGCTTATAAATGTTAATAATATTTACAAGTTTTACAAAATAAACATTGAAAGCATAGTCCCTTGTTTACAGAGCAACTTAATAACAAAAACCTATCAATATGACAGTTCAATATGCCTCCCCTCAAATTATCTGAGTCTGCGGAAGGTGTGCTTCCCACAACCTCTCTTATGCGCACTAGCTAAGTTTTGGCCAAAGTCAGTCAGTCAGGTAGAGGGATAGACTATACACTTGTAGGGTGTGCTCAGGCTTGAGCAAGCATATGTATTTAATCTATTCTCTAATTAATGCAATACACGTAGGAAGGGTTTTTGAGCAACTGCTTTCCTTAGATAAATCTATGTGCATGTGTGATGTTTCCTTTTACATGTCTATGACTTGGTACAGGCATGCCAAAAATAGCAAGGAAATCATACATGCAACTCGATATCTGCCAAGCAATCTCATTATAGCCACTTGATCCTTGATTTCCTGCTTTTCCTTTGTCTTCCTTTCTCCAATGCTAGAGTGCTCCAAGAATGCTCTAAATGTGCAAGGGTATGAGAGAATAGAGAATAAAGAGATACCTCTAAGCTAAAACTGACAAAAGTCTGTGAAATTATCCTCAAAAGCCTTTTTATCAAATATGGAAGTGGTTGAATGACCATATTTGATCATTAACCACTCCAAATATTTAATTACGCTATTTTCAACATAAGTATTTTTTATCAATGAGGTCTATGTTTTCTTCAATTTCCACTAATTTCATTCAATTTCCTCCTCACATGCACCCTGTGACCTTTCACTTTCCTTTTCTCCTATTTTCCATTATTTCCTAAATAAAATGCCGATTAATGGCTCTTTTCCTTTGCCAATTTCCATATCCATTACTAGTCACAAATGATACCCATCACTATGTTTTGCCCAAAATTCAGCTTGAAATACGTGTCCCATGACCTTGCTCTTATTTTATTACATGGAAAATCAACCAAGGGTTGTTACACTTCAAACCCCATCCCAAAGTATTTGTTCATTAACAAGACTTCCTTGTTTAGGTACAAACGTATCAGGTCACTAGTTTTTATTCCAAGTACTTGGAGGATAATAAATAATGGAGTAATTGGATTTTTATTACATTCCTTCTTTTCCCATGGGAACATTTGAGCCACCATCTGCTTCCTTTTCCAAAGAGCCCACTTTTATTACATGGCTTCTTTTCCCATAGAAACATAAAATCCACCCTCAACCTCCATATGCAAGGGGTTTTAATCAATTCTACATGAATTTTTGAAATCTCTTACCTGCTAATAAAGAATTCCAGGAGGTTATTACTTTCCATATGGTATTTTGTAAAACTTCCACATTGACTCTCCTATTAACAACATTCCAAGGTTTGAAAACTTTGTCAATGGTTATGTTAGAAAATTATATATTACAGAGCAATGGAACACATAAAAATATTGCAGAAATATAAATACAAAAAAAGAATAAAACAAGAGAGACACAGATATACGTGGTTCACCCAATTTGGGCTACGTCCACGGAGAAACGACCAATCCTTCCTTTTATATTATCCAGCAAAATGAAGAGATACAACCTACATCAGATCCGTTGTAATTCCATCTTCGCTTTCACACAATCTCCTCTCTCTTTCTCGTTAAAAATGCACTTCTACCTAGACTCAATACAATTCCCTCATATATAGTGAGGGGTTGCCTTCTAGGGAAAAAAAATCTAAATTAAACATAACTTCTACCGTCATATTTTCACCTAATGAACAGCCCAGATTGACTATGACATTACAACATTTTACAAGGCAATTTTACATCTATTTTTAGCTTTGGGGGCGCTGCCCCCGATCCCCTACTAGGGGGGGCTCTAAAGAATCACCATCGCCCCCTTGGAACCCCCTGGCAGCGCGCATAAATGGGCAACGTTGCCGCCACAATATGGAATGGGGTCCAATGTGGTGATGCCTTTGAACAAAGAAGATAATCAAGCTCCACACCCAATAGGTTCTATAAAATTCATTTATTTATGGAAATTCCTTCCTAAGGACATCCCTCTCAAATCCTAACATGTGGTGGAGTCCAAAGACCCATTCCTTCTGAAAGTAATGATTGATTGAGACCTACCAAAATCATCTCTTACTAATATTATGGGGTTCCTCGATTCATCATGTTTGAGAATTTGTTGTCGACATTTTGAGTTTGTGATACCCATTCCATTTTCAAGGTAAAAATATAAAAATCACGGTAGAAAACTCATGAAGAAAATGTATTACTCATCCTAATAAATAAATGAAACAATGAAAGTAACGAGGAGAATTAAAAAAAAAAGAGTGAGAAAAGCCAACTAAAGAAAACGGAAAAGATGACCCATATTTTATCATAAACTCATAAAAGTTAGTGTATCTATATATATATATATAGAGAGAGAGAGAGAGAGAGAGAGAGAGAGAGAGAGAGAGAGAGATTTCATAAGTACCTTAACATATAAGTATTATTAATTATTAAAAAATATTTCAAAAAATCATATTTTTTCTTTGAATACAAAATTGAAAGTATATTTTAAATGTGAATTGCTTGCATTATAGTAAATACTTATAAATCATTAAAAATTATTAAAATTTGACCTATAAATTGTTGTGGATAATCCAATGGATAGTTTGTCACAATAAATTTGATTAAAACCATATTGCAATATGGAATCTCTACTATAAGGGTTAATTCTCCTTAGATTTATAGATTTATTAATATATTGTTTTATCTACTTATGCACACAATAGCTAAAATGTGGAAAATAGAGAACAATGAAAACAAATCACATACCAATCATAATGAATGCCAAATATGACCTCAGAAACCCTTTCGAAGGAAAACCTAGTTAGAAGGTGAGGTTGTTCTACTCTCTCTTTCTTTGAATGAAAATGATGCAAATACAAAGGAATGAGACCTATGGCCCATGGGTTGCTACAAAACACTAACCCTCTTTGTTCTTCCCTCTCTCTATCCACTCTTATATACTCTACTCTATTATGGAACAAGATGCACTAGAATAGAACCAAACCCCTGTTCCTCCTAGTGGTCTAATTATAACACACAGTGATAGCCAATTAGTGGTTAAATTTGATCCATTCAACCCTCAATATGAGTTAAAACTCGACCCTTATAAATTATTCTTCATAGGGCCCGCGTGTCTATACCCTTTTCCATGAGTAACAATGGCTTAGGTGACATCCCCTCGAATTATGATGGTCAATAAAGATAGATCAAATTATGGGAAGCATAAATTTTGCATTTAAATTCTGATTAAGACCATTCTTGCATCATTGAAAAGGTATTCGAGTGTAGAATAGGTACAGGAGTGTCATGCTTAAGTAGAAAATTTTCTCCCAAGAAAACATCATTTAAATCTTCAAACTAACCCCAAACAACTTTTGACCCCAATTCTCCAAACTAGGTCTTGTCGCTAAAATTGCTCCTATAAGTTAATTTCTCATATTTTTCCACCCTAAAATAATTAAGATGGATGCAAAACAATATAATGATTCAATTTAAATCATATCTCCCCATTTTGGGATGATTTTGGTCCCAAAAATCTTTTATTAAATGAGGTGATGAAATTTTTCCTCTACCTTCTCCTTGGAGTACCATACAGGCTTGCATAGAAGTTGTCCTTTCAACCCAATATTCCAAAGATCATGTTGCCCTTTTGTTTCAGTTTTGTACGTATTTTTCAAACCTATATCCTTTGAAAACACTACCAGAGCATCAGGTGCCAAATCCTCTATAGAAGGTAGGACTTGCTCCTCAACCTGATCTAAGATGGAAGGCGCATTGAGTTTCATATTTTCTACATTCACAACTGAGTAAATGACCATATATGGGGGTAGATAATGTTTATAGGCATTATCTCCAACATTTCCCAATATCTTGAAAGGATTATATCACAAAGCCTTGATTTTCTTACTAGGTCATTGTAGCTTCATCTTATCTAAATGTAACCATACTTTGCCTCCCACCTTGAATAACTTCTCTATTATGTGTTGATCATGCCTAGACTTGTTATTTTCTTATGATTTCTTCAACATATCATGTGCTTGTATATGGATATAACTAATCTTCTCAAAAAATGCTCTACCCTTAGAGAATCCCCTTTGACATCCTCCCTCACTCCTCCTTGTTGTCCATATGCAATATTACAAATGGATAGCATAAAATATCCAAAACAAGTTTGAAATGGGGACTTACCAGTGGAAGTTTGAACTACTCTATTGTAAGAGTGTTGTATATATACCATATTTTCATCCAAAGTAATCAAATGCTTCTAATTGTAACTCCTCAAAAGTTGAACCAAAGTCCTATTGACTTCTTTTATTTTCCCATCTATCTTTGGATAGAATGTGGTAGACCTCTTTGACATGGTGTCCATCCTCTCCCAAAATGTAGTCAAAATGCAATGAGAACTATTGTTTCCCTATTCAAAACGATGCTCCTTGGTACCCAAAGTGCACCCATACCTGTCCAAAGAACAATATTGCCTCTTCTTTCCCACTGATGATCTTTTTATAGGGCATGTGAATGCATATCTTGCTTGACCTGTCAACTACTACAAATAGGTATTCATGTCCCTTCCTGGTTGTTAGTAAACCTCCCACAAAATTTATGGAAATTATTTCCCAAGGACAAGTGAGTATAAGCACGGGATGGTATAGACCCTATTTCTTGTCACCAGGCTTGTTTGTATGGTAAAGCATACATCCTCTTATGAACCTAGCTACATATTCTTGCAAATTGGGCCGCACACACATCTTTGTAAGTTGGTCATTGTTTTCCATACATCAAAATACCCTATAACCTTGGAGGTGTGCTTCTTTGATTAGATATAGTTGCTCACCTTTAGGAACACATCACTTGTCCAACTTGTAGAGTAATACATTCTAAAGATGATAGTTAATTGGTCTATCTCCGTTGTCTGCATGATTCTGGTTCTACATCTACTAAAACACTTCCTTTTATTGCTCACCCTCCATATATGCCCCTATATATGCATCATGGGTGAAAGGATCCATGTACATTAGATTTCCCAAAGTTGTGATCTTTTATGTGGGTGAATTTGAAAGCATGTCAACCAACTTGTTTGTGCTGACCTTCTTGTAATTAATCACTAAATGAAATTGTTGTAAAAAACCCATCCATTGATAATGCATGGTCTGTTATAACTTACTTTGAGCCTGCAGGTATTTTAGTGGGCGGTGATCAATGCAGATTATTGTCTTCTTTCCCATCAGATAAAATTTCCACTTCTTGACATATTGTACCAGTGCATAGATTTTGTTATCATAAGTATGGTAGTTGAGAATCACCCATGAAGCACTTCAGAATAGTAGCATACATGCCTTCCTCCTTACATCAATACCACCCCCATAGCATATCCACTCGCATTACATCTCCACTTTTGAAAGGTTGTTATAAGTTTGATAATGCAAGAAAATGTGCTTGATAAATTTTCTTCTTTATCTTTTAAAGGCCTTTTTCTAACCCTTTCCTAATTGGAAACTATTTCCACTCATTGTTGTGGCATGGAATGGAAAATGAGGCTATGAATTTCCTCAGGTATTGTTTTTCCCCAACAAAAATCCTCATCTCATAAACATTGGTAGGAACTAGGCACTTCATAATGGCCTCCATCTTGGTAGGATCTATATTCAACTCTCCTACACCAATCACATATGCTAAATACACCAAAGCCTATTTTGCAATCTCACATTTCTTGAGATTCGCTAGAAATTGGTGCTTCCTCAATATCTCTAGCACCTACATCAAATGTGATATGTGCTCCTCCCAAGTAGCACTATATACCATTATACCATCCAAATACACAATAACAAATGTATCTAAATATGGGGACATTATATAATTCATTAATTTCATGAATGTAGCTAGTGCATTGCATAAATCAAATGGCATGGCAAACCACTCATATAGACCTTCTATCTATTTGAGGGAAGTTTTCCAGTTATATTCTTCTCTAAATTGAATCTAGTCATACCATAATTTTAAGTCCATCTTGATGAAGTATTTTTCTTGATGCTATTGGTCCAATAGATCATCTATCCTTGGCAGCCGGTGCTTGTTCTTGAACATAATTTTGTTGAATGCCTTGTAATCAATGCACATTGGCACCAAGTCCCATCATTCATTGGAAAAATTATGGTGGGTGATTGAATTGAAGAGGCGCTTGAATAAATGAAAACCTACTCCAACTACTTATACAACTAATTCTTCACCCCATTTTATTTTGTAACTTGATGTTTGGAAATGGAGAGTCTGATAATAGTTGGATCTCATGCTCCACTTCCCTCCCAGGTGGTAGTCCTTTAGGCTCTTGGAACACTTCCTTGTGTTCCTATAAAAAATCTTCCAATTGTTGTATATGTTCCTTGGTGCACCTCTAGAGATGAATTTTCTCTTATTGACTCTCCGACAAACAGATTTTCTCTTAAAAATATAAAAAATATACTTCTTACTAGAATTGATCAATTTCTTGGCTTTGTTGGTACTTACCAATGAAATTTTAGACTTACCCTTGTGCATGTTGATGGTGAATCATTTTCCATCCTTAATGAGGTGGTATTGGTCCACTCTTCACATGAAGATTGCACCCACATGTACATATAGAGACTCTTAAACACCATTCCACATACATTAAGTGGAACTACATCCAATTCTACTTCATCAATAAAATTAACATTGATAGCAAATTTAATTTTGCAATATTTTGCTACCTTGATTTTCACATCCTTATTTACCCATCCAAATGGATATGGGATAGGATGATCCCAAACCTCTAGTCCCAATCTGTTGGCCATCTCTACTGTAATGAGATTTGTCTATGATACTGAGTCAAATAGAGCATCATTTTTTTTGTTTTCTTGAATTGTATCATTACATGGAAGAGTTTGGTCATCTCCTTTTCTTCCATGTTAGAGTTTATTTTGCTTGATTTTTTTAATCTATGGCCATGATGTTTTTCTTCTTCCTTGTTGGATTCACAACTATACTTGGGGGGGGGTGGGGGGGTGGGGGGGGGGGGGGTTGAATAATTATTATGATAATTTTTAATTATTTAAACATTTGAACATCATAATACATTAATCTCATAATTTGACGAGTAACACAAGATATATGTGGAAACCCTTAGGGGAGAAACAACAATTTTTTTTTAAATGAAATATCTTGTTGGCACCAACCTACTATTACATTAATTTGTAGGCACTAACCTATAAGAGACACCAATCCTCTCCGTTGTTTTGTAGGCACCAACCTATAAGAGACACCAATCCTCTCCATTTTTTTGTAGGCACCAACCTACATGAGACACCAATCCCCTATACTGATTTGTTGGCACCAACCTACATGAGACACTAATGCCATATGCTTCTTTGTAAACACCAAATAATAGGAGACACTAATCCTCTTTGCTGCAAGTTTTGTAGGAAGCAACTTACATGAGGCTAATCCTCTGAGATGTTTTGTAGGAAAAAACCTACAAGACCGAGTCTGCTTGCTTCTTCACAATGTCTATTAGCTGATTCTACTTCACCAAGTATGTTTATTGCTTCTTCCTTCACCAGGTCTACTTCTCCCAAAACTTGTTTCTTTTGGCTTCTTCTAAAGAATGAACTTGCACAACATGTCACGTATCCAATTTTGAAAATCTAGTCCAAAATGTCTGCCACAAGTATCGAGAGATCTATTCTCTATTTCCTCTAGATTTCATAGTCTGAAACATATTAGAAAGAAAGTTATAGAAAAAATATCAAGATTACCTATTTGAAGCATGTTTTGGGAGCATTCAATAACACTAACTTCCACATATTATATCTCTGAAATTATAGTGTAACAAGGTCTGGAATTTTTATTATAGGTACCTTGAGATCTCTTCTTTGTATCCTCCATGTTTCACAGTCTGAAACATATTAGAAATAAGTTTATCAAAAAAAATTCAATTTGATCTATTTGAAGACTATTTTAGAAGCAAACAAGAAGACTAACTTCCTTAGATCATATATCCAAAATTATAGCAAAACAAGATCTGAAATTTCTAACACACGTAGTTTGTGATATCTTCTTTGTCTCCCCAACATTTCATACTATAAAACATCAAATAAAGAAGGTTACATAAAAAATACCAAGCTGACTTGTTTCAAGAAAATTTCAGGAGCTTTAAGGAAGACTAACTTCTTTAGAGGACATCTCCAAAATTATAGTGAATCAAGATTTGAAATTTGAACCATAGGTACATGACAATATTTTATCTTTATCCTCCACATTTCATGATCTAAAACATCCTAGAAGAGAAGCCATAGCAAAAATTCCAGGTTGATATGTTTGAAGTAGATTTATGAAGCATTCAAGGAGCCTAACTTCCTTAGAGCATATCTCCAAAATTATAGTGAACAAAGCTTTGAAATTAAACCACAAGTACTTAACTATTTTTTGTCTCTATCCTCCAAGTTTCATGGTTTGAAACATCCTAGAAGAAAAGTTATAGTGAAAATTCGAAGATGACTCGTTCACCTCATAAATCACATATTTGCTTCCACCTTTAATCTCTTATAATCACTCCAAAAATATTCCCCAACACCTCTTGCACACCTTAGATATATTTTTTCTTAGGTACACTCAAATGAACTCATATATTCTTTCTTTATAGTGTATCTACATTCATTTACGGGGCTAACTTGTAAAACTAGTTGGGCCAACCTACTTTTGCTTTGGTTGGGTCATCCTCACAAAATACTTCATATCTCCTCATTCATAAATAGTTAAAGGGAGTTCCATATACCATTGGAAAGGTCTCAGAATAAGATGTCCAACCATATATTCTACGATCCAATTTGATCTAGGAAATTTGAGTACAAATCCTTCAATGATAAGGTATCTAAATTGTGCATCAAAATCCCAAAAAAAATACTTCCAACAATATCCCCCTTTGTCATTGATACGAAATCTTAGTCAATTCTACAATAATACTAAAGAACTCCCCCTGCCTACAATTCTCCTTGTGCCTACAACTTCTCCCTCTTTAAAATCAATGGCAAAGGTATCTCTCCTTGAGCTTGTGCTTCTCCTTATTTGTAATTCTTCTTATGTCTACAACTTTTCTTAGTGTCTACAACTCTTCCTATGTTTACGACTTCTCTTAGTGACTACAATTTCTCCCCTTGCCTATTATATCTCCTTCTGTTTGCATATTGTTTTTACTTCTAGCTACAATTTATTCCTTTGATATGTCAACAACAAAACAATTACTTTTTTGGATTGCTTACTTCTTCTTTGTTTGCAACTAGGCTCCCCCTGTCAAGGTTGTGTTTATATGTTCCTTCATGCAACATTTCTTCGTCTACAACTCTACTTTTGAGACTGCTCCCTCTGTGTTTGAACTTCAACTTTTTACTTTTTTTCCTTTTGGGACTTCTCCCCTTGGGATTATGCTTCATTTTGTCTACAATTTAACTCCCTTGAATGCAACTTTCTTCTTTTCCTATAATAGGATACTCCTCCTAAATTGATGCTTCTCCTTATTTATAACTCTCTCCTTTTGTTGATATTAAGGGAAAAATGGTGCCCCCTTGAACTTATGCACTGTTGTTAATTGAAATGCATCATTTACTTCACTTTCTACTGTTGATTCATATTCTGCAACCTTTCTATTTCACCATTCTTGTCTTGCAACTCACTCTAAAATGTTCCCATATTCTTAATGTGGCTTGAGGTGATGTAGTCTCTTACTAATGAGATGGGAGCGATAGTACTTCCATATTTGTCTTAGTAATGTTTAATTATTTGAACATCATAAAACATTAATCACATAATTTGAACGAGTAACACAAGATATATGTGGAAACCCTTAGGGGAGAAACAACAAAAATTATTTATATGAAATATCTTGTTGGCACCAACCTACATGAGACACTAATGCCATATGCTTCTTTGTAAACACCAAATAATAGGAGACGCTAATTCCCTCTGCTACAAGTTTTGTAGGAAGCAACTTACATGAGACTAATCCTCTGAGATGTTTTGCAGGAAAAAACCTACAAGACCGAGTCTGCTTGCTTCTTCACAATGTCTATTAGCTGATTCTACTTCACCAAGTATGCTTATTGCTTCTTCCTTCACCAAGTTTGCTTGTTGCTTCTATCTTGACCAGGTTTATTTGTTGCTTCTTCCTTCACCAGGTCTACTTCTCCCAAAACTTGTTTCTTTTGGCTTCTTCTAAAGAATGAACTTGCACAACATGTCACGTACCCAATTTTGAAAGTCTAGTCCAAAATGTCTCCCACAAGTACCGAGAGATCTATTCTCTATCTCCTCTAGATTTCATAGTCTTAAACATATTAGAAAGAAAGTTATAGAAAAAATATCAAGATTACCTATTTGAAGCATGTTTCAGGAGCATTCAATAACACTAACTTCCTCATATCATATCTCTAAAATTATAGTGTAACAAGGTCTGGGATTTTTATTATAGGTACCTTGAGATCTCTTCTTTGTATCCTCCATGTTTCACAGTCTGAAACATATTAGAAATAAATTTATCAAAAAAATTTCAATTTGATCTATTTGAAGACTGTTTTAGAAGCAAACAAGAAGACTAACTTCCTTAGATCATATATCTAAAATTATAGCAAAACAAGATCTGAAATTTCTAACACATGTAGTTTGTGATATCTTCTTTGTCTCCCAAACATTTCATACTATAAAACATCACATAAAGAAGGTTACATAAAAAATACCAAGTTGACTTGTTTCAAGAAAATTTCAGGAGCTTTAAGGAAGACTAACTTCTTTAGAGGACATCTCCAAAATTATTGTCAATCAAGATTTGAAATCTGAACCATAGGTACATGACAATATTTTATCTTTATCCTCCACATTTCACAATTTAAAACATCCTAGAAGAGAAGCCATAGCGAAAATTCCAGGTTGATATGTTTGAAGTAGAGTCCTGAAGCATTCAAGAAACCTAACTCCTTAGAGCATATCTCCAAAATTATAGTGAACAAAGCTTTGAAATTAAACCACAAGTACTTAACTATTTTTTGTCTCTCTCCTCCAAGTTCCATGGTTTGAAACATCCTAGAAGAAAATTTATAGTGAAAATTCCAAGATGACTCATTCACCCCATAAATCACATATTTGCTTCCACCTTTAATCTCTTATAATCACTCCAAAAATATTCCCCAACACCTCGTGCACATCTTAGATATATTTTTTCTTAGGTACACTCAAATGAACTCATATATTCTTTCTTTATAGTGTTTCTACATTCATTTACGGGGCTAACTTGTAAAACTAGCTGGGCCAACCTACTTTTGCTTTGGTTGGGTCATCCTCACAAAATACTTCATATCTCCTCATTCATATATAGTTAAAGGGAGTTACATATACCATTGGAAAGGTCTTAGAATAAGATGTCCAACCATATATCCTATGATCCAATTTGATATAGGAAATTTGAGTACAAATCCTTCAATGATAAGGTATCGAAATTGTGCATCAAAATCCCAAAAACAATACTTCCAACAATATCCCCCTTTGTCATTGATAGGAAATCTTAGTCAATTCTAAAATAATACTAAACAACTCCGCTTGCCTACAATTCTCCTTGTGCCTACAACTTCTTCCCCTTCGACATCAATGGCAAAGGTATGCTCTCCTTGAGCTTGTGCTTCTCCTTATTTGTAATTCTTCTTATGTCTATAACTTTTCTTAGTGCCTACAACTCTTCCTATGTTTACAACTTCTCTTAGTGACTACAATTTCTCCCCTTGCCTATTATATCTCCTTATGTTTGCATATAGTTTTTACTTCTAGCTGCAATTTATTCCTTTGATATGTCAACAATAAAACAATTACTTTTTTTGATTGCTTACTTCTGCTTTGTTTGCAACTAGGCTCCCCCTATCAAGGTTGTGTCTATATGTTCCTTCATGCAACATTTCTTCGTCTACAACTCTACTTTTAAGACTGCTCCCTCTGTTTTTGAACTTCAACTTTTTACTTTTTTTCCTTTTGGGATTGCTCCTCTTGGGATTATGCTTCATTTTGTCTACAATTTAACTCCTTTGAATGCAACTTTCTTCTTTTCCTATAATAGGATACTCCTCCTAAATTGATGCTTCTCCTTATTTATAGCTCTCTCCTTTTGCTGATATTAAGGGCAAGATGGTGCCCCCTTGAACTTATGCACTGTGTTAATTGAAATGCATCATTTACTTCACCTTCCACTGTTGATTCATATTCTGCAACCTTTCCATTTCACCATTCTTGTCTTGAAACTCACTCTAAAATGTTCCCATATTCTTAATGTGGCTTGAGGTGATGTAGTCTCTTACTAATGAGATGGGAGCGATAGTACTTCCATATTTTGTCTTAGATATTCAAAAGTCTCCCTGGGCAGAGGTTTGGTAAATATATCCGCAACACGTTCCTTGGTAGTAATGTATTCTAGCTTAACACTTTGTTTTGATACCTTCTTTGTTAAAAGTTGATACTTGATCAGAATGTGTTTTTTCTTTGAATGCATCACAAGGTTCTTTGAAATATTGATTGCACTTGTATTATCATAGACAATTGAAATTGGTGGATCATATTCTACTATGATATCCTTAAGAGTCTACTTCATCCAAAGAAATTGAGTACAATGTGTTGTTATTGCAATGTATACAACTTTGGCTGTGGATAGGCTAACTAAGGTTTGTTTCTTGCTCATCTATGATACTAGACAATTGCAAGAAAGAATGCTCCTCCACTTGTACTTTTCTTGTCGTTTATGCTTCCTTCCCAATATTCATCTGTATATCTATTAAAGTAAAGTCTTTGCTTTTTGAACATCATAGGCCAAAGTCCAGAGTGCCCTTCAAATATCTAAATATTCTATTAACTACTTTCACATGAGTCTCCATTAGTGCCTATTAAAATCTTGCAACCAATCCTATTGCTTACCTAATATCTCGTCCTAATGTTGTCAAATATAGTAAGTTTCTAATCATTGACTTGTACACAATTTGATTTGTGTAAAGGGATTCATCATCTTTTCTCGACTTGCATTGTAGAAATTTTGAATAATATGACACTTATTCACAGAGATTATCCTTATTATACACTGTTTTCGGAATGCATGGATAATACATAACCTCCTCTACTATTGATCATCAATTTGCAGTATTCAGAAACAATCGCATGCGCACATTGAAGCATCAATCACACATATCAACACAGTATATCACGGGGAAAGCATACAGCTGAAAACCACCAACTATCTGTATATTATATTGATTGAGAACATGTAACAATACATAGTACAATACTCCTCACAAGTACTCAGTACTATCTCCACCTGTTACACACAAAACTAGCTCATATCCGAACAAGTCACAAGTTCAAATCTCCTCCGTTGCTTTACCTGCCTCCACTGCACAATGCCTAGTGAAAATCACGTGAGCACAGGCTACAATTGCCTTCATATTGTCCCAACTACGCAATCCTCATTGGCATAACTCAATCCCATGCATGTGCAAATCTCATGCACAACTGATAGTCGTAACTCACCCTTTCACTTACCTCTAACACCTGTCTCTGTTGAACTGTCCATGCACTGAGTTAACTGATGTATTCTTCAGTTGCTTTATGAGTTAATAATTAGTGAATTAATTAATATTTAATTCACACAACTCATCACTAGTGTATTCTTTAGTTAGACTAAAATACAACTAGTTTAACCAAGTCAAACTGAACACAACTCCATCAACTCCACATCCAACTCCACAGAACTCACATGCATGTAGGAATATACAGGGTAAGTTCCTCAGAAAGAATACCAAAAGGACACCGCTCACAACCAGATCTCAAATCAATACACCAGTATTTTTGACGTGGTTAAAACCCTCAAAGTGCAAGGAGGGAAACAGTCCACGCCCTGTCCCAACGTGGGTACTACAGGCAATTTATTAATCAAAGAATGAAAATTTACATAAGCTTCTCTCATGCACGGATTACCCGAACAATGACCCTCCATGCGCTTTAAATAGAACTCATGGACCAATCAGGTGTCAAGCCACGGATCAAGTGTCGGTAATACCGAGGTGAGAGTGAACTGTCGGATCACTACATATCGTGACCGTCGGATTGTAAGTTACAAAATGTACAACGGTAAAGAAACACACTTTACCTAACTCTAACCTAACTCTATACTAGACCAAGTTGAACTTAACTATATCCTATGTGTCGGAATATCCTAACATCCCCCCTTAAGAACAACTTGGGATAGGATTGAAGGATTTACAAATATGACACAATAGGAGAAGGAAGGAGGCACTAGAGCCTATCCCCCCTTAGTGACAACTTCCTGAACTCCAAGCATATATCGAAGTTTAGTGAACTTCGCCTCTGTGAGAGCCTTTGTGAAGATGTCTGCAACCTGATCATCTGTTGGACAATATTGCACTTCAAGAACATGGTCATGAATGAGCTTTCTGATGAAGTGCATGTGTAGTTCAATGTGTTTGCTGCGCTGATGCTGGACTGGATCTTTGCATAGCTGAATGGCACTTTGATTATCACACCAAAGTGTGGTTGGATGCTGCTGCTCAAAGCCAAACTCTGATAGGATCTGACGAAGCCACAAGGCTTCCTTACTAGCTTCCACGGCACCACGATACTCTGCTTCTGCTGACGAAAGAGAAATGGCAGCCTGTTTCTTACAAGCCCATGTAATAGGTCCTGAACCAAGAGTGAAGACATAACCGGCAGTAGACTTCCGATCATCATGGTCACCAGCCCAATCAGAATCAGTGAAACCAACTAACAGAGGAGCTGCTTTGGCACTGTAATGAATCCCAAACTGTACTGTACCTCGAACATAACGAAGTATTCTTTTAGCTGCTTTCCAATGACTTTCACGGGGGTTTTGCATAAAACGAGCAACAAGGCCAACAGCAAAGGAAAGATCAGGACGAGTATGGGTTAAATACAAGAGTTTTCCGACAAGTTGACGGTATAAGGTAGCATCAACTTCAGGAGAAGTACAAGAGACTGAAAGTTTGACTCCAGACTGAAAGGGAGAAGGGGCTGGCTTACAGTCTTCCATGTGAAAATGACGAAGAATATCACAAGCATACTTGGACTGGGAAAGGAAAATACCCTCCTGGGATTGCAAGACTTGAAGACCGAGAAAATAGTGTAAGTGTCCTAAGTCTGTCATTTCAAATTTCCTTTTAAGGCTGGACTTCACATGGTTTATAAGGTTGGGATCACTACCAGTAAGAATAAGATCATCAACATAAAGAACAAGGATGATAAGAGAGTTGCCCACTTTCTTGGTGTAGACAGTATTGTCAGAATGACACCTAGAAAAGCCAGATTCTAAAAGAAAGCTATCCATTTTGGCATACCAAGCCCGAGGAGCTTGCTTGAGGCCATAAAGGGATTTCTTAAGTCGACAAACAAGGCTGGAGTCTGTTTTTATGAAGCCAATGGGTTGTTCCATATAGATTTCTTCCTGCAAGTCCCCATGCAAGAAGGCAGATTTAACATCCATCTGATGGACTTCCCATTTTAAAGAGGCAGCAAGGGAAAGAACAAGGCGGATAGAGTTCATTTTGGCAACGGGGGAGAAGGTTTCAGTGTAGTCAATGCCTTCAACCTGTGAAAAGCCCTTAGCAACGAGACGAGCTTTATGTTTATCAACTTTCCCATCTGGTCCATACTTGGTTCTGTAAACCCATTTACATCTAACAAGTTTGCGTCCCTTTGGTAGAGGAACAAGATCCCATGTATCATTTGTCATCAATGAATGATATTCTTCATTCATAGCTGCTTCCCAATGTGGATGGCCTGAAGCTTCTGCAAAAGTGTCAGGATCATGATTTACTGGAGCTTGAGCCAGTAAAGAAGAGGCTCTTTCAAACTGAGAACGTGTACGTCGCTGATCTGTAGGATCACCGGCAAGATCACCTGCTGCATCCCGAGTAGCACGGACCCATCTTGGAAGTTGAGGATCCTGAGAAGGTGGGGAAGGATTATCATCCTCGCTTTCATCATCTGAAGAAGAAATGTTTTCAAAGGTGGAAGAGATAGGAAGAGGTGGCACATCCGCCGGACTAGGCTCGCAGGCCGATTTATTTTCATCAAATTTTACATCTCTTCTAATGATAACATTTTTGGACTTAAATGGAATAAGTCTATAACCTTTTACATCTTCAGAATATCCAACAAAAGTACATTTCTCACTCTTAGGTTCTAAAGCTTTATGCTTTTCATCTGGAATATGGGCCCATGCTTCACTTCCAAACACACGAAAGTGACTTACATCTGGTTTAATGGAACTCCAAGCTTCTTCTGGAGTGATATTCTCTAGAACCTTAGTAGGAGTGCGATTGATTATATAATTTGCACAATTAATTGCTTCGGCCCAAAAACTAAGACTGAGTCCTTTAGATTGCAGCATACAATTAGCCATTTCCTTTAATGTGCGATTTTTCCTTTCAGCTACACCATTTTGTTGTGGAGTGTATGGAACAGTATGTTGCATTTGAATTCCATTTTCGGTGCAAAAGTTGATGAATGTGTTTTTAACATATTCTCCACCATTATCAGTTCTTAGCTTAAGAATTTGATGTCCAGATTGTTTTTCAACAAAGGCTTTGAAGGCCAAAAAAGTGTTAAATACTTCGCTCTTGAGTTTTAAGAAGTATACCCAAGTGCGTCTGGAGAAATCATCAATGAAAGTTAAGAAGTACTTGCAGCCAGAGAATGAAGCAACAGGAAGAGGACCACATAAATCACTGTGCACAAGCTGTAAAGGGGCTGAGGCGTGCCAAGAGGCACGTTTGTCAAAACTGTCCCGATGATGTTTTCCGAGTACACATCCGGAACAAACACCATCTCTGCAAGATACCATAGGAAGACCTGTCACCATATTTTCTTTACATAGATGCTGAAGGGAGCGATAGTTTAAGTGACCAAATCGCTCATGCCAAAGTTTGCTCACTTCATCATTATGAGCAACAAATACTGAGGGAAGATTTGATGACCCAAAGTTGTGAAACTTATACAACCTTTTGGAATCATCAGCAAGACCAGTAGCTAGAATCTGTTTAGGATCTTTTAGATCCTTGATTACAACATCATGAGGTGAAAATTCAACAATTTTACCTTCACCTGAATGAGTTATCTGATAGACAGATAGAAGGTTGCAGGATAAGGTTGGAACACATAATACATCATTAAACTGACCATTGTCTAGATGAACAGTTCCAGTCCCTACAACATTAAGAGATCTATCATCACCAATATATATATTTTTGGTGTTACAATCATTTAAAGAAGAAAACATGGCTTGGTTTTTGGCCATGTGACAAGAGGCTCCAGAATCAATGAGCCACTCATGAGAATGAGAAGAAGAAGAAGATACATTTAATGCATAACCAGACTGAGATGATTGATAATGACATGCAAAAAGTGCCATTCCGGAAGTTGAAGTTGAAGTAGGCTCCACATGGATGTTATGTTTCTTCATTGCGGCTTCCAAGGCTTCCATCTTCTTAAAGCATTTAGATTCTAAGTGGCCATCTCGATTACAAAAGTTACAATGTCTATCAGTCTTCTTCCATTTGTTTTTATTGGTCTTATCATTTTGCTGAAATGATCTTTCATTTTGAGGCTGAGATGGTTTAAGACCATTCTTTTGAGGATATGACTTCTTAGGATTCTTTGAATTTGGTTGCTGCTGGGCGGCTAATGCTTTCGTGGAAGAGTTTCCAAGATTAAGAAGACCAAGGTGTAAGAGTTTTTCTTGTTCTCTTATTAAGGAATCACAAAAGGAGTCAAAGGAAGGGGCCTTGTATTCTTGTCCTTGACAAATGAAAGCTTCCCTTGTAGAATGGAAAGTGGAAACAAATACAGAGTAGGCTGGTCCCAACTTAGTAAGGATGGAATAAATAAGGTTACCATCTTCTTTCTTAACTTTAACACCTTCCAAGAGATATCTAAGGGTCTTGAATTTGGACAAGAAATCTTCAATGCAAGAAAAATTATTAGGATCCAAAGTAAGCAGCTCATTTTCAAGTTGATGGGCTCTAATTTCATTTTTAATCCCAAAAACTTTAGCAAGTTTTTCTAATGCTTCATGAGGAGTCTCAAGTTCTGCAATGTGGAATCTAAGATCAGAAGAAATAGACATCCCTATCAAACCACGTGCTTGATCTTGTCTATTTTCCCATTTTGCCGCCTTGTCTTCATCTTTTGGTTTCTTCTCTTGGTCTGTGGCTATTCTGTAGAGACCTTTACTTCTAAGTAAATCTTCCATGTAGGCTACCCATTGGAAGTAGTTAGTGCTGTCAAGAATGACTTGGCATGGACTTTCCATTAAAAAAAAAAAAACTGAAGCTGAAGATGCTGAAAGTAAGTGTTCCAATGGATAGATCTCGAAAAAATAGGCGGTTTTAAAAAAAACGGCTCTGAAAAAGGCTTCCGGATGAAGAAGTTATGGCTTTTTGAAAAAAAATTGTTGACGTTGCCGGCAAAGTGCGCGAATGTGCGGGAATGAAAAAATCCGCCCCCACAAAATGGAGACTTGAACCCAAGACCTCTACTCTCTTAAAATAGCTTTGAACCAATTGATCTATACAAAAAATTTGAGAGAGAGAGAGAGAGAGGGGGGGGGGGGCTTGGTTTGCGTGCTTGCCTTGAGAAAGCTCTTTTTCCCTACAAAACACAAAACACAAAACCCAACACGAATATGCAAAGAAAAACGAACGTTGCGGCACGAAGTTCGCTTTAGCCAAAAAACTAGAAATTTTTAAAAAAAATCTCAAGGTTAGCTTTAGCCGAAAAACTAAATATTTTTCTCAATGTTTCTGATTTTCCGAGATCACACTAAGGTGCAGGGAAAAGAGCATACTCATGAGAAAAATCCTTCCTTTCTGTTTCTGATTTGCCCAGATCGCACAGAGTCGCAGGGCAAAGAGCATACGCAGAAATGAAAGGTATAGATCCGGTTAAAAAAAAGGCTAAATAAACTGAGACCGAAATAAGCAGAGAGAAAATAACAGTAAACTGCAAAAAAAAACACTGTATACCTCCCGATCTGAAAAATGACGCAGCTAGGGCTACCGGAAACCTTTTCGCGTGAAACGAAAGGGGTTCCTCACTGGAACAGATGCTCCGAACGCAACAGAGCAGTCCTCTCGGCCCGAAAGCAGTCAGAAACAGCAGATCTAGGAAACGACAGCCGCATGCAGTTCTACCGGCTTCAGATTTGGATCACCAACGGACGCGGCCCTCAAATAGCTCCGATACCATGTAGGAATATACAGGGTAAGTTCCTCAGAAAGAATACCAAAAGGACACCGCTCACAACCAGATCTCAAATCAATACACCAGTATTTTTGACGTGGTTAAAACCCTCAAAGTGCAAGGAGGGAAACAGTCCACGGCCTGTCCCAACGTGGGTACTACAGGCAATTTATTAATCAAATAATGAAAATTTACATAAGCTTCTCTCATGCACGGATTACCCGAACAATGACCCTCCATGCGCTTTAAATAGAACTCATGGACCAATCGGGTGTCAAGCCACGGATCAAGTGTTGGTAATACCGAGGTGAGAGTGAACCGTCGGATCACTACATATCGTGACCGTCGGATTGTAAGTTACAAAATGTACAACGGTAAAGAAACACACTTTACCTAACTCTAACCTAACTCTATACTAGACCAAGTTGAACTTAACTATATCCTATGTGTCGGAATATCCTAACAATGCATGAATTCTAACTGAATTCCTCCATGCAATAGCTCAACTAACACATAAGAAACCACATGATTCCTTTTGTCAGTTGCATGTGCCACATCCGTAGCTCGAACTGAAGTGCTCCAAGAGAATAAGATAATTTTTAGAGTCCAAATATTACTAAGGGCTAATAATATTTGACTGTTTCTATTTTTAGCCTGGCAGTCTAAAAATAGACTCTAATCACTCCGCTGTGAACCAAAAATAGAAGTCCATCTATTTTTCCCAACATGACCAATCATCCATAAAAAGCATCCTGCAACTCATAGACCATGATCCATATGTCTAAAAATAGATTGTGCGCCAAAAATAGCCTGCGGGCCCACTTAGTGAAGGCGACTCCTTTCCACTAAGCTCCATCATCTTGTTGCATTTTCAACACTCCATCTCAACAAGATATGGATTATCTGCAATCCCTATCCTGCCTCTGGAATGTTCTGCATGCAACACATTTTCCCGGTCTACTTGCTCCAACAACACTTGGAACAAAAACACTCCCAACTGACCACTCTGTTGGGCTAGGAACATACTCTAATGCTGAAGCTCTACTTGCTGCTGACAAGTGCTCCCTCTCTGACATCTACGCTACTGCAACATCTCCATGCATCTCGCACCATTTCACACCTCTCTGTGCCACCTAGCACTGTGCAAAACACTTGTGCCTCTCGCATTGCTGCAGCCTGCTAGCTATGCATTGTCCTGGGATTCCCTACACTGTCGCTCTCTCTGCCGCTCCATCCGCATCTGTCTCTACCCAATCAGTCAGTTCCTGCTACTCCACATCGGGGCTCCCGTAGCAAGGTCTCATCCAAGAGGTTGGGTACCTCAAGGATCCTGCCCCTCCTCCTTGGGACGATCAATCCACATCACCCCACCTCCTACCTGGAGGTATGGCTGCATGCGATCCCTCAGCCCACCTGGCTCGAAGTTTCCCCCTACTGGAGGTCTCTGCATGAGTAGATGTCTCTACTCGATCTCCTCTCAGCTTCCCTTGTTGTGGCTACTCCACAACCTCCTGAAGTTGTTGCACCAATCGTGGCTCCTCCACAATCGTCTAAGACTTCTTCTAGCTCTGCATGTTGAGAGGTAATATACGCTCCCTCTCAACCACCAAGTCTCCATCAGTTGCCTCACTGCTCAAGGCTTTGCATGCATCTTGAACCTCAAGAGCATACAGGTTCATGACCCGTGAACCAATCTGCTTCACCTGTCTAGTGATGATGTGTCTAAGGAAAACCTTTCCCTTACTGAAGACTACATCACAACCTCTGTGTTCCAGCATCGCGATCGACACCAAGTTTCTCTCCAGTCCTGGTACATACTTGACATCGGTCAAGGTAAGGCGAGCTCCATGCTCCCTCTGAAAGGTAACCGTGCCTACACCTGAGACACTATACTTCTCATCATTACCCATCGCTATGAGTATCTGGAGATCTTTCTCCTCCAAAGTACTGAACAAACTTTTGTCACCGGTCATGTGGAAAGAAGCTCCACTGCCAAGAAACCAACCACTTCCCACCATGGATGAAAGCATGCATGCAAAGAGTGTGAAATCCAACTCGAACTGTGAAGCAAGTGCCTACCTTCAGATCCTTCCCCGAATCCCTTCTTGGATTTCTTCTTTGGGCAATTAGTAGCATAATGGCCCAACTCATGACAACGAAAGCATCTCACCTTCGACTTGTCAACCTTCTTCCCATCATTGGAAGAACTGGATTCGGAAAGAGAAACCTTCTTCTTCCCCTTCTTCGCCTTACTCGCTAAGGCACATTTCTCCTCATCATGCATGGATGAAGAACTGTCTCTGGTGCTCCGTCTGATCTCCTCTTGCACAAGATCCGACCAAAGTCTCTCCCATCCTGGCAATTTCTCCCGACCATTGACAGAGTCCTGATAGGAATGCCAACTCTTCGGAAGACCAAGGAGAGCCAAGCTCACCAAGTCCTCATCATCGACAGTCACCCCCACACTTCCCAGCTCATCCCGGCACTGGGTGAACTTCGTGAGATACCTGGGCATACTGTCTCCATTCTCACACTTAATGTTTCTGAGTTTATCCTTGAGCGCCAACTTCCTCTGGTCGCTCTTGCTTTGGAATAGATCTATCAACACTTTCCACATCAAGTATGGAGAAGCCTTTCCATGCAGGCTGGACACAATGTGATCCTTCACGCCCTCCAACAGAATCCTTCGACACTTTGCTGTCTTCTTTTGCCAAACCACAGCTTCAGCAGCATCAATAGGTTTTGGGACTTCAGCATCTATGAAATCCTTCAACCCATTATCATCTAACACCGCCTCCATCCTGTCTTTCCATGCAATATAATTCGAGCTACCCTCAAGAGCATACTCCAATCACAATCCGTTGAAAGACATTGCCACGTTGATACCAAGAAAACACTGCTGCAAATTCAAAGTCCACCAGCTCCAAACTCAACCGCCTCTGATCTAAAATTCGCAAGAACAAAGTATTTCTCGTACAAAGATCGACTGTATGGGCATTCACCGGATATCTCACCTTCCAAAAGAAGGATGAATCCAGAGGCTACCTAGCCCGATTATAGACTCTGCCTGAAAAAATAAATTGTAAACACTTTATGAATAATAGATCTGATGATCAATCCCGCTTTGATATCCTGTAGAACTTTTTTTACAAATCAACCAGCTCTGATACCATGTAGAAATTTTGAATAATATGACACTTATTCACAGAGATTATCCTGATTATACACTATTTGCGGAATGCATGCATAATACATAACCTCCTCTACTATTGATCATCAATTTGTAGTATTCAGAAACAATCGCATGCGCACATTGAAGCATCAATCACACATATCAACACAGTATATCACGGGGAAAGCATATAGCTGAAAACCCCGAACTATCTGTATATTATATTGATTGAGAACATGTAACAATACATGGTACAATACTCCTCACAAGTACTCAGTACTATCTCCACTTGTTACACACAAAACTAGCTCAGATCCGAACAAGTCACAGGTTCAAATCTCCTCCGTTGCTTTGCCTGCCTCCACTGCATAATGCCTAGTGAAAATCACGTGAGCACAGGCTACAATTGCCTTCATATTGGCCCACACTGCGCAGTCCTCATTGGCATAACTCAATCCCATGCATGTGCAAATCTCATGCACAACTGATAGTCACAACTCACCCTTTCACTTACCTCTAACACCTGTCTTTGTTGAACTGTCCATGCACTGAGTTAACTGATGTATTCTTCAGTTGCTTTATGAGTTAATAATTAGTGAATTAATTAATATTTAATTCACACAACTCATAACTAGTGTATTCTTTAGTTAGACTAAAATACAACTAGTTTAACCAAGTCAAACTGAACACAACTCCATCAACTCCACATCCAACTCCACAGAACTCACATGCATGAGTTCTAACTGAAGTCCTCCATGCAATAGCTCAACTAACACATAAGAAACCACGTGATTCCTTTTGTCAGCTGCATGTGCCACATTCGTAGCTCAAACTGAAGTGCTCCAAGAGAATAAGATAATGTTTAGAGTCCAAATATTACTAAGGGCTAATAATATTTGACTGTTTCTATTTTTAGCCTGACAGTCTAAAAGTAGACTCTGATCACTCCGCTGTGAACCAAAAATAGAAGTCCATCTATTTTTCCCAACATGACCAATCATCCATAAACAACATCCTGCAACTCATAGACCATGATCCATATGTCTAAAAATAGACTATGCGCCAAAAATAGCCTGTGGGCCCACTTAGTGAAGGCGACTCCTTTCCACTAAGCTCCATCATCTTGTTGCATTTTCAACATGCATCCCATGACCATGGGTGTGTTGACACGTGCATAGTGTTCTATCCCAAATTCATTCAACATTTCCTTAATGTATTTAGTTTGGGAGATGAATATTCCTTTCCTAGATTAAACAACTTGTAGATCTAGAAATAATGACAATTCACCTAGCATGGAAATTTCAAATTCTTTCTAAATTTCTTCTACAAACCTCTTGCTCATTGTGTCGACATCACTTCCTTTGAATATGAATCTTCATTTTGATGATCAATGGCTTGAGCTTTCATGGTTAGGAGATCTTCTTCATTATCACTATCCTCCAATTTTTCATATGGACATTCAAAAGCATAATGACCTATTCTACCACACTAAAAACATTTGGATAATAGCTTATCTTTGAATTTGCCAAATCCTCTTATCGATTTTTTTTACAAATTTAGCTTTTTTCTTCATTAGATTCATATTTGGAGCAATCGTAGGCTTTGATATTTTTTGTCTTCTTTGAATCGTTGAGAACTTCTTCCCTCTGAGCTAACTTCTTTATTCTTATTTCATATGCAATATCCATCTTTAGATTCTCCTTATCTTTCATTTCTTCAATGTCACCTCCTTCATAGGTGTTTTGCATCTTATGCCATATTTATTTGGTTGTTTTACAAAGAATCACCTTATTGAATATGCACTTAAAAATGGAATATGACAAAAGACTAGGGTTCGAGTTCTCATCGAATTTGCATTTTTGGGGATTGTCTAACATTTTGGGTCGAGTTAGAATGGGCCAAAATTATTATGAAATTTGAACTATAATGTTGAGAAGCTTAGGTTTAAAACATAATTTTGCACTAAACATGATGATTGATTGAAGTGAGATAACATCAATCTTCTTCTAACCCAGTTAGGGAAGGAAACACCTAAACATGCATTTGAAAACAAAAATGTGAAAAAATACCAAGATTAGAGTTCCTACCAATTTGGTGCTTTTTGGGATTGTCTAATACTCTGGGTTGAGTTAGAGCAGGGGAAAACCTTGATGAAAGCTAAACTTCTTTTCTCCCTTTAATAAAATATATCCTTAGGAAACTCCTAGGGACCCTTCATTCCAAGGATGGTACCTAGTGTAACTCAAATTATGTAGACTATTGTATGCTAACCTAAGAGGGACATAAAGTAAGGCCCACATATGTAGAGGCAACTGGCCTAGGGAAATTAGAATAAGACCTCCTACATGTTATTCACAATTCTCAACCACTTGAGCTAACTCATTAGGTTACAAAATGAACAATTATGAACATAAGGTTGAATTTTGTACTAAAAATAGTGATTGTATTGAAGTGGGATATCGTGAATCTTCTTTCAAAGTAGTTGGGGAAGGTGTTACTTAAAAATATGTTTGAAAAAAAAATGACAAATTACTAGGGTTAAAGTCCCCATGAATTGTAGAATTTTCTTGTAGATTCACAACTCATGTAATGTACTAAAACATAAGACAAAAATATACTCTACTCTTTAAACAACGGAAACCAATAGATCACTAAAAACAATAATCAACAAGAGGAAGATAATCAAAGACACATAACACAATTATTTCTCTGGGGAAAGCCACTGTTCAAAACATTGACTATTTATTACATTAATTAGAAATTTGAGTGATAATACAAATCTTGTTTTCACAAGAACAATTCTGCACAAGTATGATCAACTCTCTGCCTCACAAGCCCACACTGACCAACACTTAGCCAATTTATGCTGCTTGCTAAGCCCCTATTTCCTTGCGCAATTCCTGAGAGGAATAGCCCATATTTAATTGGGAATTCCTTCTTCCATAACTGCAATCCAAATCTAGGTCCTCTTTTGATTACATGCATGATCTGTACAACTTGGATCACTCTAAAACTGATAGTACATTGTCCCTGCACTCTAATCTCAACTGGGTCTTTCTTTGAATTGACATGCATGAGTTTATCATGAGGGAATCTTCAGTTCGCTGGAGTAGCACTGAGGATGCACTAGTGCACCAACTCACTACTAGACCTCTATTAGTTCTACAAACAATTAGAACTAGTTTAACTGTTTATAACTCAGTCAAATTGAGTTATCTAATTATAATTCAAATAAACTCACCCTGGACCCTTAAAATTTAGAGAGAACATATACATGACTACAAAAAAACTTCCAACTCAAAATTCCTAAGCTAATTAAGCCAATTAAACTTAATTAACTATTTACAAGTTGCTATGAGAATATAATTCAATTTTAATTCACACTTTAATTCAAGGACAAATCAACCTCAAATTTCTTGTTGCCATTTCTCAACATGAATTTTATGTTTTTTAGGATTGTTTCATGTTTTGGATTGAGTTGGAATGGGCCAAAACCACTATGAAACTTGAACTATTATGATCAAAAGGTTAAATTTTAAATAGGGTTTTCACTAAAATAGCAATGACATTGAAGTGAGATGGTGTGAATCTTATTATAAGTTAATCAGGGAAGGTAACACCTAAAAATGAACTCAACAACATAACTTTGACAGAAAACCATGTTTAGAGTCCCCATATATTTTACCTTTGGGGGGGGGGTTTCCTGATGTTTTGGGTCAAGTTAGAATGGGTTAAAACACCAATAATTTTATATGAACTTTTGCGCTAAAAATAATTTCATTGAATTTACATAAAAAAAAAAAAACCAGCAGTTTTCATTAAAACGAAAAAAGTTTACATTAATTGTAAAAATAAATCAGAGAAGAGGGCACACAAGATCGCTACAGAACCCCGTAGGGAGCACCAAGTATAGCCAGAAAATGGGAGTCAAGCATTACAATATGGGTCAGCAAACTCCAACAAAAATCTGAAAGAAAAAATGGCACATGGACCAAAAACAAAAAACAATCGGAAGATGTTATGATCGACTTGGACGTCCCTGAAGGTGTTTAGATGGACCTCATCAAAGGCACACACGCAAATTAGTAAAAAAACCATCTGAAAGTTTCTCTGGCTAGCTTGGACACACTTGGAGGTGCTCCAACAAGCCTGATTACAGGCATACATCCTAAATAGTCCATCAAGGCCGAAACCTCCCACTAAAACAAGCCCAAAAATGGGCAGTGTGAAAATGAGCCAAAAAGCTCCGAGAAGAATGGTGGAAACCCCAAATCCAACACGCCAAAATGGCGGAAATGACAGGAAGGAACCCCAGGCGACAAGAAAGTGGCTACGAAGTCCAACAAGTAGCCGATAACGACTCCAAAAAAACCAATGAATGGAAGCAGAAGAGTAGGGCACAGAGAGCACCTGCCGAAGAAACACGATGGCCATGAAGGAAAAAGAAAAATACCCCCAACCATAATGGTAGCCAATGCGTCAATGGAGGCACGAATAGGGCGATGACGAAACCGAAGCAAAACCCAACGTTAGAGCAATACACCAACGACGGTAGGAAGGGAACTTCGGTGAATGAAACCGCAATAGAGGGACACCCACGAAAAGCAATGACGACGACGTGCAACATGAACTGGTGGAAACACAAAAATAGGGTGGAGGCGGCTAGGGTTCCAGCCGCCCTGCCCCGCCTGTTGTAGCCAGTGGTTAAAAAGCTTTGGGTGTTCTTTACTGATTGTCCTAGTGTTAAAAAAAAAAAAAAAGCTTTGGGTGTTCTAGACAAACTGCATCTATTATAAGGTAGTTGGGGAAGGTATCACCTAAAAATGTACTAGAAATGAAAGATACGATGGAATACCAAGGTTAGAGTTCCTTCTAATTTTATGTTTATTGAGATTGTTAACATTTTGGGTTGGGTTGAGTTAGAATGGACCAAAACTCGTACGAAAAACTGAAACTACTACGATGATGAGAGGGTCAAATTTTAAAATATAATTTTGCACTAAAATTAATGCTTACGTTGAAGTGGATCTCCTTCAAATGTGTCGCTTAAAAATGCACCCAAAAATGGAAATATGACCAAATACCAAGGTTAGAGTTCCAATCAAATTTGTGTTTTTTTAGGGATTATCTAACATTTTGGGTCAAGTTAGAATGTGCCAAAACCCCTAAGAAACTTTAAATTATAACGATGATAAGTTTGAATTTCATACACGATTTTATGCTAAAATAACAATCTCATCCAAGTGAGGCAACATGAACCTTCTTCTTCTTCTAAGGTAGTGGGGGTAGGTGCCACCTAAAATTGCACTTGAAAATGAAAATTGGACAAAATATAAGGTTAGAATTCCCTTCAATTTCATGTCTTTTGGGATTGCTTAGAGTTTTGGTCGAGTTAGGATAGACCAAGACCCCTATGATACCTCAAATATTATGATGAAAAGGTTGAGTTTTAAACATGATCTTGCAATACAAATAATGATTCATTCAAGTGTGGCATGATGTGAAATTTCTTCTAAAGTAGTTGAGGAAGCTATCACCTAAATATGCACATGAAAACCAAAAGTTGACAAAATACTAAAGTTAAAGTTTCCATAATTTTGTGTTTTTTTGTATTTTCTAACATTTTGGGTTAAGTTAGAATGAGCCAAAAGCCTTATAAAACTTGAACTATTATGAAAAGAAGATTAGATTTTAAATAGAAATTTGCACCAAAACTAATAATTTTGATGAAGTGAGATGATAATTATCTTTTTCTAAAATAATTAGAAAAACATCACTCGGTTCCTAGGGATAAGCTTTGACACAAAATGGAGGAACTTGGGGTTCCTAAACATTTGAGAGCAGTTGTGCATAGGCTGTATGAAGAGGTGAAAGTCAAAATTAGAACTTCAGTAGACATTTCTGAAAGTTTCAGAAGCGATATCGGGGTCAAGCAAGGTTTCCCACTGTCTCCTACCCTTTTTGGTTTATATATCGAAAAGCTTGAGGAGTGGTTAAATTCGTAAGGGGGTGATGGTATCTATTTGGGCAAGTTTGCTATAAGGCTTCTTTTGTATGCAGATGACCTTATTCTGCTTGCTAAATCGGCTCTTGGTTTGCAAGAGCACTTACTATCCCTTGAGCATTTTTGTAGAAGTGTGGGGATGCAAGTCAATATTAACAAAATGAAAGTAGTGGTTTTCTCTAAGAAAATAAAACATAACCAACATAAGTTCTACTTTGAAGGCAACATTCTGGAAGAAGTTGTGGATTACAAATATCTCAGAATTGACTTCAACAAAAGTCTAAGCTGGAATGGTTGTAGAAAGAAAAGAACTTTGGGGGGTTGGAAAACATTTTATGCTTTTCAAAATAGGTGTAAAGAGGTAGAGTTATGGGACTGGAAAACCACTCAAACTATTTTTGGGCTTCTAGTGATTCCAGTGATTCTCTATGGTTGTGAACTATGGGCCAACAATACATCCGACATGCAGTGGAGACAAATTGAGAAAATTCAAAAGCGTTTGATTACAAACAAATTCAAGATTAAAAGTGCAGTTCCTTATGCTATATTGTTAAGTGAAATAGGGACTGCTCCTATTGAAGCAATTGATATGGTGCGAGTCATAAGGTATTTAAAAAAAATTGAGCAAATGGAAGAGGGTAGATGGCCTAAGGTTGTCTTTAATGATAGATTGTGCAAGAGAAAAAATACTTGGATGCAACAAAATAACAAATGGTTTAGTAAATGGGGTATTTGCTTGAATGTGTGTCCCATAAACATCAAAGAGATAAAAGCTTTTGTTATGGAAAAGTTCCACAAGTGTACTTGGGATAAAGAGCTAGGAAGAAAGAAAAAATATTATATTGAAGTGTTTAATCCCACTCATAGTCATCAACCAAAAGCATACATAGAGGCCAATATCTCTTGGAGAGCCAAAATTCTTATTGCTCAGTTAAGGACTAATTCTCATCAACTCCGTTGTGAAATAGGGCGCTGGAAAAGGCCAAAAGAAGTGTGGGAGGAAAGAGTATGCATTTTTTGTTCTTCCAGAAAAGTGGAAACAGAAAAACATTTCATTTTAGAATGTGAGACCTTCAAGGACAACAAGGAAAATTATGCAGTTATGCTAGCATCTAGCTCTTAGGATAATCTATTTAGTGAGGGGTTTGTCGAGAAGCTGGGAGCATTTATTTTGAAGCTTCACAGAAAAAGGGCCGAATACATCAAGCAGATGAAGAAGCAATCTGTCCCATAGACTATCTTTAGCCTCATGAATGTTAAAATAATTTCTTTCTCTCTTTCTATCACTTAAAATGCATAAAAACATAAATTTAACTCAATATTAAAATTAAATATACAACTAATTTCATATTTTTTTTAGAACTATTGCATATTTTAAATTGAACCAAAAAAATAGTTTAAAAATACACTATAATATTAAATTGAACCAAAAAAATAGTTTAAAAATACACTATAATATAAATGATAAAACACAAACACAAGAGAGTTGTTGTTCTCTTCGTCCCTTAAGTTAAGTTGTTCACTCTCGTTGATGTCATCAAAATCAATCAATCAACCAATTTCATGTTTTTTCTTTTAACCCTACGATGTTTTAAGTTAGAATGAGCCAACAACCCTATCTATTATAATTAAAAAAATAAAATTTTAAATAAAATTGAACATTAACAATAACATCTTCGTTAACTCCGTTAAATAGAATTGAGAGGAACTATTATAACTCACTGACGGACGATATGGTCGAATTTTAAACCAAATTTTTTTCGCGGAAGACTGTTTTTATTCATTTATTTAAATCAATAAACATGGCGGGACAGGGAATGGCATTGAATGGAGTCACACGGTTTTACTGAATTGAATTCAGAACAATTAATTTTGCATCAGGTTATACACCGAGTAGGAGGATGTATCACCACATACCGCTCGTGATTTCATTATGGCATTCATTGCATTCTGTACTCGTACGTAAATCCAACACAGCGCAAGACGTCACCATTAGTTAATGAAAAGAAGCTACAACAAATCAAATAATCATGTAGAGCAATCAGAACCAAATGATGTTCATGCTTACTAGACATTCCAAGGCCTGAAAAAGAAATTCAGAAATTGGGCTCAGGACTGAGAATGTGTGTAATACTGACAGATTGAATGAATGGAGGGATGGTGTATTGTGTTGTTATAGCTATTGCAACAAACACTTAACATCTAATGGCCAGTAAGACCATTATGGATAATGGTGATGTTGGAAGATTTTTGAGGTTGACAATCGGGAGTTTCACACAGGACAGGTTGATAAACAGGGAAGCAAGGCTTCAACACAAAGAGCAATGTGCAGAGAGGTTAGCTGCATCAGGATCAGGAGAAGGAGGTCCGGAGCTTAGCCAAGTGGTAGTGTATGCAGAGCAAGCAGTTTTGGCCAATTTGGACTGGGGAATTGATGCCTTAGAAGAAGCCATAAGTACATCCAATACGGAAACAAAGGCAGCTCGATTAGAATACGCAGAGAAGATGTTGCAGGTTTGCGCTCTGTTGGATGCAAGGCAAAGACAAAGGCAAACCACTGCAGGTCAGAAATTTTTTGGGGCTAATATTGGTCATTTGGGTAATTTTCCGAAAGATTAGTTAATTGAAAATGAATATTCCTTAAATATTTATAAGATGAAATTATTTTGTGTGAAAACCTGCCATGTTTTTTTAAAGAATATTTAAATCTTTCAAAAGTTCGACTAAATATTTATAATCCATGTTTTAAAAATTATAAAAATTCACCGAAGTTTCTGAACTTAACAGAAAATTAGAGCTCCATATTGCAGGTGTTGTTAATTCCTATCTGTCTGTGTTTGAAAAAGGCTGGCCAAATGTTTATGATTGATATTATAAGAATTCTAGGAATCCGCCAGGGTTTCTAGGCTTGCTGCAAAATTAAATCTCCTGAAAATTTTCCCTGCTGCAGGTGTTCCTAATTCTTATCTGTCTGCCTGGGCACATCTCAATCTGGCCTTGCTTTGGAAAATAAGGAACGACGATACAAATGCCGTTGTTCATATCTTGGAGATGTTTCTTGCAGAGCCTCTGTTTTCTAGAATTGATTTTGCACCGGAGCTGTGGGAGAGCCTCTTCCTTCCTCATCTCGCCTCCATCGTTGGATGGTACACCGAAGAGAGACATAGGATTCTTTCAGAGGTGCTGCCTAAGTCTACGCAAGCTTCTTTCCCCACAGATGAATATGATTTTAACGAATCCTTACTGTCCAGTTCCACCTTGAGCTCAGAACAGGCCCAAAGATTGAGACAACTGGAGAAGGTTTATCAGGAGTCCTTAGATGAAAATACCAGGCTATATACACGCTATTATAAGGATTCGATCAATTTTGATCCTACTATGAGCAAGAAGGGAATGCAGCCCTTGATGCCCATTGCAGAACCTCCGATGACACCAAGACAAGAGCTCAGTCGATCGATACCTCAGTCGGTAAAATTTGGACCTGTTCCGCCCAGGAGTGCAGGTTTTTCATCGTTATATGGATTTTCAGCTGGCAGTGGAGAAGCGTCTCCAATGTAATGATGTATAGCATCCATATTCATACTTTATTATATAATATTTCTTTAACTAATTACTGAAAAACATTAAAACTACACACTAATACCAAATAATTCAGTCAGTCAAAAATGCGTCCATAGTATTGGAAAACATAGTTGTTCCAGCAGGATCTTCTGAAATCTAATGAGTTGGAAAACTTATCACTTTATGCTGGTCTGCAGTGTAGTTTCTTTTCTTTCATAATGGATTGACGGGTTAACTTTCCCATAGACCTTTTTTTCCTCCTAATAGTGTTGAAAAACAGTTTCTGTTGACTCAAAACCTATGGGTAACAGATCGTTTTGTTTCAGCCATGGCCGGAATCTGGTTAACATCAATTTTTTTGCATAAAGAATCAAATAATATATATTGACCATCCGCTAGCAGAAAACAAAATGTCTGATAATGTTGGGTCCTGGGATTGCATTTGCAATGTAGAAAACAGAACAGTAGGAATAATGTGTCAAACTCACCCAAGTAGGTATTTGTTCCTTGATTACAAAATCATTTAGACAAAGAGAAATTTCAGAATAAGTATTTCTACACGGCCAAGTAAATTCAAGATGAAATCTGCTCACGCTCATGTACTTTGTTCCCTATTCCAATATTTCAATTTTTCTTCTGAAACCCTTCTAGGGTAGCCATTATAGTTTTTTCGCTGTTGTATGCTTTCACTATCCCCTTGTTGTTTGCATTTACTTATTTTATCATTTCCTTAGTTTCCTGGAATTCAGTGCCCCTCCTTGGTCCCAACCTTATTTCTCTTTGGGATTTTACTATTTTTAGAAAATCTATCGATTATGGATTTCACTGTGTCCATATCTCAATGAGATGAAAATATGTGACTAAGATACGCTGAAGACTTTTCTTGTGAATTTCATTACGTCAACAGGAAATTGATTATAGGAATTCTATGATTCTGGTACTAACTGTGGAAGATCATAAAATTATTTGTAGAATGCTTGCAAACTAGAGCCAAAAACTATTGAAATGCATAGTGACTGGGCTTCAGCTTGGTGTGACGGAAAAACTAAGTGATGAGATATTCTAATTCTTTCAGGAGGCTTTCCTAATTTTCATGCTGGGTTTGGCATTTATACTCAGGTGTGCATCCAAAAGTAGCAGGATTATAGATGATGAACCAGAAGCATTATCCGGAAGGAACAATGTAAGGTCAAACAGTTTTGTTCTTCTTCTTATCAGCTATAGGATTTGATAGATCTGAAAACTTATTTCATTAAGCTGGTTCCTGATTATTAGAAATGGCAGCAGGGCTTGTGGGAAGAGGAAGAGGGCAGAGCAACAAATGTTAGCAATGGTAGTGTATATAATGGTGATCTTGAAGTGGAATCTGAAGTGAAAACAGGAATGGAAGTAACCTCGACCTCCATTGGGATTCAGAAAAACTCCAGACGAGTATCCTCAAGGCATCAGTTGGCAGAAGATGGGTTAATGTTGTCAAAGCTCGTTTTTCCTGACGGGAGAACTTCCAGAACCAAGGCCATTTCCTCGAAACATCTAGAGACAAAAAGGGATCTGAAGTCCAGTTCTCTCTCAGAACTGCTCAAAGTAGATATCGATTCTGTTATCCATTTTCCACAAAGATATACTCATTCATCTGCCGATTTAGGGGCTGCTTCATCCAAACCTGAGCTTGAAGTAGAGGTAACTCAAATGATTTAAACTTCATGCATAGAGGACAAATAGTAAGAGTGGCCATGCCATTCAAAAAAGGGCTATACTTCAGAAACCTGACGGTTGTACATCTGTAACATTTGTGTTACTGTTGAGTGCTGTTGTTAATACCTGAAAGTTCAAAAAACTGCAGAAACCTAGCCATGTTTTTAATCATTGGGCAGTTTCCTTGTTCTCCTCCTAATCTTTCTTGTATGAGTGACATACTGCATAGCTTTTGATCCAAAACAATCTTGTTGAAGAAACTCTAAATATAATGGTGTTTTTTTAATGTCCTTTGTTGGAAGTACAGGATGGCATTTGGGAGAAAAGCATGAGATGTTCTACCCATTCGAGAGTAAGCTTTAGAAATCTGTATGAAGTCATATGTGAGGATGAGGAGAAAGGTCTTGAGGATACTGAATTAGAGAATGACTGCACAACGCATAAGGCAGAATTAGCAGAAAGCAGGTATACTTTATGCAATATCGATCACAATCCATGCTTGTAATTCTAAACAAATAAATGTCTAAGTGGATTTTTTTATGAAGTAATGCAAGGATGCAATTTACAGCTGCAACAAAAAACTGCTAAATAAATTGGCTATTCCTTTGTAATGCAGCTTTCCAATACAAATATCCTCACCGATGGCAGAAAGTGAAGAGGATGTTAGCCAAAGCTATCTGGTTCATTCATCTGGTAAATCCACTCCTCGAAGAAGGCCTCCAAAGGATTTTGTATGTCCCATAACAGGTCAGCTTTTCACAGACCCAGTCACCCTGGAGACAGGCCAAACATATGAGCGCCGAGCAATTCAGGAATGGCTAGGCAGAGGAAACACAACATGTCCAATCACTAGACAGACTCTTGGAAGCACTTCACTCCCAAATACAAACATCTTACTGAAAAGGATCATTGGTTCCTGGAAAGAACAGAATCCTGAATTAGCCATGGAATTCAGTTTCTTTGAAACTCCGGTACTTCATACTTCAGACTTTCTTAATGCAAATTCTTCAAATGGCCTTTGCTTGCAGGGATTAAATTCAAATCCGACTTTAAACCCTGATATTAATCGTACCGGAGTAAAATCTCACGGGGGATTTATAAGCAGAGTGACCCCCGTTTCTTCCCCAACCAGTGTAATCAGTCAAACTCTCCTTGAAACAATGATGAGCGAACTAGTACCATCCGTTTCAATCCTTTCCACTTCTAAGGATTTGCATGATTGTGAATCAACTGTTTTGACCATTGCAAGAGTATGGAAAGCCTGTAAAGGAGAGCCAACCATTCAATCACTCCTCGTTAGACCAGCAATAATAAATAGATTTGTCGAAATACTCTCTAATTCTCTTGATATGCAGATACTAAAAGCAACTGTGTACATTCTTTCGGAGATTGTATCTGCAAATGATATTGTGGCTCAAATTCTTTCCAAGGCAGACTCAGATTTTGAGTGTCTGGTTGCTCTTTTAAAAAAAGGAGTTGTTGAGTCTGCCACTCTTATGTATCAGTTGAAACCATCTTCCATACAACTTTCATTTCATGACCTTGTTCCATCTCTAGTCCATGTAATTACCACACATATTGAAAAGAAAGAGACACATTTTCAGATGTGCTTCCAGCCAAAGAAGGCTGCCATAATGATGCTGGAAAGGATGCTTGGAGGTGGAGATGACCGCAGCAGATTGTTGAATTCTCTTACTGTTATTTCTATGAACGGGCTTCCTGCTCTCATCAAGAGCTTGAAATGTAAAAACAGTAAAGTGAGGCTTTCTGCGCTTTCTGTTCTTCTTTACTGTATTCAAGCAAATGGAAGGTGCAGAAGCTTGATAGCTCATGGAGTTGGGTTGGTGCCAGTTTTGGAACTTTTTCACACCGGTAATGACAGGGAAAGAAGCATTGCCATTGCTTTCATTTCAGAGCTTGTTCGCTTGAATAGGTAAAGTTGTCAGACCCAGGAACTCTTTTGACACAATCTCTTAGTGTTCTAATGCTCTTGATCTTACAGATTAGTTCAGTTTGAGGCTTGTTTTATTCAAGTTTTTAAGAAAAATGCATTCTTCTCTTCTAGGTTCTGTTAAGTGGGAACCCTTGTGTCATTGTCTTCAAGGTTCTTTCACGCAGGAACTACTGGATTCATAGCTTTTGTGAATCTCCATTCACATTACGCTACTTTTCTCTTCAAAGCTTTCTTAGTCAGTAAAGTAATGTGGATGAGAAGTACGGGATCCATCACCCCTGTGTGTAGGATCAGCCCAAGAGGCGAATATCCTGGAGAAGGAAACTAGTCCCAAGCTCATGAAATGAGATTTTTTTAAAAATAAATCCTTTTTACTCACCAATCTCCCCAAGGAAAAAATATTTTTAATGAAAAACTCTTAACACCCTATACGCCTAAATGGGAAAGCCCTTATCTCCATTCCTGGTCAATGTCTGATCTATCCTTACGTCAAAATTGCTCTCATTGTCTGATATATCAAAGTCTATTCCCAAGGTTTGATCTATCATTATGTTCAAGGTCTGCTTCCAAGGTCTAATCTATCCTATCACTATGTGATGCGCTGTTGCTCACTTCCCCACACTGTTGCCGATACGGAGCTGTGAATGTAGGTCACAAAAAGCGTTATCGTAGCCTGCTTAAAGCTGAAATGGTCTTCAAAATTATCGATTATGAATGATGGCTCAAGCTGAAATAGTCTTCAAAATTACCGATTATCAATCAGATTTTTTTATAATAATTATATTTATAAATAAGTTTATTTTAGAATATAATTTTTACAATTTTAATTAATTATCATAATTAGATAGTTAGATAAATGATAAGAATTTCACTTTTATCGAATATTCTAAAATTTTCTTAAAAATATTCTCAACTCAAACATTAAAATTTATATTCAAAATAATTATATATAAATAAATGTTATATAAAATAAATTATAATTTTTTAGACATAAAATATAGATAAATCATAATCTTATAATAATTTTATTTACAAATAAAATTATTTATTTATTTTTTCATTATTGTAAAATAATTATGAATTTCATAATTAAAAATATTGTTATATATATATATATTAATTACTTTTATAATTAATAGTAATAATAATTATTACTTAAAATAAGGTTATTTTTATATTTTTTTATTGATATTTCATGTTGTATTTAGATTTTAATTTTTCAGAAGATGCACATCTTTATCTAGATCTAATTTTGAATCTCTATATTTTAGTAATTTATTTAGAAAATCTTTTTTCACAATTTGCTTATAAGTTAATTTTATAATTCAATTTTTTTTTAGATAATCAAATCTGAATCTCTCACAAAGTGAGAAATATATTATAGTTCAGTTATCAAACCAGTGGTGCGGATAACCATCATTGGTTACTATTAGTGAATTAGGCTGACTCATCACTGTTATTCAAGGAAAACCAGACCACGTAGAAAAACCAGACCACTTAGAATTACCTGCAGGTGGTCCATAAAGGGCAGGCTTTCGCTCTTGCCACATGCCTCTGGATTTTCAACCATTAACCTGTTTCCTTATGTCTCAGGAAGAGGAGTTCTTAGCTAAGCATATCAAATCTGAATATATTAAACACTAAGAGAGATCAAATTTTTTAAAGGGTATATTTTTTTTATCATTTAATTCTCATCATGTATTAGTTACTTCATATCAAATGTTAAAATCAATTTATTACGTATAGGAGGATCAAATTTGTTAAGATGTAATTGTTTTAATCATTTGATCCCTGTCATGTATTGATTATGTATCTCATCTATAAGATGAAGCTATACAACAAGGAAGTCAAAGGTTCCCAAAAGAAGTATCAAATTTCTTAAGATGTAATTTTTTTAATCATTTGATCTATGTCATGTATTGATTATGTATCTCATGTATAAGAAGAAGCTATACAAAATGGAATCCAACAGGTTCCCCAAAATTACTTTTAACTCTAGCCAAAACCCCCCACCTGAGGTTAGACCTAAGGCTAGCAAAAACATGCCCAGTCAGTTCTTAAAACATCTTGGGAAGAAAAAATATGTGCCCTTTGTCATTCTAAAATACCTTAGGGTGTAATCAAGTGTGAATTGAGTCTAATTCTTTTTTTTCATTGACAACTAATTTCTTTCATTTTTTGTGAGTCCTGAACTCGTGGCTTGAGTAGTCATGATCAGGGGCATCTAAGCTATTAAAATCACCCCACCAGGCCTAGGCCACACCAACCCTTAACATGAGTGGGTTTCGAACCAATAACCTTTTAACCGTGGAGTGCTTTAACAGAACACCCTGTCACCATCTATTCTAAATTCTATAGGCTCAACTAATTTCTAATTTCATTAATAATTCATAAATAATAAATAATAAATAAATATTCATTAATTATTTATAGAAACTAATTAAATATAACAATTCATTATCAAAGTAAATTTTTGTGACTATTATTATTCAATAATTTTAACTCTTATATTTTTATTTTAACTTTAAGAATTTATATATTTTTAGTAAATTTATATTATTATTGACATATGTAAAATTATCAATTTTTTATGATTTTTTTAAATTATAATGAAGTATTGACCTATATACACAATGCAGTACTCCTTTACATCTTCCTACTGTAAAATGTATCTCGAGGCAACAACAATTATATCAATTGTACACTAACCAAGTTCATTTTTTCCACACAATCTTGCCGTTCAAGTATTGTTCAGTTAATAACATTCTGTTCCCTCTCTTTCCATGCCCACCCTTTTTAGAATTTTTAAGGTTTTATTTACATTCTACACTTTACGCACTGTGATATCCCTCTTTGTATTCAGGTCTCTCCTCACAAGAAGTCAAATTTGATCTGATTAACAATTTGTAGTTGTTCATCTTAATTTCTAAACCAGTACGTTAGCTGTTATGCTTCTCACTGGCTCAGCTAAGTTTGCTGTTGTGGCGCCTCACTCTACATCCTCTTCAACGTACCTTTTAGGTGTTTTTGGAGGCCTTCTGATTCACAACCCGAGGTTCTAGTGTAGAATATAGAATAGAGATGCCTAATGGTTTCCCATATATTGTACCTAATCATGATATGTTTATTGGTCCAGTTAAATTTTGTTGACTGCTGGAGATTGTGATATTTATTCAAGGCATGGACATAAGTATGTTAATATATCTTTTCAGTGTGATGGACTTTTGAAGAGAGTAATTCAACAATATGCATTATCTCTTGGATGCCAGAGAAAATCTGTGGACATTAAGAAAAACATCTTCAGCTAATACTTGTTCATGTTGGCTTCAGGCGGGCTTTGCACACTCAGGTTCTTCAAATCATAAAGGGTGAGGGGGCATTCAGTACAATGCATATGCTTCTAGCATATCTTCAGATGGCCCCGCTGGAGCAATGCCCAGTTGTCGCAAGTCTTCTTCTCCAACTCGATCTTCTGGTCATACTTTCTTAATCTTCTGTTTTTAATTCCTCAGCCTACTGTTAAGCTCGTAAGCAATCTTGCCCTGATCTAAGAATTGGGAGCTGACAACTAACATAATTCTTTTTTCCAGGCAGAACCTTGCAAGATGAGCATGTACCGTGAAGAAGCTATAGAGACACTGATTGAAGGGCTAAAAGCTAAAGAGATTCTTATTTCTCAGATAAATTCAGCAAAAACTATAGTTGCTCTTTCTGGTAGATTCTCCTTATCTGGCAAACCTCTTACTGAGGCCTGGTTACTAAGAATTGCAGGTTTCAACAAACATTATAATGCTTTCATGAAAGCTGAGAAACTGCTGAATTCGGAGGGTGAATCACCAGAATTTCTTGTAAGAATTCTCTAGTTTAGAAATTGATTGTAAAGGCAAAACCTTTGGTTGCTTTCTGTTGTTTCTGACCCCTTGTTAAATTTCTTGGCTTCTTCTGTTAAATGTTATATAGGATGAGGAGGAAGCAGCTAAAGATTGGGATAGAAGAGTAGTATCTGTTCTCGTGAACTTTGAATTTGGTTCGGTCTTTGAAGCTTTAGGAGAATGCCTTAAAAACAATTCTGTGGAGCTAGCAAGACCTTGCCTTGTTGCCGCAACATGGCTCACACATATGCTGAAGGTCTTACCAGATACAGGTGTTCGGGATGTAGCTCGTCAATGCTTGTTGGAATCATTTGTTATGATTTTGCAATCATCCAGGAATTTGGAAGAAAGAATCCTTGCAACACTTGCTTTGACCAGCTTTATTAATGATTCAGGTAGTCTTAGCTTCTTCTTGAAATTTCTAATTCTTATTCGACTTATCAGGTTGTTTCTGGTTCCAAGACACTTTATTGATATTTACTCTTTGCTTATTACAAAGCACAGAGGGACTAAAAGATTTAGGTGCATATGTAAAGGGAATATGTGAACCTTTAAGGCAACTAAGGAAATTCTCCTCAGCAGCTGCTGATATACTTAGATCTCTCCTTAGCCTGCCATTTGTGAACATTGTAAGTCCCATCCCCTACTCTGAGTTATCAAGATTGTGACACATCTTTTTACTAAAAATAGCATAAATCCTTTGGGTACCAGTCCGAGCTTTGCAGTTTCGCAGAATTAGCTCAATTAGATTCCAGCATGAATGGAGAGGTTCGCTCACTTGCTCATTTTGGAGATCGAATTTATAGTGGTCACTCTGATGGCACATTGAAGGTATACTTTCCTAGCTTCTTTTCATATTTTTTACTTTGCCCCAGGGGTTTCTCATTCAAATTTCGTTTGTGTTAAGGTGTGGGATGGAAGAAAAATGCTTTTACATCTGATTCAAGAAGTGCAAGAGCACACCAAGCCAATTATTTCAATCTCTATTTCAAAACCAGGAGAAATTTTATACACTGGATCGCTGGACAAGACTGTCAGGGTGCGTTTCCATATGCTTGAGGACCAATAAATTTGCAACTCCTCTAAAAAGTTCCTCATTATTTTGCTAATACAAAGTTTTGCTGCTGGTTGATTTCCTTTATGTTTTGATGTTATTTTTTAAACTGGGTTTTACATGGCTATTTATTCTATTATGCAGGTTTGGGCAGTAGGACGAGAGGAAATTCATTGTATACAGGTCCATGACATGAAAGACCCAATAGAAGCCCTTTATTTTAACGGTGACATGGCCTGCTCTGTCACTCAAGGGACTGGAGTTAAGGTCAGTTTTTGTATATTGAGATTTCAAAAAAGGTTATGATCATGTAATGCAGATGACATCTGTGCTTTAGGTATTGTCAATCTCATGCGACAAGTTGCAGATTCATAATTGGAACGGAAGCTCAAAGTTGGCTATTCTAACAAGAATGTCAAGTGCCTTACCATGGCAGAAGGGAAAATTTATTGTGGCTGCACAGATTATAGTATTCAGGTAAGAATGTGCTTTCAGGATGGACCACCATTTCACTTCTTTCCCATTGCATATCTAATACAACCACACTAAAGAAATTGCTTTTTTGCATGTACAATTCATGCAGAATTTGATCAATCTCTTTGCATAAGATTAAATTACCTTTTGGTTGAATTGCATTGCCACCAAGAACCATTTTGGTGGTCAAAGACATAAGCGTAACCCATTTGAATTGACAAGTGCAGGAGATAGATTTGAATTGTGGTATCGTACGTACTCTTGATTCAGGAGTAAGAAAGTTGTTCGGGAAAAATTCCATCTATGCCATACAAATCCATGACAATCATCTCTATGCCGGTGGCTCTGTAGTGGATGGTGTGGCTGCCAAGGTGAGAAGGTTGTTAACTGACAATGTTTACTACTTAGGAGTTTTAACATGTGATTTGGATTCTTTTTGAGACGTACATTATGAGTAGTTGGAGTGCACACAATTGATAGTATTTGTTGTTACTGTGGTGACGGCAAAGGTTTGGAATCTTTCTACCAACACTCTTATGGGTTCTCTATCAATGCAAGCAGAAGTCAGATGCATTGCAGTAAACAATGATTTCATATTTCTGGGGTCCAAATCAGGTATTATTGAGGTGTGGTCGAGAGAAAGATTAGCAAGAAGAGGATCACTAAATGCGGGAGGAGGAGGAAACAACAGAGTTACCTGCTTGGCAGTGGATAAGGATGGGGAAGTTTTATTCAGTGGATCTCAGGATGGGAGGATTCAGGTAATCAGCGGAGGTTATCTTATCTTACCTTATCTAATGACATTAAATAATATCATTCATCTCTACTAACAGGTAAAATTTCATTTTGCTTATGGTTGCAGGCTTGGTCATTAACTTGAAAGGGGAGATTGTACAATGACGAGATTTCTAAATGCAACCAAGGAGATTGTACAATGACGAGATTTCTAAATGCAACCCAGGAGATTGTACAATGACGAGATTTCTAAATGCAACTAAATCTGAATGACAGTTTCATGTCCCACTACCTAATGATAATTGTCAGTTTCAGTGGGTTTTGTTGAATGATTCAATATGTGGTGTAAAATGAAATCATTTCTGCCTATCCCATTGGCAGAACCAATTCCATTGGGAAACTCTCAAGTAACTAACTATTCAACAAAATGTCCTTTTTCCTCTAATTGAAACGTCCCTAGCAACGACAGACAGGTACACACATTCTTTTGCATCAGTCAATGAGTCCTCGAGCATTTACTTTGCCTTCCTTTCATTCATCCTTTTGCATTAACTCAGTCAACGGGTCCTCGAGCATTTACTTGGCCTTCCTTTCATTCATCCTTTTGCATTAACTCAGTCAATGAGTCCTCGAGCATTTAGTTGGCCTTCCTTTCATCATCCTTTTGCATTATCTCAGTCAATATGTCCTCATTATTTTGCCCTTCTTCCTCAAACGTTTAAATTGACTCGTTCACCAGTCAATGAGTCCTCCAGCATTTACTTTGCCTTTCTTTCAGTCACATCCTTTTGCATTAACTCAGTCAATGAGAGCATTATTTTGCCATTCTTCTTCAAACGTTTAAATTGACTTGTTCACCAGGAAACTCCCTAATGTGGGTGCCTTGATTGTCGTATTTACAACAATATTGAAGTATCACGGGACAAACATGAGCTGGGGTGATGCACTCGTCTGTGGATTACACTCTGTGAAACTAGTAGAAATAAAAGTTCGTTTTTTCGGAGTCCTAAATGAAGGTGTGATAAATTTTGGTGATATTAAAATATTAATCACTTTTAATTTTTTTTTGGGTTGGCTTGACCCATGCAGATCTGAAATTTTTTTTTTTTTATATTTATATAATATTTTATAATATAATATTTACCAATTGAGGTATTGTGTTATGGATTATTACTTTTATAATTTAATTATTAATTTTTTTATATTTATTGTTTTTATAATGTAATTATTAATATTTAATATAAAAAATCAATAATAATATATTTGATACTTTTAATTTTTTTTTGGGTCAAGCTTTGGGTTGGCTTGACCATGCAGATTTGAAATTTGAATTTTTTATATTTATATAATATTTATAATATAATTTTTAGAGGTATTTAGTTATGGATTATTATTTTTATAATTTAATTATTAATATAATATAAAATAATTAATAATTAATAATAATATATTTTATAGGAAGTAAATTTTTTTAGTTTGATTTAGGTATAGAAAAGATCATATGTTGGTCTTAAGCTCAAGGGCATCGAGGAGATTTGATCTTGTGACTTCCCAATAGGTTAGGCAAAGTACTTATAGTTCGGTTTAGGCACGGAGAAGATCTTATGTTGGTCCTAAGCCCAAGGGCATCGATGAGGGTTTAGGTATGAAGAAGATCATATGTTGGTCCTAAGCCCAAGGGCATCGATGAGGGTTTAGGTATGAAGAAGATCATATGTTGGACCTAAGCCCAAGGGCATTGAGGAGATTTGATCTTGTGACTTCAGATCATATGTCTCGGCATGGAGAAGATCGTATGTTGGTCCTAAGCCCAAGGGCATCGAGGAGGTTTTAGGTATGGAAAAGATCATATGTTGGTCCTAAGCCCAAGGGCATCGAGGAGGGTTTAGGTATGGAGAAGATCATATGTTGGTCTTAAGCCAAAGGGCATCAAGGAGATTTGATCTTGTGACTTCAGATCATATGTCTAGGCATGGAGAAGATCGTATGTTGGTCCTAAGCCCAAGGGCATCGAGGAGGGTTTAGGTATGGAGAAGATCATATGTTGGTCTTAAGCCTAAGCGCGTCGAGGAGGGTTTAGGTATGGAGAACATCGTATGTTGGTCCTAAGCCCAAGGGCATCGAGGAGGGTTTAGGTATGGAGAAGAACATATGTTGGTCCTAAGCCCAAGGGCATCGAGGAGATTTGATCTTGTGACCTCAGATCATATGTTGTTCCTAAGCCCAAGGGCATCAATGAGGGTTTAGGTATGGAGAAGATCATATGTTGGTTTTAAGCCCAAGGGCATCGAGGAGATTTGATCTTGTGACCTCAGGTCATATGTCTAGGCATGGAGAAGATCGTATGTTGGTCCTAAGCCCAAGGGCATCGAGGAGGGTTTAGGTATGGAGAAGATCATATGTTGGTCTTAAGCCCAAGGGCGTCGAGGAGGGTTTAGGTATGGAGAACATCATATGTTGGTCCTAAGCCCAAGGGCATCGAGGAAGGTTTAGGTATGGAGAAGAACATATGTTGGTCCTAAGCCCAAGGGCATAGAGGAGATTTGATCTTGTGACCTCAGATCATATGTTGTTCCTAAGCCCAAGGGCGTCGAGGAGGGTTTAGGTATGGAGAAGATCATATATTGGTAAGCCCAAGGGCATCGAGGAGATTTGATCTTGTGACCTCCCAATAGGCTAGGCAAAGTACTTATAGTGCGTTCTAGGCATGGAGAAGATCTTATATTGGTCCTAAGCTCAAGGGCATCGAGGAAATTTGATCTTGTGACCTCCCAATAGATTAGGCAAAGTACTTAGCAACGAGAGCTCGACCAATTGAACTATCCTTTAGGCTTGCTAACTTGTTTTTATTAAATGTTACACATAAATAAATAATTATTTCTTTCTTGTAAATATGTACATGTATATAAAGCACCTTAGAGTGTGATCAATTATAATATTTTTTTATGAGAAACTTTTCGGGGTAAATCACATGATATTTCATTTGTCGACGCGTTTCGAACCAACCAGTGTGGTTCATCGTCAGGACAAGTTGAAGAAACCAACCAGTTCATCGTCAGGACAAGTTGAAGAAACCAACTAGTGTGGTTCATCGTCAAGACAAGTTGAAGAAACAGATCTAGCTTAGCATATTAAATAGTTAGAGCAAAGCTTTCAACAACTATATTTCTTGTCCAGGTAACGACTATATTGTCTAACGGCTAAATTTGACCGGAACGGTTAGATGGACTGGATTAGGGGCAAAACCTATATTCAAATAAACAAGTTAATTCAATTAGTTATATTTTTTAATTAAAATAAAAGTAAGGGGACCATTTTATAAACTTGTATATATTAAAATAAATAAATTAATAGTTAATTATAAAAGTTATTACCTATATAAATATTAGAGAATTAATAGTTAGGTATAAAAGTTGTTAAATATAGCTATATTAGAGTAATATAGTTGGTTATATTCTTATTAAGATACGAGTTGAAGGGGTCAAAATATATATATATATATATATATATATATATATAAAAGTTATTAAATAACTATTTATTTATTTAGTTTATTTTATTTTAATTTTTGTCCTTTTAACTTGTATCTTAATAAGAATATAACCAACTATATGACTCTAATATAGTTATATTTAACAACTTTTATAACTAACTATTAATTTTCTAATATTTATATAGGTAATAACTTTTATAATTAACTATTAATTTATTTATTTTAATATATATTTATAGCTATAAGTTTATAAAATGGTCCTTGTATTTTTATTTTAATTAAAAAAATAACTAATTGAATTAACTTATTTATTTGAATATAGGTTTTGCCCCTAATCCAGTCCATCTAATTGTTTCTCGGTCAAATTTAGCTGTGGTTTCGCGGTCAAATTTAGCTGTTACCCAATATAGCGGTTACCTGGTCAAGAAATATAGTTGTTGGAAGCTCTGCTCTAACTATTTAATATGCTAAGCTAGATGTGTTTCTTCAACTTTTTAATATGCTAACCTAGATGTGTTTCTTCAACTTGTCCATTTAATATGCTAAGCTAGATGTGTTTCTACAACTTTTTAATATGCTAACCTAGATGTGTTTCTTCAACTTGTCCTGACGATGAAGTGGTTGGTTCGAAACGCGTCAGCAAATGAAATATCATGTGATTTATGCCGAAAAAATTCTCATAAACTTGATATGAATCACAGAAGCTTCAATTCAACTATAAATATTTTTGTTTTTAAATTCTCAATTAATTAAAAAAATTATTTTTATGATTTATAAACATTTGTTATTTTATTATTATAAAGTAAATAAGTATTTTTTTTAAATATATTTTCATAAATTTTCAAAACCAATTTAAATAAATCTTTGTTAGTATTATTTACATATGTTATTTTTATTAGTATCCATTTAGTAAAGCTATTATTATTTTATTTTTATTAATAAAATATTTTAAGTTTTGAAATGATGATGATGATGATGATGCTGATGATGGTGGTGGTGGTTAATGTCCCCTGAGACCAAACATTGGTCTATCGGATCTAAAGAAACAAATTATTTATTTTGATTTAAGATTTTATTCCTATGCTCAAAAAGCTTGGAGAGAATCCTCCACCTCACTATAATTTTGACATTGTAAAAGACTAGGAAGGTCAGTGTTGTAACAAAGATTGTGACACTGAGATCTAATGTGGTTGTACGCGGGGCACTCTAAGAGGAAGTGGTTTTCATCATCGATGTTCCTATTCTCACATATATGGTAGATTCTTTCCATCCATGGCGTTTTAGGAACTGCCCAACGACCTGTTTCACTATGGAGCTCATGAGAATTCGTTCTAATCTTTGTTATTTTAATTTTTTTCTTTGAGCTAGTTAAAATAGAGAGATACTTTTGATCTTTTGGGGTGGGGTTGATGACCTTCTTATAATAACTTAATTTTCTTTTAGCCGCTAAATCTTTCTCACACCACATTTTTTCTTTGAACTTAGAAGTAACAATATCTTTAATGTTATTTATGTTTTGCAATGCATCATTCTCGTTGATCTCCCAATAGTTTAACCAGGCCTTTGTGTCTTTATGCCACCCTCGATTGAGATTTGGGTGGTTTTGGCTGGAATTTAAAGCTAGTTTAGGAAGCCTATGATCGTCTATGTTATTGAGTTTGTGCTTGTATAACAGAAACCTAATCATAGCTAGGCTCTCAATAGGGGAAATACCTGCTTCTATAAGGAGAATAGGATAGGGTGTACTACTTTTAATTTTCAGGTTATAAGTTATAAAACGCTTCTGGATTTGCTCAATCTTTCTCCATGATTCTCTAAAGATGTTGCAACCCCAAACCTCACAGCCATATAAGATAATAGGAGTGACTAAAGTTTCAAAGAGGAACTTCTTTTTATCCCACATTACAAGGTTTGTCGTTTTACAATTATTTTCAAGACCAAAATAAGCTTTCCACCCCCTATTAATCCTTTTCTCAATGCTATGGTTCCAGTTGAGCTTGTGATGAATATCAATTCCTAGGTACTGGTAAGAATACACTTCCTCCAAGTTATTATTGTCATACATAAAATTAGCGTAAATGTCCTTCTTGGATTTGATAATCATAACTTTTGTTTTATCAGTGTTAATAGTCATACCCATGGTAGAGCAGAAATCCTTAAAAAGCCTGAGTTGTTTATCAAGATCAGATGGGCACCTTGCCAAAAGAACAATATCGTCAGCATAGAGAAGAAGGATGATGACTATCCCAGCGAAGATCGTGCCATCACATCTTGCTTCCTCTAAATAGCCTTCGAGCTTATCGATGTAAATTCCAAATAGGGTAGGGGAGAAGGGGCAACCTTGTTTAACTCCGATGTTACACTTAATATCTTTCGACCACCCCTCATTGCTCTTTAGCCTGGCAATTACATTCTCGTATAACCTTATAGCGGCGATTATTTTTTCAAAATTTAAAATATTTATTTTTAAATAAATTCCTATTAATAACACTTCAAAAAAAATTTAGTGATAGTTGTTAAATTTATTTTAATCAAAAACATAAATTTAGTAGGTGTAGAACTATGTATTTTTATTAATCACTTCACTTTTATGAAATAGAGCAAAGGATCCTAAAATAGGGTGGTTAATATAACAAAAACTTCATATAATGGTTTTATCTTTCTAGTTTAATTGATGCTTAAAAGATCTGAATTGCATCTGAACCAGAACAATTGATTATTGGTATAGCTATTTTTATTTATCACTTGACTTTTATGAAGTAGAGCAAAGGATCTTGAAATAGGGTGGTCAATAAAACAAAAACTTCATATAAAGGCTTTATCCTTTAGTTTAATTTACGCTTAAAAGATCTGAATTGCATCTGAACAAGAACAATTGATTATTGGTATAACTATTTTTATTTATCACTTTACTTTTATGAAGTACAACAAAGGATCTTAAAATAGGATGGTCAATAAAACAAAAACTTCATATAAAGGCTTTACCCTTCTAGTTTAATTGACGCTTAAAAGATTTGAATTGCATTTGAACAAGAACAATTGATTATTGGTATAGCTTAATTGACGCTTAAAAAATCTGAATTGCATGTGGACAAGAAAAATTGATTATTGGTATATGCTTTATGGTGATCGATATGGACAATGTTTGAGGCTATGGATTATGACGGAAATCACAGGTTGGCATGAAGGGGGCCATGCCATCACGAGATCTCTACTTCAATGTTCAATCTATTTATATAAGAAATGTAAATCTAGACAATATGTTGACATTATATATATATAGGGGAAGATGAAGGGTTGGGAATGCCCAACCTTCCAATTATCCCACTCGCTGAGCCAATCCCCTATATCTTGTTTCTTGACCTGGGAAAAGGATCCTTTGGCTATGAATGTAAGAAGATGTTGCCTATACACTAAGAAGTGGAGAGATAAACTTGAGAGCCTATAACTTGTTTATTGCTATAAAATACAAAGGCTAGTTGAGGCCAATTGAATGTTAGTTTTCCCATTTGAGTTTCTAAAGTAAATTATGGTTCAATGTGTGCGCTTTCTTTTCATTTATTGAATATGATGTTGTGTTCATTTATTTATTAGGATATTCAAATAATGATTGTGTTTTAATATGATGTCGTGTTCATTTATTTATTAGGATATTCAAATAATGATTGTGTTTTAATGGTTGATTTCTCTTTTGCTTATTTCTAAGCTAATGAGCTAAGTGGTTAGTATTCTACTGAGTCTATGGGGAAAGTGCAGGTAAAGAACTCTCTTTTCTCACCATCAAATAGTTATGGTCATTCACCATCAAATAGTTATGGTCATGAGAAACCAATAGCTCTCACTCTAGAGTTGTTGATATAAACATGGAAGTTGTTATTTTTTTTGAAGAGTTGTTAGACAGATTTCTCACTCCAAACATTCACACATGACCTGCAAATCAGATAATACATTTTCTTTATCTTTGGATGCTTCTCTTGTTCCCATAACCAGAGTAACGACCATACTTTGCATCTTGGTGTTGCTGTAAAGTTTTTTTGTAAGCCAATAAGCCATACCCAATGTTTTTCGACATTACTACTTAGCCCACTGATTATTTGAATGTTTTTGTATCTTTATTGCTCATTCAATCCACTCTTGGACATTTTTATTTTTTTTTGTTATTCGCCCCGAGTTTTAATCTTCATTACTGGTTAATCTTTGTAATTCTTGAGTATTTTAATTAGTAGTTGGTCATATCACTTGGTTGATTTTTCCAGTTGGTTTTCTCTACTCGGTCATTCGAACTCGCCCTTTGGCATATTTTTACTAATTGGTTCTTCTTTCTAATCAACCAAACTCTCGCTCGGGCAACTTTCTATTCGGTTCCTCTTTCTAGTTGATCGATTTCACCCTTGGACTAGTTGTCAATCGATTCCTCTTCCACTCAACTGGTCACGTTCTTGGTTTACTTGACCTTTGGTAAGTTCGGTTTTTCGAAGATATATAAAGTTGGATCTTATGTGGGAATACTTGGAGACAATATTTTTCCTTGGGCCTAGTAGATGCCCTTTCTTTCTCATCAACTGTCCCTTTGGGCCTAGTAGATGCCCATTCTTTCTCATCAACTGTCCCTTTACTATCATAGTTTGGTCTGAAGTTCAGATATTATTGGCAACACAAATCAACGAAATGAGGCCTCTGTGGATATGTCTAAAAAATTGGCTGGAGAGGAAACCTCCTAAAAACTTTTGAGTTCTCCCTCTAATTGCCTGCCGGGGAATCTGGCTGGAAATAAATAGCTCCATTTTCGACAATCTGGGACACTTATTTCTCAAAGTGGCTATCAATAGTTTGCCTTTATTATCAACTATTCTAAAACCTTCCGTCTCTTCTCAAATCTGGAATAGAAATAAAGTGGAGATTCTTAAAGACAGACTGGCGTTTTTTTATGGGACTTCCCAAAAAAATTCCTGGTATAGGAGGTTCGGGGAAATTATCTATCTGTCAGAAACTCATTTCATCACTTTCTCCTGGAACATTGGGCATGCCTAAAACAATTATGCAGAACTTTTTGCTCTAAAATTGCTCCTGCAGATCACTTCCTATCTTCACCTAAATGAGATTCATATTTATGGTAACTCTTTGGTTTTCATCAAATAGATGCAGCATTCCTCTAAGCTAAACAACTACATCCTAATACCTCTTTATCAAAATGTCATACATAAAGTCAGATACTTTTCCTGCATATCCTTTACGCATATTTACAGAGAACAAAATCAATTGGCCGATCAACTCTCAAAGAAAGGATTGGAGTTGGATAATGGACAAATGGAAATTCTCGAAAACCATGAGGGCGCCTCCAAGAGCCATCAACTATGCCCATGGGCATAATCTACTTAGCATTTCTCATCCACAACTCACTATCTGCCAACTTATATTATCTTTTGAAGCATTTCAGATGGCTTCTCTCAGTATTTTTTCTATGCAGACTACTATATTCTGATGGTATTTTCAGGCAAATCAAAATCTCAGAATCAATATATATTTTGTTTCAATGAATTTGCAATAGTGTCTAAGCTACTGAATTCGGTTTGTTTCTCTTTGATACATTCCTCTATTGCAAGTTTTCTTTTGGAAATAATTGTTTTATCAACATATACGATGATAAGGGGTTGGTTTTGGACTTCAATCTCACTATGCAGTCTACGATGTTATCACTGGTCTTTACTTGCAATCAAAGTCTCAATTAATTATTTAATTTTAATTTTTTTTTTTAATCTGTTTATGGAAGAATTTCCATGATTTCTATTCGGTCCACACTATTTTTTGCTGGTAGATCCTTTTTGCCCCACTGCAATTTTTGAGTTTTAGATTTATTAGTATTTCGTTCCTTTCTTTTGGGCAATGTGATCAACATATGAATCTCAGAATTTAGCCTCGTCGTCTAGTGGATCGTTCTTTTGGAAAATTTTATGAGGATAGGTTTTCGTTTATATTTTTGTTCCTAGTTGTTGTATGTGCAACAAACAATTTTTTTTTTGTGGCCAAGGGCCCTATTGAATGCAAAGGCATATACTTCTTATATATTTGATCAATATGAATAAAACATATGTTTTTTTTCATCTTATGAATGTTGAAGACGTTTCCAAATATATGCTCGATGAAAAATTGGATTTTATTGATAATTTAAATGAGGTAAATTTTGTGTTTGGTGAGGTGTATGGGTTATGAGCCTTCCGTTTACAGATTAGATGGTAGAAAAACATTCATTTGAATGCACCTAGTGAGCCTTATATGGTAAACATTAGTAACAACTGCAAAAGGAGTGGACAAGAGTTGTTTGTTGGGCTAGGGTCAATTATAGCACCAAGAATGGTAGGGAAACATCATGGAGAAGATGAGGAAGAAGATCCCAGTTTTAGGTTGGAACAAAATGAGCAAAGTTTGGTTACACTAACAACAATTGTGTCATAGTTACTAGAGGTGAAATGCAAGGAAACTCTAGCAATGGACGCTTGTCATAAATATGCTAAGAAAGAAGAAGAAAGTTGAAGAAAAAGTGTAAGATTGAATTAGAGATGGGAGAAAGAAAGTATAGTAAGAAACATGTACCTTTATGTGTAGAGGCCAAGGTGGACATCAAGTCATATGCTAGGGAAGTGGACACCACTAAATTGAACCAATGGTCACAACTAGTGGAGGTATATTTTAGTGTGCATGAAGTAACTAGAAAATGAAGGATTGCATTTGCTTGATCGAAACTTGAAGGTCATGCTTTGGCATGGTGGGAGAGTGATGAAATAGGAATAGCATTGGAAAATGAACAATTGATAACTGATTGGGAGGTGTTTAATGATATGATCAATTGCCAACTTTACCCAATTGGATATGAGAAACACCAACACATAGTATGGAATGACTTTAAGTAGAGGAGAAGATAGTGAATGCAAGAGTTCACCATAGAGTTCAAGAAGAGAGAAATTTGGTTGGGAGTCTCTCAAATTTCTGGAGATGTTTAGCAAGTACTTGGGGGCATTACTATCTCAGATTTGATGTCAATTGATGTTGCTCAGACCAAAGAAAATTGATGAGGCCAATGTTCTAGCACACTACCTTGATGGATACTAGTAGAAGCAATAAGCAAGCATGTATTGGGTTCCAACTTCGACATACTTTTACATTCTTAATAAACCTCTTTTTGTCCTTTAGTTTTTAATAATTCACTATTTCACTATCTTTATCAACATATTACTCATCATCTTCTCATATAATCATTGAAAATTCCATAGAAGGTAAAAGGTTGTCAATATATCTTAAATTTCCTATTTTTAATGGATATATGGATTAAAGATGCTTTTCTTAATAATGTTACTAAAATTCATTTATGGAATTGTAGCATGCAAATCCAGTAGCAGATCATTCATTGCCATATGTGCATTGTTCTAGGGTAAATTTGGTCATATGGGTTTTGTTCAAGAGGGCATTAAGATGTTTTTTCATATATTGTGTCAACCCCAACCTCCTCATGGAAATCATAACCTCCTAGTCAACATTCCAATCAACACCATCTCTAGTGAGAGGGTCTTAGCAAGATAATTGGGAGTTCCATGCTCCATGTTATGAAGTTCATAAAAAAGATAAACAACTCTATTTTGGTAGCTAGACCAATGATGACATATATTGATTATCCTTTATTTGAAATTGACATTTACACATGGTTTTTGATTCTAATATTTAGGGATCTCATGTTATTTTGTATGACATCTCTTTTCTTTGTAAAATGTTATAAATATGTTATAATTTCCATCTAGGAGGTTGGTTGATAATTTTTTACTAATAACTTAGAGGTCAACGTAAGAGCATAGCCTTTGTAAATTTCTATTTGAGTAATTCAATGAGCATATAGAACTTTGTTGTTGCATTTCGTGAGTTAGTTATTGTGGTTTGACTACAATGTATCCCCAACAAGGAGGGCCCCTTGACTTGGGTATGTGTTTTATATTATTTAGTTTTGTAAATAGATTTAATATGTTTCTAATTCTTGTCTCATGTATTTTTTTTTATAATTTTAATTTCCTATTGCATGTTGTAGATAATTCAAGTGAAGAATTTTTGTATTAATTAGTCAGTTGTGTTGTATTTCTTGAAAGAATAGACTTCAAGTATTCTTATATAGAGTGTTTTATATCAAAACAAAAGATCCATCTTAGAGTACCACCTTAATGTATCAAGCCATATAAGCTAGAGACTGATATAAGCTAGGACAAGAGTCTCTATGACAAAAAGGTAATCTATGATTACAAGAGAAATGTTGTCACCCGTGTCTTTACAATCATCAGTTATAAGGATTATTTGATCTAAGAGTACATCTAGTCTAAAGATAATTAATTTTGTGAAGTTTATTTCTATATTTCACTACCTTTTTCTCAAGTAGATTGTTTTGATCTCCCGGTTGAAATAGCTAATAGAGCATTGTCACAAGATTCATCTCGTCTAATAGATGCTCAAAAATGAAATTGTCAAGAATTTTGTTAAACTTAGCTACAGATTGAAGATTTTGTCATTCTGATGCCAACGGTGTGAATGACACTAAAATTCGAGCTCATATGCAGAAGTTAGAGCAAGTCAAAGTTCAGGTTTGACTTGCTTACATGGTAGGATTGGATGATGTGGCAAGGTCTTTCAGCAAATGAGGAGGTGCCAAGTGACAATCTGCCATTGGCCCTCACAAATCGCATGTCGTGGGCAGATAGTTTTAAAAATCGTCTCTGACAAGTGCGGGTTTCGATGCGATATCACAAATTGCAATCCTAGGCAAGGAGGTGATACAGAATCGGCCTTTGAGCAGAGAAGGGATGCGATGCGATAAATCGCAATCACAGATCAATGAAGGGAGGAGAGTTACAATAATTGGCCCCTCGACGAGTTCGGGTTGCGATGCGATATCGCAATTGCATACCGTAACAGGGCAAGTCCTTCATATTTACGACCGCTGATACTCTGCCGATTGCGATAAGTCCCCGAATGCAAGATATTTATTGGTTCCATTTTATAGTGACGTCGAGTCTGCCAATATTGCAATCGCAAATCGTTCGTTTTATTCACATACCATAAACCTGCAACACTCGCCGATTGCGATTTACGATAAGACTCGCCCGACAGAATATGGTTCGTCGCGTGATGAAATTTTTGACTAGTTAGCGCATTTTTGGGGCTAATTTGTAGGGTCATTGTTAAGTTATGGTATGTTCTAGGCTTATAACATTTTACTTCTTTTCCTAATTATATTCTACAGATTAGCAATCACATGTACATAAAGTAAAGTGCAGATAGAACATTAAACGATCGACAGAAAACAAGTCAAGACAAGAGACACAAGATGTGTTGGCTAGCTAGGGACAAACCCCACAATGTGTGGGGAAACCCTTTGATCAAATCTTCTTTTATCTTCAATAATTTAGTAGATAGAAATAGTACAATAAATCTGATTCATATCAGCAGTAGCAAACCCTAGATCAACAGCATCAACATTAGCGGCTTCATCGTCAAACTAGGGTAGACGATATCTCACAAACCGATCGTCGGATCGGCTTGATTCCACCACCAAAAGTTGTGGCTTCCAGAGGAGGTTCAGATGAACCGACAGCGCAGTTTAGATGAGGAGATATTTTAGTCCACGCAGGTCAAACTTTACTTCTGCAGTTGTAGCTTCAGTTTCGGCAACTTCCGGCTTCAAACTAGGGCAGTGGATATTTTGCAAACTGTCAGTCGGATTGACTTGATTCCACCACCAAAAGTTGCGGCTTTCAGAGGAGGTTTAGATGAACCTACATCGTAGTTCAGATGAGGAGATCTTCTAGTCCACGCAAGTCAATCTTTACTTCTGCAGTTGCAGCTTCAGTTTCGTCAGCTTCCAGTTTCAAACTAGGGCAGTCGATATCTTGCAAACTGTCTGTCGGATTGACTTGATTCCACCACCAAAAGTGGCGGCTTTCAGAGGAGGTTCGGATGAACCTACAACGCATAGTTCAGATAAGGAGCTCTTCTAGTCCACGCAGGTCAAACTTTACTTCTGCAGTTGCAACTTTAGTTTCGGCAGCCTCTGGCTTCACATGTGTGAGGGAGAGACCCTTTTCTGTGCAGTAGAGAAGAGAATCTTTTCTGCGCAGTAGAGAGAGAGAGATGTGATGAGTTGAGTGAGTCCAAATGAGGAAAAGTCCTTCTGCATTTATACACAACGTTGGTGTTTGAATAGATGCCACTATTGGGCTTCTGAGTCTACATGACTTGTAGGTCGGCTTAATAATAATTCCATAATCAAAATAAATTCATATCTCCATGAATATTTATCAGAATCGGATGATTTTTATATCAATATTACACTTCTCGACGAGAGGAATCTAATAAAAATATTATCAACCATGAATAAGATGACCCACATGAAATTTTGCCCTAGTTTGATGTGGAGCATTTTGTGGAACAAATAGTGGGGAAACTAGGAGAAGTCATAACTCTTTTAGTTTTTCACTAAATTGGTTGCAAAAAAAAAGCTAGATAGCCATTTTTAAGTATGCTGAACTCATTGAGACATGTTTTATATGCATTTGAGCATTGTAAACTCATTTTTGTTGTAACTTTGAGCATAATAGAGAGACCCAAGCATTGGAGGCTGGACTAAAGAGACGTAGCCCAGGAGGGGTGAATTCCTCATCAAATATCTATGTTGTGTGTTGTATTTTGATGTTTTTGTTGTTGTTATTTTGCTGTTGTTCAGCATATATTTTATGTTAAATTGTTTATAACATTTACATAAGAAACTCTCATGGGAATCAGTTAATTAAGCAAAAATGGTGAATTCTTAAGCACTTGATAAGCAAATGATAAGCATCTTGGGTTTTATTCAGAATGGGGAATTAGCAGAGCATTACTAATTTTCTCTATTGCAGGTCAACTTGGCATCAGAGCACTGGTTTTTTCTTACTAGATTTTATTTGTGAAAGAAGGATTTTATTGTTTGTTAGTTTTTTTTATGCTAACAAGGTTAAAACTCAAAAGAGGTGAAGGAAAGCTGGTTAGAATCCCTTAAGTTGGATGGGAAGAAGAGCAAGGTTACCACAATTTCCAACACCAGTTCAGCCTCAAGTTGCAATCGAGACTCCAGAGATCATGTTTTATGAAGGAGAATCTACAAACATGACAGAGGATGAGAAGACCTTCAGAAATGCTTTCTTTGATATGACAGAGATGGTGAAAGTCCTATACGAAGAAAGGAATAGCAGGTTGCAAGAAGAAAGTTCCAAACCACCCAATGTAGAAGGCTCTTCAGGAGGAGGTAATGGAAAATGATGTAATGGGAATGGAGACAAACCTCCACCCTTTCCACCATCTTCTTCATCTTCTTCTTCCCAAGCATCTTCACACTTTTCCACTAATACTACCCTTACTCATAGTCATCATCATTTTTCAAAAGGAGCTGGAAAATCACCTCTACTTAAACTAGATGTTAAATTCGAGTCGCTCATGTATAATGGTGAAGTGAATGTAGAGAAGCTTGATAATTGGATTCGTCAGTTTGAGGTGAATTGTAGAATTCAGAACCTTTAAGAGGATGATATCAAAATTCAGTTGGCTTCATTGAGAATGGAAGGTGCAACACTCATTTGGTGGGAAGCAAGGACTCAAGACTAGATAAAAAAACATGGTAAGATCTCTATTACTTGGTTTGATTTCATTGTTGCTATAAAAAGAAATTCTACCCTTTAGCTCATATGCAAAAAGCTACCATGAATTGACAAAATTTTTGACACTTAAAATGTGACACTTGTGGTCACAAGATACTTTGTTGAAATACATAGGAGGTTTGCATAGCTATCTTTGACACCATTCTTATGTCTAATTCCACGAATCTTGATGAGATATGTGTTCAAGCTACACACCTCGAAGAAAGAGGGAAAAATGTACAAGAAGAAGGTAAGAAGAAGTCATTCCAGAGGTGAAAAAAGAAATAAATCTAAAGGAAAGCAGAAGAAAAATGTTTCCGTTAAGAAAGGGAGAAACCTGTGTGCAAGAATTGTTCCAAAGAGGGCCATGATGAAGTGCATTGTTGGAAGCTTCATCTTGAATTAAAACCGAAGAAATTTAGCAATAAAGGGAAACATATGACAAACATTGTTGTACAACAAGACTTGGTTTCGACTTAGGCGATGAAACAAAAATTGCAGCCATAGTCACTAAAGGAAAATTCGTGGCAAAAAAAAACAAAGAGGAAGTCGTGGCAAGCACCAGCACAACAAATAACTCTAACAACACTTCAAATGAAAACATAGAATTGAGTTGTTCCATATTAGAGTTATTTCCAAACACACCAAGATTGATACGCTATTTGACTGGGGATCCCAAGCAAATTTAATTTCTATAGACTTGGTCAAGAAGTTGAATCTAGAAATTGTGCCTCATCATAAACCGTATCCATTGGGTTGGATAACCAAGGATGAAAATCTTCATGTCACAAGGAAATGCGTTTTCAGGTTTTTTATTACTGCCAATTTCGTTGATGAAGTCGAATTAGATGTAGTGTCGCTGGATATTTATTGAATTGCGTTGGGAAGCCCATATGTGTATGACTGGAAATCCGTTTTTCATAGATTTGAGAACAAATATCATTTGTTCAAAGATGGAGTGGAGTATATTGTGAGAGCCCATCGTAGAAATATTAAGATGTCTTTGACAAGCGCAAGGAAAATGAAGCGACTAGTCAATTCTAGCAAGAATTTCGTGGTATTTATGATCAAACAGAAGAATGACATGGAGCGTGAACCTTTTGCAGGCTGTGACATGAAGCTGAAAGCCGAATTTTTTGATGTGGTCAATCAATGTGGAGATGTGATTCAAGAACCAAAGGGATTGCCACTAAAAAGGGGAATTCAACACGAAATTCATGTACAACAACACTATCCACTCCCAAATATCGGTATGTATTGAATGTCAATTCAAGAAAGTTTAGAAATTAAGAAACAAGCCTAGGAATTGTTAGATAAAGGTGTAATTCGTCCCTCTACTTTGCCATGTGGTCCACCAATTGTTTTGGTACCCAAGAAAGATGGAACGTGGCGCATGTGTGTAGATTATCGATCTTTGAATAAAATTACCATAAAGAATCGATACCCATTGCTGAGAATAGATGATTTTCTAGATCAGTTGAAGAATGAAAAATATTTCACTAAATTAGAATTGACAAGTGGATATCATCAAGTTAGAATCGTTGAGGAGGATATTTGGAAGACTGTTTTTAAAACCAAACAGGGATTGTTTGAGTGGTTGGTTATGCCTTTTGGTCTTTGCAACGCTCCAACTACATTCATGAGAGTTATGAATGATGTTTTAAGATCCTTTCTTGATGAGTTTGTAATTTTCTATTTAGATGATATTTTGATATTCAACAAATCATGAGAAGAGCATGTCAAACATGTGAGGGAAGTGTTGGATGTCTTGAAAAAATAACAATTGTTTCTAAAGATATCTAAATGTGAATTCGAGAAAATTTCCTTAAGTGTATTTGGGCCACATAGTTGGAGGAGGTGAGTTGAAGATTGACCTCTCTCAAGTTTTGGTCATTATGAATTGGCCAATACCCAATTCAGTGATATAAGTAAGGAGTTTTATGGGAGCAGCGCAATACTAGAGGAAGTCCATTGCCAATTTCTCTTCAATAGCAGTGCCACTACAAGCTTTGACCAGCATGAAGGTTGTCTTCTAGTGGGGAGGAAAACAACAAAAAACATTCGATGTTTTAAAACAAAAGATCACTTCAGTAGTTTTAGAATTACTGGATTTGAAACAACCATTTGAAATACAAACAGATGCAAGTGACTACGCCATGGGTGCAGTTCTTTTACAACATGGTAAGCCCATTTCATTTCATTTTAATATTTTTAATGGTGTTGTTATTAACTATTATACATATGATAAATAACTTTACGCATTGGTGCAAAGTGTGAATAAATGGAAGCATTAATTAATGGGAAAAGAAACTATTATTCACACTGATCATCAACCTTTCCAATATCTGCAGTCTCAAACAAAATTGCAGCAATTAAGACACTTTTGTTGGATGGGATTCTTACAACAATTCCACTTGGTAATCATATACAAGAAAGGTGTTTATAACAGAGTTGTTGATGTTCTTTCTAGACCAGTTGTTAATGTAGCCATTTCACTCGAGAATAATTTTGTTTTGCCTAAAAGTTATGTTGAACAATACGCATATGATGGTGAATTTAAAGAGGTACATTCAAACTTGAGTCAAGGCCACCAAGTTGAGGAATTAGACTACCATGCACATGATAATATGTTGTATCATTTGGGAAAATTTTGTGTTCCACAGGGAGAGAGAGTAAATGTCACAAGGGAAGTGCACACTTCTCTTATTGCTGGACATTTCGGTGTAAGTAAAACAATGGCAAATCTTCAGAGGTATTTTTACTATCTTCGTATGCTTAAAAGTGTCATGTTTTATAAGAGGTTGTTCATTGTGCATAGTCAGTAAGCCTAGTTATAGGAAACTAGGATTGTACACACCACTTCCAGTGCCTTCACGTCTATGGGAGAGTGTTTCTATGGATTTTGTAGGAGGTCTTCCTTTATCAAGAAAAGGTCATGATTATTTGTACATAGTGTGTATAGGTTCAACAAGATGTGCATATTAATGCCTTGTAAAAAACGAATTACAACTCAATAAACAACTCAACGTTTCTTTCAAAATGTATGGGTTCATTTTGGATTACCTACTTTTAGTGTAAGTGATCGTGATTCCCGTTTTGTTGGGAAATTTTGGTCAAATTTATGGAATTTTATGGACACCAAGTTGAAGAAAAGTACAACCTTCCATCCACAAACAGATGGTCAAACTGAAGTGGTAAACAAGACAGTTATTTATTTGCTAAGAGGATATTGCAACAAACATCCTAAGTTGTGGGATGAACATTTGCAATATATTCAACATGCTTACAACCGAGCAAAACACTCTTCTACTCTAACTTTGAATTTTGAGGCATGTCTTGATTATTTGCCTAAATTGCCTTTGGATTTCATCTTTGAGAAGGATGTAGTTGTAGATGAACATAGCGACATAGACAGAGCAAAAAAATTCATTGAGAAAATTCAGTTGATTCACCAAACAGTTCAAGAACAACTAGAAAAGAGTCAAGACAAGTATAAGGCAAGGCATGATAAGCATTGTGTGGATCATCAGTTTCAAGTAGGTGATGAAGTTTGGCTTTACATTAGAAAGGAAAGGCTTAAAGGTGAAAGTAAAAAGATGAAATCAATCCATTATGGTCCATTTAAAATTCTAGAAAATATTGGTAATAGTTCTTTCAAGCTTGTTTTGCTTTCATATATGCAAATTTATTCCGTTGTTAATATTGAAAATTTGAGATTGTATGAGTCCCTTTCGATTGGAGATCAAGGAGAAAGTGTATATATCCATCAATTGAAGATTTTTCTCCAGAATTTATTGATGAGCTTCCGCAAGACACCATACTTGACAGAGGAATGAGGTCATCAAAGAGGGGAAATGTTGATTATCTTTGGGTGGGTCTCAAAGGTACAAATCCATCAAAGGCCAAATTGATTGAAGAGGGGAAGGTGAGGGAACAATAACCTCATGTGTTCAATAAAAAAATATAATCTTTTGGGGTCCAAAAGCTTCTAGTGGGGAGGAGTGATCAGGGCTCAAAAATCAAAGTGTCAAAATTTTATTAGATTCAACTTCAGATCAAAGAGCTCGTCGTTCTGATTTCAACGGTGCGAACGACATTTAAATTCGAGCTTGTATGTAGAAGTTAGAGCAAGTCAAAGTTCAGGTTTGACTTGCTTACATTGTAGGATTGGATGATGTGGCAAGGTCTTTCAGCGAATGAGGAGGCGCCAAGTGGCAATCCGCCATTGGTCTCTGCATATCACAAATCGCATGTCGCAAGTGGATAGTGTTAAGAATCGACTTCGAAAAGTGCGGGTTGGGATGCAATATCGCATGCATAGAGGTGATACAGAATCAACCCCTAAATAAAGAAGGGATGCGATGTGATAAATCGCAATTGCAGATCTGCGAGGGAAGGAAAATTATATTAATCGCTCCCCGACAAGTTCGGGTTGTGATGTGATATCACAATCGCATCACAACAGGGAAAATCTCGCATATTTACGATCGTCGGTACTCCGCCGATTGCGATAAGTCTCCGGATGTATATTTATCGGTTCCATTTTATAGTGCCATCGGGTCCACTGATATCGCGATCGAAAATCGCCCGTTTTATTCACAGACCGTAAGCGCGTAGCACTCGCCGATTGCGATTTTCGATAAGGCTTGGCCGACAGAATATGGACCGTCACGCGGAGAAATTTTTGCCCAGTTAGTGTTTTTTTGCAGCTAATTTGTAGGATCATGTTGGATGTGGAGCATTTTGTGGAACGAATAATGAGGAAACTAGGAGAAGTCATAACTCCTTCAGTGTTTCATCAAATTGGTTGTAAAAAGAGGTTAGATAGCCATTTTTGAGGATTTTGAACTCATTGAGACAGATTACAGAGACATTTGAGCATTATAAACACACTATTGTCGTAATTTTGAGCATAATTGAGAGGTCCAAGCATTGGAAGCTGGTCCAAGGAGACGTAGCCTGGGAGGGATGAACTCTTCATCAAATATCTATGTTGTGTTTTGTATTTTGATGTTCTTCGCTGCTGTTCAACATATATTTTATGTTAAATTGTTTATAACATTTACATAACAAACTCTCATGGGAATCAGTTAATTAAGAAAAAATGGTGAATCCTTAAGCACTTGATAAGAAAATGATTAACATCTTGGGTTTTATTCTGAATGGAGAATTAGCACAACATTACTAAGCTGCTCCATTTTAGATCATCATCATAGAATGAGTTGAAACCCTATTACCAACATTTCCACTAGTGAAGATACAATAAACCTTCGTTAGAATATTAACATTGCTTTGTATTGCATTATAGAATTAAATTAAATTTATGTTTATGTAGAATAACATTAAATTATAATAGAAAAGTAGTATTTTGCAAGATAATAGATTGTCATTTGGCACACACAATGCATGGCATCTCATAGGCTTACGTTCATGGGCTGATAATTAATGTTCAAAACTTATGTAAATAAGTTCCCCAACCTTTTGGCACCATCGTAGGGGAGATTTAAAAGTCACAATAATACTTTTTCATTAGAGTTTAAATGATTGCATTTAATACAAACATTTAACACAAGGATAAATGAAGGAGGTAAGACGAGATGTAATAACCTACACATTTCACTTCAGTGAATATTTACAAGTATTTGTCATGTTTTTGCTATTTATATATACTGATTAGATAATGTAAGTAGGTTTCATAGAAGGATATGAAGAGTAGCTTCAATAACTACAACTATTTTAATCATAGGTGTTGTAAGAACCAACTACTAATGATGCTAAATAATTGATTCAATAAAGGAGGGCATGCCACTACAAGAATTTTCTCAAATCCTTGTTCAAAAATCAAGGTTATAATTAGAGATGAATTTGTATCTCAAGAAACAATGGAAGAACAAGTCATCCATGAAAAAATTCCATAAGAAGAAGATTCATAAGTCATTGTCAATGATATTTGCAAGCATGTAGAGGAGATCAAATATCCATGGAAAACATTTCATGAAGATTAGATGTTGAGGCTTGAGATAGAGGAATTTATCACAAGTTTTTCGTTGGATCCCTTGTGCACTCTAGAATACAATGAACAAGTCCCATAATAATTTTATTGCATAACATAAGAATACATGCAACCCATTGACAATAAAAAAGAGAGGTATGTTGACAATAATTACATTGAATCTTGGTTCTAGGAAATAATTGGTTAATAGAACCACTTTATCCTTCAACAATTCTTGGCACCAGTCCCACTAGAGAAGCTAGTTTTTCATATCCTGACAACCATCAAAGTACATATTTTGGATTTGGATATGAGTACACTTGGAATTCCTTATGTAAATAGATGCGATGGATATGAGTACACTTGGAATTCCTTATGTAAATAGATTTAATTTTCTGATTAGGATAGGGTAAAAACATGAATAAGGAAATAAAATTGTAAAGGAGAAACTAAGTCAGGTTGCGAAAACAAAGTTATTAGAACAACGAAACATGAATTTTGCTTGAAAACTAGGTATATAGCTAGCAAAATTCATAATAAAGTTTGACATAATGATGTTAGTTCAAGCCTTTCAACATATGTAAGTTCAATATTGGTTTCAATAAAATGGTATCTTATTGTAGGCATAAGTTTCACAACCTAATCAACTCTTTATAAAATTGGTTATAGGAAATTCTATTCCAACCTTTTTTCCCATAATTTTGACATGAAGACTTCAATGCTTTTTCTTCATTGTTGTAGTCAAGAGAAGATAAAAGACACTTTAGAATGTTTTATAATTCAAGTATTTTTCATTATAGGAGATCAAACCTCAACTTGATTCAAAAATATCTCCAATATTGGTCATTCTTCAGTATTCTCAAACAATTGTTGAACTTTTCGGTAGTAACCAACATTCTTGTAACGTTCAATCTGAGGTTCATTTTGTACTATGAGGTTTGTTTATAATAAGTTGTTGAGAGGCTCCTGTTTCAATACCATTTAAAATAATTTTTATAGGGACACAAATATTTAACTCCATATTCAGTGGCAACATAAAACTTGTCCTAGATTTTTTATTAGGCAACATTCATTCAAGATTCATTTCTAAAGTGCTTTGTTAAGCATGATTAAAGGAAACATGCAAAGTTCTATGTTCCTAACAACTAAACATCAAAACAATGAAAGGTATATAAAGTAAAAACATTATTTTAATTGATATATTCATTTCAAGTAGGGAAATTTATATATGTTGGCAACCACCCATGCATTGAGTTAATAATTCCCATATTCATTAACAAGCATGATTACTTTATACCCTACTGTTGATCCAATTAAAATTTCACCTTATTCATACATAATTGGTGTCTCATTAGATGCTTATAATGCAACATTATTTCTTCAAAATTTCAAAATTATAGCACCTTTTTGTTATGACTATTATTCACATGACTCTATGTGGTTGCACTATCACTTATCCTAACCATGCTACCATATGCCTCAATCTTGTAAACCTATTTTTCCTACTAAAATTTCTTGAAGGGTATAAAAGAAAAAAAGTTCAATTATGGTTCATACCTCAAGTGACATAATTATAGTATGATGATAGGTTGATAGAGGAATTTTCACATACATTTGATGGCTCTATAGAAAAAAAATGGTAATTTGTTACTAGAAGTATCTAAAGATTCCATAGTTGGAGCTACCAAATTACCCCAAGAGGGGGAGTGATAGTTAAAAAACATGACAATAAACAGTGAATAATGGACATAATTTCTTTATCCTTCTCACAAAAATGTCGACTAGCCAAAAGGCATTTTATGATCATGGGTCAAAAAATAATGGAAAGGTATTTTGTTCATCATTTAGAAGTATGTGATGTGTGAAGACAGGTATGGATTCACATTTTTATATCATATTTGTTTCTTGCTACATTTAGAGTCTAAAAACAAGATCAATTTCTCAATCTGCATGTGGAAGATCTTGACCAAGATGACTACCCATATACAAAAGAATCCTAAGAATATTGAGCGCAATTTGTTTCATCATGTTTTAATTTGAATTCTAGATGTTGAAGAATTAAGGAAACATAACAATACATGAGATCAAATCTTAATCAATAATGGTTTTCAAAGAAGATTTGTTGCATAAGAGCATAAGATGAGTCATCAAAACCTTGATTCTCTAAGGAATGAAGGTTTCGTTACCCAGATAAAGAAAAAGAACAATTATGTAACTATTAAGCCACTAGTTCCATGAGTCACTGAGACTATGGAATGGAAAATGTCTAAAGAGTGGGAACCAAAGTATGTTGAAAAGAGTGACGAGGTAATAGTTCTTCCAAATTCTCCAATGAAACTTAGAAAATTTCAAATTAATAATAATTATTCATTGGAAACAATTCCCACTAAAGAAATAATTATGTGGAAATTCCAAACCTTGAAGTGGGACATAAAGATTGTAGATACACAATGTAAAGACGCAATAGTTTCATACATCAACATTAAACAATGTGTGTATCATGAAGTAATTGACGTTCCTCTTTCTCCTAGCATTTTTTCAAAATCAAGCTAGGAAAATAAGTAATTTAAAAGTCGAAAGAAGAATTCCACCTAGCCTCATAGAAAAAATAAAAGGGTTCAAGTCTAGACTTAACTTTGCCACCTTAACAAAGAATATGTAGAGACATGACATGAAGATCAAAATAGGGTGACCATGCAAGGGATAAAAAAACATCACTTTCTACTAATGATCTTATGAGATCTTGTGCTACCAATGCTCCAAGAAGTCTAGTAATTGATCCATATCAATATGAATGTTATGATTATTTAGAGTCTCAAGCATTTGATCAATAGGTTACCCATACAACCAGTTGTTGATGACATACAAGAATATAAAGTAATTGTTAATGTGGTGTCTCCTCCATACCCCTTATTGCATTTATAGTTTCCAAATTACAGACAAAGGAAAAGAAAATCAAATGTTTGAATAGGGAAATTAAAGAACTAATAGTATTGGAGAGATATTAAAAATGAAAATGAGTAAACTAAGGCACAAAGTACTAAGATTGTGGAATATAACATTAAATTAAAAACCCTGAAATGGCGTAGACAAACATAAATGATGAAACTTCAAAATAATGAGTTTAAATTTAAAATCATGATGTAGATACCAAGAAGGCCAATCGATAAATGCCCCATTGTAACCTTGATCTCCTGGTTAAGGAAGTAGAGAAGGTATGAACAATGATAGGAAACAAATACAATTTTATACCAGTTTTGATATTTGAACAATTGAATAAGGACAATATCATATTGGAAGTTTGTAATGTGTGTGTGTATGGCACTATGCAATGGCAGATTTTGGACATTTGTTGATTAGTTGGACTCGCATATCTCTTGGACTACCAAAATTGATTTGAAAAGATATATGGGGACATGCCTCATCATCAGTTAGAGGGAATGTCAGGTTCCAACTTCGGCATACTTTTGCACCTTTAATACACTTCTTTTGTGCTTTATTTCTTCATAGTTCACCATTTCACTATGTTTATCACCATATTTCTCTTTATTTTGTCATCCAATCATCCAAAAAACCATAGAAGGTAAAATGTTGTCCATATCTATAGAATTTCCCTTTATAATGAATATATGGATTAAATACCTTTTTTTGGATAATGTTACCATAATTCATTCCTATAATAGTAGCATGAAAATATGGTAATAGATCATTCATTAACATATATGTGTTTTTCTAGAGTAAATTCAGTCATATGGGTTTTTTAGAGGGAATTGAAATTGATTTTCAACTATTCAATAAGCCCCAACCTCATCATGGAAATTGTAAGCTCTTGGTCAATGTTCAAGTCAACACCAACTATAACAAGAGGGTTTGAACACAATAATTGGGAATTCCATGCTTCATGTCATGAAATTCATAATAAGACAAAGGGCTCTCTCTATTCTAGTATCCAACCCACCAATGACATATAAAACAATTATCCTAAATGAGAAAATGATAGTTATAAACTATTTCAGATCCAAATATTTAGGGATCTCATGTTATCTTGTATGACACCTCTTTCCTTTGTAAATCATTATAAATATGTTATAATTTCCATCCAAGAGGTTAGTTGATAGTTTGTAGCACATAGCTCAGAGTAAGAGTGTAAATTTTTGTAAAATTCTATATGAGTAATTCAATGATAATATAAGAAGTTTGTTGTTGCATTCCATGGGTTGTTATGGTTTCACTGCATCATATCGCCAACCAAGAGGGACCTCTAGATTAGTTATGTATTGCATATTCTTAGTTTTTTAAATAAGATTCAATGCATTTCTAATTATTGTCTTATGTATTTACTATGTTTTCTTATTTCCTATTATATGCTATAAATGTTAATTCAAGTGAAGAGTTTATGTATTAATTAGTCACTTGTGTTGTATTTTTTGGACATAATTGACTTTGAGTATTTCTGTATAGAGTGTTTTATCGTTGAAAAAAAGATCTGCCCTAGAGTACCACCTCAACAGATAAATCCATATAAACTAGGCATGAAGTCATTGTGACAACACAGTGATATTTGATTACAAAAGAATTGTCGTGACTTGTTTGTTTACAATTACCAGTTATAAGGATTATTTGATATGGGAGTCCATCTATTCCTCAAAGGATTAATTTTATTAATTTTATTTCCATATTTCAATTCCTTTTCCTAAGTATATTCTTTTGATCTTCTGGTTGAAGTATCTAATAGAGTATTTTCACAGGAGTCATGTTAGTATAGAATAAGATGTAACCCTATAGCCAGAATTTCCACCAATGAAGCTACAATAAACCTTGGTTGGAATATTAGATTTGCTTTGTCTTACATTATAACATTAAATTATAATGTTTCTATAGAATAACATTAAATTATAATATAAAAGTAGTATTTTGCAAGACAAGAAATTGTTATCTTGCACATATAATGCATGCCATTTGATAAGCTTATGCCGTCAGATTCATGATTAATGTCCAAAACATATACAAATAAGTTTCCTAATAGAATGTACAAGAAACTAAGCTACACGCACAACGTAAAAGCCTGAAAATCAAGAAGTGGAATGCGAAGCAATACAAAGGTTGTGATTGAAATGGACACATTAAGGAGCATTGATGGAAATTACATCCTCAGAAGCACCCCAAACATTTCTAAAGGAAGAATAAGAAACCACTTTCGATAGTGGATGCTAAGTAATGAGAGGACAATGTCTCAGACATAGAGGGAGAAATTGGTTGCACTAATCTTGAAAAGGAGGTAGCATTTCTTGGTTGCAACAATAGGGATGAGAAGAAGACGATGAAACATTTCTACATCAAAATCCACATGAAACATAACAAATTGAATTTCTTATTTGATCCTGTTTCACAATCCAACTTAATATCTGTGTAATTGGTTGTGAAGTTTTGGATAGAGACACAAGATCATCTACATCCATATTCACTAGGTTGGGTAAGGCAAGGCACGAAATTGTAGGAGAACAAGAAATGAAAATTTAAGTTTTCCATCAACCATCTTTTTTTTTATGAAATGGTTGTAGACATTGTTTCTTTGGATGTACGTGGAGTTATATTAAGAAGTCCATACTTATACATGGGGTATGCCATCTTTAGGGGGAAAGATCATCAATACAAACTAGTAAAGGAGGGAAAATCATATGTCGTAAATGCACACAAGGAGAAAACCAAAGTCTCTTTGAACAATCCTTGCTAGGATAAAAGAATAATTGGAAATATGAAGAAGTTTTTCTTTTTGTTTTTAAAAAGAAAAAATCAACAAGGAGAAGGTGATAATATGGAGATGAAGGCATCCTTGGAAGGATGTAGTGACAATAAATTCCAATAATTACAACATTTGATTGAATCCTACAAGGAAATGCTTCAAGAGCCTCATGGACTACCACCCAAGTGATAGGTTGGACGAGAGATTTAGTTATTGCAAAAGATACAACTGTCTAACATCGGGTGATGCTTCAAATCCATCATCAAAGTATATAAATTAAAGAAACAATTGTAGTAGTTGTTGGAGTAGGGAGTCATCGGACCTTGTACATCACCTTATGGCTCACCCATCATCATGGTGCCAAAGAAAGATGGAATTTGGATAACGTGTATTTACCATCATGCTCGGAATAAGATCACCATCAAGAGCATATATCCTTTAACAAGGATTAATAACTTATTGGATCAACTGTAGAAATCCAATTATTTTACTAAGGTTGACCTCAAATCTAGCTACCATCAAGTGAAAATCAAAGTAGAAGATGTGTGGAAGACAACAATAAAAATATGATGAGGTTTGAATGAATGATTTGTGATTCCTTTCGATTTATTCAATGCACATACAACTTTTATGAAATTGATGAATGATGTGCTACACCAATTTTGTAATATCCCTTCATTGATTTTCCATGTAAATAAAATAAGACCAAGGTCATGGGACAAGTATTCCCAACAACTACAACTGGATTGCTTTGCAGGTAACAAGTTGCATGTGTGATTTCCATTCTGATCTTTGGATGCATGGTATATGCATGTGGTTCCTTGGTTATGTGTTTTCATTGGCATGGAGATTGCATGGATTGACAACAGTTTCAACCTTTTCTTGCCATTTCTTGGATAGCCATGGTGTTGTGGGTTTCTCACTTTTTTTTATGATTGGTTCTCAAGTTCCCTATGGCTTTGGGTTGGAACAAACACTCTGGAGGCTTGCGGGTTGAATTACTAGTCCCTGGAGCTGCGGGTTAGAACAAATGCTCTAAATTAGCTGTGGGTTGAGTCAATATTTTTTGGAGCATTGGACAACTTGGGTAGAGACCAATATGGTTGATATTAATGATTTCTAGACTGTACAGATGAATTCATTGTGGTTGAGGGTTGAGGTGGTTTGGCCTATGGAAGCCCTGGTTGATTTTATTTTGGTTTAACACTTATGTTCCCACATTCATGCTTAGAATATGACATGGGGATGATTGGCTGAAACAAAGGTTTGGTTCAGCCCAATATATGGTTGGGTGGTATGTGTAAGTCCCTAACTTGGTTGGTATTTTGATATGTTAATATGATATATTTTCCTATTGTAATCTATGAGCATTTGTAGTGATTATGTTGTTGATTTTATGGTTGATTTTCCACGGTTTCCATTTTTTTATATGTTGGTTATATGATGTATTCTATCTATGGTTCTTGACATGTTTTGATAAGTTATTGAAAGGTTGATGAATGCATGGTCTAACAAGTGTTATTGCAGCTATCTTGAGAGGGCATTAGACCTTCTTGGTGATTATCAGATGAAGTGCACTCATATGATCAAATATGCATTCATGACCTATAGCTCACACATTTACCATATGTTTGAAGAAATTTCTATCATGGATTAGGAATGTATAGGTCAAGTTCTTGCTTGAGTTTTGATTGGTTGGCCTTGTCACCATCTTGTTTATGTTTCTGGAAAGTTACAAGCAGTTTTGGGTAGTAGTCTAGAGGCTAGCCTGTAAAAGTGGCTCATATTTCGGAATTGATGGCATGTAACTGGAGTTTTTGGGTCATATATTCTGGTAGCCAGACTTGTGTGTGAGCCTTCAAACTACATGCCCAAAGCGTCAAGGGTGCAGTTGGAGGGTAAACTGTGTGAAAAAGAGTTACAACTCAGGATTGAACACTTGGGGTGTTTTGCAAGTTCCTGAGTGGTTTGTAGTTCCCGAGGGACGTCAGTTTGTTGTCGATTTTTCGACCCCACTTACAAAAATGGAACTTGAAGGTCAGGTCATATCATAGTGACACTCAACTCATATTTACCCTGGAGAGATTGTAAAAGTGGGTAAATGTGGGAGGGGTGGTTACAGGTTAGTATCAGAGCTTCTAGGTTCAAACACTTGGACTAGATGGGCTAAAATGCATATGGTTACGCACACATATTAGTTGTTTATGTGTTCATCATGCATGTATGTAGGTTATTTCTTGTTATGATAATGATATTTATGTATGATGATATATATATATATATATCATATCATGCTAATCTAGATTGATTGTTTAGATGAGATAGCGTTCCCTAGAACACACTAAGGTATGATTTTGATTATGTATATATTTGGTTTATCTAACATGGCATGTTTGCAGGAGATAGAAGATAAGAGATGACGAGTAGAATGGTCGATTATAGTTCACGTGACTCTCCTTACAAATCAGTTGAGAATTAGGGATATGATCATTCTCTTGATATAGAAGATACATTGAGAAGCTTGAAGGTAGAAATCAGAAGTTGTAAGGCAGATAATAGCAGGTTGGTTGAGGAAGAAATACTTTCCATATCTTAGGAAAAGAAAGCAGAAGATAATGTAGTGATCCTTTAGAGTCTTTCATATTTGTAGAAGTAGTGACCACTGAGGATCAGTCATGGACAAGAGGAAAGGACTAATGGGGCATATGGTAGCAGGTCTCGATTGGGACACAAGTTGGATAGGGATGATACAATAAGAGCTGGAAGATATTTGGATACACCTAACAGAAGAGGTAGTGCTTATGGATTTTATTCTGGTTCTGTTTCTGAGAGATATCATCTTTATTACCGCCAACATCCTTATAGGAGAAGTGAGAAGTAGTATTTTCCAGAGGAGTTCAAGAAATCAAAGCTTCCTACTTTTGATGGGGATGTGAATAAACCAGAAGATGTAGAAGCATGGCTACTTGAGATGAAAAAGTTCTTTGGATTGCATGATTATTTATAGAATATGAAAGCCAAGATAGTGATCTTCAGTCTCAAAGGAAGAGCAGATATCTAGTGGGAAAACATATCAAGTCTTAATGTTTTATGCTAGAAAGATGCAATAAATGCTTGCAAGTTTGTTGCAATGTTTTGACAATATTAATGCCTAATGGTTTATGGATTAGTATCTTGTATGTTTTCTCTTATAAATGGTGAAGTTTCCAAAGTGTTAAAGAGAGGGCCTTTGTGTTGTGAGGATAAGTGGATGCGCCAAATTGATGAGAGAGTTGTTTGTATAGCAACTATCTTTTGGTGGTTCAGGTTCCTCTCTGTATGAGAATTGAAGCGACCACTTTGGAGTCTCACATTATAAATGTAGTCCTTTTGTATGGTTTTTCACACATTGGGAAGATAATTCATTTTTCCCTATTAGGGGTTTTCTCTACTCTAACCTTGGCGTCCACCTTTTGTGTTGTTGTTTCATTGTTAGTGTGTTATGCATCTAAGTGTAGGGTTCATATTGGCATTTATTTATGCAATGTGTTTGGTTGTTTACATTTTTTTTAATGTGATATCATAGCCATGGTTTGTAGGTTATGCCTTTTTCCCTATCGCAATGAAAAAATGGGAATTTTGACCACCACATAAGTGTTGTTAAGGCAGTGTGTTTTTTGTTGGTGACACAATTGAATTTGAAATTTCAAACATGGTGGGTATCCATGTATCCTTGTAGATATGTAATGTTGTTGTCATCCCTTCCTGATCAATTGTTGGTTGGTTGGAGCTAGTATTATGTAGCAAGGCTTTGGTTGTGTTTATGTGCTCTATTCCATATAATATATTTATTTAATTTTTTTACTTACACTAATTCAATGGAGCTTCACTTACACTCATGTAAAAGAGCTTCATGTCTAATGCCAAGGTAAAAAAAAAAACAAAACAAAACACAAACTTCTTTCCATTACGAGTTTTGATGTTCATCTTGTTTCATTCCTTGAATGAAAACTTTTTCATTTGCACCCACTATGTAGGCACTACTTGTACATGATTATATATAGAGAAACAATGTGTAATATTATAATATTGTTTTTATATTGTAGCTATATTCTATCTTTTCCCTTGTGAAATTATGGTGGAATCTCTTATCGGATTGAATGAACAATCTGAGGGTTATCTGTTACATTGCTCATTAATGTTTATGATGGTAGCATTTTTTTATGAAGCAATTGTAGTGAAGATCTTAGTTTCACTTTAATATTTGAGAAAATATTTGTAAAAATCAATAAACATCAACCATTTTTTTTTAAAGGAAGTGATTATGTATTTCATAACAACATTCTCGTTTGAAGGTCAAAACCTTGTACATCATATGCCAAAACTTCTTTTGCAATAGTCCAAAAATGACCTAATGGATTAAAATTCTTACCCCTGAGCTATTAGATTCTATCCTAAATTGATTTTCACCATAGATTCACTAGAAAATACCTAAGAGCACTACATATTTACATAACATGATAACTAATATAATAATAATTAAGGCTAGAGATGTGGAGGAGCCACTTACTTTTCTTTAGGCTAGAGTTGCGGAGGAGAGACTTCTTGTTCTTCTTCAGCAGCGGAATTGTCTTCTTCATTTTGCATAAAATCTCCCTACATCTCCATGTTATCGCCATTTTCTGCGACACAAACCCCACTTGCTTCAACATCATCGTCCAGCACTTGTTCTCTATCAGCATTTCATGGGCTAACTGCAGATGGTCCAGTTTGACCTCCAAGAGGCCAATTCTCTGCAATAGAAGCTCGCTTTGAGCTTGGGACTCCATCACAATCACTTTTGCATGCATGGAGATGGACTCACTGAAGAATACCAAGGAACCTATCATCCTTGACATCATATGTCCAAACGCATCCTAATGCACATGGCCATTTTCATTCTCCATCTTCACTGAATTGAAATAAACCAGACCATTAATTTGATAAAGGAGGATTTTTCATCCAAACTCTATACTTTTACTGTTTACATAATCGTTGGTGTCTACTATATAATGACGAGGGATCCTAATAAGAATTAGGACCATTTCAATCACCATTAATTCCAAGTAATCAAGTTGCAGGTACGAAACTATGCTCAAAGAAATCGAGCTCCATATTGGAAAGGATGTTATCCCCAGGAGATCGAAAATTATGATTATCTCATGCGTTTGTGCATGAAATATGCTCTTCTGCTCGAGGATCGAATGTTTCCCACATTCGAAGGCCTTTAAGAACGGACCTGACATATTCCAATCTATTATGCGCTCTTCGAAGCATGACGTTCTCAGTCTAGATGTCTACACAAACATGATCACCCAAATTGACAGAAAGTAGCCCCCTGACTGCGAGCATTATTGTTGATTTATTGAGATTCCGGTCTGATATGGTCGATATCAGAAAACCCATTATTCCTAAGTTTCGAGAAGCATATAGTGAGAACAAAATTTCCACCCATTTTCTCTTCATTAACCTTGGGGTGCAAAAAACCATCCGTCGTCGAAAATGCGAGCACAGATGCAATTCGTGGCAAGTATGAATCCAAATATAGTCTGTCTCACTTGCAACGAACAACCTTTGTAGTTTCAATATCTACGACTTAGAAATCGTGACTTATGACTCAGGACAAATTTTCCATCGTAATTACAATGAACACCGGCACCAAAATTTAAAAAAATGAAATTTTTCTTGACCTTTGCGAAATTATGGGCAAAACCGTCGGACTATGTCATTGCAATTTAGTCTTCTATGTAGTACTGAGATTTTGTGTTAAACCTGTAACATACATGACATTCTATGTCGCGGTATTTCCATCATCCTAATTATACCTTTTCCAGCTATCCTTACAAAATCATTATCCCCAAAGGTAACGCTACCTTCCTTTGGGGTGAGAAATTTGTTTTGAACCCTAATCACGTGTTTCAAACATCAACTAAATATGTACCACTGGCTTCCTTTATTTTGAGCATACAATGCAAGTCCACATTTTTCCTTCTTTTCTTCCTCTGGCTTCCTTTTCCACACCTTTGTGTATTCTTCTTTATGCCTCGTAAGAATATCTTTTTCCTTATTTTTCTTAGGATACTTTATTATATTTCTTCTACATCTTTGTGTATTCTTCTTTATGCCTCGTAAGAATATCTTCTTTCTTATTTTTCTTAGGATATTTTATTATATTTCTTCTGCAGTCATTTGTTATGTGCCCATAGTTATTGCACTTATAACATTTAATAGTGTAATCAAGTAGGGGTTAGAAAATGAATTGTAGTTTTTCTCAACAAACCCAACTTTTGGTTTTGTTGCTCACATATTATTTGAAGTCTCATAAGATGCTTTATTTCTATCTCTCATGTGATCACTTCTTGCATAAGTTATGTAATCTATTTCTTTATAACAAAATTTATTGAAAGAAAAGTAATATCCAAGTAAGATATTTGATACCAAGTTGTGAAATGCCTTCTTGGTATAGTAGCTCTTCTGAACTCATTCTCATTGTTATTATGAGAAGAATCAGGTCTCTATTGGTCCTCATTTCCTTCCTTACTACTCCTTTCATTGTAATCAATGGAACCTTTGAGAATATTAGCATATATTAAATTAGATTTTCTTAATTTCCTTTTTGTGATGACTTTCAGACCTTAGTTCTTGCATCTTCCTCAGGGGTATTTTAATTTTCAATATACACAAGACCTTTCTTGATGAGTGGTGACATTTTGCAACTGAGAATATTAGCAAATATTTCAGCATTCTTTCAAAACTTCAAGATTCTATTCAATTAATCATTTGTTTTCTCAAGTTCATTTCTTAATATACAGTTTCAAATGTATCAGAATAAAATTTTCAATCATATATCTTGTGCTCCCATTTGAGCTAAACCTTTAGAGTGAAAATGCCTTCAAATATAGGGTATCCAAACTAGGAATTAAAAGTCCAAAAACAACATTTCCAACAATATTTGTCTCGCAATATTTATCTTGGATATTTGTAGTATTCCCCTATATTTGGCATCAATGATAAAAATAATTCCAACAAACTTCAAATCCATTTTACTTTGTAGCCTCATTTGTAAATTGAGAGCCAAAATAATTTCTAACAAAATTAAAGGGGTCTTATCTACCTTTTGTCTCGAAAGAGAAGTCTAGGTTTCTTTTTAACAGTGATATTTTGAATGTAATTGCCTCAACAAGAGAGGGTTTGCATACCATTAAGTTAAAAAAAATATTCCAAAAATGGTTATGAAGATTGATTTGGCCAAAGTTTATGATAAGGTCAACTTGACTTTTCTCATACTGGTCATACTTCAAATTTGATTGAGACTCAAGGTAGTAAATCGGATATTGTGGTTTGTATAATTTGTTTCTTTTGCAACACTCATCAATGGCTCTCCTCTAGGTTTTCTAAAGATTCAAGAGGTCTAAGACGAGGTGGTCATTTGTTCCATTTAATGTTTATATCGATTGCTATAAGTCTAAGCAGACTACTTAATTGTGCAAAACATGAAGGCTTAATTGGTATTTGGGTAGCAAAGATAAGACATTTTCTATTTGTAAAAAAAATGTTATCATATTTTGGAATGGCTCAATATTGGAATGGACATACAAACACATTTTAGAGACATGTTTTTTAGTAACTAGGGTGGAAATAAGTAGTAACAAATCCCTAATTCTCTATAATGAATTGTCTCTTAAAGTGGAAGCACATATTTGTCATCTATTCTCTTGTTGTGCTAAACCTTTATAAAATGAACATAAATATTTGAGGTATTTGAAACCTAATGATTACAAAGTGATTGAATAGTTGTGCCTCTTTAGGAAAATTCAAGAAAAAAATTATTTTTTGATGTTATAGATAGCTAAATATTGGCCAAATATTAGTCTTGTTAAAAGTAGTGCTCAATGGCATTGTCATTTTTTAGCTTTTGTTAATTCATGTGCTAAAAATCATCCTAGAAAAGATAGTAAGGAGATGTTTCATTTTTTATGGTCGAAAAAAAAAAGCATTAGGATGTTATCCCTCTCATTAACTAGAAAACCTTATTGTAACTGGAAAAAAGGTGGGTGATGTTTGATGAACATTCACCTATTTGATCATGCTCTGGTGGCAAAAGTTCTATGGTAGTTTTTGTTCAACGAAGGATTATGGGCCAAGGTTATCGGAACCAAAAATATATCAAATATTATTCATTAGAATAGTGATCGGAATTTAACCTAAATCATCAAAGTTGCTTCAAATATTTGGAAAGGTATAGTTCAATCCTTTGTATTCCTTGGGCAATGGATGGTGTGGATGATAGATAGAGGGGATCAATTCAAGTTGGGTAAAGACCCGTGGATCGATCTAGCTAGTAGATTTCTTCCTTTTGAGGATATGAAATTGTGTTTAAGGGAACAAGGTCTCGCAATGTTGGCTGACATAGAGGTACAAGGTGCTTGAGAAAGATGGTTACAAAATTGGCTCTCAACAGAGGACTTAGGTTTGCATGGAGACTTGGTGGAATAATGGATATCCAACACACAATTTGTCTCACATAATGCATTTTTTTTCATTATGCAGAGGATGAACTAGTATGGACATGGAATAATTCCTCTGGTACTCTCAAAGCAAAGTTGGGTTATGAAATTGTTTCTTTATCCCTTTTGACAAGTGACAAAAATTGGTGGTGGTTGTTACTGCCCAATTTAACAGTGTTGGTAAGGTTCAACCAAGATTGTTGTATAATAAGCATTATTAGAAATACACCCAATATGACCTCAACAGATTTCTCTCGATTTAGGCCAAATCCCAATAAAATCCATGTGCAATATCCCTACACAGAACTCAACCAACAAATTAGTAGACCAGTGCCTAACTCAAACAAATAGAAGGGGTAGGAGTTAGTATGATGACAAAAAGTCTAATTTTATTAGTGGTGTAACAACCCATTAATCACATGGGCCAATAATGGAAAAGTACTCAATATGCTTGAAAGATGAGCTAAAAATAGCACAAATTGAGCACAATGACTTCTTACCACTATATAATGTTAAATAGAGCCTTTATACATGTTTTATATGGCTATAATAAGACAAAAATTCTTGTCGTTCAAACCTGTAACTTTCATATTTCTGAAGAGTGCAGCAGGCCCACAAGTATAGGGCCACTTTAGCGGCCTAAAACTAACCTTTAGTGAACCTAAAACTCAAGGGACTTTGTTAAAGATGTTAGTACTATCAAAGATATTTCCAATGAGCATAAGCACACTAAATTTGGACAATTAACCCAAAAAAAATTTGCAATATGACTACTCATAATTGAGCCCACGGCCATAAGGCCTGAAAATTGACTTAACTAGAAATAATAATCAAACTTGCAAATCACTTTCGAAAGTCAATATATGAACTAATAGGAATAATTAAATAATGAATTTTTTTTTTTTCATATTTTTGTGATCCATATCATTATCAAATAAATTTCGGAATAATCACATCGTTGTTTTTGGAGTCGACGTTTCGAACCATCTATTGTGCTTCATCCTCAAGAGAAGGATGAAAAACCAAATTTGAAATTAGGTATAAATAGCATAGATGCCCCATGTGCCAGAAGTAACAGTTAGAAATTTAGTTGAGTAAATTAAATAAAGTTAATTATAAAAAGAACGTTAAAGATTAGTTAGGTAAAAATAATATTAAAGAAGTAAATTAGTTGGGAAAGATATTAAATACTAATATAAAATAATAAAATAATTATTAATATTAAACATAAATAACCGTTAAAAATAAAAATAAAGAAAATAATTTAAATATTAAAATAATTATTAATATTAAACATAAATAACCGTTAAAAATAAAAATAAAGAAAATAATTTAAATATTAGTATTGTGTAAAAAAAAATCAATCAATGAAATATAATTTAATTTAATTATTACTATTGTAAAATAAATAAATAAATAAATAATGTTAGTAATAATACTAATAATAATAAATCAATAAAATTATATATATATATATATATGAAAAATAAAATGAAAATAAAAATAAACAAAATAAAGAGTAAAACAAATTAAAAAACATAGAAGTCAAGAAGAAAGGGAAAGAACCCAACTCCTACTTAATTTCCAACCATCATCCCTATTGAGATTCCTCAGATTCTTTTCAATTTCAATGGCCTCACGCAACTTCCTATGATAAAAGTGATCAATCCTAGCGATGACCTGGGAATTCTCAATGAAAACATAATGCATAGTTTTCTCTGCATGCTCAGCAATAATTAAGGAACAGGAACTCATATGTCTGATGTCTGCAATATGTTCTTGAATACAAAGATTAATGGAGTGACCCGTTTCCCCAATGTAGGGAATCCCACAAGAGCAAGGGATTGAATAAACCCCTTTCATGTCTGTAGGGTTAATTGGGTCCTTAATGGATAAAATGGAGCAAGGGATTGAATAAACCCCCTTAATACCATCAGAAGCTCCCTTAGATCTATTAAGGACCCAGTTAACCCGAAAGACGTGAAAGGGGTTTATTCAATCCCTTGCTCTTGTGGGATTCCCTACATTGGGGAAACGGGTCATTCCATTAATCTTTGTATTTAGGAACACGCTGCAGACATCAAACATAGGTGTTCTCGTTCCTCAGTTATTGTTAAGCATGAAGAGAAAACTATGCATCATGTCTGCATTAAGAACTCCCGGGTCATCGCTAGGATTGATCACTTTCATCATAGGAAGTTGTGTGAGGCCATTGAAATTGAAAATCATCCGAGAAATCTCAATAGGGATGATGGTTGGAAATGAAGTAGGAGTTGGGTTCGTGCCCTTTCTTCTTGACTTCTATGTTTTTTAATTTGTTTTCTCCTTATTTTATTTGTTTTTATTTTCATATATATATATATATATATATATATATATATATATATATATATATATATATATATATATATATATATATATAATTTTATTGATTTATTATTATTAACCTTATTATTTATTTTTTTATTTTTTTTACAATAGTAATAATTAAATTATATTATATTTTATTCATTGATTTTTTTTATTTTTTTTAACACGGTAGTAATATTTAATTTATTTATTTTTCAACGTTATTTATGTTTAATATTAATAATTATTTTATTATTTTTATATTAGTATTTAATATCTTTCCCAACTAATTTACTTCTTTAATATTATTTTGACCTAACTAATCTCTAATGTTCTTCTTATAACTAAATTTATTTAATTTACTCAACTAAATTTCTAACATTTACTTCTGGCACATGGGGCATCTCTGCTATTTATACCTAATTTCATATCTGGTTTCATCCTCGTCCTGAGGATGAACCACAATAGATGGTTCGAAACGTCAACTCCAAAACAACGATGTGATTATTCTGAAATTTATTTGATAATGAAAATATTGTTTAGATCAATCTAAATGGATACAATAGATTTAAATTTGTCTTTCATGTATCCCAAAGCAAGGGTTTTCCTCCAAATACTCCCAACTGTTGTAGATTATTTCCAACACCTATGATTAGCCTTAAAACACTTGGAAATATGGCCAAAACAACAATATAATGCAAGTATATGGAGGCCGTATAGCCCTAGGGATTCCTTGAATCACAAGTTTTGTGGTGAGTTTTCCAAATATATAACCAATAAATGCAATATAACCACAATTGACTAAAGAACTTCATTATTAGATATTGTTTTGGAAATTTTCCAAAATATATTTTTTATTTTTTTAAATATACAATTTTTAGGGATTTTTATATTTAGGGCTAACTACAAATTTACAAAAATACAATAAAATTTGAGATATAACTTTGTGAATGAGGTGATTGCAAATTTGCTAGAATAAGGATATGATTCGTCTTCCACAAGATTCAAGGACAGGGAATTATGTCCTCTCTTTGCTTTGTATCTCAAGGATTAGGTTTTGAAATGCTAAGTGGAACACAAGGGATACAACCCTAGCATCAAAACAAGACAATAATGGAACCAAATTCTACTAGGAGGGCCTTCCAAGAAGAGAGTCCTCCAACCAAGCAACTAATAATTATTGAAGATAAGGTTATTTACCTCTAGAGGGGAGAGTGAATCATGTCCCAATAGAGAAAACCAGTACTTCGAATGAATTAGAAGAATATGTGAGATAAACCTTGATTTATGGCTTGCCCTTGGGGGCTTGCTTGTTCACCAATTTCTTCAACATTCAACTTGAGAGGACCATTTTTTTCTTATTTGATGATTTTGACCTACCATTATTGCTTCAAAATATAACGACCAACTTGATTGAGAGTGTAATAGCCCTTTCTTAAAGTAAATTACACTTTATGCTAGATAATTAGCTCTTGCGGGCTCCAAAGTTGGACATTAAGCTCCAACGTTATAATATTGACCTCATGTTCTTTCTTTATAACACCAAAATGAACCCAAAGAGGATGACATCATGCCACATGTGTGGTACAAGTGCTTGAATTGCGCTAATTTAACTTGAGCGTTGAGCTTATTTGAATTGTACAAGTTGTCTTCTAACCATCTTCCTTATCCACTTCATCACTTAACTTTAAATCAAGTTGATTTTTCTGCCACATCGAAAGCCCACTTGCCCCAAAACTAGGTCCATTGTTGTAACTAGAGTTATGTGGGGAGGATCTAAGTGCTTCGAAAGACAATTGATTCATTTGGGCATAGAGAATCAAATGGAAACCTCTTGTGCCTCAAAACATGTATCATTATGCCTTGGGAGATGCAAATGCATTGAAAACTGTGAGACTATCAAGACGTAAAACCAAGGCCAAAGGGGAGTGTAAAATACATAAAACACATGGCACATGTGGGGTAGGGAGTGCATCAGGATCACAGGGATAATGTGGAGAAAAATTACATATGTTGATCACCCTTACATGGCTTTAGTGATGCAAGTTCTCCCTTAAACCATGATTTCTAGCAATTCTTACTCCATGATACATGCACACCATCCCAAGATATAAGAATATCCATCAAGGCATGGAGTTAGTACCAACCAAGGGGAATTCAGCAATGTCATAGGGGCATACATATCATAAAACAAACCTTGCAAAGAATGGCCATGGTCGTCCACATGAACAAGGAGCTAAGAGTCAATTTCATAAGATAACACACACCCACATGGCTTTACATGGGTATTGGGCACATCCTCTAGGATTATATTGATCCAGGTGGATATTGGTGCCCACACACCTATTCCACTTGGACCCCCACCACTATTTCTTTCAGTTTTTTAGTTTCCTTAATTGTAGCACAATTTACTATTTTTGGCATCTTTTTAGGTCCTGAACTTTCATAGCCGTTTTGAGGCCCTAAACGGCATTTTTTTTTAAGGGAAAACAAGAGTTTTTTTTTAATGTTTGTAGCTGAAAATTATATTCCTCGGATAGATCTTTCTAACGAGGTATTGTACGCGTCAAAAGGAGATCATATGCCAAAGTTACGACCCTAGGAAGTTGATATTCTAATTTACCCAAACGGGGCCCATAGTTTTGGCACTTCATCTCCTAGGGTTAGGTTTTTGGATGTTTAGGGTTTTCCATTATTTATAAATAATAAATATGCCTTCGAGCCTCATTGTAACACACTTTAGAGGCATGTAGCCGCCACATCTCTTCTCAGAGATAAGCTACCATCGCCCGAGCTATTTTATTTCCATTCGATATGTAAGCATATTTCAGTTCTTTGATATTAATGAAATGGAGTTTTATTTCTGCTGCATCTTTTTGTTTATGTTTATATTGGTATTTTATTGTGTTCTTGCGTAAGTCTGGATCAATGGTATCATAGAGGTCTACTCTTTCTTTTCTTTTTCTTTACATGTCCCCAACAAGGTCGAGGTATAAGGAGTTAGGGCTCAAACTGGTTGAACCTTTACAAGACCAGCCTCGCAAACCCTGGTGGCCTCCCAGGCGGAAGTAGAGAAGTATGAGGGAGTAGGAGATCCCTTCAAAATATTGCTCGAAGAATCCCTCGAACAACATAGGAACGCAATGATGAAAAACTTTCCCAGATCCTTCGGTGGATGTCCACACGCAACACATATTCATTTGGTAGCCACTCTAGAGGCACTACTCCCTTCAAGGTACAAGTAAAATTTGATATTCCTATATTTGAAGGCCAAATAGATGTAGATGATGTAGATAGATGGTTAAATTCATTGGAATGGTATTTTCGGTTCATGATTTTTCCAATAGGGAAAATATTATTTTAGCATTCCTCAAAGTTGCCCCCCACGTTAAGGACTAGTGGGAAACCTACTGTGAGCAGAAGGATGAGAGGGAACCCTCACTGTTTTCAATCACACCCACTTGAAACTCTTTCCAAGACGCCATCAAGGAACAGTATTACCCCATTGGGAGCTATGAAGATAAGTACATAAATTGGACCACACTACAACGTGGAAGGGACCAAGTGTTATCGGGAAAACTAATGTCCATTCAGAGCTGTTAGTCCCACTAAGATAGGTAGCTATCTTAGAAACAAACAAACCAAAGTTACTTGTGTTTTCCTTTATGAGAGATAGATGAGAGAGAAGCAGAGAGTACCAACCTCAGTCTTTCGCTAGTCTCCTTACTTGTTTCCTCTCTCCTTTGATAGAGCTTTCGCCACTCCTTTCTCACTTGTCCCGCTTCAAAGAACACCTGTAGAGTCAAAGTAGAAAAATACCATCAAAGCATAGAGATCTATAACCATAAACAATGTAGGATCAGATGTACATTAGCCATATAAATGCATATACAAATACAAGATTCAAAGATATACAAGCATATGAAGGAAAACTCAAATAGATTTATTGATAGAAGTAGTAGAAGAGAGGATTACAACCAAGTTGTTTGATCCAGCATCATCCTCCTAGCATGAAAGCCCTCTTCACCTCATACAAAGCAAGATCACCCAACAATGTCTTCAAAGAGAAACCAACAACACTTCCTTGCAAATTACAAAATTCCAACCTCTGGATCTCTAGGATGAGGGATCCATATATAGATGTTTGTAGGAGAGTGAGTCAACTTCTAGGATTTTGATTAGTGTCATTCCACTGATAGTTCTTGGTTCCACTTGGAGATTTCATGATCTCTTACTCATCCTTGGGCGAATTCAGAGAGGCAAGTGTCATATGAGCAGTTTCTAGAAGATTCTTTGAGTTTCCACCTAGAAAATTGCTTCTTCCATTTGTCTGCTCTCGCTCATCGCACCCTACAGAAGGGATTTCTAGTATGCATCGCACCCCCCGTGTGTAATAGGTGAGATGCATCGCACCCTATGCATGGAGCAGTCTGTATGGTCCAGTTTTGACCAGTTCTGAGTAGTTTTTCAGGGAGAACTTCTGGGAGATGATGTAATCAGCTGACCTTGTTCCTTTAGGGTATGAAACAACACTTTTTAGGGGTTTAGAAGCCCTTGGTTTATGGGCATATGTGATTGGGGTTGCAGTGCCCAAATATGTCTATAACAGTTTCCCCCTAAAGCATGAGGTCGTAAATCTTTTGATGTCGGGTGAAATGGTTTATAATGAGGATCCGAGGTTTTTCAAACTGGAAGGTGATCTGTAATAAGATACAATACAATACATTATCTTCATAATATTTCCATGATCTAGCTGAGGCAGGCATTCCCATGCTCAGCTTTATAAATTCATTTTCATGTACACAAGACAGAAAATCGTCTGTGTGGCAGATTGATGATTCTAGTAGAGCCATCATCCCTTAGCTTGGATGATTATCTATGCAGCAATGATGTACATTTGACGTCTTTATTTTCCTGAATATATCACAGCCCGAATGGATGAAACTAGATCCGGGGTCTTCAAACTCGTTCAATCTTCGCCCGAAGTACAAGTCAATCCATGTGAAAATATGTTCTGATGTCGAACATGGAAAGACATTGCCTGATTACCAGCCAATGATGTAAGTTGTTAACAGGTGCGAGAGGAATCACCGATAATGATAATGACCCTCAAGGTACTGCAGTATAATTCACGTGGTGTGGATACATGAGTTGATGTCGAACACCACGCAAAATCTTTCGGTCAAAGGCCATTGATGTAAACCTGTCGCCGGAAGTGAGAAACTTGCCATTGAGGCATGCAAGCTTCAAAGTACTGAAAGGGTTGTTCCTAAGTCAACTTCTTGGATAACGAGCTGATGTCGACAAGAAGTGACCCGTCATAGGAGGGCCTTAATGAATCCCACATCTACGACACGAAATGGAGCAAATGATTTTATGGAGGTGAAAACGATCTGATGATATAAGGTTTAGGGTGGCGGTCATGAAAAATGGAGAGTGAAGGTATTGCAGTGGATGAGGCGTTAGCTAGGTTGGTGAATTCTCTGAGCGACTTCTCTTGAACATATCAGTGACACTAAAATGGATTGGTAGCATTAACCCCAAAATGGATGGTACGGCGGACCAATGGTGATATGATCGGTGAACGGAATAACCCAACCTGACTCAATCATGGTGACGGAGTGAAAGTGTCATGTTCAAGAGCGACCTGCTACCAATGAAGTTATTCAAGTTTTCTTCCCTTATTCCCCAGTCATTGCTGACCAGTACCTCTTTATTTTTGTCAACCTTGAGGAGGATAACATATGCTTGCTCTATAATTTTCCCTTCGGGCAAACCTGTCGCTATGTTTTAACGAGCCTAGCGACAATGAAACTCGCTCTTGTCTGCATGGACATGTTTGTGTCTATTGTTTGAACGAGTTTAATGACAAAGATAACTCGGTCCTTTTAAATTTTAGAGAATCTAAAAAGAGACATAAAGACAACTCCAGTAGTCCTTTTTCGTAATGTAATCCCTTAAGTCCAAAAAAGTAAAAAATAATATGAAAGGGATGAATTTTTGATAGTTTTAACGAGTTAAACAAGACAAGCGCTCGATCTTTTTGTGTAATGGCGCCCCAAGTCCAAAAAGATTAAAATCTAGAGGAGGGATAGCACTTCCGATCGTTTTAACAAGCTGGAGAGGCCAATTGCTCGGCAATATTTTCATATTTTAAGAGTCAGATGAAAATGGCTTAAAGGAGACTCGTTTTTTAAGGAACGAGTGATGTTTTTTGGATAGCAGCTGGTTCCAGGTAAGGTTTGGAACTTTTCAATCATGGCAATGTAAAGAAGGTGGATAATAGAATCACTCGTCGCAACTATTCCTCAAAAGGATAAACAATCAAATGGAGGCGTATGGACGGCTAAAAAAGAGTGGAGGTGATGGTAAGAACACGACCAAGGTTCAAAAGCTGATAGCCATGTGATCGCAATGGTTATTTACCGAAGGTGGGTTCATTTTTTAATGAGATTAAACTCTGGGGGAACATTTTCTCATTGCTAGGTTTATTTTTTAACGAGCCTAAACTTTGCGTAAAACTGCTCGTGATAATAGTCAAAGATGTTGATTTCACCATTAGCACTCTGTTATTCTGACGGTCGTACTGCCTCTCATTTTTACCATTTCATTCAAATTTGGGATTTTTGGAGCTCTGGAGGTGTTTTCCCCTTTGATTTTCACCAGCTGATTCTGGGAGATTCTGTGGACTATTTTCGGCACTGTCTGGACCAAGTAGGAGCTAACCCTGAGCTATTCAATTGCATTCTTTCCTTTTCTGATGCTGAGCATGTTTTCCTGTTCTTCTGGGCCTATAGGGTTTGAACAATTCGTTCTCTCCCCATCACACCTAGTGTACATCGGAAGGTGTGATGCATACTGAGCTGGCCATTGGCTAGTTAGGAAGCATCTCACCTAGTACACAACTGGGGTGCGATGGAGGCAAAAAGGAAAGTTTATGCACTATTTTTTCATGGAAATTTGCCTGTTTTTTCCTGAATCAGGATCCTAATTCTTCTCTTGTTTGTTTTTCAGAGATTCATCGGATCAATATGGTTGTTACATGGCGTGAACGCGAGCATGAAGAAGAGGACATGGTTTCTTTACATAATCCAGGTATAGTGACTGCATTGCGGAACTATGGCTTGCTCAAATTCTTCTGCATATCCAGCATGAGGTAACAAATCAATTTGTTGCAATATTTTCTCAATGCATGGGATCCTACCAACCAAGTGTTCCAGATTCTAGGTAAATCCATCCTTTCGATAGTTGAGGATATCTACTTCTTGACCGGTTTATCGAGGCGTGGTGCCCCTCTCTCACTATCAGGATCCGCCCGTGGAGGTGAATCCGTGAGGGATTATATTCGCCGATTCTGTAGAGATGGATCTCAGCTGAGCAAGGATGGCAAGATCAGTATTCGAGATGTCACTGACCAGTCCTTAAGGACTATCTTAGTCACCTTTGCTAGATTGGCTGGTATTGCGGCTCTTCATTTGGCCAACAGGTCCTATATGCAGTATGCTCTGGAATGCCTTAAACCAAAGGTATTCAACTGGTGTGATGCAGTACTTCCGGTTATAAAAGAACAGCTTACCAAGGTGAAGAACGGAAGATCCAAGAACTTTGGTTATGGTTCTATTCTGATCGCTTTCGCCTTGGAGAACATCCCACTGATGCAGCCACAGTACATTTCACTTGGACCACCAATACCGACGGAAGCACATATGCAGAGATGGGTCGATATTATGGCCAAACATGTTGGTCAGTCGCAGATTTCATTCTCTGATGCCTTCTTGATGGTTCAACCGTTAGTAGATGGTCTTTGCCGAGTATCCGTATGTTGGGATGGATTTCCGGGGTGACCCAGATTTGGTGTTGCCGACTGGCGAGCAGTGGGGTGTCATAGGTAAAAAGATCTGACCATATCTCTGTTTATTGTTTTATAATGTTCTTATGTCTTTTAAATGTTATCAAGACTAATCAAACCCATATATTTGTGCAGATATTGGACCAGTGCGACCAGCAATGCGCCCGAGGGCAGCAGCTGTCGTTCCAGCAGGAGAGGTTGTAGGGAGGGTTGTTGTGATCTGGACGTGACCGAGACCCTTGCATTATTGCAGGATCAAATCGAGGGTCTCACCCTGGGTATTCAGGATGTGAGGACCGACGAGTTACCTCTGAGATTACAGCGCCATACTACTGGCGTGCCGAGTCGATGGACTAGGCTCTTACGTATGATCGCACAAGCAGCGACTTGTTATCACCAACACCATTAGTCTAGGGTGCTTCCCTGCATTTTTGAGTTTTTGGGTCATGTGACCGTTTTTGTCTTGGACACAGAACATTTTGACAAACTATAAACAGTTATATATATTTTTTATTTTCAGAGCTTTATTTTGGTTAAGTTATATGATCATGATGCAAATGTTGATTGAAATGCTTGCTTTTTTATAAATGTTGTAAATGTCTATCTAACACATAATTTTCTAATGAATCAGTTAATGTGTTTAAGTTTCTGGAAATGAGTTGATATTGGATAGAATCAAATTGCCTTTCCAAAATCCTGACCCTTAGGAACATACGATAGATAGCTGGATTTCAAACGGAATATATGCCAGTAAGCTATAGGATGACAAGTTGTGAGTCTAGCCTGACAAAAATTCGGTGTATGCCATGTGCGATGGCATCAGAGAGAAGTTCTATCAACGCGCTATACTCAGCGATGTTGTTCGTTGACCAACCAATACATACTCCTCTGAAACTCACTAACTCGCCGCTTGGATCAAAAATGGCCCAGGCCGCAGAAGATAGGTTCCGTGTACTATGACTAGCTCCGTCGGCATATCCAACAAATGATTCCCATAGGTTCGACTTCTGCAAAAAATGTAAAATTGGATTACCTAACCAAAATGATCACTCTTGACGAAAACAAAAATGTAACAAAAGCATATAAAGAGATTACTACACTTAGTCAAGCATAGTAACGCTTAAGGTACAACCCGTTTCGGGGTTGCGCCAGTGGAATCCCATCGTAATCTACTAGCTCGTAGGCTCCTTTTGCTAACACTTGTTTAACAATGTAGGGACCCATCCACAAAGATTGGAACTTACCTGCTCCCAATTTATTGGATTCCTGATCGTAAAGCAAGACCAGGTCACCTTCTTAGAAGACACAGGGTTTGACATTTTTGTCAAATTGAGCTTCGTTAGCCAAAGTGGCGTCACGATGGGTTTCATCCAATTGGATTAGTTCCAAGAAACGAGCCTCTTCCTCTGAAGTTCCGGGGAGAAGGTCGACTACGAGCTTGAGAGATGAAATCTCACACTGAATTGGTAAGATGGCTTCCAAGCCATACACCAGCTGAAAGGGTGTAAACCCGGTCGCATTTCTTACCGACGTTCTGTATGCCCATAAGGCTGAGTACAGGATTAGGTGCCAACTCCGTTTGTGGACTCCAATCATCCTTTGCAGCATGCGCTTCAGGACTTTTTTGATGGCCTCAACTTGTCCGTTAGCTTGCGGATAATACGGAGTAGAATTGTCATGGGACAATCCTAATTTGGCAGCCAATTCGAACATCATGTGATTGTGGAAATTCGATCCATGATCTGTGACTATAGCTTGTGGAACACCAAACCTAGAGACTACATGATTGAAAAAGAAAAGAGCAGTCGTTCCGCCACTGTTGTTTAATGTAGGCATCACCTCGGCCCATTTCGTAAAATAGTCAACTGTGACTATGATATACCCATGCCCCCCGGCCGAGGTGGGGTTACATGTCATGAAATCTATCCCCCATTTGGCGAACGGCCCAACAGCAACTACTAGATGCAGAGGTGTGGGTGGTATTCTGGTTTTGTTGTTGAAGATTTGACAAGCATGGCAACTTCTAACTGCGGTTATGCAATATTTGAACATTGTTGGCCAGAAGTAAACTGCTCGTAAAATCTTTTGTGTCGTAGCATAATCAGATTGATGCCCCCCACAATCGCCTGAATGACAATCATTCAGGACTTTTTCGGCCTCCTCATGGGTGAGGCACCTTCGCAGAACTGTATCGATACCGCGACGGTAAAGCGTATCACCAACGATCATGTAGTCTTTTGCTTGGTATCGAGTACGTCGTTGTTCAGAGTGAGAGGTATTAGGCCTGTCTATTTTGGTTTGGAGATAGATGATTATATCTACGTACCACGGGTCACTTGACGATATCAGAAACAAAGATTCATCCACGATTGTTGCTTTGGATGTTGAATCATTGGATGGCGATGGGAAGTCGCATAATAACTCCGCGAAAACTAGAGATTTCTTTGATTTGGATTCTACGAATTCCAGATCAAACTCTTTCAAAATAGCTATCCATTTTGAATATTTTCCCCCAATTAACTGACGCAATAGAATGTAAGTCATAGGGTTGCAATCTGACAAAATGGTAGTTTTGCGAAAGAGCATATAGTGTCGAAATATTTGTGCTGCTTGAACAGCTGCAAGAGCCAGCTTTTCAACATAGGAGTATTTGCTTTCTATGTCATTTAAGTTTCGACTTAAATAATAGACAGGATGTTCAATTCCATTTTCTTCTTGAACTACAACCATTGCGATGGTTGTATCTATTGCAGCTAGATACAGGTTAAAGTCTTTTTGATAATCAAGAGTGTACATTAATGTTGCTTTTATTAGGGATTCCTTTAGAGCATCAAAGGAAGCTTGCGCAACCTGATCCCAGTTGAAGGGTACTTCTTTTTTCAAAAGACGCGTATAACCTTTAGCAAGTTCGGTGTAATTTGGAATGGACCTCCTCAGGAAGTTTTCTTTCCCTTGGAGTTTCTGAATCTAAAGAAAAATTTGAAGGTGGAGGCATATCTATGATTTCCTGAACCTTACATGGGTCGAGTCGAATTTCGTCCTTAGAAACCACGAAGCCAAGTAAACGACCAGAACTGACACAAAACACACACTTGTGTGGGTTGAGTCGTATCTTGTAGTGTCGGCAACGTAGAAATATAGCTCTCAAATGCTGCGGATAATCAGTCCGCTTTCGCGAATGAGCCGGAAGATCATTGAGATATGGTTGAATGATGTTCTTGATGTCATGGAAGGTGTAATTCATAGCCCTCCATATTTTGGTTTTTCTTCATTGTCTTCAGCTTTATTCAGTAGTTTTGTTGTCTATGATCAATATATCTCTGTTGAACCCATCTTCCTTTGCATTATTCAGCCTCCATCAAAAGGAATTGTGAATGTTTTTTATGTATTTTTCGTCATTTACAGTTCTCCTTTGCAAATAGTAGCTTAATCGAACTGTCATCTTTTGATTTGAAAGTGTCGCAAGTGTCGTTTTCAGTCAAGAAAAAGAGTGTCGCAAAGCATTCCTCTTTTAGATAGTCGATTACACTTTTGCCATTGTATTTGATTTGAATCATTAGTAGTTCAAGTGTCGAAAGCAGTTTTAAATTCAAAATCACAAAGTGTCGTCTTAGCCTTCCTTTCATTTTTTGAAGAGAAAATTTTTAGTATTGTCGCTTTGAAAGAATGTAGTACATATCTATACTTAGTTTTCTTTTTGTCATTCTCACATTAAGGAAACTGAAAAACAATACATGCATGTGCATTTGCATTTAGACTGCATGCTGAAATTGATTTAGGAAAAGTGCATCTAGTGTGTGCTCTCTGCTCTATGTTGAAATAATTTCATTTCTTTTTCCTTAGTAGCTAGGATTTTCATTACAAAAAGAAAGTAAACGATTGTTTATCATCCTAGATTGCATGTTTAGGAATTGTATATCTACATCACGCGGTGAACCTTAAAGGCAAACTTCTTAAGAAAGATCAACTATAAAATAAACCTCAATGAACATAAAAATGCTTTGGAACCTAACGCACAACATTTAGAAGTCTAGGCTAGAGACGTATCACGGCGTCGTAAAGCCTGGTAACTATCGCTTTCATCGTAGGTTGGGTGATTCCTCCCCTTTGAGACGACAAGTGCCAGTACGAACTTGTGCTCCCATGTACAGTCGAGTATATATTGGTAGACCACAATAGGTTACATCATTTATCCTTAGGAAGCCGTGTCCACCGCCCTATCAATCGCAATGCACTGAACACAGCATTCGGGAAGATTGATTGCCGTACCATAAAAAGTATTCTGCAGTTTTGCGATTGGTTTGGTAATCCCTCTGTCTAGATTTCTAGAGTAGTCACTTTCGTTCCTTTTCAAACTCCTTAAAAGAAAAGGTCCATCTTAGCACTTGTCACTTCAGGCTCATTAAAAATAGAAGGTGACTAGAGTCATCTTTAGCTTTTTCTCAACTCTTAAAAACTAAAAAAGCAAGTTGTGTCAAAGCGTCATAAAATTTATTTTAATCGGAAGAACGTCGTTGTTCCCTTGTTGGTCTTAGGTTGAGAAAATGGATTCTACCAATCAATGATTTCCCCTTGGGGGGAATCCTAGTCCCTTCTCCTCTTGGGGGGATGTTGGTGCTCCACACATGGCTACATTGTCCCTTCCAGGACTCACAATTGGCCTACTAGTATGGCTTTTCTCGACCTCTTTCATTCAAAACACCGCAATTCCTCAGCAATCAAATCAGCAACCAGATGATATCGAAGTTGCTCCCCCACCTTCTACTTCGTTTGTTTCTCCCTCTCCTTCTTCCTCTTCGCTTGGTGAAGCTAGTAATGCCAAAAACCAAGTAACTGAGAAGAAGAAGAAAAGGAAGGAGAAGAAGAAGAAGAAGCCAATGGTGAAAGGGGGAAACCATGCATCGTCTGGTGAAAATCCACACACTACACCATCCAAACCTAAATCTCCATGTGTCATTTGCAAGGGAGACCACTATCACCGAGATTGGCCCTGCATCCCACGAATCCTGAGGGACTAGTCTCCCCGCTTGCACACTCTAGTGTCTTCAACCTCTAACAATCATGTTGAGAGCACACCATCAACTAGTGAAAATGAAGCCAATGGAAAGAAAGGAAGATCTAAATTTCCTTGTAGATCATGCCCTCCACCGTTTTCCTTTCCTAGACGAAGCTAAAAGAGTCTTGGATAACCGTCCTGCTTCACCGCAGCGACTTCCTCCTGGATACAAGAAACTCTTGCTGAGTCCATCACTAATTGAAAATCCGACTGACACACTGTTATTTTCGGTCGAAGCACCTATCATTGAAGATAGACCCTCTGAGTCTACACCGGACCAAAGTCAACAGGTCGAGATGGCAATCGACCCAGTCTTGTCTTCAGAAGTTCCACCTTCAGATGATACTGTCACCAAAGAGAATAAGAACGACACCGTTCAAATTCTTTTCGTTAACACAGAATCCAATGAACATGGGGGCAATCTACCCATTCCTTTATCGCAGGAAGGAAGTTCGTCAGAGATTTACTTGGCCGTTTATTCAGTCCCTCCTCCAAGAAACCTAGTCGTTTCCTTCGATTGGAATCTACTAGGCAGACCCCGCCTACCATCTAATGTACCATTCTGAATCATAGTACAAGCTTACAGAATGATCATGGTTGGTACTATCATAGATAAAGGGGCTTCTGTGAGTATCCTTTCCTCAACTGCTTGGAAAGTGCTTGGTTCACCATTACTTCTGCATGAGATTCGAAATCTGACAGGCTTCAATAAAGGAACCGGTCGACCGTTGGGGATCCTTCCAAGTTTTCTTATAACTTTGAGAAGGAAAACCATTCATCTAAATGTGATGGTAGTCCAAGGACCTCTAGATTACAATCTACTCCTTGGGCGTGACTACATTTATAACATGGGAGCTATTGTTTCCTCACTCTTTCGAGTGATGTGTTTTCCGCATGAAGGCAGAATGGTCAAGCTCGTAGACCAACTTTCATTCCCTGGTTCAAACACAGCTACTAGTCAAATATCATCCCTAACTGGTCTTTTTGCACAAGGAATGTATCATCAATCTCCAGTTCATCCACCTGATGAGCACGAGTGACTCGGTGATTGTGACTAAAACCCAGGAGGCATGTGCCCTGGTCTGCTTTGACAGAAAAACCCCTGATATAAGGTAGGTTTCCGCTTAGGAATATGACTAGTCTGACAATCCTGTCCATTTAGGAAAATGGATCAGTCTAGAAAAGGATTCCTCCATCAAAGGTTAGGTGATTGGAACTTGAATCACCTTCGTCCATTTCAATGGACAGAGCCGCGGAAGCGTTTTATCTGCTACGCGGATGGAACAATCTTGCTAAATGCAAGAACTTCCATAAGGCAACCTGGAAGCTCTATTTCGTTATACTTGGGGGCATGCAAACCTTTTTGCATGCAAGTGAAAAGCGACCATTTATTTTCTTAGTTTGTATGCTCTTAACCCTTTAAACTCGTAGGTTGGTCATTCCTAGCTTGCATAACAAAAGGCTCCAGCGCAAAGTTTTGAATGGGGAAAGCTCCCTAAAAAATGAACCTATCGATGAGACATCCTTATTATACGACTGGCACGAGCAGTTTTACACGAAGTTCAAGCTCGTTAAAAAATAAACCTAGAAATGAGAAGTTTTACGTGAAGTTCAAGCTCATTAAAAAATAAACCTAGCAATGAGCAAATGTTCCCCCAAATTTTAAGCTCATTAAAAAATGAACCCACCTTCAGTAAATAATCTTTTTGATCACATAATTATCAGCTTTTGAACCTAGGTCGTGTTCTTACCATCACCTCCACTCTTTTTTAGCCGATCATACACCTAAATTTGATTGTTTACCCTTTTGAGGAACAGCTGCGACGAGTGATTCTATTAGCCACCTTCTTTACACTGCCATGATTGAAAAGATCCAAACCCTACCTGGAACCAGTTACTATCCAAAAACATCACTCGTTCCTCAAAAAACGAGTCCCCTTTAAGCTCTTTTCATCTAACTCATAAAATATAAAAAAATTGCCGAGCAATTGGCCTCTCTAGCTCATTAAAGAAATCGGAAGTGCATTCCCTCCTCTAGATTTTAATATTTTTGGACCCGAGGGATTATTACACAAAAATATCGAGCGCTTGTCTTGTTCGGCTCATTAAAACTATCAAAAAGTCATCCCTTTCGTATTATTTTATACTTTTTTGAAAGTAGGGGATTACATTACGAAAAAAGACTACTGGAGTTGCTTTTCCGTCCCTTTTTAGACTCTCTAAAATTGAAAAGGACCGAGTTATCTTTTTCGTTAAACTCGTTAAAACAATAGCGACAAACTTGTCCATGCAGACAAGAGCAAGTTTCACTGTCTCTAGGCTCGTTAAAACATAGCAACAGGTTTTCCCGAAGGGAAAATTATAGAACAAGCATATGTTATCCTCCTCAAGGTTGACAAAAATAAAGAGGTACTGGTCAGCAATGACTGGGGAAAAAGGGAAGAAAACTTGAATAACTTCATTGGTAGCAGGTTGCTCTTGAACATGACACTTTCACTCCATCACCATGACTGAGTCGGGTTGGGTTATTCCATTCACCAGTCATATCACCATTGGTCCGCCGTACCATCCATTTTGGGGTTAACTCTACCAATCCATTTCAGTGTCACTGATATGTTCAAGAGAAGTCGCTCAGAGAATTCACCAACCTAGCTAACGCCTCATCCACTGCAATACCTTCACTCTCCATTTTTCATGACCTCCACCCTGAACCTTATATATTCAGATCGTTTTCACCTCCATAAAATCATTTGCTCCATTCCATGTCGTAGATGTGGGATTCATTAAGGCCCTCCTACGACGGGTCACTTCTTGTCGACATCAGCTCATTATCCAAGAAGTTGACTTAGGAACAACCCTTACAGTACTTTGAAGCTTGCATGCCTCAATGGCAAGTTTCTCACTTCCGACGACAGGTTTACATCAATGGCCTTCGACCGAAATAATTTGCGTGGTGTTCGACATCAACTCATGTATTCACACCACGTGAATTGTACTGCAATACCTTGAGGGTCATTATCATTATTGGTGATTCCTCTCGCGCCTGTTAATAGCTTACATCATTGGCTGGTAATCAAGCAATGTCTTTCCATGTTCGACATCAGAACATCTTTTCACGTGGATTGACTTGTACTTTGGGCAAAGATTGAACGAGTTTGAAGACCCCAGATCTAGTTTCATCCATCTGGGCTGTGATATATTCAGGAAAATAAAGACGTCAAATGTACATCATTGTTGCACAGATAATCATCCAAGCTAAGGGATGATGGCTCTACCAGAATCATTAGTCTGCCACATAGACGATTGTCTGTCTTGTGTACATGAAAATGAATTTATAAAGCTGAGCATGGGAATGCTCGCCTCAGCTAGATCATGAAAATATTATGAAGATAATGTATTGTATTGTATCTTATTACAGGTCACCTTCCAGGTTGAAGAACCTCGGATCCTCATTATAAAGCATTTCACCCGACATCAAAAGATTTACGACCTCATGCTTTAGGGGGCAACTGTTATAAACATATTTGGGCACTACAAACCCAATCACATATGTCCATAAACCAAGGGCTTCTAAACCCCTAAAATTTTTGTTTCATACCCTAAAGGAAAAAGGTCAGCTGATTACATCATCTCCCAGAAGTTCTCCATGAAAAACTACTCAGAACTAGTCAAAACTGGACCATATAGACTGCTCCCTGCATAGGGTGCGATGCATCTCACCTATTACACACGAGGGGTGCGATGCATACTGGAAAGCCCTTTTGTAGGGTGTGATGAGCGAGAGTAGACAAATGGCAAAAGCAGTTTGCTAGGTGGAAACTCAAAGAATCTTCTAGAAACTACTCATATGACACTTGCCTCTCTGAATTCGCCCAAGGATGAGAAAGCGATCATGAAATCTCCAAGTGGAACCAAGAACTATCAGTGGAATGACACTAATCAAAATCCCAAAAACCGACTCACTCTCCTGCAAACATCTATATATGGATCCCTCATCCTAGAGATCTAGAGGCTAGAATTTTGTAATTTGCAAGGAAGTGCTATTGGTTTCTCTTTGAAGACATTGTTGGGTGATCTTGATTTGTATGAGGTGAAGATGGCTTTCATGTTGGGAGGATGATGCTGGATCGGACAGCTTGGTTGTAATCCTCTCTTCTACTACTTCTATCAATAAAGCTATTTAAGTTTTCCTCCATATGCTTGTATATCTCTGAATCTTGTATTTGTATATGCATTTATATGGTTAATGTACATTTGATCCTACATTGTTTATGGTTATAGATCTCTATGCTTTGATGGTATTTTGCTGCTTTGACTCTACAGGTGTTCTTTGAAGTGAGACAAGTGAGAAAGGAGTGGCAAAAGCTCTATCAAAGGAGAGAGGAAACAAGTAAGGAGACTAGCGAAAGATTGAGGTTGGTACTCTCTGCTTCTCTCTCATCTATCTCTCATAAAGGAAAACACAAGTAACATTAGTTTGTTTGTTTCTAAGATAGTTACCCGTCTTAGTGGGACTAGCAGCTCTGAATGGTGACTCCCATTGGAGTCGCCATTTTGTTATCAGGAAAAATAGTGTCCATTAAGAGCTGCTAGTCCCACTAAGACTGGTAGCTATCTTAGAAACAAACAAACCAAAGTTACTTGCGTTTTCCTTTATGAGAGATAGATGAGAGAGAAGCAGAGAGTACCAGCATCAGTCTTTTGCTAGTCTCCTTACTTGTTTCCTCTCTCCTTTGATAGAGCTTTCGCCACTCCTTTCTCACTTGTCCCACTTCAAAGAACACCTGTAGAGTCAAAGCAGCAAATTACCATCAAATCATAGAGATCTATAACCATAAACAATGTAGGATCAGATGTACATTAACCATATAAATGCATATGCAAATACAAGATTCAAAGATATACAAGCATATGGAGGAAAACTCAAATAGATTTACTGATAGAAGTAGTAGAAGAGAGGATTACAACCAAGATGTCTGATCCAAAATCATCCTCCCAACATGAAAGTCCTCTTCACCTCATACAAATCAAGATCACCCAACAATGTCTTCAAAGAGAAACCAACAGCACTTCCTTGCAAATTAGAAAATTCCAGCCTCTGGATCTCTAGGATGAGAGATCCATATATAGATGTTTGTAGGAGAGTGAGTCAACTTCTGGGATTTTGATTAGTGTCATTCCGCTGATAGTTCTTGGTTCCACTTGGAGATTTCATGATCTCTTACTCATCCCTGGGCGAATTCAGAGAGGCAAGTGCCATATGAACAGTTTCTAGAAGATTCTTTGAGTTTCCACCTAGCAAATTGCTTCTGCCATTTGTCTGCTCTCACTCATCACACCCTACAGAAGGTCTTTCCAGTATGCATCGCACCCCCCGTGTGTAATAGGTGAGATGCATCACACCCTATGCATGGAGCAATCTGTAATGGTCCAGTTTTGACCAGTTCTGAGTAGTTTTTCAGGGAGAACTTCTAGGAGATGATGTAATCAGCTGATCTTGTTCCTTTAGGGTATGAAACAACACTTTTTAGGGGTTTAGAATCCCTTGGTTTATGGACATATGTGATTGGGGTTGTAGTGCCCAAATATGTCTATAACACCAAGACATGTCATAATTCAAAAATATTTTTCATACCCTTCGCACGAAGTTGGGTATCAAGGTTTCTGAGTGGAATATGGTACTAAAGTACCGCGATTGTCTACAAAAATACATCTAGGACGAGATGGAGTTCCTAGACATCTCCTCACTTGGCGTTGCCTATCGATACACTGTCAAGATTTATCATAAGTTTAAACAAAAGAAGCGAGAATTTGGATATGTGAATCAAAATCAAGGGAAAGGTTCCCCCAAACCACAAAATAAAGGACAAATCCAAGGCAGGGTGACCCCCTACAACCCTTCGAAACCTCAAGAAAATAACAACACCATGAAGAAAAAGAAGGACACCGAAAGTGGTGTGAGTTATATAAGAACCCCACTCAAACACAAGTGAGTATCAGTCCAAGTAGTCACTGGTGGCTGAGCTGAAGGCTTCAGAATCATATGCATGTTCCAACCCTGAGTCAAAACCTAACAAGGGGAATAAAAAATGGAAGTGGATTTTTATGCAGATCCCAACACCACCGTTGCCACCATCAAGAACTAGAAGAATGAGCTCAAAGATCCAGAGGAGGGGGAGTGTCTCTTCCACTCACAGATGTGGATGAAGGGTTCACCGTTGCAATTCATTGCCAATAGTGGGAGCCAAAATAACCTCATTTGAGTAGAGGTCATGAAGGGGTTGGTTCTACCAACCACACCACACCCATAGCTATACACCATCTAGTGGCTTCACCAAGGAAAAGATCTTTGCATCAGCCAATAGTGTCACCTTCCCTACAGCATCAAGACCTTCACAAATGAGCTATTGTGTGATGTTTCTCCTCTTGAAGTTTGTGATGTATTATTAGGTCAACCATACTTGTGGAAGTGTCATATTGTATATGATTCGAGGCCTTGCATTGTTATTATTTCTTTGGGTAACAAGTTATATAGGATACCGGAGGTAGCCCCGCCTATTTCCATCTCTTTGATCTCTACTAAGCAATGAAGTAAGATCATCTCCTAGACTAGGAATTTTTTTCTTTCTAATTCTCTCTCAAAGTAAGGGGAAGATCATGGCCACATCCATTCCCCCAGGAAGGATTCCTCCATGCAGTAAAATCAGGTGGATAAGTTCGTGGAAGAATACAGGGACATCTTTTCCTCACCCACAAGGGCACCCTTGCACTGTCAAGTCAAGCATTCGATCGATCTAACTCCCAAAGCACCTCTACCCAACGCGTTGATATATCACCACTCCATTCTGGAAAATGAAGAGATCAAGTAGAAAATCCAGGAGTTGCTACAAAAATGGCACATCTGACCAATTTCCTGGGAGCCCGATTGTACTTGTACAGAGGAAGGATGGGACATGGAAGCTCTACATTGATTATTAGGTACTAAACAAAATCACTATCTGAAACAGGTATCCAATCCCAAATATTTATGACCTTCTGGACCAACTCAAGGGAGCCAAGTATTTTAGCAAGATTGATCTGAAGTCTGGCTATCACCAGGTTCCAATAAAGCCCACATATGTAGGTAATACCACCTTCATATCCAAGGAAGGCCTTTTTGAATGGTTGGTTATTCCCTTCGAGTTGACAAATTCCCTTGCTACTTTTATGAGGCTAATGGATGACATCTTGTGGCCCTTCACCAACTCATTTGTTGTTGTTTATCGGGACGACATCCTCATATTCATCAAGAGTTGGGAATAACACTTGCAACACATTCGAGAAGTCCTTCAAACCATACAGCAACACAAATTTTGTGCCAACTTGGAGAAATGCACCTTTGGCATGACCTAGGTCCAATGTTTGGGTTACATCATAAATGAGCGAGGTGTGCATGTGGATCCAAATAAGATGCAATTCATTTGGGATTGGTCAGCCCCGACCACTCTAACAGAGCTTCACATCTTTTAGGGCTTAGCAAATTTTTATGGTAGTTGGTGTTGGGATTCTCCCATATCACTTAGCCTTTGAGTCATATTACCAAGGGTGGAGTGAAAGCAAAGTTTTCTTGTTTCGAGTCCCAACAGAAGGCATTCCTTGAGTTGAAGAGACACCTATGCTCTGCACCAAAACTCACATTTCCAGACCTACATCATCCATTTGAAATTGAGACAGATGCCTCTGACTATGATATTGTTGCAGTCCTCACCCAGTACAGGCATACATTGGCCTATCATAGTGAGACACTTTCTGACACAATTCGGAAGTACCCCACCAATGATAAAGAGATGTATTCCATCATGCAGGCTTTCCAGCAATGGAAGCATTACATTAAGGAGAAGGAGACGGTCATCGACACCGATCACTGACCTCTTCAGTTTATACAGACACAATGGAAGTTGTAGAATGATCGTCATCTGAAGTAGTCTACATATCTGCAAAAATTCCACTTGAACATTAAACACAAAAAGGGAAGTTCCAATCATGTTGCATACTACCTCAGCAGGCCCCTAGTTGCAACATTGACTATTATTCTCAACTCTTGTGCCCACGAGACCTCTAGATGGTTGCAACTATACAAAAATGATTCAGGGTTCGATTCCACATATCAAATGCTAGTTTATAGAAATAAAGTTCATGATTTCCACCTCTATGATGCATTATTATTCTACTTGGGCCACTTTTTTGTTCCCTCAAGTGAGCGTGCCAAGTTGATTTGGGAGGCACACTACATTCAGGTCGCAGGACACTTTGGTGTGGAGAAACTTATTGTCGTACTACAAAAGTACTTTTATTGGCCAAAATTTCAACATGATGTTGGAAAATATATCAGATCTTGCACTTCTTGTGTCATAGACAAACCAACCATTAAGAAGTAAGGCATGTACACTCCTCTGCATACTCCCAGTCAGCCTTGGGAATCCATCTCCATGGACTATCTGTCTAGCCTCCCTTCTACTCAGCATGGTAATGACTGTATATTTGTGGTCGTGGACAGATTTTCTAAGATGCCTATATTGGCGGCCTACAAGAAGAGTATCACAGTAGAGGATACTGCAGAACTCTTCCTTAAACAAGTGTGGGTACATTTTTGGATCCAGCAGACCATTATATTAGATCAGGATAACAGGTTCTTAAGAACATTATGGTCAAGCCTTTGGACACTATTGGACATTGAGCTCACCAATTCGATTGCATTCCATCCCAAGGCTAATGGTGAGACAGAGGTCATCAACAGGATGATAGTGCACATACTCCTCTAAGCATCCACAAACCTGGGATGAGAGACTTCCCTATGTGCAACACATTTATAACATAGATCTCCATAGCTCGATCGGTCGTAGTCCCTTTCAAGTGGGTCGAGGATTTTAACCTTTGTGTCTAATTGATGTTGCCATGCCTCATGTGACTACATAGATAGAATCCACACATGTACTATCTGAGGCTAATAAAGCAACCAGATTTAGTGAACGCATCTAGCACATCCGCCAGTAGGTTCACGATATCTTGGAGAAGTCCAATGCCAAGTGCCACAAATTTTGATTGCATTTGTAGAAAGAACGCTTAACCGAATCCCATCGGAAGCTTAGACCACTTCGATATGGGCCTTACATGATATGATCAACATCAAGTGCCACAAATTTTGATTGCATTTGCAAAAATAACGCTTAACTGAATCCCATTGGAAGCTCATACCACTTCAATATGGGCCTTACACCATCATCAAGGTTGTCGGAGAAAATGCTTTTGAGCTCAACATTTCCCCATTCCTTGCCCTGCATTGAGTATTCAATGTGGACCGCCTTGGACCATATTTTCCAACCATTACAGGATACATCAGACATTGCAGGACACCTCACACCAACAGAGTTAAACCCAGACTGCATGGAATAGGCTACAACTGATCGGATCATGGACACACATATCAATAACACTCGCCAGCAAAAGATCCAACTATATCGGGTTGTCAAAGCTAGCCAACTCCTACACCAAAGCAAGTGGCTCACTAGGGACCAAGTTCAACAGAAGTTTCCCCATCTCATGGAGGCACTCAATGCAATGGAGACCATGCTTCCTAAGGGGGAGGTCGGATCCACGTGGATATTGATGGCCACCCGCCTATTCCACTTGGACCGCCATCATTGTTTCTTTTAGCTTTTTTTTTTCCTTAATTATAGCATAATTTACTATTTTTGGCAACTTTTCAGGTCTTGAACTTGCAGAGCCATTTAGAGGCCCTAAACAACATTTTTCTGGAAAATGGGCAAACATGTGTGTTTAATTGATGTTTGTAGCCGAAATTTGTAGTCCTCAGGTAGATATTTCTAACGAGATATTTTATGCATCAAAAGGAGATCGTATGCCAAAGTTACGACCTCGAGAAGTTGATGTACAAATTTACCTAAAAGGGGCCCATAGTTTTGGCGCTTCATCTCCTAGGGTTGGGTTTTTGGATGTTTAGGGTTTCCCATTCTTTCTCAATAATAAATAGGCCTTCGAGCCTCAGTGTAACATATTTTAGAGGCATGTAGATGCTACATCTCTTCTCATAGATAAGCTACCATCGCCCGAGCTAGTTTATTTCCATTCTATATGTAAGCATATTTCATTTCTTTTATATTAATGAAATGAAGTTTTATTTTTGTTGCATCCTTTTGTTTATGTTTATATATGTATTTTGTTGTGTTCCTACATAAGTCTGGATCAGTGGTATCATAGCAGTTTGCTCTTTCTCTGTTTTTCTTTACATGTCCCCAACGAGGTCAGGGTATAAGGAGTTAGGGCTCAAACTGGTTGAACCTTTGCAAGACCAGCCTCGCAAACCTCGACGGCCTCCCATGGCAGAAGAAAATAAAGATGATGGGCAACTTTGCCCAAATCCTTCGGCGGATGTCCACAGGCAATGTATCTTCATCCGGTAGCCACTCTAGAGGCACCACTCCCTTCAAGGCACAAATCAACTTTGATATTCCTATATTTGAGGGCCAGATATATGTAGATGTTGTAGATAGATGGTTAAATATGTTGGAAGGTTATTTTTTGGTTCATGGTTTTCCAATAGGGAAAATATTACTTTTTCACTCCTTAAAGCCACCCCCCACGTCAAGGATTGGTGGAAAACCTACTGTGAGCAAAAGGACGAGAGGGAACCCTCATTATTTTCAGTCGCACCCACTTGGAACTCTTTCTAATATGCCATCAAGGAACAGTATTACCCTGTCGGGAGATATGAAGATAAGTACATAAAGTGGACCACACTATGGCAGGGAAGGGACCAAGACGTCCCTGAGTTCACAAATATTTTTCATACCCTTCGCACGAAGTTGGGTATCAAGGATTATGAGCGGCATCTGGTACTAAAGTACCACGGTTTATGCAAAAATACATCCAGGATGAGATGGAGTTCCTAGACATCTCCTCGCTTAGCGTCGCCTACCAATACATTGTCAAGATTGAGCAGAAGTTTAAACAGAAGAAGCGAGACTTCGGATCTATAACTATGAAGCATGGGAAATGCACCCCCAAACAACAAAACAAAGGACAAATCCAAGGTGGGGTGACCCAAGACAAGCTGTCGAATCCGTAAGCAAAGAACAACACCACGAAGACAAAGAAGGGCACAGGAAAGTGGTGTGAGTTCCATAAGAGCCCCAATCACAACACAAGTGAGTGTCCGGAAAAGAAGTCACTAGTGGCCCAGCTGAAGGCTTCAGAATAAGATGCATTTTTTGACTTTGAGTCAAAACCCAACAAGGGGAATGATAAGGGGAAGCAGATTAATCATGTGGAGCCCAGGGTCATGGTTTCCACCACCAAGATCCATAAGAATGAACCCGAAGATATAGAGGAGGGGGATCATCTCTTCCACTCATAGATGTGGGTGAAGGGTTTGTCGATGCAATTCATCGTCAACAGTGGGAGCCAAAAGAAACTCATTTTAGTAGAGGTTGTGATGCAGTTGGGCATACCTACTATTAGGGCCTGGATCTACCTCAGGCTGAAGGAAGGCAGGTCTAGGTAACATCAAATCACGCTTAACCTGGTAGCTAGCCCTACCAGGTCAGGAGAGGGCTCTCTCCTTGTCAATCTTAATTAGGATATTTGCAATTAGGGCTTGAGATGACTAAATTTAATGTATATTTTAGGCTAGGTATAGTAGCTCAAGGTTTCTAGTTTGATTTTGAAGGTTGGTTGCTGGATCAAATTGAGCAGGCAATTGAGGTCCGGGAAATCAAATCAGAATTGCAGACATGTTCTGTGGGGCTGGGTAGACATAGGTTTATGTACTAGAAATGGATTAATATGGTAGATTAAGATAACTGAGGAGTTGAGGAGGGCATAAAGAAACTATGAATCCTCTTCAAACAGTTGAAAACATTGAAAACCAAATGCATTCCAAAGACAAAGCACAGGTGTATTTTGTCCATTCACCTTGATTCATTTAGTTTTATAAGATAAATATGGATTTGGATACATATAAAACATAAGAAAAACTCATTACAAAGAAGAAACAATACATAAACTCACTGTCACAAAAATCCCACAAAAAAGTTGTGAAACCTGGTTTTATTCCTTGCCAAACTGCTAATACAAATGTTCAATGAGTGCCACCACTTCACCAAAGTCCAACCTTTACAAATGACTAAGAGAAAACATAATATAGGCATCAAACAACTCATGCTAGTCATCAGGGGTCGAATCCATGAGTCAAGGAGCTGTTTCAACAACATCTAAACTAGGAACAAGAAAATAGGCAGTGGAACAGCTTGCCTCTAAAACTAAGGAAACTGATACATTCAGTTCAAAACCACTTTTGATTTGATGTATCTACCCCATCAAGTGTTTTCCATAAATATTTACATCATATTAAATCATTTACCATGCAAAATTTACCAAGAAAAGAAGAAGAAGTCAACTGCTGAAGAAACTAGGCGAAATTTGACTTTTAGGCAAAATTGACAAAAAGTTTCCTTATGTGCAGTGCCAATTTAGGGAAGCTTTTGGAGGCCTTCCACTCATCCAAATCAGGCTCAAGATAGCTTGTTGGAAATCTTTGCCTATCTAGTTTCTATAAAATCTTGAATTCCCTGATTTGGAGTTGATTTTCCCCTTTAAAAATCAATTCCCCCAAGACTGCTTCCTATGAGTCCAAAAAGTGGCAGAGAAGGCATTTTTTTTAGTGTTTTTTGCCCTTTTGGTGGCCAAGATCTTCTCTAAAATTGATGAAACTTTCTGGGTTTGCTTATTTTTTTATTCTGAATCCAAATCTATAAGCCATTTGTCAAGAGGATGCACCAATTCATCAGCCGGAATTTTCTGTGTTTCTAATTCAAAAATTGGAAAATGACAAAATTGTCTCAAAATTTGCCCAATTTTGGCTCAAAGCTGCATCATGGGTTACTTTGTTGGGCTAAAGTCACATCAGCCAAAATGTTGAGCTTTTCATCCTTCTTTTTTCCTTTTAAGGCCCTCCTTAATCTTGCCTTAAGGTGCTTGATCCTCTTGTTGCATACTCTATTTCGGGTCAAATAATGATGTGCCATATGCCTTAGCATCTTGTTGTCTCTATTTGCTTTCTTCAGAAGGCCCTCAAGGTGGATATTTACCCTTTCAAGCCATATCTCTCTATCATTTACCACCTCTTGTTCAATTGGAGTCAAGAGAACCGGATGCTCTTTACTACTTTGCCTTTGAATTTTTAGCATCTCTAACTCCATTTGGGTTTGTTTATCCTCCAGCTGTTTGTTTTCTTGCTCTAGATAGTTGATAATATATCTAGCTCCGACCACTTTATCATTAAACATATGAATATGATCCTCTTGCTCTTTCAAAAGCATGTTTTGAGCTAAGAATGGGTAGTCAAGATCAATTACTTGAGTGTGTTGAGGTGGCACATCATCATCATGCTCCTCAAGCGATAATTCCCTCTCAACATCGTCATGGAGCTCCTCATCAATGGCCTTTCCTTTACCTATGTCTTACTACAAATTCCTTTCCCTAGAGCTGTCACTTAGGGTGTCCTCCTCAAAATCAGGGTCATTGTCTTTTTCCATGCTTGTCTCTATGGGATGATATGGTGAATGGTGGATAATAGATGGGGTAAAAATATGATTATGAAGATATTTTTGAAAGGAACAATAGTGATGAGGTGAGGTAGGTGAGTGAGAGGGATGGACAAAGGACCTAGGGTTTTGATGTATGAGCTTAGGGTTTCATAAAGGGATTAGTTTCTTAGGGAAAAGGGAGGGAAAATAGAAGGGAAAATAGGTTAGGGAAAATGGCATCAAGGGGTAGATTTAGGGAAAATGATAATGGGAAAATGAAGACAACTGACAAGATCTAGAAATGGTGAGAAATTTGGTAGGAGGAAAATATGGTTTTGATTTTTAATATGCTAAAACCACAATTATAGCATAAAACCCTATGTGAGATCAAAAGTGAGGTTACTTACTTGATTGGAAGAGAAATGCAGCAATGATGGTGATTAGAGGTGAAGTTTGAGGGTTTTGAAGTGCTACTGGCCAATGCACAGTGCCTACTCACCAATGCACAGCGCCTCTCTGATGCTCAACGCCAGTGTAAATTAACACAGGAGAAAACTGCCCGATGCGTAGCACCGAGCTCCCAATGCGTAGTGCCATTTTGCAGACCAGTTTTTGAGGCCTTCCCGATGTCCAAATTTGGTGTGTGATAGCTTGTTGGAAATCTTGTCGAGTTTTTTTTCCACAACATCTTGAATTTTTCAATTTGGAGCTCATTTTCCCTGTCAAAAGTCAAATCTCCCAAGACTGGTCAAAATGTGCAGAATGAGACTGCCTGAATGTAGAGCATTGTTGCAATCAAATTTTGAAGGTCTTACTCAACTCCAAATTGAGCTCATGATAGCTCATTGGAAATATATTTGTGTATAATTATGATTTGACTCATCAAGAAAGTCATTTGGGTATTTAATCTAGGAGAGAAAATGATTTTACCAAGGTCACTCCAAAGGTGCAGCAACTCTCCTGAGGCAACGATATTTTTAACATTTCTCCCAAACCATGAAAACTGTGTAAAAAATGAAAGAGGTTTTTCTTATTGGGTCAATTATGGACAAAAATATCTCTCACTTTTGTCATATTAATCTTATATTTCTTAGACACATCATTTGAATAAAACCTATCCCGATGTGTGGAACAGGGGATTCGTGGAAATAAAGGGAAATGAAGGGGATAAGGGGCTTCTAAATTGTTGAGAAGATTTTAGGAAGTAGGGAGGGATGTTAGGAATCAGGGGAAAGTGTAATTTCAAATATTCAGTGAGGGGAAGAGTCCAAAAGGGCAAAACACAGGCCTAGCCTAGAAAATTGTCAAATTGTAGCAATAAATTAGGGTTTGTGGGAAAATGATGAATTTGAGGGATATGAGTAATGGTAAGCATTCAAGAATGTATATTAAGGATAGGGGAAGGTTTATGAGCATCAGGATACAAGTTTTGTTGATGATTTCACCATCCAAGAAAAACTACCTTCAAAACCCTAGGAGAGGGGAATGAGGCTTACCCAAGTACAACTGAAGCACGAACAAGGTGTAAAATGACCCATTGGAACCTGAAATGATGATGACAACTCTTTGAATTATGGTACACTAAGCTGAATGGTGACATGGACCAATACTTGGAAGACTTTGGGAGGAGTGAAAACAACCCTAAACCTAATACCTAGTAACCAAATTTTACTTGAAGACTCACTGAAATGAAAAAAATTGACTTTGACACCCTGAGACCAATTTGTAAGAGAATATTTGATCATTGATGGAAGGCTTCAAAGGCTGACACTAACACCTACCACACCACACACGCAATTGTACACCATCGGATGGCTTCACCAAGGACGAGATCTTTGTATCAACCAGTAGTGTCGCCTTCCCTATAGCATCAAGCCCTTCATATATGAGGTACTGTGATGTTTCTCCTCTTGAAGTTTGTGATGTATTATTAGGCCAACCATACTTGTGGAAGTGTCATTTTTTATATGAGTCGATGTTGTATATGAGTCGATGCATCCCACTGTTATTATTTATTTCAGTAACAAGTTATACAGGATATCGTAGGTAGCCCCACCTATCGCCATCTCTTTAATATCTACTAAGAAATGTACTAAGATCATCTCCTAAATTGGGAATTTCTTTTCTTTCTAATTCACTCTCAAATTAAGGGGAAGATCATGGCCACATCCATTGCCCCCGGGAAGGGTTCGTCCATGTATCAGAAGCAGGTGGATAAGGTCATGGAAGAATACAGGGACATCTTCTCCTCACCCACAGGGGTACCCTTGCACTGTCAAGTCAAGCATTCGATCAATCTGATTCACAGAGCACCTATACCAAATGGGTTGATATATCACCGCTCCATTCTAGAAAATGAAGAGATCAAGCAGAAAATCCAGGAGTTGCTGCAAAAAGGGAACTTCTGACCAAGTTCCTCACTGTGTGGGAGACTGATTGTACTTGTACAGAAGAAGGATGGGACCTGGAGGCCCTCAATTGATTATCGGGCACTAAAGAAAATGATTTTCTGAAACATGTATCAAATCCCACGAATTTATGACCTTCTGGACCAACTCAAGGGGGCCAAGTATTTCAACAAGATCAATCTAAAGTTTAGCTATCACCAGGTTCCAATAGAGCCCACATATATATGGAAGACTGCCTTAAAATCCAAGGAAGGCCTTTTTGAATGGTTGGTTATGCCCTTCGTGTTGAAAAATTCCCCTGCTGCTTTTATGAAGCTAATGGATGGCATCTTGCATCCCTTCACCAACTCATTTGTGGTTATTTATCTCAACGACATCCTCATCTTCAGCATCTTCAACAAGAGTTGGGAAGAACACTTGCAACACATTTGATAGGTCCTTCAAACCCTATGGCATCACAAATTGTGTGACAACTTCGATAAATGCAACTTTGCAATGAGATAAATCTAATATCTAGGTTACATCATAGATGAGTGAGGTGTGCATGTGGCTCCGACTAAGATCTAAGTCATTCAAGATTGGCCAGCCCTGGCCACCCCAATAGAGCTTCACATCTTTTTGGGCCCTGCAAATTTTTATCGCAGGTTCATGTTGGGATTCTCCCGTATCACTTGGCCTTTGAGTCAGATTACCAAGGGTGGAGAAAAAGCAAATTTTTCCTAGTCCAACTCCCAACAGAATGCATTCATTGAGTTGAAGCACCACCTCTGCTTTACACTAGTACTGACATTGTCAAACCTGCAACAGCCATTTGAAATTGAGACAAACGCCTCTGACTATGTTATTGGTGCATTCCTTAGCCAGTATGGGCATCTAGTGGCCTATCATAGTGAGACACTTTCTGACACAATTCAGAAGTACCCCACCTATGATAAAGAGATGTATATTGTAAAATGTAACTAGGTTCAGTCTTCATAATGACATGTGAATGTGACTTTTGTAAATGATATAATGAAGAAAAATAAAATTATTATTGTAAGCCTTGCTTCATGGTGTTAGTGTCGGTCATGATGCCCTCCATCAGTGATCAAAAAACTCTTTTCATATGCATAAGTAGGTGTCTCATCGATGTCAGTTTTGCATTCCATTAGGCATGCCATAAAACTGATGGAGGAGCTGGTCCTTGTTCCCTTCTTGGCTTTGCTGGATCAGGTCATATCAGTTAATGAACTTGTGTCACGCTTGTTTTGTTTTGTCTTGAAGTCCAAAGTCTTAGGTCTAGGGTTTCGGTCAAATGTCATTTGCAAGATCATGAGTCAGAGGTCCATGGGTCCCCAGCAAGCCGGAAGGAGGTATGTAAATATGTTTCATGGATATTTTCATCAGGTACAACTCATTTATACCTTGGATTTAAAAACCCTGTTTTTAAACCCAAGGTCATGTGAAATTTGCAAAAAATAAGGAAAATTTTCAAAATTCTTCAAAATGCCGGCAATAACCCTGGTCTACTCGCCAGAGTCCATCAGATGGTCAACCTGCAAAAAGAACGGAGTTAAAGCACTCAAAAGATCAAATTCAGGACAAAGTGAACTCAAAACAGTGTTAAAAGTGAATGTCAAAACAAAAACATTATAAAGTGGGTTTGGTAAGTTAATTTTTTCAAATTGGGCCTATAAAGAGTAAATTTCCCTCTAAACAGCCTCATTATGCATTTGAGAGCTTGCAAAAACGAGTGAGAGGTCAAAAGAGGCGATTTGCAGAAAGTTGGAGTCATTCTCAGGGGCGCGACCACTCAGGCTCAGTGCGCGACCAGTTGGGTGGGGCGCGACCACTCAGCGACCCCTCTGCAGTGTATTTTTCTAAAGGGCGCGACCACTCAGAGCAGGGGCGCGACCACTCAAGCTGTCTTCTAAAGAACCACTCCAAATCGACTAAATCGCCCTCTTGCTTGCTCAACTGATCGAGGTAGGGTCTTCTAGTGCGTTTGAATGCTTGGAACATGAAATGATGGGATTGCATATATATGTTTATCACCAAGAAATGTAAGGAGAAATGGATTTGGGTGATTGCTTGTTCATGTAGGCATTATGCTAGGGTTGATGTTTTTTCAAGGCTTTAAATCCCTATTTATTCCCTCCTTGTTTCTTATTAAATTCACAAATGTCATATATATCTTATCTCAATTGCAATAAATACTAAATCTCTCATCCCAAATTCCTAAAACCCTATCCCTCCCCCAAATCCCTTTACAAAACCCTAATGCCCTTTCATGTATTCTACCCAAACCCTAATACCCTCCACACGGCAAGGAAAATAAATGAACAACAGCAAGGATAAAAATGTTATGTAAAAAGAGAAAAGAGCAATAATATAGCAAAATGACCAAATAAAAAAAGATATTGCTGGGCATAGTCATTGGAAAATAGAAGACACACTGTTGTTGCATATCCATAGAAAAAACAAGAAAAATGCAGCTGTGTATATGTATAAAATGGACATATTGCTGTAAATATTGTTTGCAAAAGAATATTGTTGTGTCTCCCCAAAACCAAGCCCTGTTTTCCTCTCTACCCCTTCCCTAAAATCCTGTTCAATTAAGATCCCTTTTCCCTTATGACAAGATGTAAAAGAAGCCTTGTTCCCCTATGACTAAATGTACATAAAATCCTTTGAAAAACACTGTTTACCTTATGATGTACATTGAAAAAACAAAAAACTCAAAGGAGCAAGCTATCTATGCTGTCCTATACTCCTGTTGCAAATGCATGTCCTTTCCCTTGATGACTATCATACGTATTTTCCCTAATAAAGTATTTCTTTGCAAATGATTTCCTAATGATGGAAGATGAGATGATATGTTTGACATTTTGTGAATTATCCCTTAAAAATCCCTGTTTTTACATATTTTCCCATTCCTTATTAAAAATCCCTCCCCTAACATTTCCCTTATGATTTTTTCCCCTTGAAAACAGCATACTTCTCAGCATTTTTGCAGGCAAGGGCAGCAGTTTACTCTATCTATTTGCTTCACTTTGCTCAAAAGCACCATGTCAACCACTGAAACCTATGAGCAAGGTGATGACCGGTCTTCTTCCACAGAGATCGAGGTACAGCAGAGGCCTCGTAAGGGTGGCAAAGGTGGTCATCATAGGAGAGAGGAACCCACCTCTTTGGCAGAATTGCAGGCCTGTCCTATGGCAGTGAATTGTTTCCGTTATATGTCATGTTTTCAGTTCTGTGAGAGGCTTGCCCAGATTCAGCACCACAGGGAGTTGGCCCGCTTATTTTTTTTGCACCTTCATGATGGGCAGGTCACTCTTGCAGGGGTGAATTTTGTACTATCTCCGGAGGTGATTTCAGAGGCTACCGGGATACCAAATGTGGGTGAGGTGTGGCCCAAGCGCAAAATGCTGGATTATGTTTATTTTGAGCCATATGTCAGGCCAGCATTCATGAGTCACTTGTCAGGGGTCTTTCCCTTCAGATTCCTCCGGGGGAGTATGCTCCGATCATGCGGCTTATCATGCATTACTTCACATGCGAGGGAAGATTTTCACAGGTCTTCTCTTGTCACATTCGCCTGTTGATGCACTTTACCCGAGTGAGGATGATGAACATCCCGGTTTTCTTCTTCCAGGACATTCAGAGGATGGTGTCCGTGTTTCAGAGGCAGTCCCCTGCTCAGCAGCATAGGAGTTTGTGCCATCATGGTCTCATCCAGCTCATTGTTTCCCATCAATTGAGTTAGCAGGGCATTCCATGGGCAGACTTCATTTCTCATGAGTTCTTTACAGTGCCACCACAGCCACACCCAGAGCCAGAGGTCATTTATGAGGAGGGAGGTCCATCTCACCAGCCCGAGATCATTGTTCCGAGACAGGTTGCTTCCTCACCTCAAGTCACCTACCAGAGAGGTCACAGGACCTTGTTTGCAGCAGCTCGACGAGTACTTTCTCCACAGCAGGTGGAAGGGGTCTCGCCATCATCATCTACAGGTCAGCGAGTGTTATCTCCACATCAGGTGGAAGGGGCCTCGCATTCTTCATCAGCAGAGGCAGTACGGGAGGGCAAGCAGCCCATGGTTGAGGACGAGAGAGTTGGCGATACACATCATGATTTCATTGACCTTGATGCTCGCTCCCCCACTTCAGATTTGCATGAGATCATCCGACAGAGAGAGGCGGAAAACCGCTTGTTACAGCAGAAGCTCGACATGGCCCAATGGACAATAAACTATCTTGAGCAGCGCAACAAGCAACGTGAGGATGAGAAAGAGTTGGATGAGCTGTGGAGGATTCGAAGTGACCGAGTCATCAACCGTAGGAGGCCCGGTGACTTGCTGCCCAAGGAGAGGGAATCCATGCTTATCCGTGTGAATGCACACTTGGAGAGACTGTTGGAGAAAGCCAACCAAGACAAGAGGCTGCTACGGAACATGAAAAATCATTATTGGGCGAGAATGCATGTTTGCAAAGCAAAGATGAAGGTACTCCAAAGGAAGTTGTCCGAGGCCCGCAGGAGGAAGAAGAAGACCAACCCGCTCCGTATCTTGGCTGAGGCCTCTCTCACTCACCATGATACTCATTAGCCTCCTCCTTGCAGCAAACCCAAGAAATTTTGAGAGTTTTGAGACATTTTTGGCATTTTTGAGAATTTTACAGGTTTTGGCCATTTGAGTGGTCTCACCCCGCGCGCGACCAGTCATGGGGAAAGCTTAGAACGGGGAAAACTCTACATTTTTGGAATTTTCATGCAAAAATACACTTGCCTATGGATGGGTTTCAGATTTTATGAAGATTTGGGCTTCCAAAAGCTCAAAATACATGCAAATTTTGACTTTCTGCCCCTTTTTTGAGTTGCAGAAAGCTGCCTTGGGAGAAATGACTTTTGAGGGGTCAAATCAACTCCAAATTCAGAAATTCCAGTGGGGTTGGAAAGTAGACTCACAGACCTTTCCAATGAGTTATCTTGTAGCTGATTTGGACACCGGGAAGGCCCTCAAACAGAGCTGTCAATGCGCGCGACCAGTCAAAGTGAGGGGCGCGACCACTCAGGGAAATTTCACTGTTTTGACCAGTTCGGCCAGCAAAACACTGTTTTTACTTTGGTTGACTTTTGAGGCATGTAAATGATGGATTTTTGTGTAATTTTCATAGCACTTGGATACATTTACTCTCCTTTGACACTTCTAGAAGTTTCTTTGATGTAAATAGTGAATATTTAATGCATGGATAGATTACCTAAGTTTTAGAGGCAAGTTGTTTTGACTGCCTATTATCTAGTGCTCAGTTTAGAATTAGTTGAAACAGCTCCTAGGAAGCTGAGCTCGACCCCTAGAGGTGGGGAAAGGAGTTAGATCATCTATATTATGCCTTCTCTTGCTCATTTTCATGGTTGGACTCTGGAGGGAGAAGCTCTATTGTATATTTTACTTGTATCTCTGCAATTTGAGGAAAAGGAAGGCCAGGGTTTTGCAGACATCATTGTGGATTATTATGTTGATGGTGTGTTTCCTACTTGTCATTTTAAGTGTGTTTATGTGTTCCATCTCTTATTCTATTGCTGCTAATTAAACAAAAGAAGTGATAAAGTTTGAATTCATGCATGCCATGCTCAGCTTTCAATTTTGTTTAATATTTATGTTTTCCACTGTCTAAAGAGGATTCAAAGTCATTGTTTGCCCTCTTTAGCTCCCTCTCTTTCTTCCTTGATCATCCATCTCAGCTTAAGGCATCAGCACAAACTCCTACCTTGCCCCAAAGACCCACCTGCAAAAACTGAGCTCAATCCCCACACCCTGAATTGCACTCCCTCCAATTGCCACCAAAAACCCCAAAAAACTTTAAATCAACCCTCCTTATCAGTTTACTAGCCTAATATCAGTGTCACTGTATTGGTCATCTCTGTCCATTGAATATTTTACTGAGATTGACCGGAGAGAGCCTTCTCATACCCCGTAGGGCTAGCTACGAGGTGAAATGGTTTGATGTTGCCTTGAAGGTTTACCTTCCTCAGCCTAGGGTGAAATCTCAAGCGCTAACATAGTGGCGACCATACTGGGGAAAACAAATTGGTTGTTTGCTTATTGGCGTGTTTAATTCATAAGCTTAGACGGAGTCCGAAGGTACGCCAGGTAGCCTTCGAAAACACTTTTGTTTTACATCAGCGTAAGTAGATAAACGCTCCTTCGGTCGACCTCCGTGAGCTAGTGAAGGTAACATGGCAATCTGCGCTTTTAACCCAGTGTGTTTATAAACTCTGAACTTTCAGGTGATTGAGTTGAGAGTTTTATAGGCTGATTGGTTTTTCGTTCCTTGATTTCCAAACTGGCTTCTAATTCTAGCCGCATACTGAAATCTCATTCATGCCCAGCTATTTTTGAGTATCTTGAAGATCTTGATTTCGACGAAAGTTTTGAGTTGTCGTTGTTCAAAGCTAAATCTGAAAGTGCACTTGCTACTCTAGTTCCTAATCCTGATTTTGCAGCTGCTATTGAATTCGAGAGGCATAATAAATTAGTTGAAAATTTCATTTTGAGGAATCTCCAGACACGTGTACAAGCTACAACTCTTGCTGATTTCCTTGAAAATATCTCTGGTCATATTGGATCTACTATCACGGCGCATGAACAGGCAAATCCCCCTTATATTGCCATCACTCCCATAGTTACTCATCCCCCATCTACAGTTGTTTCGCCTTCGGTTTCACACACTGCTTCTCCTCCTCTTACTCCTCATACTGCCACACCTACCCCGCCTGCTACTCCAAGATCTACCTTACCTAGAAAAATGGCAGCCCGGTTTGCCCCACTTGTATTGCCTGCTAATCTTCATGATATGCCTGCTGATTACCAAAGTAAAATTCCCATGTTTGATGGCACTCCACAAAGTATTACAGCACAGCAACATATCGATAAAATGTCCACTTTCTTTGATCTATATGAGTTAGATGAAGAAGATGTTACCATGCGGTTGTTCGTGCAAACATTTGCTGGAGAAGTAAGAAAATGGTTCAGAGGGTTGGCAGCTAACAGCATCACCACCTTGGAAGCACTCGAGAATCAATTCTTGGACCGATGGGAAATAAGAAAAGACCCGCTGCAAATCAATGCCGAGTACAACAACCTCAAGCGAAATCCGGGTGAGTCGGTTCAAGACTATATAATCAGATTTAATTCAGTATATAACGCTATACCCGATGATTTGAAACCATCAAGAAAGTCCGCATTGCTTAAGTTCTCGGATGGTTTCGATCCGGAGATGGCCTACTCACTGCGGGACCGAGATCCTCCTACCTTGGAGGAAATGAAGAAAATTGCAGTCAGTGTGGAGGCTAATTTGAATGACAAAAGGGCAAGAATGAAGGCGGAAAAGAAGGTCACAATCAAAGAAGAAGCAGCATCCACTTCTCAGGTTCTTCGTACAGTTGAAGAGGTGAAAAAGGCACTCCAAAATCTCAGTCTTGGCAAACCAGAACCACAAGTTCGAAACCCAAATTTCAGAGGTCAACAACAGCAGCCCCAATATAGAATCAAATAGCGGGAAACACAAGCACAAGAGGCGGCCGTGCAGCAGCCAATCCAACCTCCATTTCAGCAAAATTATGTCACTCAAGAATCAGAGGATGAGGTTGAAGGTGTGGGTGAAGAAAATCACTTCTTCACTCCCGATGATCTGCCCACATACATCACGGAGGAAGAAGAACTGATAGGTAATGCATATACACCTCAAGATGAGAATTACATTTTATCTAATGATGTTTTACTTCAAGATGAGTCTGAAGAGTATCAAAGAGGTTACTTACACGCTTTATCAGCTCAGCAAGGCCAGCAAAGGCAATTGAGAAACCGGACAATTCCCATAAATCCGATTCAAAAGAGGGCGGAAAATTTGGCAAAGAATGGTGCTGCTGTTCCACAGAGAAAAGGTAAAGAAGTTATGGATCCTTCTTCAACTCAAACAGTTCCAGCAAACAAGATGGATCAGCCATCAAATGTACCCAAAGAGAGAGCGGAAAAACGAGACAATCCGGCAAAGGAAGGTGAAAAGAGTCAAGCATTCAGCATTGAGAATGAAGTTGCAAAATTGAAATTGACCATTCCATTGACAGAAGTCATGAAGAACAGTACATATCGAGCACAAATTTCTAAAGTGTTCAACATTGACCCAATGTTAGATGCGGTGAACGTAGAGGATGACCAGCCGGAATTGATCTTTGGGCCAGCTCTAAATGGTGAGTCCCCTGAGAGTGAGGTTCCTCCATTCTATATCAGCTTGAGAATACATGATTATGTGCTTCATAATGCTATGTTCGATTCGGGAGCATCACATAATTTAATGCCCAAGGCAATTATGGAGAAGTTGGGACTTGATATCACTCGTAAGTACCATGATTTATATTCATTTGATTCCAGCCGAGTTAGATGCATCGGTTTGATTAAAGATTTGGTTGTTAGTCTGGATCAAATTCCCACAAAGAATCTATTGATGGATGTGGTAGTGGCGGACATTCCTCCACGATTTGGCATGCTCCTCTCAAGGTCATGGGGATCCAAGCTTAAAGGTACTCTTCAGCTGGATTTTTCATATGCTACTATTCCGGTGTTTGGACAAATGAGGAAAGTGTATCGAGAGCAAAAGATGAAATATATGATTACTAGCAAGGAAAAGCCAGTAAATCATCCTGTAAATTATGTAAAAACAGATTTAGAATCTTTTGTTTTGTTTGCGGAAAATTTAAATGATATAGATAGTCAGCTAGTTCAGGTAGAAGATATCCCAGGCATTGCAGAAAATTTCAGAGAAGTATTGAGAGCGGAAAGTGAAGAAAGGACTGTTGTCATAAGGTCAATCGCTGAAACAAATGGGCAGCAAATCATGACTGCAACAACATCAGATTTTCAGCACCTAGAAGATGATGAAGAGGGTCTTTGGACTATGGATTTTGATGGTGCAGTGGGCAGCGATGGTGCTGGTATCGGTGTGTGGATTCGAAGTCCATTCTCAGCCCAAGATCGAGTTCCAAGCAAGGTACGAGTATGTTCTTATAAATTAGCATTTGATTGCTCGAATAATGAGGCAGAATATGAAGCTCTTATTGCTGGTTTGAAAATCCTTCTGAAATTAAAGGCAAAGAAAATAGCAGTATATGGCGACTCGAACTAGTTATCAAACAAGTCAAAGGTGAATTTCAGGCCAAACACCCACGTATGAGAGCTTATAGAAATGTTGTTTTAGATATCCTGAAAAGATTTTCTGAACATACTTTGACATGTGTGCCCCGGATTCAAAATGGTGTTGCGGATGCATTGGCAAAAGCAGCAAGTAATTTGAAAATACCAATGAATTCAAGCAACAAGTTCGAAATCTATGTGAAGCATCGTCCTACAATCCCGGATAATCAAAGGTGTTGGCAAGTCTTCCAAGATGACGAAGAGATCAAAGACTTCTTACATGGAGAAGGTAAATTTGAAGAAATCTCAATAGATCTGGAGCCTGAAGGAGTGAATCAAATGGATGTTTTGCAGCTGAAAGACAATTATATTCCTAAAGGGTTAATTCCTTTAGAGGAACTTTTTGATCAAGATGATGTGGCCCGCAAGCCAACTTTGATGCCAACAGACGAAGGTGTGGAAGATGTGAATCTTGGGACAGCCGAGAATCCAAAGATGGTGAAATTATCAAAAGCATTGCCGCTCAAGGTAAAGAATCAATACATTAGATTATTGTCATCATTTTCTGATGTGTTTGCTTGGGATTATTCAGATTTAAGGACCTATGATACAAGCATTATTCAACATACTATTCCCATAAAGCCAAATCAAAAGCCTTTTCGACAAAAGTTGCGGAGAATTAATCCTAAGTTGCTGCCTTTGATCGAGAAGGAAATCAATAGGCTCTACAAGTCTGGAATTATAGTCCCTATTCGCTTTTCTGATTGGATCTCCAATCTAGTGCCTGTGAGAAAGAAGACCGGTGAAATACGCTTGTGCATAGACTTCAGAAATTTGAACAAAGTATCTCTCAAGGACAACTATCCGCTGCCCAAAATGGACCACATATTGCAGCGGGTAGTGGGCGCTTCAAGGATGTCATTGCTAGATGGATACTCCGGCTACAATCAGATTTTAGTGCACGAAGATGATCGTGACAAGACAGCCTTCACTACACCTTGGGGAACATTTCACTATGCCAAAATGCCATTTGGGTTGAAGAATGCCGGTGCTACATTTCAGCGGGCAATGGACATGGCCTTTGCCAATGAAAAGGATATATTCTTAGTTGTTTATCTTGATGATCTAACTGTGTTTTCCAAATCAGATGAAGAGCATTTGTTTCATTTGACTAAAGTGTTCCAAAAATGCAGAAAATATGGCATTTCCTTGAATCCGAAAAAGAGTCTTTTTGCCATGGGTGAAGGCAAGTTGCTGGGACATATCATTTCCAAAGATGGTATTCGAATTGATCCTGCACGGGTAGAAGCGATTCAGCAGCTAGAGCAACCCCGAAACAAGAAGGAAATACAATCTTTTAATGGCAAATTAAATTTTCTGCGCCGCTTCATTCCTAACCTTGCAGAGCACCTTAGAGAGATAACCAATATGCTTCGGAAGGACAGCGAGATCAAATGGACCGAGGAGGCGGTCAAATCTTTCAATTTAATCAAGGTAATCTTGTCTTCAGCCCCAACCTTGATCAGCCCCGATTATACTCAGGATTTCATTTTGTTTTCTTTCGCTTCTGAGCATACATTGGCAGCCGTATTGATGCAAAAGAGAGAAGGAGTTGAGAGGCCAATTGCATTTTTCAGCCGAATCATACGAGACGGGGCACTGAATTATAATATCATTGAGAAGCAAGCGTTGGCACTGATTAAAGCTTTGAAAGATTTCCGGGTATACATACTCAACTCTCATGTATTGGCATATGTTCCTAGTGCAGCCGTAAAAGATGTTTTGGTACAAACGGAGCCGGAAGGTAGGAGGGGCAAGTGGATTGCCGCTCTTTTGGAATATGATGTTGAAATCAAGCCTACCAAGCTGATTAAAGGCCAAGGTCTCGCAAAATTGATGGCTGAAACAAACCTTCATGCCCTTGACATCAACTTGATTGCTGCCTTATCCGATGGTGATGAAGAAAATTCAGCGGTTCAGGTATCGGATATTTTTATTACTTCTCCTTGGTATGCTGATATAATTTATGTGCTGCAAAATGTATCCGCACCTCCTGAAATGTCAAGAAACAAAGCAAGAACATTGAAGCTAAAGGCTGCTAAGTTTTGTATTATGAAATCTGCACTTTATTGGAAAGATCCCGGTGGCATCTTGCTGAATTGTTTGGTTGAAGAGGAAGCAAAGGCAACAGTAGAAGATTTCCATAAAGGCGACTGTGGAGGTCATTTGTTTTGGAAAACTACAGTCAATAAGATCTTGCGGGCTGGTTTCTATTGGCCTTCTCTATTTTCTGATGTGTACAAAGCGGTGAAAAGCTGCCATGAATGCCAAATATTCCAAGGGAAGCAAAGGTTGCAGCCATTGCCTCTCAAACCGGTGGAAATCAGCGCACCATTTCAGCAGTGGGGCTTAGACTTTATTGGCGAAATCCACCCAGCATCATCCGGGCAGCATCGATGGATCTTAACTGCCACCGATTACTTCACAAAGTGGATAGAGGCAATTCCCACTCGGCAGGCCACAGATTCGGTAATCATCTCTTTTCTTGAAAATAATATCTTGTCACGTTTTGGCTGTCCATTCAAATTAATCACAGATAATGCAGCAGCCTTTAAGTCCAATAAGATGGTTGATTTTTGCTATAAGTATAACATCAGCTTGGGGCACTCCACCGCTTATCATCCGCAAGGCAATGGGCTGGCCGAATCATCAAACAAGTCACTAGTCAACATTATCAAGAAGATGCTGGAAATTAACAAGAAAAGTTGGCACAAGAAGTTGGTAAATGCATTATGGGCTGATCGGGTAAGTCAAAAGAAGTCCATTGGCATGTCGCCATTTGAGATTGTTTATGGAATTGATGCAGTTTTTCCAACATCACTTAGTGTACCGGTCGCGAGATTGCTTCAAGAAGTGGGAGAAGATCTGGATCCAATGCAAAGGAGAATCAATCAAATGGTTCACTTACAGCAAACAAGGGAAGAGGTTCTCCAAAATTCTTTAAGGTTGCAAGAGCGTATCAAGAAAATCTATGACAAGAAGGCAAAGTCGGAAAACTTTCAGCTGGAGGATGTTGTTTTGAGGTGGGATGCCCGAAATGAGGACAAAGGTAAGCACGGTAAATTTGATAATTTGTGGAAAGGTCCTTATAAGATTGCTGCATATCGTGGTCCCAATGCTTTCATTCTCAAAGAGTTGAATGGTGATGAATGTCCCGGTGGGTCGGTGAATGGCCGGCTTCTGAAAAGATATCATGCTTGAGCAATGCTGCTCTAATCATCCTCATTGTAATTACCGTTTTCCTTTCATTACAGCAAGTGTGAACTGATCTCTCATCCTTAGTTTGGGGCCCGCGGTGAAGGCTATAATTCTGAGGATGGGGATTGGTTGGTGTGAAGTTTTCAGATTGTTTATTTTCTGCAAAAGTTAGTTTGTTTGTGTCGAAATCCTTTGAAAATTTCAGTTCATAGTCAAGTCCAATATAGTCATTTCAAGTTTGGTCACGTGTGTACTAGTTGACTCCATCGCCCAATGATTGCAAGCACTGGTCTGCTCTCCCAGAGGTCTAAGGTTCTTGGCACCTCCAAGGAGCTACCATCCCCATTGGAGCCAATGTTAGTGTCGGTCATGATGCCCTCCATCAGTGATCAAAAAACTCTTTGCATATGCATAAGTAGGTGTCTCATCGAAGTCAGTTTTGCATTCCATTAGGCATGCCATAAAACTGATGGAGGAGCTGGTCCTTGTTCCCTTCTTGGCTTTGCTGGATCAGGTCATATCAGTTAATGAACTTTTGTCATGCTTGTTTTGTTTTGTCTTGAAGTCCAAAGTCTTAGGTCTAGGGTTTCGGTCAAATGTCATTGCAAGATCATGAGTCAGAGGTCCATGGGTCCCCAGCAAGCCGGAAGGAGGTATGTAAATATGTTTCATGGATATTTTCATCAGGTACAGCTCATTTATACCTTGGATTTAAAAACCCTGTTTTTAAACCCAAGGTCATGTGAAATTTGCAAAAAATAAGGAAAATTTTCAAAATTCTTCAAAATGCCGGCAATAACCCTGGTCTCCTCGCCAGAGTCCATCAGATGGTCAACCTGCAAAAAGAACGGAGTTAAATCACTCAAAAGATCAAATTCAGGACAAAGTGAACTCAAAACAGTGTTAAAAGTGAATGTCAAAACAAAAACATTAGAAAGTGGGTTTGGTAAGTTAATTTTTTCAAATTGGGCCTATAAAGAGTAAATTTCCCTCTAAACAGCCTCATTATGCATTTGAGAGCTAGCAAAAACGAGTGAGAGGTCAAAAGAGGCGATTTGCAGAAAGTTGGAGTCATTCTCAGGGGCGCGACCACTCAGGCTCAGTGCGCGACCAATTGGGTGGGGCGCGACCACTCAGCGACCCCTCTGCAGTGTATTTTTCTAAAGGGCGCGACCACTCAGGCAGGGCGCGACCACTCAGAGCAGGGGCGCGACCACTCAAGCTGTCTTCTACAGAACCACTCCAAATCGACTAAATCGCCCTCTTGCTTGCTCAACTGATCGAGGTAGGGTCTTCTAGTGCATTTGAATGCTTGGAACATGAAATGATGGGCTTGCATATATATGTTTATCACCAAGAAATGTAAGGAGAAATGGATTTGGGTGATTGCTTGTTCATGTAGGCATTATGCTAGGGTTGATGTTTTTTCAAGGCTTTAAATCCCTATTTATTCCCTCCTTGTTTCTTATTAAATTGAAAAATGTCATATATATCTTATCTCAATTGCAATAAATACTAAATCTCTCATCCCAAATTCCTAAAACCCTATCCCTCCCCCAAATCCCTTTACAAAACCCTAATTCCCTTTCATGTATTCTACCCAAACCCTAATACCCTCCACACAGCAAGGAAAATAAATGAACAACAGCAAGGATAAAAATGTTATGTAAAAAGAGAAAAGAGCAATAATATAGCAAAATGACCAAATAAAAAAAGATATTGCTGGGCATAGTCATTGGAAAATAGAAGACACACTGTTGTTGCATATCCATAGCAAAAACAAGAAAAATGCAGCTGTGTATATGTATAAAATGGACATATTGCTGTAAATATTGTTTGCAAAAGAATATTGTTGTGTCTCCCCAAAACCAAGCCCTGTTTTCCTCTCTACCCCTTCCCTAAAATCCTGTTCAATTAAGATCCCTTTTCCCTTATGACAAGATGTAAAAGAAGCCTTGTTCCCCTATGACTAAATGTACATAAAATCCTTTGAAAAACACTGTTTACCTTATGATGTACATTGAAAAAACAAAAAAATCAAAGGAGCAAGCTATCTATGCTGTCCTATACTCCTGTTGCAAATGCATGTCCTTTCCCTTGATGACTATCATACGTATTTTCCCTAATAAAGTATTTCTTTGCAAATGATTTCCTAATGATGGAAGATGAGATGATATGTTTGACATTTTGTGAATTATCCCTTAAAAATCCCTGTTTTTACATATTTTCCCATTCCTTATTAAAAATCCCTCCCCTAACATTTCCCTTATGATTTTTTCCCCTTGAAAACAGCATACTTCTCAGCATTTTTGCAGGCAAGGGCAGCAGTTTACTCTATCTATTTGCTTCACTTTGCTCAAAAGCACCATGTCAACCACTGAAACCTATGAGCAAGGTGATGACCGGTCTTCTTCCACAGAGATCGAGGTACAGCAGAGGCCTCGTAAGGGTGGCAAAGGTGGTCATCATAGGAGAGAGGAACCCACCTCTTTGGCAGAATTGCAGGCCTGTCCTATGGCAGTGAATTGTTTCCGTTATATGTCATGTTTTCAGTTCTGTGAGAGGCTTGCCCAGATTCAGCACCACAGGGAGTTGGCCCGCTTATTTGTTTTGCACCTTCATGATGGGCAGGTCACTCTTGCAGGGGTGAATTTTGTACTATCTCCGGAGGTGATTTCAGAGGCTACCGGGATACCAAATGTGGGTGAGGTGTGGCCCAAGCGCAAAATGCTGGATTATGTTTATTTTGAGCCATATGTCAGGCCAGCATTCATGAGTCACTTGTCAGGGGTCTTTCCCTTCAGATTCCTCCGGGGGGAGTATGCTCCGATCATGCGGCTTATCATGCATTACTTCACATGCGAGGGAAGATTTTCACAGGTCTTCTCTTGTCACATTCGCCTGTTGATGCACTTTACCCGAGTGAGGATGATGAACATCCCGGTTTTCTTCTTCCAGGACATTCAGAGGATGGTGTCCGTGTTTCAGAGGCAGTCCCCAGCTCAGCAGCATAGGAGTTTGTGCCATCATGGTCTCATCCAGCTCATTGTTTCCCATCAATTGAGTCAGCAGGGCATTCCATGGGCAGACTTCATTTCTCATGAGTTCTTTACAGTGCCACCACAGCCACACCCAGAGCCAGAGGTCATTTATGAGGAGGGAGGTCCATCTCACCAGCCCGAGATCATTGTTCCGAGACAGGTTGCTTCCTCACCTCAGGTCACCTACCAGAGAGGTCACAGGACCTTGTTTGCAGCAGCTCGACGAGTACTTTCTCCACAGCAGGTGGAAGGGGTCTCGCCATCATCATCTACAGGTCAGCGAGTGTTATCTCCACATCAGGTGGAAGGGGCCTCGCATTCTTCATCAGCAGAGGCAGTACGGGAGGGCAAGCAACCCATGGTTGAGGACGAGAGAGTTGGCGATACACATCATGATTTCATTGACCTTGATGCTCGCTGCCCCACTTTAGATTTGCATGAGATCATCCGACAGAGAGAGGCGGAAAACCGCTTGTTACAGCAGAAGCTCGACATGGCCCAATGGACAATAAACTATCTTGAGCAGCGCAACAAGCAACGTGAGGATGAGAAAGAGTTGGATGAGCTGTGGAGGATTCAAAGTGACTGAGTCATCAACCGTAGGAGGCTCGGTGACTTGCTGCCCAAGGAGAGGGAATCCATGCTTATCCGTGTGAATGCACACTTGGAGAGACTGTTGGAGAAAGCCAACCAAGACAAGAGGCTGCTACGGAACATGAAAAATCATTATTGGGCGAGAATGCATGTTTGCAAAGCAAAGATGAAGGTACTCCAAAGGAAGTTGTCCGAGGCCCGCAGGAGGAAGAAGAAGACCAACCCGCTCTGTATCTTGGCTGAGGCCTCTCTCACTCACCATGATACTCATTAGCCTCCTCCTAGCAGCAAACCCAAGAAATTTTGAGAGTTTTGAGACATTTTTGGCATTTTTTAGAATTTTACAGGTTTTGGCCATTTGAGTGGTCTCACCCCGCGCGCGACCAGTCATGGGGAAAGCTTAGAACGGGGAAAACTCTACATTTTTGGAATTTTCATGCAAAAATACACTTGCCTATGGATGGGTTTCAGATTTTATGAAGATTTGGGCTTCCAAAAGCTCAAAATACATGCAAATTTTGACTTTCTGCCCCTTTTTTGAGTTGCAGAAAGCTGCCTTGGGAGAAATGACTTTTGAGGGGTCAAATCAACTCCAAATTCAGAAATTCCAGTGGGGTTGGAAAATAGACTCACAGACCTTTCCAATGAGTTATCTTGCACCTGATTTGGACACCAGGAAGGCCCTCAAACAGAGCTGTCAATGCGCGCGACCAGTCAAAGTGAGGGGCGCGACCACTCAGGGAAATTTCACTGTTTTGACCAGTTCGGCCAGCAAAACACTGTTTTTACTTTGGTTGACTTTTGAGGCATGTAAATGATGGATTTTTGTGTAATTTTCATAGCACTTGGATACATTTACTCTCCTTTGACACTTCTAGAAGTTTCTTTGATGTAAATAGTGAATATTTAATGCATGGATAGATTACCTAAGTTTTAGAGGCAAGTTGTTTTGACTGCCTATTATCTAGTGCTCAGTTTAGAATTAGTTGAAACAGCTCCTAGGAAGCTGAGCTCGACCCCTAGAGGTGGGGAAAGGAGTTAGATCATCTATATTATGCCTTCTCTTGCTCATTTTCATGGTTGGACTCTGGAGGGAGAAGCTCTATTGTATATTTTACTTGTATCTCTGCAATTTGAGGAAAAGGAAGGCCAGGGTTTTGCAGACATCATTGTGGATTCTTGTGGATTATTATGTTGATGGTGTGTTTCCTACTTGTCATTGTAAGTGTGTTTATGTGTTCCATCTCTTATTCTATTGCTGCTAATTAAACAAAAGAAGTGATAAAGTTTGAATTCATGCATGCCATGCTCAGCTTTCAATTTTGTTTAATATTTATGTTTTCCACTGTCTAAAGAGGATTCAAAGTCATTGTTTGCCCTCTTTAGCTCCCTCTCTTTCTTCCTTGATCATCCATCTCAGCTTAAGGCATCAGCACAAACTCCTACCTTGCCCCAAAGACCCACCTGCAAAAACTGAGCTCAATCCCCACACCCTGAATTGCACTCCCTCCAATTGCCACCAAAAACCCCAAAAAACTTTAAATCAACCCTCCTTATCAGTTTACTAGCCTAATATCAGTGTCACTGTATTGGTCATCTCTGTCCATTGAATATTTTACTGAGATTGACCGGAGAGAGCCTTCTCATACCCCGTAGGGCTAGCTACGAGGTGAAATGGTTTGATGTTGCCTTGAAGGTTTACCTTCCTCAGCCTAGGGTTAAATCTCAAGCGCTAACACATGGGTTCCATGAGAAAGTGTTTTTATTTTAGATGAATCTCATTTAGAGCCTTAGGATTGGTCATTAAAATCCAAAGAGTTTATGTCATGTATGAAGATCCTTGCTTGGGCATGTAACAAATGTATTTGAGTTAATAGGATTGTCTAGAAGCTCTCCAACGACAAGCACTAGCTCTCTTCCTCATGTCAGCTTCAAGTTAAATTAAAGATCATGTCGGCCTCATCTTATGGAGTCACAACAATAAACATGTCTCATGTTGGCTCATTTATGTAGACCAACCACTATATATATAAGGTAAAGGAACTTCGCATAAACACAGTACAGAACTCAGGTACCTCTGAGATTTCGGTGATACTTACAGTCAACAAGTTCTAATAGTTTCGGATGAAGAAGTACAATGATGAATTTATACTCCTAGCACAGTTACACAATAGTTTAGATCTCTGTGTTGATGGGTAGTTTCAGGTGACATATTATAGTACACAGTTTGGACAAACGAGAAGAGACAGCGAAGGTTTTTCTAAGATACAGATCAGATCTCCACAGTAAAGAAGCTTGAATATGTCTCTTTGTAATCTCGGGTAAGTAGTGACAGTATAAAGTTCGGATATCTGGGTAAAATGTCTCATTGCTACAACAGAAAGATAGAGTGGAAATGGGGGTATCTATACCACAGCTAGATTATGTATAGAAGCCATGGTTTGGTTATGTGAAGGAGCTGCCATTAAGAGGAGTATTACAATTTCTTAAGGACAGTTTGGTGACGAAACAATGATATGGTACAATTCCATATCAAGTGTTTCAACTGTTTGTTTCTATCATATTATGCTCAGAAAGGAGATGATCTCAATACGTAAGAGGAATCGAAAGGAGGAAGGAGAAGACAATCAAGAGAGCTAGTGTCTTGATCATGGAAGCAACTAATAGGTCAAGGGTCTCGGTCTTGGTATTCATCAATTGGAATCTATATAAGAATAATTTGTACATATTTTCCTCTCAATGAGTGAGATTTTTTGGCCCTGGCTCATATCCTACATGTTGTGTCTCTTGTCTATTTATGTTCATCCATTGGTTAATGTTTGATGAATAAGAATACTAATAATATAACATGAAGAAGATCTTAATCTAAACAAGTGAAAGGCATTCACAAATAGTCACTAATTGAAGAGAAATCACCTAATGCTAATGCCCTAGATTTATCAACATGGTTTCAAAAATATGGTGCTAAATTCAAAGGAAGGGCATCTAATCAAAGAGACACTCAAGGTTTGAGTTTCAAGAAAGGAATCTAAGAAAGTTGAACATCAAGATCTACATTGAAGAATAAAACCCTAGATCAAAGAAGAAAGTCTACATCAGCAAAAGTTTTGGATCCTCTAGTCATCATCAGGAGACCACAAAGACCCTCATCAAGTTATCTACAAAACAAGGTAGCTCTAAGAACTTTAAAGACGAAGACCACATCATCTTGGAGAAAGTTGAAACCCTAAAAGCAATTCTGATCTACACTCATTCACTACCAAAGTAGTTGAAGTATCTTGAAATCTATAAGGAAATATCCCTCTCATTGTAGCCAATATCCTCTCCTTTCCCTTGATGAAGATCATCCAAGGAAGCATCAAATACATCCTCATAAATCACCATCATCAAAAGGAGCTAAATCAAAAAGTGTTGTTATCAGAAAAGGAGCAATCTCTTTTATTGAAGAAAGGATTTTTCATTTGGAAGAAGATCACCCAAGTGGGAGCACTAATACATCCTCCTCAAACGTCATCAAAATGATCAAGTATAATATTTCATCTTCACTTTTCAAGTAAGTATATTTCATTCTTTAATCAATTTGGTAAAATTACTTCATGTTTGCAAGGAGATCTATAAGTTGATTGGGACATCGAAATTCCTTGCATGGAAAAGGAGGATAGACATAGTCCTCGAAGAAAGTGAATTCATTAAACATATCAATGGAAATGTCACCTCTAAATACATGGAAATGGATCAAAGGGCTCCATGGATTCTTATGTAATCAATTAAAGATCCCTCATCCCTATGTAGTAGTATTGGAGACATCAAAGAGATATATATGATAGTCTAGAATATTTATTCTTTGAAGATGCAATAAAGAAGGTCACATCACTTAGATCTGATCTACCCAAATTGAAGGTATCAAAGAATAAAGGGATATCTTCATAAGATCTCAAATGTGAGATCTGGGAGAGATGATAAGAAGATAATCATAATTATTCTAAAATGCACTAACTGATGAACAAGGTAACAAATATCCATGGGATAATAAAGTTACCTCATTCAAAAACTTGTGGTTTCTACGCAAGATAGAAGAAGACAAGTTGAGGCCAAAAGTGTTGAAGGTTAAAGGACTCAAACATTTGCAAGAAGGAAAGGAAAGTTTGGAAAATTTGTTCCTCATAAAATAAAGAAGAGCATAGCTAAGATTCAATGCTATGGATGTAAAAACTATGGACATTATATGAAACATTTTCCTAAGATACAATATCAGAAGAGGAAGAGAAGAATCCCATATCACCAAAGAAGAGGAGTCAAAAAGAATAAGTCCAAGAAAAGAGGAAGTAAGAGATCTCCAATATGATGAGATAGTATCCCTTGCAAAATTTCTTCTCATAGCTCCTAAATATTATAGGATATGGCTATAATAAATAATAAGATGCATTGTGGCATCATGGAAGCATTAAAATCAAGAGCTCGTGACACCACCATAGGGGATCATGAAGGACAGATGGAACAAAATTCATGAGAATGAAATATGAAGGATATAACTCTTGAAAAAATCATTTCAAACTTAAGAAAAGGAAGAAGTCATCTAGGACAAGGCTCATTATACATCAATTCAAAAAGGAAACGTATGCCATATAGGGATATACAAGATCCTCAAGATTATCTAATGGAATCCTCATCAGAGGGTTCACCAATATAGAGAGGAAGCAAGTGTTTCATTAGGGACTCCAACTTGTGGAGTTCATGGGATGATGGTATCATGACATAAAATATGAAGCAGATCAAGGGGTTGAAGGTATTTTCAATCAAGGAAGTTGTTGAAAGAATCTTAGATGACCTAAAGGTAAATGATTTATATATTCTTGTATTTAAAATTATAATGGCATGTTGTATAGTTGCATGTAACATGGATCACTACTTCTATCTTGAGAAGCATGATCATGGAAAAAGGATCTCCTCCTCTAAAAGGATGTAGAAAGGCATAAGTCACACTTGATGAAATAAACATAATACGTCCTCATATGATGTATGAGCTGGATGACTACGATTGAAGAACTCTTATTGGAAGCTCCTGGGAAAGAAACATGTGAGGAAAGGAAGGAAGATATCGTGAGACATGAAACCATGGTAAAGGAAATTAGCATCCAGAAGACCAATAAATATTTGACAAGGAAATATCCTGGAAAGATATGAAGACTCTAATGGAAGTCTGAAAAAGATGGAGACATTTGAAAATGGGTATCTTTGGGAGATGTGTCAACATGTATGCAAGATGTTGATACATACAGGAAGATGTCATGATGAAAGACCATCACAAAGGTAATTCTAATTTAAGTGTTCATTTCTTATTTTTGAACTAATATCTGGATGGCCTTATGTATGTCTGCTAAAGGGAATATCTGTGGATGACTTCCAGGAAAACCATATAAAAGGATGTAAGATTCTTCCAGAAAATATGGCATGAAGAAAGAAGCATGACATGAATCAAATCCAGATGGAAAACTAATGGATCACTTTCTGATGAAATAAGGACATGACTAACTCATGGACGAAAGTGATGGATGGTTTGTTCCCTATGAAGAAGTCCCCAAAAGATGAAGACTTTGCATCAAATAACAAATTCATGACATCGAAGAAGAAAGGAGTTCTTCAAGAAGTTGGTTGTCTCATCATCTCCACCTAAGGAGTTGTTGTAGGTCCCTAGTTAAGAGGGAGCCTAAAAATAAGTTTCTTAGTTGGAAGAAACTTGGAAATTCCTAAGCCAAGAGGGAGCTTAGATACATTCATTTTGTAGGAATGAGCACATTCCTTTATTGGAAAATGTACTCCCTATTTGAGAGGGGCATATAGACACATCATTTTGGTCTTCACCTGGGAAGACAGAATGAGAGGATTGGGTAATCATTTGGCATTTGATGCTCTTTGAGGATGAGATAGGGCATCCAATAGAAGAGTAGTCATGGACGACTGATATTATTTGAGCGATGGGGAGTCCAAGATAAGAATGGTCCTCGTGGAACACACCTTGAGTACCAGCATAGGGCATGTTCCAAGGGAGACAATGATGAGTGTCTATAAATCATTTCTCTCGCCAGCATTGAGCTTAGATATTGTGGAGAGATGAAGTTGTTATTTAAGTCCTTGCTATGTAACAATGTTGGTTGATATGAAGTTATACAAATGAGTTACCAATCCAAATTATTCTTCTGAGAAATTCTTTAGATTGATAATAACCAAGTACCACTATGAATACCTCCCTAGTTAAGAGGGAGTGTTGTAAAACGTAACTAGGTTCGGTCTTCATAATGACATGTAAATGTGACTTTTGTAATTGATATAATGAAGGAAAATAAAATTATTATTGTAAGCCTTGCTTCATGTGTTTCATGAGCAAGTTCTTTTATTTTAGATGGATCCCATTGAGAGCCTTTAGATTGGTCATTAAAATTCAAAGAGTCTATGTCATGTATGACGATCTTTTCTTGGGCATGTAACAAATGTATTTGAGTTAATAGGATTGTCTAGAAGCTCTCCAATGACAAGCACTAGCTCTCTTCCGCATGTCCGCTTTAATTTAAATTAAAGATCATGTCAGCCTCATATTATGGAGTCATAATGATTCACATGGCTCATATTGGCACATTTATATAGACCAACCGTTATATATACAAGGTAAAGGCACTTCGCATAAACACAGTACAGAGCTCGGGTACTTCTGAGATTTCGATGATAATTATAGTCACCAAGTTCGAATAGTTTTGGATGAATAAGTACAATGACGAATTCGAACTCCTAGCGCAGTCACATAGCAGTTTGGATCTTTGTGTTGATGGACAGTTTTGGGTGGCATATCATAGTACAAAGTTCAGACAAAAGAGAAGATACAGCGAAGTTTTGTTTAGGATACAGTTCAGATATCCATAGTAAATAAGCTCGGATATGTCTCTTTGTAATCTCCGGTAAATAGTGACAGTATAAAGTTCGGATCTTTGATTAAAGGTGTCATTGCTACATCATAAATATATAGTGCGAATGAGGGTATCTATACCATAGCTAGATAATGAATAGAAGCCACAGTTTTGTGATGTGAAGGAGTTTCCATTAAGAGAAGTACTATAGTGTCTTAAGGACAGTTTGGTGACAAAACAGTGATAAGGTATAATTCCATCTCAAGTGTGTCAATTGTTCGTTGTTATCATATGCTTAAAAAGGACATGATCTCAATATGTAAGAGGAACTGAAAGGAGAAAGGAGAAGACAGTTAAGAGAACTAGTGTCTTGATCTTGGAAGCATCTAGTAGGTCAATGGTCTTGGTCTTGGTATTCATCAATTGGAAACTCTATAAGAAGAATTTGTATGGTTTTTCCTCTCAAAGAGTGAGAGGTTTTAGCCCTCGCTCATAGTCTACATGTTATGTCTCTTGTGTATTTATGTTCATGCATTGTTTACTGTTTGATGAAGAAGAATACTAATAATCTAACATAAAGAATATCTTAATCTAAACAAGTAAAAACCATTCACAAACAGTCACTAATCAAAGAGAAATCACCTAATGCTAATTCCCTAGATTTCTCAACAATGTATTCCATCATGCAAGATTGTCGGCAATGGAAGAATTACATTCTGTGGAAGGAGATGGCCATCCACACCGATCACCGACCTCTTCAGTTTATACAAACATAAGGGAATTTGTAGAACGATCGCCATCAGAAGTGGCCTACATATCTGCAACAATTCCACTTGAACATTAAATACAAAAAGGGAAGAACCAATCATGTTGTAGACTGCCTCAGTCAGCCCCTAGTTGCAGCACTGACTACTGTTCTCAACTCTTGTGGCCACGATATCTTTGATGGCTGAAAGTATACAAAAATAATTCATATTTTGCCTCCACATACCAGATGCTAGTGGATGGAATGAAAGTTCCTGATTTCCACGTCCAAGATGCATTATTATGCTACCTAGGCCACCTTTGTGTTCCCTCAAGCGAGTGTACCAAGATGATTTGGGAGGCGCACTATAGTCAGGTCACAAGACACCTTGGTGTGGAGAAAATTGTGTTTTTACTAAGAAAGTACTTTTATTGGTCAAAGATTTGACAGGACGCTGGGAAATATATCAAATCTTGCACTACCTACATCATCGCCAAGCCAACCATTAAGAAGAAAGGAATGTACACTCCTTTGCCTACTCCTAGTCAGCCTTGGGACTCCATCTCCATGGAATATATGTCTGACATATCTTCTACTAAGCATGTTAATGACTGTGTATTTGTGGTCGTGAAAATATTTTCTAAGATGGGTATATTGGTGGCCTGCAAGAAGAGTATCAAGGCAGAGGACATTGCTAAACTATTCTTTGAACAAGTGTGGGTACATTTTGGTATCTTGCATACCATTATATCAGATCGGGATAGCAGGTTCCTGAGCACATTATGGTCAATCCTTTGGACATTATTAGACACCATGCTCACTAAGTCGACTTCGTACCATCCCTAGACTGATGTCCAGACAGAGGTTGTCAATAGGATGATAATGCACATACTCCACATGTACAACTCCAAGCATCCACGAACCTGGGATGAGAGTCTTCACTATGTGCAACACAGTTATAACAGATCTCTCCATAGCTCGACATGTCAAAGTCCCTTTCAAGTGGGTCTAGGATTTCAACCATTGTGTCTAATTGATGTTGTCATGCCTCATGTGACTACAGAGACAAAATCCACACATGTACTACGTGAGGCCAATAAAGCAACCAGATTTATCGAACATATCTAACACATCCGCAAGCAGGTTCAAGTCATCTTGGAGAAGTCCAATTCCAAGTACAAGAAGATACATGATCAACATTAGGTGCCACACAAGTTTCAGGTGGGCGACAAAGTTTGGTTGCATTTGCAGAAAGAACGTCCTACTGGATACCATCAGAAGCTTAGACCACTTCGATATGGGCCTTACACGATTACCAAGGTTGTGGGAGGCAATGCTTTTGAGCTCAACATTCCCCCATTCCTTGGCATGCACCCAGTATTCATTGTGGACCACCTTCTACCATACTTTACAACCATTACTGGACACATCAGACATTGCAGAACAACTCACGCCAACAGAGTTAAATCCATACTACATAGAACATGCCATAATTGATTGGATCATGGACACACATATCAAGAACACTCGCCAGCAAAAGATCCAACTGTATCAGGTTGTCAAAGCTATCCAACTCATGCACCAAGGCAAGTGGCTCACCAGGGACCAATTTCAGTAGATTTTTCCCCATATCATGGAGGCACTCAACCGAATGGGGACCATTGCTTCCTAAGGGGGGAGGACCAATCTAGGTGGGTATCGGTAGCCACCCACCTATTCCACTTGGACCCCCACCATTGTTTCTTTCAGTGTTTTAGTTTCCTTAATTGTAGCACAGTTTACTATTTTTGGCAGTTTTTCGGGTCCTGAACTTCTAGAGCCGTTTTGAGGCCCTAAACGACATTTTGTTTTTTGGAAAACGAGCAAACTTTAAATTTTGACTCATATTTGCAGCCTAAAGTTGTATTTCTCAGATAGATATTTAGAACAAGGTATTGTGTGAGTCAAAAGGAGATCGTATGCCAAAGTTACAACCCCGGGAAGTTGATGTACCAATTTACCCAAACGGGGCCCATAGTTTTGGCGCTTCATCTCCTAGGGTTAGGTTTTTGAATGTTTAAAGTTTTCCATTGTTTATCAATAATAAATAGGCCTTAGAGCCTCATTGTAACATAGTTCAGAGGCCTGTATCTACCACATCTCTTCTCAAAGATAAGCTACCATCGCCTAAGCTAGTTTATTTCCATTCTGTATGTAAGCATATTTCAGTTCTTTGATATTAATGAAATGAAGTTTTATTTTTGCTGCATCTCTGTGTTTATGTTTATATATTTATTTTGTTGCATTCCTTCATAAGTCAAAATCATATATGGTGTGGCCAAAAAGTTCTAGAGTACCCTTGTTGAGAGAGGGGTAATAGTGGCCATTAGTTTGGAAATGAAAGTGACCTCTAAAAATGTATTGTTATGTGGTTGTCAATAGAAAATGTAATTTTAACATGGGATAGTGGTCAAATTAAAGGGTGGCAAGGCCTGAAAAGGTGGATCCTATTCAAGGTTAAAGGGGAACCAGTGGAAAAAAATTTCTCTCTTGCTCATTTACAATGTAGGTTTGGTAAGATGTACTACAATCATCGAACTATCCAAGAACATGTAATCAAGCCTCATTGGAGTAATGTCTCTAGACCTAGGTGAAGAATTTAGTGGTCACTTCCTTCAAGAATCTTCCTTATTATGTCATATACTTTATTCAAATGAAAAGGTGGATACCCCTTGTTTGTAGCACATAAGGTTCAAAATAAATTTGAAGAGGAGAAGAAGCTCACAACAAAGATAAGCAGGCATCTTCAAGCACCTCTATTTAACCAATCAATAGCATGGATTTATTTTGATAATGCTTGTCAAGGGTTTTTAAGCTATTATGGAGTTGGGATTGTGCTGCATCTGACATGTGATCATTATTTTCATTTAAAACAAGGAGCTAGAGTTGTAACTTATAAGCAAGTCAAGATTATATCCCTTTGGGTGTATTAAATTTTTCTTGAGAAAAAGGAATAAGACTTTTATAGGTGGTAGGAAATTCCAAGCTTGTAGTAGATTGGTTTTGAAAGGAGAGCTCTCTTGGACATTATAGCTTTGTTACCTTGGCAACATAAAGGTTGAGAGCTACAAGAAAATTTTTAATCTATCTCCATAGAACATGTATATTGAGAATTTAATCTTTAGGTTGATGTGTTTTACAAGGAGATGATTTCTCTACATTAAGGTCTTTTGGCTTGCAAAGAATCTTGAGTTGAGGAGGTGCTACCAAATCTACAGCCTTTTATCATTTAATTGTTGGTTGATAGGTTCGGGAGGAAGTCTCTTGGTCATTTTCTTTTGGATAATATTGGGGTCTTTCTAAAGGTTACTCTAGATGTACTATTATTTTTTTAACCAAATCAAATATCTATAAAATTTGGACTATAATAATGACAATACTTGTTGAAAATCATTAACATTTATTTAATACATACAATACTCTTGTATACTCTTTCTTGAGCAGTTAAGATTGTTCTACGTATATTTTGATTTCTATTGAAATAAGAATATATATATAGATATATATATATATATATATATATATATATATATATATATGGTGTCATGTCACTATGTTAATTTTTACTAATCATTTTTTTTTTTTTTGTAAGCTAAGATGGTGCTCATTCTATAACTTGATCAATCAGAACATTACAGCATTCATAAAACAGTTTCTGCCCGCCCTCTAGGGGAAACCGGGACATAGTTCCACCTATAGTTCTTAATAGCAGCCCAAAAAAAGTAGGTCCACAGTCTGATAGTCTTTGCTAGATAAACTATGCAATCCTGTAATTTACTAAAACTATTGCTAAAACTACTGCTCTGTATTACATGCTTTTTCCTATCTTTGACAAATACAAAGCAATAACCAAAAAAATTGTTGCAAGTTCTAAACATATCTCGTATCAGTCATTGTCTCCCTCAGGTTGCTGGTTCGCTGCTTCCGCACGTTCTGGCTGGTCCCGTATCAGCATTTGCTGGATAGCATCCAGTTTCTCCTCCTGTTTCATCATGGCCTCCTCCTGTTTCATCATGGCTATACGAAGGAAGCTCAGTTCACGGCGAATGTCTGGATCCCCCTTAGCTAAATTAACCATTTCTTTCGCCACTTGTGTCAACGCCTTAGCCATAATCCCCTTCATCACCCAGTAGATGTGAAGGGACTGTTTAAATAAGGACATACGCCCTCTGGTTTGTCCCGGGTCATGGAGGAGAAAAGTCCAATCTTCCATTTCCTCGTCGGATTGTTCCTGAAGCGCTTCCTCTTCAAGCCGCTGCATGACCTTGCGCACTGCCTGGTTGGAGTAACGGAGGAATGCCTGCTCGGCCCTTCGAACGCGGTGGTTAACCGTCTCCTTCGGTTTTCTGTTTTTCCCCTGACCACGCCTAGAAGTCTCCCCTTCCTCCTTCTCGTGCCCCTTCCGGCCTCTGACTCTCTTGCCATCCCGGTCCTTTTCCTTGTTAGGTGTAGCGCTGCGCTTCCTCAAACCGTAGCGACGGATCTTCATGTCCCGAGAACCAGAATGGTCCGCCTTCACCTGCTCGTTTCCTTCCTCAGCCAGGTGCTCATGGTGGCACCCACGATCCCTTACTGCGCCCGGGGTCACGTCTTCTTCCGAGTCATCCTCTACCTCCCACACTGAGAATGGAGGCTCCTTCTGCATAAGATTTTTTCCCTTTCGATTACTATTCTCCTCCCCTACACCCTGATGTTCCGTCGCTTGCCTCAGCTTCTGTCTGGTTTCCATAATGCCCGAGGGTCTGATACTCCTCGTTCTCTGATTACCAAGACTGGTCGTTGTTCTCTTATGCCGTTCAATGGAACCCTCAACTCTTACCCAGATTATGAGCTCGCTCAATGCCCTCATAATCGACCCTCTTTGATTATATAGCAAATGCCTTGCCTCAGAGAAACAGCAATGACCGGTTTTCGAATGCCGTCGGTCACTCTCCGGTGAACCACTCCTCCCAACCATCTTATCATTATTCATTCCCTCTGATGTGAAGTCAGGCGAACCGCCACCATCGCCATTCATAGTTCAGACATTAATAATCTTTCGTTGTGTGTACTTATGCCTAACCGCTCCTTCCGCCACCGCTGTACTGTCACCAAAATCCTGATCCTTCATCCTGCTGCCTGCTATGATGATTTTAACGAATCCTGATTGCACCATATTCTTACAACGGGGTCTCCACGACGCCCTGTTAATCCAACTCACTGGTCCGTGCATTGTCATTTGTGGCGTGATCATGATCAACCTTAATTAGGTCCGCCAACTCCTTCCACTCCCGGTTTCCTTCCACGGCTCTCCACTGGCTGTCAATTGAGCTGCCACGTCCACTGCAGCCCCAATTAGCCAACCAATCCGCTACCTGATTCCCTTTTCGACGAACATGGCTGATGATTCTGTAATCGATGCGTTTAATCAAGCCTACAATTTCTTGAACAATGCCTGCAGTCCGCCAGCTTTTGGTTACTTTCTCCCAACCCTGCCCATTATTGAGCCTCCTCAGCATGTCCACAGCAATCTTCGAGTCCCCTGTAATTTCCAGATTGGTATAGCCATTCCTGATGGCAATTCGTAATCCTTGATGCAGGGCCCAAAACTCGGCCTCGTTATTGGTCATCTGTCCCCCCCATTCTGCATAGATCCACCTTACTTGATTATTGTTGTCTCTGAAAATCCCCCCAAAGCCAGCTTCACCCGGGTTGCCCTTCGAGGCCCCGTCGAAGTTAAGTTTAACAAATTGATCTCTCGGGTAAGTGAACTTCTCTGGGCTCTGAGTTCTCATATCATGGCTGGCCGAACATTTAAAGTGAACCATCTCTAGTTTTAAATTTAGTTTGCTTAGGATTTCTTGTTCGTTTGGGGTAGTCTTCCAGTCATCACTCTCCCACTTATCGACTAGGATAGTCTCTCGCGTACTCTCAACCACCTGCTCCCAAATTACTTCTGGATCTTTAGCCGAATTCTGAAATATCCTCCTATTTCGCTCCTTCCAGACTATCCAAAGAATAAAGGTAGATATCAGATTCCAAGCCCTCTGGACAACCCTGCATTGAAAGGTTTCCTTGTTCCACTGGAAAACTACATCATTAAATTCTCTGATGTTAATTCCTGGTTTATTGAACAGTCGTTTGGTAATCATCCAGAGTTTCTCTGCATATGGACATCGGACCAACAAATGATCTCTAGTCTCATCATCATTGTTGCACAGGTAACATCGTGAAGGGCCGTTGAATCCCTTCTTTCGGATACGATCCCAGGTCAGAATTTTGTTTTTTGAGGCTAGCCAAACAAAAATGGACACCTTTGGCCACCAGTTTCCTTCCCATATTGTTTTCCATTCCCAATTCTTGTCACCTCTATTTTGAGACTCCGTTAGAAAATAAGCCTCTTTGGTTGTAAATGTCCCCTTCATTGAGTTCCCCCACCGGAGGATGTCTTTCCCATGACGAACTCTGAGTTTCCTTGATCCCATTTCTTTCCGGTAAAGATCTTGGAGATCTGAGTTAAGTTCCCGATCCCATTCTGTCGGTTCCTCCCAGACTCTCCATCCCTCCGACAAGTCATTTACCTTCCAATAATCCTTTACCCTCGTTCTGTTACCTGCAATTCTATCACGGACCTGGAGGAGGTTTTGAATGCTGTTTAGTCTTTCTCGTTGTTGCCAACTATCTTCCCAGAAGTTGGCCTCTGAGCCTCCCCGGATTTCCCAGAAAGTATGTTTGTCAATAAGATCTCTGTTTTGAGAGGCTAATTCCCAAATAGTGGAGCCTCTGGGGATTTCCTGTTGCCTTAAGATATCTACCGGAGAGTTTGGCATTCTGTATTTAGTCCTCCAAATAGATTTCCATAGATCATTTCCACCACTGAGCCATCTCCACCACAGCTTGGCTCCCAGGACCTTGTTTAGAATTTCCGGGTCTCTCAAACCCAAACCTCCTTTCTCTTTTCTTTCGGTGAGCTGGCTCCACGAGACCAGCGCCCATTTTTTCTTTTTATCAGATCCACTCCATATGAATTTCCTTATGATTTCCCTGATTTTTGCACATACCCCTGCTGGGGCAGCCATAATCGATAATGGGTAGATAGGGATAGCCTGAAGGACCGACTTGGCAAGAACAACTCTGCCAGCAATGTTCAGAACTCTGAAGGCCCAATTTGCAACCTTGTTGTTAAGTTTATCCAGAACCCCTTGCCAGTTTTTCAGCTTTTTAGAAGTGAAGTCTAGAATATTACCCAGATATTTGGTAGGTAATTCCCCCCTTTTGAATCCTAAAATTCTGATTAGATGGGACTTAACCTGTTCCATTGTGTTGAAGATGAAGATGCAGGATTTATCTTTATTGATTTCTAACCCAGAGGCCTCTGTAAACAGATCAAGGATTCTCCTTAGATGTTGGACTTCTCTTACCGTTGGTTCCCCAAACAACATAATGTCATCAACAAATTGTTGATGAGTCAGGGGCAAGTTGTTTCCCCAAATTTGCAGTCCTTTGATTCTATTTGTTGCTCTTTCTTGTTTGATGAATCGCCCTAGTCCTTCAGCGGCAAGAATAAATAAAAATGGGGACAAAGGATCTCCTTGTCGAATCCCTCTAGAGGCGTTAAAAGTTTTTGAAGGGCTTCCATTAACCAAGATAGAGAAGTGAGGAGTGGAGATCAGGTTGTGGATCCATGCAATCCATCTTTGGTGAAAACCAAATCTTTCAAGGACAGTAGCTAAATACTTCCAGTTTAGTCTATCATATGCTTTGGATAAATCTAATTTTATCATCATTCCTTTTTGTTTTTTAACTTTTAAGGAGTGGATAACCTCCTGAGTTACAACAAGACCATCAAGAATCTGCCTGCCTTCCACAAAACCCGTTTGTTCAGCCGAGATTAAATTGTCCAAAAGGGGTTTTAATCTTTTGGCAATCAGGGAAGTGATCATTTTGTAAATGACATTACAAAGTGCTATAGGTCTGAAACCACTAGCCTCTTCTAGGTTGTCTCCCTTAGGAATAAGAGCATAAAAGGTAGAATTAAGATCTGGCCATACCTTTTGATTTATTCTTGATTCTTCCACAAGATCCAGAATCTCTCGACCCAAGAAGTGCCAGCCTGCCTGGTAAAAGTCCACAGTGAAGCCGTCCGGCCCAGGAGCTGTCCCTTTCTTCATTGTCTTCACGACTTCCTCCAACTCTTCTAAGGTCACGGCCCTCATAAGCGCTTTATTTTGGTCCTCAGTGACCAGGCTGGGGATAGCAGAGCAAATCTCCTGTATGGCTCCCGTTCTATCGATTTGAGGTTCTGTTAATATCTCCCTGTGGTGATCCATCAAGACTTGTTCAATTTCGTTCTGCTCTACCACTCTTTCCCCGTTTTTGTCCTTGATCGATAGGATCCTGTTTCCCTGCCTGTGCTTGACCATAGCCTGGTGGAAGAATTTAGTGTTTCTTTCCCCCTCCCTAAGCCACTTTATCCTAGATTTTTGGCGCCATAGGATCTCCTCTTGCTTTCGTCTCTCTTCCAGTCTACCAAGGATTACCCCTTCCTTGTTGATGCTTTCCTCCGTTCTTCCTTCCAAAATTATCTTCTGTTGAAGATCTGCCATTTCCCCTTCTAGATTTTGTTTATCCTCCAGAATGTTGCCAAATTCCTCCTTGTTCCATTTTTTTATTTTTCCTTTCAGCTCTTTCAACTTTAGCTGGAACGTGTGCATTCTACATCTGCCCTGACTAGTATTTTGTTTCCACCAGTTCTCAACTTTCTTGATGAACTCCGGGCCCCTTAACCAAAAGGCTTCAAATCGGAAAGGCCTTTTCCCCTGAATCCTCTTGATGTCAACCTCTAATCGGATCGGCCAGTGGTCAGATCCCAGAGATGGAATGATCTTGGCCTCCACAAAAACATCTTTGTTCATGATGGCTTCAGAAACTAAAAATCTATCCAATCTAGATGCAATTTGGTTTTTTCCTCCCCTTCTATTGTTCCACGCGTATGTCCCATTAATGGTCTGGATATCCACAAGCCTGAGCTCCTCTATCATCTCATTAAAACTGTCCATGAGGTGATCCCTCCTCCTAATCCCTCCTTTTTTCTCTTCCAAGGATCTAATCAAGTTGAAATCTCCACCAATAATCCAAGCAGCTTCAGGGTAAAGTTTACGAACTGATTTGAGACTGTGGATGAACTGCTCCTTTTTCCCAGGGGTAGGAGGACCATAAACCCCTGAAATAACCACCTGTTTCTTGGTTCCTACTATCCTCCCCAGCCCAGAAAGGATTCCACTCATACTGGCCCAGTTATCTATGATGATTTCATTTGGGTTCCACAGAACTGCAATTCCTCCTGCAAAGCATATTGCATCTTGCCCAATCACTTGATATGGTAATCTGCTTTTTTCTATTATTTCTTCAAGCTGCTGAACCAAAATCTTTGTTTCCTGTAAGATCATAATACTAGGTTTCTCTTTTTTCAACTTATCCTTCATATACCTTTGTTTACCTCTACTGTTCAAACCCCTAATATTCCAACTGATAACTATCATTTAAAACTTTTTGTATGAGGGGAAGAATACCTCCGACAGAGGTATCACCTTACCTGAGTTTATCAATATTTCTCCCACCGTCTGGATCGTTTCACTCATTGTTTTCCGGCCTCTTTTTCTGTTGTTTTTGCCAGAGCTGCCCATTCCTTTATCTTCGTTCCCCTGCTCAATTTCTAACATTGCTGGTTTATCCGGGGGCTCTCCTTTTTTCTCTTTGTATTTCTGGAAAACTTCCTTATACAGCTGTTTTTGTTTTTCAGGTATGAACCTGCTATCCAAATACTTCCATTCCTGAAGTAGCCGTCTCATGATTTTCTCTTCTTCTGCTTCATTTTCAAGCGGGTTTTCCACTTCCATCTGAGATGCCAGTTCTGTTTCTGTTGACTTCTCCTCCGATTTTTCTCTATTGGTTTTGCTTATAGTTGTTCCTTTTCCTTTCTCCTCTCCTGCTATTTCCATTGGGGTATTTTCCGGATCCTCATCATCTTCCAGGTTTACTTCATATTCTTCATCTTCGCTCTGCAGTACCTGAAATTTGTTCTGATTTCTTGTTTGACTGGGTTGCTTTTGAGGTTGGGTCTTTGGTCCCTCTTTATTCTGTCTCCTCTTCCTGACTAACTGCTGAAATCCTCTCTCCGGATCCTCCATTCTCCCAGTGGTTCTTTGTTGATCCGCTTGACTTTTCTTGCTCTCTTCCTCTTTATTCAGTGGGCATTGCCTGTATAAGTGGCCATACTCATGACAGATTCGGCATCGGAAAGGGATGTGTTCGTAATCAATTGGCTGCTTCCAGATTTCATCATGATACTCTACCTCAACATTTTCCAGGAGGGGATCTGCCAGATTTATGTAAACACAGATTCTCGCATAAGCATTATATTTACCTCTTTTCGTAGCCTCTGCAATTTTGACAAAACTCCCAATCGTGTTGCCTATTCCCTCCAAAATTTCAGGGTCCCAGAACTCATCAGGAAGCCCAAACAATCTAACCCAGACTGGTGCATCAAGCATTTTTTCCTTTTCAGGGTTGTATCTCTCTTCCCAATATTTCATGAACAGGCCAGCATTGTTCAAGAAATATGGACCCTCCTCAAAGATCTTGTTCTTGTCCTCCAGATTGGAAAAGATTGTTGTGAAGAAACCTTGAGCTCCAAGCTTGAGATCTACCTGCCCCTTAGGTCTCCATCTCTGGTCAATCCATCTGTAGAGTTCCCGCTCAGAAGGCCAATACCCAACGAATCGACATATTAGGGCATGGTCTCTCATGTAACAGTTGTATTCCTCCAATTTGTTGTGGGGAACAACATACCTTGGCTGTTTCTGAGCCCTCGGTAGGCATTTCCCTCTCATTCTTTTCTGCCACAGGTTGCCCATTACTGGGGCATGATTTTCCCTCTCAGTGTGCTGCTCACCTCCCGTGCTTGTCTCTCCTATTACCACATTTTTGAAGGAGGGGATCTCTCCCCCCCCCTTGGCTCTCCCATTTCGCTCAGGGCGATATCAGATGTTTAGAATCTCTTTAGCCGTTGAGAACGTCTAAACCAACCCGTGCCTGCAATCTGGGATTCACTGTCCCAGCAGGTCTGCGCGCTCTAACCTCTGTCAATACCTGTCTGCACCTCTTAATTTTTACTAATCATTAAGAGGGAAAATAGTTTAAAAAATAGAAATTAAATAAGACTACAATATATGAATAGGTGTTTACTAAAAAAATAATATATATATATATATATATAGATAAGAATGTGACTATGTTAATTTTCACCACTTATTAGGAGAGAAAATAATTAAAAAGATTGGGAAATTAAATAAGATTTCAAGATATATGAATATGTATTCTTTTCCGTGTGAATAATGTCTCAAATATTATGATCAAATATGACTAGGATTTGGAGAAATTTTGGATTTGGAGAAATTTAGTACTTACAAAAATAAGGGTAAAATTATAATTAAATTGAATCGAAAAGAGGGTAATTTGGTTATGAAAGATGTTTAAAGTGTTGAAGCTTTTAGGTTCAAGGCTATGGAACTTCATAATAACATAGAAGAGAATGGAAAAGAACATAGAAGAGAATGGGAAAGAACATATATAGGGGGATTATAATGAAATTTAAAAAAACAAACAAACAAACAAATGATGAGAAGTTGTAAATTCAAGGTCAAGAGATCATTTTGTTGAAAAGGCATAATTTTCAAGGCTCCTACTAATAGAGGCATTTACTTTAAAATGATGTAAAAAGTAAGAAGTGTTGACTTCCAAAAGACCATAATCATTTATATAGAGCACATAATAATCACTAGGATACTCTCTGAAAGGAAGATGGGCAACGAGCGAAGGGCATGGGGATCGAAGCCAGGTCTAGTTTCAACAACACTCTCCCACATTCCGCACTAGGGTTCAGGTTGGGGTGAGGAAGGTTTCAGAGGAACATCGACAGAACCGTCACGGGGTCCCCCTTTGACACAGAGCGCAGCAGGTGTCAGCCATCATTCTCGAAGGTTGTCGGCTAGCCCTTCTCACTTGTCCCGCAGCCTCCCGTCAGAACCCCGGCCCCTTCACTCACCATTGCAGACTGTGATGTGGTTATGAGCACCCAAAACACAAGGTTTCAGGTAACCTAGAAGTTACCCACCGTGGTCTAAGGGTTTGAAGGCGAGCGCTCAACCCGCAACGGTTACCCGGGTCCGTTGGTTTGCGGTTCTTGACTCGAACCCCATTAGATTATTGATATGTCGGGGATGGAGGAGGGTTACGAGGAGGAGCTCGTTGACTACACCTCAGATAACTACTCAAAAACTGAGATCTTTGTGGCTTCCCATCCGCAAACGCATGAAGGGGTCAAACTGGCTACAGCCTCTACACCGGAAGAACAGGTTAACCAAAATACCTTTGGGTTGGTAGACATGGAAGTATCATTGCAAGGGTTGGACATAACCCAACCAATAGTGGTGGTAACCGAGGGCTTTATTAGCCTCGTCGAAGGCACCAATTCCCCTTTCCTCTCCATTCCGTCACCGTCTGACCTCTTAGCCTGGAGCAGACAACAGCAGCATTCTGAGGGCCTACAGGAAAGAGAGGGTTTCACGGCCGTTGCTTCTGAAGATCGGGATTTTGGCACCATCGAGCTGAACACAGTACACGGGACCATAAACAATGCACCAAACAGGCCTGAATACCTTCAGGACGCCTACATGCACCTCGACCCAAGAAACAAGGTGCAACCTTCGGGCTATTTCGAGGGCTTGGTGAACAACGAGCTAGACAGGGAAGAGCCAAGGGACTCGGACCTGGAAAGCAGTCCGGCAAGAGCAGGAAGCAGCCATACAGAAAACCAGAATCTAAAGGCAAAGAAGGCCAAGAAGTTCAAGCTCTCTAAGACAATGGAAAGGGGTCGGAAGCTCGTTTTTGGAGAAGGCATCGGAATGGACAAAGCTGCCCTAACAGAAAGCACTATCCTAGTGGGACGTGTGCGAGGAAGGAACTATTCGTTGGACCGCCTAAAACAATGGACGATGGAGGTCTGGGGGAATATTCTGGTGTAGCTCCCTGTGGTGTTGGCTATGTCAAGAGGATGGTTTGCGCTAATTTTCGCTGAGCCAGATGATGTGAATTGGGTATTGACCCGATACTGGCACCTGGAGATGACTCCCATGCTCCTCAAGCGATGGACAATGCTCTTCGACCCAGAGAAGGAGAGTATTGGAGCAGGGCCAATATGGGTTCGACTACCAAGTCTCCCACTGCAATTCTGGTCTGAGGATATATTCAAAATCATTGGGGATGACCTTGGCACCTACCTGGACCATGACAGAACATATATGGACACCGGAATCCTTGCGATGGCCCACACCTGGACACTAGAGACGGTTTGGTGGAAAGCTATCAATTTCAGTTGGGATCCACAATCCGCTGGTAGGAATTGGACTATGAGGGCATTCCGTTTAGATGTAGGAGATGCCATGAAGTTGGTCACCTCTACAAGTCCTGCCCACTAGTCACAGGGTTAAGGCCATCCCCCCCGAGAAGCTATGTCGCGGCCAACACTCAGACGGATTTGGGAATGGCAGAGATTACAAACCTACAATCTAGACAGCCGAAAGGACCGGACAGGCAGCCCCCAGCTTCACCAGCCCAACCGGGGACGGCAAACTGGAACCCAGAGGCGCCGATCACCAGGGCACGTTCCAGAGAAGGCACGGGCTTCACAGGTATCTCCTCTCCCTCTAACACTCATACTCCGACTGAATGTATAAATTCTGTTTCTAATTCTTTACATGTAAATTTGAATATAGTCTCCCCCCTACCCAAGATGAGCCAAGCCAGCTTCCCGGTGGTCTCTGCTCCCATCCCCATCCTAAACACCCCCTGCACTACTAGCCATCTCATCCAGCCAAGCGTGCCCCCTAGAGACACGACATCTGGATCCTCCCACCACTACAACCTATGCTCCATCCCTCCCCCCCTCCATGCCTTCAGATTGGAGGAGGACCCAATCCCACCTCTCCCCCCTAAAGCTCCTCGGGGAAGGAAATATCGTATCTTCAAAGCTATCAAAAGAGCCAGCCTGGAGGTGGCCTCTAGCATTCAACCTCCCAAAGAGTAGGTCCTTAGAGCAAAGGGGAACCCTACCTCAGTGAACCCATGAAAGGCCTCTCTTTCAACTATAGGGGTTTAGCCATCCCTGATAAAAAGTTGGCATTGAAAAGACTATGTCTGGCCGAAAGTTTGGATTTCCTAATGCTACAAGAAACTCTTGGTGATGGCCCCTTGGTTCTACAAACACTCAAACCCTTTTTGCCCAGCTGGGAGTTTTTCTTTCGGGATGCAAGAGGTCGCTCGGGAGGACTAGCCCCGGGCTTCAACAAATCCTCAGTCAATATCACAAATGTCTGGGGAGGGTAGGACTTCCTGGGAGCAGACGTTACTTCAAACTCACCCCATATCACTCTGAGAATCTACAATATATACAGCCCCTGCCATCACAGAGAGTTTTTCTAGGAAATCCTTTTACAGACGGACTTCACGCAGTCAGAGAACATAATTATTAGGGGAGATCTAAATTTCTCCCTGGGGCTTGTAGAATCATGGGGACACAGGGCTCAATCTGATGTCCTAATAGGCTTTTTCAAAAAAATGTTGGACGACAATGACCTCATAAGCATAGACTCTGCCCGCAAAATGCCCACTTGGAGGAACCGCAGAATAGGGGAGAATGCCCTTGCCCGTCAACTAGACCGTTTCCTTATCAAGTCATCCCTCTTAAACAGTCTTGGCCGAATCAAGCATTGGGTCGGTTCTGGGGGTTGTTCAGACCACTCCCCAATTTTCCTAGAAATTGAAGATGCAGCTAGGAAGCCAGGATCCCCCTTCAAATTCAATGTTTCCTGGATCGGGGAGGATGGTTTCCAGGATTTGGTTAAAGAAAATTGGACCCATTATAGCAGGGAAGCTGGGCTGTCTCCTGCATCAGTCATTACAAACAACCTAAATTGTCTCAAAGGGAAAACAATAGCTTGGGTGAAGACCAGAAAACAAAAAGAAGAGGAGAAGTTGGTCAAGATTGAGGCAGAACTAGCTCAGCTCGAATATTTGGGGTTGACAAGCTATGCTACTCTCCACACAAAGGATCAAATCATCAATCTAGAGAAGGAAAAAATTAAACTCCTAAGACGAGCCGAAGAGACTTGGCGCCTAAAGAGTAGAGCTATTTGGTTAAAAGCTGGAGACGAAAACACAAAATTCTTTCAAAAATTCACCAGAGGCAGGCGAGGTGTCAACACTATCTGGGCTCTAAAGGACCAACATGGGAGAGAAGCCAACACTTTCGCACAACTAGCGGACCTAGGGGTTCGGCACTTCTCAAACATCTACAAAAGCCCAAGAGATGCAAATATAGCGGAAATCCTCCGGGTGGCTGAAGCGGTCCCTCGATTTGTCGAGGAAGAAGAAAGGGAGATGCTGAACTTGCCCATCACCTTGGAGGAATTGGAGGTTGCCCTTAAAATTCTGGGCAAAGATAAGAGTCCTGGGCCAAATGGTTGGCCCATCGAATTCTACATCACTTTCCTAGAGCTCATTGGCTAAGACCTCCTTTTGGTTGCCGAAGATTGCAGAACCTCGGGAACAATGTCTGAAGCCTTCAACTCCACCTTCATAGCCCTCATTCCCAAGGTGGATAAGCCTCAATCCTTTGATGACTTCAGACCCATCTCCCTATGCAACTGCATCTACAAGATTACCTCCAAGATAATTTCACTCTGCATTAAACCAATCCTCTCCAGGATGATCTCAAAGGAACAATTTTCCTTTCTCAAGCACTGCCACATACAGGAGGCTATAGGCACTACCCAGGAAATGCTCCATTCCATAAAAACCTCATCAAAAAAAGCGGCCATCCTCAAAATCGACTTATCCAAGGCTTTTGATAGAGTCAATTGGACTTATCTTCAGCTCATGCTCACACACATTGGTTTCCCTCACCAATTCATCAAGTGGATGGGGAGCTACTTCACTTTTGTTTCCTTCAGTGTCCTGATCAACAGGGCAACTTCCAATTTCTTCCACGCTAAAAGAGGCCTCAGATAGGGCCACCCTCTCTCCCTAATCCTTTTCCTACTGATAATGGAAGGACTCAGTAGACTCATAAAAACAGCAAGGATCAATGGCACACTAGGAGGAGTGGAAATCAATGAAAGGACCACCATTTCTCACCTTCTCTTTGTTTATGATATTCTAATTTTTCTAAATGGATCCTATAGGGATACCTCTAGTTTCAAGGCAATCGTATCTCTCTTTTGTAAAGCTATAGGAATGGAGCTGAACTTTGTCAAATAAAAAATCATTTTGAGTTCCTGCCTACCGAATGAACAAATATTTTCCTCCCAACACTTCGGCTTTGTAAGACAGGAGTTGGAGGATGGTTTGAAATACTTGGGATTCAGACTCAAGCCAAATGGGTACTGCATTGCAGATTGGGCATGGATGCTAGCAAAAATTGAAACCCGCATAAACATCTGGTAGCAGAAGTGGCTCTCTAGGGTTGGTAGACTCACCCTCATCAAATCAGTCCTTGAGGCCATTCCAGTCTACTAGATGTCCCTAGCTTGGATCCCAAAAGGTATTCACCACAGAATCAAACATATATGTTGCAGATTCCTTTGGAGGGGCCAAACAGCAGGAAAAACTTTCGCCTGGGTCAAGTGGGAGAGGATAGCAAAACCAAAGAAATGGGGAGGTTGGGGCCTAAAGGAGCCCCAGGAGTTCGCAAAGGCCCTGGGAGCAAAGCTGGTCTGGAAAATAATTACCTCAAACAGCCTCTGGACAGAAGTGATTTACAACAAATATATTTATCCACAAACAATTTCAGATTGGCTTCGCAACCCTAGCCACTGCCATGTTGGAGTCTCAAACATCTGGAAGGCCATCACACACTCCATCGACATCATCAAACAAGGCCTGGCTTGGAGGGTGGGGGACGGCACCCAAATCAGAATCGAGGCTGATGCCTGGGAAGGTAGTGGCAACGCCCACATATTACCATATGAAATGAGGCAGGAACTCAGAGATGTTGGATACTCACACTTAGCCCACATCAAGGAGGAGGGGCGGGCTGAGAATTCATATATACAATGGCAGACCTTTGAAAACTTGGGCATAAGTGACAGATGGAGCAGGGAGTGGTTAAGGTTCGTGGGGGCTCTAGAAGAGGAACATCAAGATTACAGCAAAAGAAGATTTGCTAATTTGGGCTAAGGCCCCCAAGGGAAACTACTCCCCCAATACTAGGTTCGAGGCCATCATGGAAGCTCGAGAAAATGGCCCTTTGCGCTGGTGGTGGTGCTCCATTTGGAAGCTGAAAGCCCCTCACAAAGCGCAACTTCTCCTTTGGTCTATACTATCAAACAAAATCCCAACAGATCAAAACCTGACAAATCGAAATTTACATGGGCCTTCACGATGCAGCCTCTACAAAATGGTGATCGAGGACACCGACCACCTTTTTCTCCACTGCTCTGTCTCAGCAGACATCTGGAGAATAACCACCACAACACTCATTGTTCCTCTTCGCTGGACTAGCCAAAATGTAAAGGAGGCCTGGCAAAGCTGGTGGTCTAATACAGCCAGCCAAAAGCTAAAAAACTTGCCTCCCATTATCTGTTGGGGCATCTGGATTGTCTGGAACCATAGAATCTTCCAGGACAAAGACATATTGGGAGCGGCTATCTGCAACCACATCCTGGCCACATACAACTCTATCCCTGAAGATCAAGCACAGCGCCCCCCTCGGATAATAATCCCAAAAGTAATAGACAGAGGCCAGCCTTGGGCATACTTTGATGGCTCGGCCCAACTGGAGGGTTATGGAGGAGGAGTTGTCCTACACCTAAACGAGTCTGTGAGCTTCAAAATAAAAGTGGGACTAGGGAGAGGCACAAACAATTTCACGGAACTAAACAGTCTCAGACACCTACTCCTCTTTGCCAAGGAAAAACACTGCCACAACATACAAATTTTTGGAGACTCTCAGCTCATCATAAATTGGATAAATGGGACTTATAACTGTCACTTGCACACACTCAGAGACTTGGTGGAAGAAGCCATTGATTTGAAATCACAGTTTGAGTCTTTTGTCTGCTCTCATATCTACAGGGAAAGGAATGAAGTCGTTGATCTTCTTTCCAAAGAGGTCGCGCAGTTGACCAAAGGACAGTGGATAATCAAGGAGTACAGGGATGGAGACTTTTTCTAGATCTACCACAGGCCTTTCATCGACGAGGCGGTTCACCTACAGGACTGATCAATATGATCATCCTAGTTTTTGTTTCTGTTTTTATTTTTTGCTCTACAGTTTTTAACATTGCAAATACAGTTATGGTTATTTTGATCCTTCAAGTTTAATGAAGGAATATGTAAATATAATGCTCATAACATCTGAACTAAACATCTGAACTGACTCACCACCTAATAGTAGTGAAAGCATTGCTCTAATGTTGGCATACAACTTGTAATTTTCTTTAAATCTTAATGAAAATTACGCATTTTTCCTTGGAAAAAAAGAGCACACAATAATGGTTGGAAATATAATTTTTAAGGGATTATGTGAAATTGTATTATTCACTTGATAAGAAGGAAAAAAGTCTGAATTCAAAACAAACAATTATGAGAAGTCCAATGGACTTTCTGGAATATGAAACTAAGGGTTATAAAAACCTGTGTTTATATGTATATTTGATTAATAGTATCTCAGACACACCTTATCAAATTTGTCTTTTAATTTTTTTTAAGATAACAGTGCTATCAGAGCCATGTGTATGGCCTTCCTCGAGCATGAGTTTTGTGTTCTTCTTTGACCTAGGTGCTCCTCCCAACCTCTACTATAGAGATCATTCCTTACATATAAACTATTTTTTTCCTTTCCTGTATATTTGGTAATAGGTTAGTATTATTTTCAATGATTCTCATAATGAAGTCTTAAATGAAATTCTACTCCAAATATTAATTTTTATAGAGCAAATAATAAAAACCAAATGCAAGGAAATACTATAGGCACTTTTTTTGTAATTCTTTTTTTATATTACCTCATAATATCATAAAATAAAAATATATTAGTCAACCAGATAGCTTAAATAGAGTTCATTGTAGGTGGTTTCAATCTTCCCGAAGGGAAACTAGATATTTTTAATCACCTGCAAAATAAATAACTTGTCCAAAATATTGAGAATTCAATAGGGCAATGGATATGTTAATTCTCTTAACTTGATAATTTTTTTTGTTACCTTTTACTTATTAGCTTTGTTCGCTATTATTCCAATGTGCAATACATCAAACAACTACCAAAAATAGTAAGAACAGTGACATCGTATATAGGCTGCAAGCCAGGGCCAAAAACCCTCCTGTTTAGGGGAAAACCCGTAAATCTCTTCTTTATCTTTCAGATCTTTCAATTGACGAGTACCATGACCTAGACTCAAACAAATACCCTCCAAGATCAAGTCTACCACAGCCTCTTGCTACAATATCTTCGACATCCCAGTGGATCTGAAATTTCGCTCCCCATCAACTGTTGTTGCTTATCTAGGAGACTTCGATCTCCCTCTACTAGCCTTCCTCTTGACTTTGCTTGCCTTGACTTGGGTCCTAGGGCTAGTAAGAAGCCCTAAGAGACCTTCGCTAGCCTTCTCTTCTCTTTTGCTTCAAAGATCGAACCCCAGAAGATCCAACGCAAAAACCCTAACTTCGTTCTTCCCAGAAGAGTAGATAAGGCCCAAAAACACTTCAACTTCTTTGACTTCCTCTTCTTCATACTTCCTTCTTCTACTTCTTCACATAAGAGATGAAACATAGTTACCTATCAAACAAGAAAATTACCTAGTACCCGTTTTTTTTAAGGTAACAAAAAAAGCACCTGATTTTGAAAAGTGGTTATTCAAAAAAAAAAACAAAACAAAACAAAACAAAAACAAAAACAAAAACAAAAACAAAAAACAAAAAACAAAAAACAAAAACAAACAAAACAAAAAACAAAAAACAAACAAAACAAAAAACAAAAAACAAAAAAAAAACAAAAAGCAAAAACAAAAACAAAAACAAAAACAAAAAAACAAAAACAAAAACAAAAAAAACAAAAACAAAAACAAAGACACAAAAACAAAAACAAAAACAAAAACAAAAACAAAAAACAAAAAACAAAAAACAAAAAAAAACAAACAAACAAACAAACAAACAAAAAACAAAACAAAACAAAAAACAAAAAACAAAAAAACTTTTTTTTTTAACATATTTTTGGCGCTTGCAATTTTCTTAAGAACAAATTTTTTTTAGATGTGACTGATTTTCATGTTGATTTTGGAAAGTGTTGATCCAGCCTCAACCCCCTTTTTGACACTTTACATTTTATAATGTCTTCTTCTTCCCTGAGATATTTATTTTTAAGTGTGTTTATTTATTTGTGTTTTTTTATTTTTCTTTGCATTTTTTTGTAATAAAATCTTATTTTTTCAAATAGTTAGAGAAATTTAAAAAGGTTGATTATTTTAAAGTTAGGATTTTCTATATGATTATGCATTGTTAATTGATATTTCAATGCATGTCAAATAATTGTCATTAAAAAACCAATATTTTTAAACATATGACAAAAAATACATATTTTCATATAAATACAATGAAAAAAATACACATTTTGAGAATTTTTGTTAAAGTGACATGTTAAATAAACGATTTTTATGGGAAAATCGTAACAAAAAAATTCAAAAAATAGCAATTTTATGAATTTTATGTCAAAAATGAATAGTAACCACTGTTTTTTGAGAAAAATAATGATTCGCATAAAAATTAAAGTGAACATTAAATAATACAAATATTAAACATATAATAACAATAATGAAATACTCATTCTTCTTCCATTACCTGACAAATTAGAGAAAACTTCAGACATCAAAACATTTTTTCTAAATTAACTCAAAAAAACACATATACAAAAACCAAATTAAAAGCTAAAAAAGAAAAGAAATTACAAATAATAATTAATATATGTATACAAAAAAAAAAAAAAAAAAAATATATATATATATATATATATATATATATATATATATACAACATAAAAATAGAAAATCCATTTTTGCAAGAGGTTTTGAAGTAGAGCACAAGAGTGTTTTGCCAAGAACGGCGGTCTCGGGCAAGTGTAACCCCAACAGGAAGACGCGGCGGAATGGCGCACTGTTTTCTTGGGCAGCTGGCTCCCAGATGGATGAACAGCTACTTGACTACACTTCTGACTCCCTTGTTGTTGAGTATATTTGGGTCAATTACTCCCAACCGGCTCCAACATTGACTACGCTGGTGATAGCTAGTTTACCGGTCACAGGGGTTGAGGTAGTTATAACTCATATGGAAGATATGGTGGTCTCTCCGCAGACCCTAGAATTGACTCTGCCCCCGACTGTTATGGAAGAAATATTCATCCCGAAAGAAGGCCCGGAGTTATCCTTCCTACCCATTCCTTCCCCGTCGGACCTGAACATATGGTCGCAGGCCTTCCCGACAGCAACAATTACCCAAGGTGGTGCGAGTGTTTCAAGAGAAGTACCAAGTAACTTGGGTCAAAAGGATTGTTGCTTGAACAAGTAGGAATCCTCGGGACTTCCCCCTTCTATACAGCATTCCAACCAGTCGGCTCATCCCCTCCTTCAGGCTGCTTTATTGGCATTCCTGGACTGGACCACGCTTCGGAAGGAAATCATTTTGATTCATAAGACAATGGCCTTGAGGAAGGAGAGAAAGCAACTAAAGAGCGGCCAAAACATCCAAAAAAACCAAGGAATTCAAAAATCAGAGAAAGGGACAGGCCATTAATCTTTGGAGAAGGAATCTCTATGGCTCAAGCGGCCCTCACGGAGAGCACGGTGTTAGTTGGAAGGGTGAGAGGCTGAAATTACTCCCTGATATGCCTTTTAAAGTGGACAGTGGAAATTTGGGTGAATCTCCTCATACATCTCCCAGGTATCCTCTCGCTTTCCAGGGGCTGGTTTGCTTTGATTTTCACTCATCCGGACCAGGTAGATTGGGTCCTCACGCGGTACTAACACATCGAGATGACACCAGTGCTATTGAAGCGATGGTCGTCAATGTTTGACCCAGAAAAGGAAAATAATTGAGCGGGGCCAATCTGGGTCTGATTCCTGCTCTCCCGTTACAATTTTGGGGGGAAGAAATCTTCAAGGTAATAGGATATGATTTGGGTGTCTATCTAGATCATGATAGAACCTACCAAGACACAGGATGCCTAGCATTGGCACGTATTCTAGTGCATCTAGATATCAGAGAAGGTCTGGTAGAGAGCTACCTGCTTCAGATGGGCGACATCACTCGGAAGCAAATTCTAGATTACGAAGGCATTCCCTTCCGTTGCTGCAAATGTCATGAAGTGGGGCATTTATACAAAGGTTGTCCAAGAATTTCAGGGCATAATCAGATCCCAGCCAAAGTGTTGGTCTCAGCCTCCACTCAAACTCTGGATTCAGATTTCGATTCTCAATTCGACCTCCAAGAAAGTACTATGCCCTCTAGTCTGACTCCACAGCAGGCCATAGCTCACCATTTCGCAAGGGAATCAAATCAACCCCCTGAAAAATCCAGATCCTGGGACACGGATTTCGCGGGTACTCCCTTCTCCACTCTTCCTCTTTTTTCTCATTTTATTGAAGGTTCAATAAATGTATCATCTTATTTGAACTGTGTCGTCTCTCAAGCTGAAGTTAATAAGTTATGTTCATCGGTTTGTCCTATTCCCGTTGTGCCTCCCGCACTGTCCTCCCCCATTCCCCAACCCTCTGTGGATAGGACCACCTACTCACTCGATGATCGCCCACTATCAAGTGGGCCTCATCGATATTTCCTCAGATCCCTTCCTATTGCTCCCTCTTCAGTCTTAGGCCTGGACCTTGACCCCCCTCCTTAGATTATTCTCAAGCCTCTGAGAGGTTGTCAATCAAAAATTTCTAAGGCTATTAGAAGGGCTAGTGCTGAAGTAGCCTCCGGGGTCCAATCCCTAATCGACTGGGTTCTTAGAGAAAATAGCAACACTCACTCCTCTCCCCCGTGATCTGTCTTTCCTTTAATTGTAGGGGTCTAGCCAACCTTGACAAAAAGCTAGCTCTCAAGAGGCTCTGTCTGTCTGAAAAGTTGGATGCTATTTTCCTTCAAGAAACTCTGGGGGAAGGTCACCAGATAAATAAGCTTCACTTAAGTTTTCTCCCAACATGGGATTTTCATTTTTTGGATGTGAAGGGTCACTCTAGTGGCTGCGCCTTGGGGTTTAACACTCGTTCTACAAAAATCCTCAACTTTTGGGGAGGAGAAGGTTTTCTTGGTGTAGATATCTGGTCTATGGAGCTCGGCAGACCATTTAGGATCATCAACATCTATGGCCCTTTCCAGAACAGAGAATTCTTCTAGAACAGAATCATGGAGGCTAATTTTATGAATCAAGATAATATCATTATTGGTGGAGATTTAAATTTCTCCATCGAATTAGCGGAATCCTGGGGTTTCAGGGGTCAAAGTGATCATCTCACAGCCTTTTTTGAAAACTTGTTGGATTCTCACGAATTTCTAAATATTGACCCTGTTAAACTCAAGCCAACTTGGAGGAATCGCAAATTGGGGGTAGATGCCCTTGCTAGAATATTGGATCGATTCTTGATCAAAGCCCCTCTTATGGCAAGTTTAATTCTCTTTCATCAATGGGTGGGGAGTGGTGGGATCTCTGATCACTCTCCTATATTTCTGGAGCTCAAGGGTAATCTTTCTAAACCCTCTTCACCTTTTAAATTTAACTCCTCCTAGTTGCTGGAGCCGAGTTTCAGGAACTTGGTCTTGGCCACTTGGATCCATTGCTCCCAGAATGAAACCTCCTCCCCATGGGATCTCTTTGCAAAAAATATAGCAATTCTAAAAGGCAAAACAATAACCTGGGCCAAATTAAAACAAAGAAAAGAAGATGAATATCTTCAAAGAATTGAAAAGGCTCTACTAGCCTTCGAAGAATCAACTCCCACAGGATCAAACTTGACAGAACAAAAGTTACAACTGATTCAGCTGGAAACTGACAGAATAAACCTTCTTCCCTTAAAAGAAGAAACCTGGTGGCTCAAGAACAAAGCAATCTGGCTCAATGTAGGTGATGAAAATTCAAAGTTCTTTCAACAATATGCAAGGGGTCGGAAAGTCATTAACTCAATCTAGGAATTACAAGACTTGGAAGGAAGGAAAGCAGAAAATTTTGAACAATTGGCTGACATGGGGATTAGAAATTACTCTAATATCTACAAAGCCCCCATTGGAATAACCCTTCCAAGCATCATTCGCACTGTTGAAGCTCTACCCAGATTCATCGAGCTGGAGGAAATTGAAGAACTAAACTCTCAAGTTACTAGAGAAGAGCTTGAAGCTATGCTGAAGTGCTTTCATAAGGATAAGAGCCCGGGTCCTGATGGGTGGCCGATTGAATTCTTCAATTCCTTTTTAGATTTAATTGGAGATGATCTCATCCAGACCATTGCAGAAAGCCGAAATTCTGGCAGAATTTTGGAGGCCTTCAACTCGACTTTCCTGGCCCTTATACCCAAATCTGATAACCCTTCCTCTTTTGAAGATTACAGACCCATATCCCTCTACAATAGCATTTACAAAATCATATCCAAAACAATATCCCTCCGTATTAAACCCTTTCTCTCCCGAATGATATCCAAGGAACAATTTGCCTTTCTCAGCCATCGCCAAATCCATGAAGCAATTGGTACTGCTCAAGAAGCTCTTCACTCGATTAAGAAGCTCCATAAAAAGTTTGTCATCCTAAAAATTGATCTTTCCAAAGCCTTTGATCGTACCTATTGGTCCTACCTCAGGATAACTCTCACTCACATTGGCTTCCCCTTTGCTTTCATCAATTGGATCATGGGTTGTCTTACTTCAGTCTCCTTTAGTATTCTCATCAATGGAGTGGCTTCGGGTTTCTTTCATGCTGAACGAGGCCTTAGGCGGGGATGTCCTCTCTCCCTATTGTTCTTTCTCCTCATCATGGAAGGCTTCAGCAAACTAATAACAAAAGGCAGAGAGGAAGGCTCTTTGGCTGGAGTCAGGCTCTCGGTATGTCCTCTATAACCCATCTTTTATTTGTTGATGATGTTCTGATTTTTTTAAATGGATATTTTCAAGACTCATATGCTTTCAAGACTATTCTAGATATTTTTTGTATAGCTACAGGCATGTAGCCAAATATTGCAAAATCTAATATTATCATAGTTTCTTGCCAGCTGAATGAAGAAAGATTAGCTAGACCAATTTTTTGAATATGAGCGTCAAGATCTGGATGATGATCTTAAATATTTGGGTTTTAGATTGAAATCAAATGGTTATCGCATAGCAGATTGGACTTGGCTTATAGCCAAGATTGAAAGCGTAATCGATATTTGGCAATAGAGATGGCTTTCTAGAGCAAGTAGGCTAACTCTCCTCAAGTTGGTCCTACAAGCTATTTTGGTTTAGTGGATGTCGCTGGCCTGGATTCCCAAAGGCATTTTAAAAATAATTCAACAATTATGTTGTCGCTTCCTTTGGCACAGACAAATTCTAGGGAGAAATTTTGCTTGGGTCCATTGGGACAGCATTGACAAACCCAAAAAACTGGGGGGTTGGGGCATAAAAAATTTGCATTTATTCGTTGAGGCTTTGGCTGCAAAACTGGGTTGGCAACTTATTAATTCCAGAAGTCTTTGGCAGGAAATCACTTATCATAAGTACATATATCCGCTCTCAATTCTGGAATGGATCCGTAGACCTTCAGTTCCAAATGCTGGATCCTACATAATTTGGAAAGCATTATCTCAGTCTATCTCTTTGATCAAGCGTGGTCTAGCTTGGAAAGTTGGCAATGGAGTTCAAGTGAGGATTGGTTTGGACGTGTGGAGTGGATGTGGGAATGGCCACATTCTCCCCCTTCCTCTTTGCAATTTCCTTCAAGACCCAGGCATCACCCACTTATCACATATAGCAGATGATATTCAGGACAGGTGGAAAAACCAGACCAGGAAGGACCACAGAACGCTCAACATTTTGGCAATTTGGGTCGATGATTGGCAGAGATTCATAGGCTCATTAGAGGAGGCCAATGTGCGTATAAACGACAATCAAGATGTCCTCATCTGGGCATTGGATCCCCAAGGCAGATACTCCCCCAAATCAAGTTATGTTTATACAATGGCAGCCAGACACACAGGTGATTTCTCTTGGTGGTGGAGTCATATCTGGAAATTAAAGGCCCCTCCCAAATCTAGGCTTTTCATGTGGTGCATTTTAACAAACAAGGTTCCCATTGAACTAATGTTGAGGCATCGTGCAAACTGCGGGCCTTTTAGATGTTGTCTATGTAAGATGCAGGAGGAAGATATTTTTCATCTCTTCTTTACCTGTTCTGCCTAGAAAGCCTTCTGGCAAAGGATCCTCACTTCACTAAATCTACATATTGATTGGTCGGGACGAGATATTGAAGAGGCTTGGCAAAGATGGTGGATAAAAACCAACTCTCAGAAAACTAGATGCCTTCCACTGCTAATTTGCTGGGGAATCTAGCTTAACAAGAACAAATCCATTTTCAAGAATGGAAAAATAGATTTGGACTCCTCCAGTATTTCGTTGTTGGCTTTATACAATTCGCTCCCAGAGGACCAGGACATCCGACCCCCTCGGATCATTACCCAGGAATCCATAGACATAAACTCCCCCTGGGGTTATTTTGACGGCTCAGCACAAGCTGAAGGCTGTGGTGGAGGGGCAGTGTTGCATATGGATAATATAGTGTCTTATAAAATCCAGGTCGGCCTTGGCAGAGGCACCAACAACTATGCTGAATTGAGCAGTCTAAAATACCTTCTCCTTTTTGCAAAAGAACAAAATTGCCAACAACTTCAGATATTCGGAGACTCACAACTCATAATTAACTGGACAAATGAAGTTAATCATTGTCACTTACACACACTTAGAGATATTCTGACTGATATCCTTTCTCTAAAGTCCCAATTTGATTCATTTGCATGCTCACATATATACAAGGAAAGGAATGAGATCGTTGATCGTTTATCCAAAGAGGCAGCGCAGCTGAACAGAGGTCAATGGCAGATACAGGAATACAGGGGCAACAGTTTCTATAGTTACTATCATCGTCCTTTTATGGACATGATTGGTTCCTATCAAAATGATCACTAGATCATTTAGCAGCTCTTCTTTTACTTTCTCCTTCTATGTATATAAATTACCAGTTTTCAATATATTTTTGGACAAAACTCATATTCTCATAAACTTACTGGACTTCTCAGAAGTTTATTATCAGTAAGCATCATAATAGTTTTTGTAAAGTTTATAATAGCTCTAAACAATACTCCCTTTTTGCTGACAGCAGTTCATATCTACAATATCATACAACATGTAATTTTCTTATCTTTTTAATGAAAACTACGCTCTTTCCAAGGAAAAAAACATAAAAATAATAATAATAATAATAATAAAATTATAAACACACACACACACACATATACTAAAAACAACATAAAAATAATAATAATAATAAAACTAAAAATATTTAAAAAAACAAAAATTAAAAAACAAAAAAAAAAACAAAAAACAAAACAAAACAAAACATTTAAAAAAAGATTTTAACACAATTAATAATTCAAAAAAAATAAAATTAGGCCCGGGCAGCTACCCCCCCGCCCAAGGGATCGCAAGGCGAATAGACTTCCCTCGCCCAGCTCCCCGTCAACCCAGGGCCAAGCCCCACGGCCCCCCCAGCCAGGGCCAAGCACTGTGGACCCATGGGCGAGCGAGCGGGAGGGCAACTACCTTGGCCCAATTCCAAAAAAAAATCAGTTTTTTAATTTAATTTTTCATTTTTCATTTTATTTTTTCTCTTGTTTTTTAACTTAATTTAGATAGAGATAGATAGTATGACCAAAATAACAATTAAATGCAGTAGATGCAATGGCTAAATCACAAGAAATATAAAATAAATAATTAAATATATAAACAAAACATTAGAAAATAATTTTAATTTTTGATTATTTTTATTTTCTAATGTTTTGTTTATATACTTTATTATTTATTTTAATTATTCATTTCGCTATACTATCCCTTATTCTCTGGATGATGAAGTAGAATTTTGTTTATATACTTTATTATTTATTTTAATTGTTCATTTGGTCAAACTATGCATCTTTGTTTGGATCACTGTTTGAAACACATCAATGTGTTTCAAACCACCTACTGTAAACGAAATTGTGCTTCATCATCCAGACAAAGAGGGATAGTTTGACCAAATGAACAATTAAAATAAATAATAAAGTATATAAACAAAACGTTAGAAAATAAAAATTTCCAAATTTTAAAATTATTTTCTACTGTTTTGTTTATATAGTTAATTATTTATTTTATATTTCTTGTGATTTAGGCATTGCATCTAATGTATTTAATTGTTCCTTTGGTCATACTATCTATCTCTATATTTTATTTTCAATTTGTTTATATTTTAATGTTTTAATTTGAAGAAAAAAAATGCATTAATTTTAATTTTTTTAGTTTTTGTTGTTATTTTGTTTTTTAATTTTTTTTTTCAACTTTTTTTTTAAATATAACTGTATTTTATATTTTTTTAACATTTTTTTTTGTTATTTTTACTTTAACTCTTAATAAAAAAATTGGAAAAAAAAATTAAAATGTGATAATTTTTAACATAAAATTCAAAAAAAAATTAAAAAAAAATATCTTAAAATTTGTTGTTTTTTCAACTTTTTATTCCAATTTCTTTAAAAAAACACTTGTTGTTTTTAGCTCTCTATATTTTTTTATAAATTTAATTTGTTTAAACATTTTTTAATGTTTCTTTTTAGATTTTTTTTAAATGTTTTTTAATGTTTTTTTTAATAATTTTTAATTTATTTTTTTAATGTTTTTTATTTCTTTATTTTTATTTTATTGTTTTTTTTTCAATTTATTTTTTTATAAGTTTAATTGTTTTAAATGCTTTTTTTATTTATTTCTTTTTAAAAAATATTGTTTTTATTGTGTTTTTTATTTTATTTTTATCTTATCAAATTTATTTATTTATTTTTAATGTTTTTTTGGTCAATTTTTTAAATTTTTTTCTTAAATTATGTTTATTTGAAAGAAAAAAAATATAGGTTTTTTAATCTTTTATAAGTTAATTGTGTTTTTTTGGTTTGATATTTTGTTGTCTTTTTTAATATATTTTTATATTGTATTTTTTTCATGTTTTTTTTGTTTTAATATATATGTTTATTTAGTTATTATTAATTTTTTAATTTTGTGTGGTTTTTTTTCTTTCTATTTTTTCAATATTTTCATATTCTTAATATATTTTATTGGATATATGTGTCAAAATAAAAAGTATGTAGAAGTAATAAGTCTAAGTCTAGGAGAACACTTTTTTGTTGATGGAGTACTTCTTTGCGGTCAATAAGTTTGTGGAAACTATAAAAAAGAATTGAGTAATCTTCAATATATTTATTAGTTTAGATTTATTAAATTCAAAAGAAATATAATTTTAAAAGAACTTAATATTTGATAGAAATAAAAATGATCTCTTTCTAAATGAATTAAAAACTAATTTGCTTCCTTTATCTAGTATAGACAATATAGAAGACCTCTATCATAATTTTACTACAACCCTCTCATATTTTATTAACAAGTTCTCAATTGAAGTTTCAAATAGTAAAAGAAATAGCAAAACCAATCCATGGTATGACAAAGATTGTAAAAGTGCGATGAGAGCAATTAAGGACGTTGTTGATGAATCTCTTAAAATGGACAAGATAAAAATATACAAAGCCCTAAGTAAAAGGAAAAAGAGCCAATACATTCGTCAAAGACAGGAGAATCTCTTACACCTCTCTAAGGTAGCTCCTAAGAAATTTTGGAGGCAGATTCTGACTAGGAAGACTAAATATAATAATAAAATTGCTCTTCACGATTGGAATTCCTATCTTAAAAAGCTTTATGAATCTCCAAATGCCATGGAGAATTTGGAAACCCTGCTCACAATGAAAGAAGTTTTCTCTTTAGAAGACATTAAGTTTGGGGTTAATCGCCTTGCTAATGGGAAAGCTAAGGACATTGAAGGTTACTAGGCAGAAATCTTAAAAATTGGAGGTCCTATCCTCAACCCCCACATCCACAAGCTTTTCAATCAAGCAGTCAAGCAAGGGTTCCCTAAACCTTGCACTAAGAGCCTCATTATCCCTATTTTTAAAAGTGGGGATACAAATAACCCCTCTAATTATCGGACAATTATGATTAGCCCTCTCTTAACCAAGTTATATGGTAGTATTTTGGAAAATAAGTTATGCATATGGCTTGAAAGTGAAGGTAAGTGGGCTAAAGGCAGGTTTCAGAAGGCATCACTCAACAACATACCACCTCGTTACGCTTAGGATCATTGCGGAGGAATGTCGTAATGATAAATCCAATTTATTTTGTTGCTTTGTGGACTTTAGAAAGGCTTTCGATACGTTTCCTAGATACAACCTTTGGAATAGATTAGAAGAGCTAAAGGTTCCTCTCGAGTTGAGAGCTGCTGCTATAAGGTTATGCGAGAATGTAATTGCCAAACTAAAGAGCAATGAGGGGTGGTCGAAAGATATTAAGTGTAACATCAGAGTTAAACAAGGTTGCCCCCTCTCCCCTACCCTATTTGGCATTTACATCGATAAGCTCGAAGGCTATTTAGAGGAAGCAAGATGTGATGGCACGATCTTAGCTGGGATAGTCGTCATCATTCTTCTCTATGCTGACGATATTTCTCTTTTTGCAAGGTGCCCATCTAATAACAATGTAAACTTTGAAACGGGAACTATAAACTCAAAACGGGAACTCTAGCCAAAAAACCCCCAAAAAACATCAAAAACAGTGCTCAAAACGAAAAGTGTGTATACTGGAACGATGTTTTTATTTTTTAGGCGTCAATTTTGAACATGTTTTAAAATTGGCAGTGACTACAGAATTTACTATGAAATTTTCGTGCAAAATATAGCTTCAAAATGAAACTGATGACACTGGAACAATGATTTATTTTTTAGGGTCAATTTTCAGTATTTAAAAAAAATGCTAATAAAACCAAATTTCTATGTGTCAAACAAAGTTGTTTATGCGGGAAAAAACACACTAATGTTTTTGGCAGAATATCATTTTTCTTTCCTAAGTATAAATTTAACATGTTTTCAACCATAACATGCTAGATACAAAAAAAATTGAAATTTTTTCAACTATAAAATAAAATAAAAAACCATGACATTATGAACAAATTACATCACTAAATGCATTCAAAAGTCATTATTTATATATTGAATAAAACATATTTTATATCTCTAATTTAATATTGCATTGTAGATATTTTAAACAATAAAATTTATCATAACTAAGACATATAATCCAACAACATAAAAATGCCTCATAACTTCTCATTTAACACCATATGGAAAACATTAATTTTATTTGAAGATACGATGCATACATCAGTTATATAAACTGTCTTAAACAACTATTCAAAATCACTCATGTTTTCTGGCACACCATCAGAATTCACATCTTCAGATGAGTGACTGGATGCTGACGAAGATGTTCCATATTCTTCTCTTTCATCAACTAGTGCCCCATCTGAGTCCACATGCATGCCCAACATTTCAGGTTTCAAAATTCTTCTAGATCTACGACTGGTTTCAGGTGACTCCCATGTTAACATTGTTCCTTCTGGTAACAACCTTTTCAGAATCTCTATCGTCTTGAAGCGAAGAGTTCCTCTCTTTGTTAAATTGAAGTCATAAACAAGTATGTCTACATCCTCCAATTTTAATATGTCTGTGCGGCGGCGATTTACATTTGTACCCTTTCTTTTTCTTTTTCCGCCATTTTTTTTGTCAACTACCATCTCTGGCTTATACACACCATTGAATGGGTGTGTATTTGTGGCATACCAATGTACTTCAACACTTGTAACATCCTCATTTTCTGTAAAGACCTTTATAACTTTAGCAACCCAAAATGGATAGCCATTGGGATCTCCATCTGCTAGCACTGCAATCATGCAACCCTCCTTAATATCCTGTACTGAACCCCTATAAAGGTCTTCCATGGCTTCACGTTGTGCACGAGATCTTCTGGAACCAATATACATCTCTCTTTCCTCTGCCTGTGAAGAATTAATAATACCTTGAGATTGTTGCTGTTCAACAATGTTTACTTCCTCATGTTCATTCGACACATTATGTGGCCAAATAAATGGATTTTTCAAAGGTATATCTTCATTTATTGTTGTCGAAATGATATCACTTTGATTATTGAAAAACGACTCCCACCAAACTGAATCAGCAATGTCAAAGTACTCATATGTATATCTAATACATTTTTTAATTTCTTCCAGGCAATCAAAATAATTTATAGCCCTGTTCTGTCTACGTGCATTCTGAACTTCACCAACTGATTGTAATAACAATATTTTTGATGCAAATATTGGATGATCTGGAATGAACTTCAAAAATTGCAATCCTGATGACGGTGCCCATTCTGTAGTAGTTGAATACTTCTTGCCCCATATTAGTGTTTTCCCATCAATTTTTTTGATACGAAATTGATGTTGGAAGCTAATGTCATTAAGTTGTTCAATTCATCTCCCCTCACCATATGATCCCAGAATAAACCTTCGCATGTCAATAGTTTCTTCCAACACATCAAAAGTAGGCTCTGGCATGTATGATTTCTTAATACATTCAATTAGTGATGGCAAGCTACCAACTTCCTTCCTCCTCAATATGACTGAAAAACGGTTGAACATCTGATCAATATGGTCATGAGTGTGCCCAACAAGAAGGAAACCAACCTTTACCTTCTGAAAAATTCCCAATTCAACAAGCATGTTTAGATATCCAAAAACAACCTGATTTTTGTTTTCACGGCAAGTGTTGTCCAATTGTAGATACAAAACTTCAGGAAGATTACCAGACCAATGAGAAATCACATCATGAATTATAGTTATGGTCAGATTTGCATCATTATGAATATTTGGAGCTGTGAAGTACACCCTTGGCAACATTTTCCCATTGAAGACCATACAACCGACCAAGTGAAATTGAATAAAGTTTTCCTCCTGTAAATTTTTGGGTGTGCGAACAAAATGTGGTAAAAGTGTTTTCTTCTGGTCCATACCATCAATTATCAAACCCAAATATTTATTCGAATTATCATAGCACTTTTTTCGATGCTTGTACAACTTCTTCCTTTCGTTTGTTTGTTGTTCGCGATGCTCCTGAAGTTGTTTGACAATTAAATCTACACAACATAAAAGAGATTCATTAAGAAATATGTTTTCATAGTTGATGACTATACAATTTTAAAAGTTAAAGTTATAAACGCTTACCTCTTTCTGAGCCTTCACTTTTGTCCCTTTTTTATTTAAGAGAAGCACATGTACTGCAAATCCCCATCCTTGTCTTCTTAGGAATACGGACATTGTTGAATTATTTCTTCCATACCTTCACAAAATATTGATATGTAATAAACTGGCCATGTCCCTCAGCACCTTCTGCATATTCTTTGTATAAGTTGTAGATTTCTCGTCTTGAAAAATTATCTGGAATATGTATTGTCTCTCCATTTGGCATACACTCTCCATGCTTTGAAAAGAAATCTTTCATCCATGACATTGCAGTATTTGATAATGGACCAAATGTTAGAAAATTATATATTACGGAGCAATGGAACACATAAAATATTGCAGAAATATAAACACAAAAAACGCACAAAACAAGAGAGACACAGATATACGTGGTTCACCCAGTTTGGGCTACGTCCACCCCGAACAGCCAGTCCTTCCTTTCTATTATCCAGCAAAATGAAGAGATACAACCTACAACAAAACCGCTGTAATATCCTCTGTTTTCTCTCACAGTCTCACCTCTATGTTTCTCGCTCACCGAATACACATCTATATCACAGCCTCAAATACAATGCCCTCGTATAAAGAGAGGGGTTGCCTTCTAGGGAAAAAAAAAACTCTAAACTAAACATAAGTTCTACCGTCAGATCATCTGCCTAATGAACGGCCCAGATTGACTAGAAATTACTATACTTTTACAAGGCAATTTTACAGCTGTTTTTAGCTTTGGGGGCGCTGCCCCCGAAACCCCCCGCCAGGGGGGGGCTCCCAAAAGTCGTTGTCGCCCCCCCTGGACCCCCCACGGCAGCGATTATTTTACGGGCGGCGTTGCCGCCCCATTTTGAACTGGGGTCCAATATGCCGGTACTATAGAAGATAATCAAGCTCCACACCCAACAATCTCCCACTTGGAGACTAATTGTAGCAACTCCACCGCTGCTCCATTTGCTGGAAAATGACTCCTCTTTGGACCTGGCTATCTCTCATCTTCATCGTCATCCTTGAAGACCAACTGAAACTGAGAATATTCTCAGTTTCTCCCTGGTTACAACTTTTGTTAGCATATCTGCAGGATTCTGGCTAGTGTGTATCTTTTCCAGCTTCAACTCTCCATCTTCCAACACTGATCGTATGAAATGGTACTTGAGCTGTATGTGTTTAGTCCTGGAATGAAATGCTGAGTTCTTTGCAAGATGAATGGCACTTTGGCTATCACTGTATAACATGCCCATATCATGCTCCTTACCCAATTCACCCATAAACCTTTGTAACCAAATCATTTCTTTACTAGCCTCTGTAGCAGCAACATACTCTGCTTCTGTTGTTGAAAGTGCAACAACACTTTGGATTTTTGAAACCCAACTGACAGCTGTTCCTCCAATAGTAAATACATATCCTGTAGTGCTCCTCCTGTTATCTCTGTCCCCTGCCATATCTGCATCAACATATCCTTGTAGGGAGATGTTTGAACCACCAAAGCATAATGCTTGATTTGTGGTACCTTTCAAATATCTGAGAATCCATTTCACAGCCATCCCATGTTCCTTTCCTGGATTGTTAATGTACCTGCTTACAACTCCCACTGCATGTGCAATATCAGGCCTTGTGCAGACCATTGCATACATTAAGCTTCCAACTGTTGATGCATATGGAACTTTAGACATATAATCCATGTCTTCTTGGGTCTTTGGGCACATTTCCTTGCTAAGTTTGAAATGGCTAGCAAAAGGTGTACTAACTGGTTTTGCATTGTGCATGTTAAATCTTTTCAACACCTTTTGTATGTACTCATTCTGAGACAATGTTAATTTACGATTTTTCCTGTCTCTAGTTATTCTCATACCAAGGATTTGTTTTGCAGCTCCCAAATCCTTCATTGCAAATGAATTTGCCAATTTTCTTTTGAGCACATTTATTTCCTGCATGTTAGATCCTGCAACAAGCATGTCATCTACATACAATAACAATATAATATAGCTGCCATCATTTTGCTTTTTCAGATAAACACAATGATCAGAGTGACATCTAGTATAACCTTGTTCAGACATAAACTTGTCAAATTTTAGATACCACTGCCTTGGAGCCTGTTTTAAACCATACAAGCTCTTCTTCAACCTGCACACAAGTTTCTCCTTCCCTTTCACCTCATATCCTTGTGGTTGTTGCATATATATCTCTTCCTCCAAATCCCCATGGAGAAAGGCGGTCTTTACATCTAACTGCTCAAGATGCAAATCTTCAGCTGCTACAAGACTTAAAATAGTTCTGATTGAAGTCATTTTAACAACAGGAGAAAATATTTCATCAAAATCAATACCTTTCTTCTGTGCAAACCCCTTCACCACAAGTCTAGCTTTGTACCTTTGCTTTCCTCCATCTTCTTCCTTCAGCCTGTAAACCCATTTATTCTTCAATGTAGTTTTTCCTGCAGGAAACCTGACTAAATCCCAAGTCTGGTTATGCATTAAGGAGTCCATCTCTTCTTCCATGGCTACCTCCCACTTCTTCTTGCTTTCAACCTGCATTTCTTCTTCATAACATTCAGGTTCACCGGAATCAGTCAACAATAAATAATATAATGAAGGAGAGTATCGTTCAGGAGTCTACTTGTCCTGGTAGATCTTCTAACACCACTTTCAGGTGTTTGGGGTGCCTGTTGTTGTTGTGATAGTTGTTGTTGTTGTGGTTGTTGATTATTATTATTTTCAGGCACCTTTACTTTTTCAGTAATTTCATCAAGAACTGCGTATTCCTTGTTTCCTTTTTCTTGTTTCTTTTCCTGCAACTGATTCTTATACAAGACCTTTTCATTGAATATTACATCTCTGCTCCTAATGATTTTGTGATTTTCATAATCATATAAGCGATAACCAAAATCATTAACACCATATCCAATAAAGGTACATTTCTTTGACTTTGCCTCAAGCTTTGTTCTATTTTCTTTATCAATATGGACAAAGGCCTCACAACCAAAAGGTTTTAAAATAGAGTAGTTTACCTTTTTCCTGTCCATGCTTCCTCTGGAACACCACCATCCAAGGAACTTGAAGGCCCTCTGTTTATTAGATAAACAGCAGTATCTACAGCATCTACCCAAAACTGTAAAGGCAATCCTGCATGCAATCTCATGCACCTTGCACGCTCCATGATTGTTCTGTTCATCCTTTCTGACACACCATTTTCTTGTGGTGTTCTTGGAACTGTCTTCTCTCTACGAATTCCATGCTCTGAACAGTACCTATCAAACTCTTTGCTGCAATATTCACCTCCATTGTCTGATCTAAGACACTTCAATTTCTTTCCTGTCTCAATCTCAACCAAAGCTTTCCATTTCTTGAAAGTATCAAATACATCAGATTTATTCTTAATACAATAAATCCAAGTTTTTCTAGTTGCATCATCAATAAAAGTAACATAATAACGAGAGCCACCGAGAGATGATACCTGAGCAGGTCCCCATACGTCTGTATGCACAAGCTCTAATTTTTCGTTCTTCTTTTCTTTTCCAACTCTGAGAAATCTGACTCTCTTCTGTTTTCCATAAATGCAGTTCTCACAGAAGTCCAAATCAACATTCTTCAAACCCGGCAACAAATTCCTTGAGTGAATAATCTTCATCCCCTTTTCACTCATGTGTCCGAGCCTATGATGCCATAATGCTGCATCTGCTCCTCTGGAAGTTAAAGCATTAACAGAGTTAGAAATACCATTGCATAAATACAATGTACCAACCTTTTCGCCTTTTGCTATTACTAGGGATCCTTTAGTGACCTTCCAAGATTTATCTGTGAAAGTTGTCACACAACCTTCACCGCCTAACTGCCCTGTTGAAATCAGATTTTTCTTTAGATCTGGAACATGCCTTACCTCCTTTAATAGCCATTGGTTTCCATTCTGCTGTTTTACAAGAACCTTACCCATTCCAACGATTTTACAGGGTTTATCATCACCTAGACGAACTTGTCCAAAATCTCCTTGAACATAGTCATGAAAGTATTTCTTATCAGGTGTGGCATGGAATGAAGCCCCTGAATCTACCACCCAGGAATCAGTAATATTTTCGAAAGAAAGAATCAAAGCATCTTGTAACACCTCACCTGTCACATTTGCTTCATGATTGTTTTCTTGTTGTGCATCTCCTTCTTTTCCCTTCCGAGATCTACAGTCTTTCTTTAGGTGTCCTTTCTTTCCACATTTCCAGCACACTATCCCCGATTTAGACTTGGATCTGCCTTTCCTTGATTTACTGCGACATCCTGAGCTCTTTCCTCTTTCCATTTTTCTTCCTCTAGACTCTGCACTCAAAGCATTTCCCGATGTCTCACCGGAGCTTTTCCGTCGCATTTCCTCGCTAAGGATAGCACCGACAACATCATCAAACTTTAAAGTACTAGATCCAGAAACGGAGTTACTAATGGCCATTACCAAACCATTCCAACTTTCTCGTAATGAGCACAAGAATAACAGAGCTCTAACTTCATCATCAAAGTTTACCCCTACAGAACTTAACTAACTTGTAACTGTATTAAAATCATTTAAATGGTTTGCAACAGATCCACCTTCCGACATATTCATATTAAATAACCGTTTCATAAGAAATACCTTGTTTGAGGCCGAGGGTTTTTCATATAGTTTTGACAATGTCTGCATCAAACCCTCTGTCGTGGTTTCCTTCGAAATGTTGAAGGCGACTAACGCAGCAAGGCACAACCGTATTGTTCCGAGTGCCTTTCTATCGAGAAGGTTCCATTCTTCGTCTTTCATACCCGTCGGCATCTTTGTTTTTCCGCCCAATGGTAGGTATAGATCTTTCTGATACAGATAATCTTCCATCTGCATCTTCCACAGCGAGAAGTTTTGGCCGTTAAATTTCTCGACCCTAAACTTACCATCTTCCGCCATTGCTCCCACTCGAACCAGGAACCCTTCTTTCCTGCGAGTTTATCAGCCAAATAGACCTTCGGCTCTGATACCAGTTGTTAGAAAATTATATATTACGGAGCAATGGAACACATAAAATATTGCAGAAATATAAACACAGAAAACGCACAAAATAAGAGAGACACAGATATACGTGGTTCACCCAGTTTGGGCTACGTCCAACCCGAACAGCCAGTCCTTCCTTTCTATTATCCAGCAAAATGAAGAGATACAACCTACAGCAAAACCGCTGTAATATCCTCTGTTTTCTCTCACAGTCTCACCTCTATGTTTCTCGCTCACCGAATACACATCTATATCACAGCCTCAAATACAATGCCCTCATATAAAGAGAGGGGTTGCCTTCTATGGCAAAAAAAACCCTAAACTAAACATAAGTTCTACCGTCAGATCATCCGCCTAATGAACGGCCCAGATTGACTAGAAATTACTATACTTTTACAAGGCAATTTTACAGCTATTTTTAGCTTCGGGGGCGCTGCCCCCGAAACCCCCCGCCAGGGGGGGCTCCCAAAAGTCATTGCCGCCCCCCCTGGACCCCCCACGGCAGCGATTATTTTACGGGCGGCGTTGCCGCCCCATTTTGAATTGGGGTCCAATATGCCGGTACTATAGAAGATAATCAGGCTCTACACCCAACACCAAACTGTCTTTTATGACGTACTTCTGAATAAAATGTGGGATCATTTTCCAAATTTTCTTGAATTCTCGAGAGACGAAAATTCCCAATCGAATGAAACATTTTGAAACCTTTTCTACAGATAAAAAAAGTCCCAATATGATAATCATAACCTGACAATGTAGATTGCATGCACCCAACTAAATATGAATTTTGCATGCTTTTATTCATTGACAAATATCTCTTCCTGCTTTCTAATGCAAATTTGAAATCCATATGTTTCAAGCAATCTTTTTGGCAACATTCACTTGAAATGAGAGCACTAATAGAACTTCTTCTCGTCAGATATTCTGCTCTACCCCTTGTATAACTAGAACAACTTGCATTGATACGAAAAGGTCTGCTCCTACTCCTTGATACAATGTTTCTTGGCAACATCTCCATCATTTGATCATCATTTGTATAAGGCTTTTCATCATCATTAAGAGGAATGTTATCCACACTATGATCATCCTTGCTTTTCAAATATTGACTTGGAGGATATTCTTCATCTTCTGCTTCTTCAGTGCTACTGTCATAGTCCTTAGAATTCAGACTGAATGGAAAATCTGACTCGATGTTTAATGGATATTCTTCCTCATATGCATTGCCAGTGCTACTCTCATAGTCCATAGAATTAGGACTACGTTGAAAATGTGACTTACTTATTGAAGATGCTACATCCCGTCCTTTGTCACTGCTACCTTTATACTCATTAGAATTAGGACTAAGTGCATCATCCTGTCCTTCATCACTGCTGCTCTCATAGTCCGCAGAATTAGGACTAAGAGGACACAGTGACACTCTATTATTTTGAAATTCATCATCACGCTCTTCATAACTATTGCTCTCATAGTCCGCAGAATTAGGACTAAGTGGACACTGTGGTACTCCAATCTTTTGAATTTCATCATCCCACTCTTCATCACTGCTGCTCTCATAGTCCTTAGAATTTGGACTAACTGGACACCGTGACACTCCATACTTTTGAAAATCAACATCATGCTTTTCATCACTACTGCTCTCATAGTCCTTAGAATTAGGACTAAGTGGACACTTTGACACTCCATACTTTTGAAAATCAACATCATGCTTTTCATCACTACTGCTCTCATAGTCCTTAGAATTAGGACTAAGTGGACACTTTGACACTCCATACTTTTGAAAATCAACATCATGCTTTTCATCACTGCTGCTCTCATAGTCTTCAGAATTAGGACTAAGTGGACACCGTGACACTCCATGCTTTTGAAATTTGCCATCATGCGCTTCAAAACTGCTGCTCTCATAGTCCTCAGAATTAGGACTAAGTGGACACCGTGACACTCCCTTCTTTTGAACTTCACCATTATGCTTTTCAAAACTGCTGCTCTCATAGTCCTCAGAATTAGGACTAAGTGGACACCGTGACACTCCCTTATTTTGAACTTCACCATTATGCTCTTCAAAACTGTTGCTCTCATAGTCCTCGGAATTAGGACTAAGTGGACACCGTGACACTCCATTCTTTTGAACTTCACCATCATGCTCGTCAAAAATGCTGCTCTCATAGTCCTCAAAATTAGGACTAAGTGGACACCGTGACCCTCCATTCTTTTGAACTTCACCATCATGCTCTTCAAAACTGCTACTCTCATAGTCCTCAGAATTAGGACTAAGTGGACATCGTGACACTCTGTTCTTTTGAACTTCACCATCATGCTCTTCATCACTGCGACTTTCATAGTCCTTAGAAGTAGGACTAAGTGGAATCTGTGACTCTTTATTTATTTGAAATTCTCCATCCCCTCTTTCATCAGTGCTGCTGTCATAGTCCTTAGAATCAGGACTAAGTGGAAGAAGTGACTTTCTATTCATAGTGGAAGAATTCCCGCTATGTTCATCAATATGAATAGAGTTGTTACGCGATGCAGAAGTTGATGGTGTATAAATTGAAACTTCACTATCAGAACAATCCATCCCTTTCAAATAGAAGATGTTGAATGATACAAATGGAGAGTCTCCTAAAGATATTATATAGCTTAAAGAATGAAATTTTCCCTCCAAAAATTTTCTCTCCAAAAAATTTCGCGAAAATATTTCCCTCCAAAAAGTTTCGCGAAAATATTTCCCTCCAAAAAATCTGTTAAATTTATTTACCTTTATTACTTTGTTCTACAATTTATTGGAAAATGTAAACTAAATTTTTTTATGAAATCATAATTAAAATTGTACACTACAACTTCTACAATTATTATAATAGTTAAACCATATAATATTCGCTTTCCAATACTACAATATTCACTTTAAAATATTTTAAAATAAATTATCCCACATTCAACCTGTTGTAAAACAAATCAATAATATTCACTTTATAATATTGTAAAACAAATTATCCCATATTAACCGTACAGTAAAACATCCTTGTAACTTCACTTACATATTAAAATTTCATTATCACTATTACTAACATCACATCCAGGCTTTCTGAAAATCGTTGAAAGAGGTCGTGAATTTGTGGAGCAGCTAAATCGTTATCAACAACATAATCAACGAAGAATTCTCGCAATTAAAAGGTAAGTTAAATTTTTTTCTTGAAAACTTTCATATTAAATTAGTTTCATGAAAAATCGTGAGCATGGTGGGCCCGGTCAACCTCATTTTCTTAACACCAGTGGGTGCTCCACACCCCCCCCCCGCCCGCCCGCCCGCCCGCCCGGCCCCTCCAGGCGCCTTAACAGCGCCCCCCCTCACCCGCCTGCCCGACCCCTCCGGGCGCCCTGACAGTCCCCCCTCACCCGCCTGCCCAGCCCGGGCCCCCTCACCCGCCCGGCCCACACACCCCGTCACCCCTCACCCGTCTGCTCGGCTCGGCCCGAGCGCCCTAACCCGCCTGCCCCACCCCTCCGGTCGAACCACCCACGCCCCGCTCACCCGGCCCGGGCGCCCTCACCCGCCCGCCCAAACCCTCCCGGCGCCCTCACCCGGGCACCTCACCCCTTCGGGCGGGCCACCCACCCCCGGGCACCCTCACCTGCACGGCCCACCCACCCCCGGGTGCCCTCACCCGCCTGCCCGCACGGCACGGGCGCCCTGACCCGCCCGCCCGACCCGCCCGCGGGCGCCCTGACCCGCCCGCCCAACCTGCCCCCGCCCGCCCCGACCGGCCCGCCCCACCCGCCCGCGACCGCCACGACCTGCCCACCCGTTCGCCCCACCTGCCCACGGGCGCCCTCACCCGCCCGCCCGCCCCACCCGCCCACCCGCGGGCGCCCTCACCCGCTCGCCCCACCTGCGGGCGCCCTCACCCGCCCGCCCAACCCACCCCCGGGCGCCCTCACCCGCCCACCTCACCCGCCCGCCTCACCCACCCTCTGCCCTCGACCTCACCCGCCCTCCGCCCGCCCGCCTCACCCACCCTCCGCCCTCGGCCTCACCCGCCGTCCGCCCGCCTGCCTCACCCACCCACGGGCGCCCTCACCCGCCCGCCCGCCCGCGGGCGCCCTCACCCGCCCGCCCGCCCCACCCGCGAGCGCCCTCACCCGCCCGCCCGACCCACACCCGGGCACCCTCACCCTCCGGCCCGACCCACACCCGAGCGCCATCAACCGCCCACCCGACCCACCCCCTGGCGCCCTCCGCCCGCCCGCCTCACCAACCCTCCGCCCTCGGCCTCAGCCGCCCTCCGCCCGCTCGCCTCACCCACCCTCCGCCCTCGGCCTCACCCGCCCTCCGCCCGCCCGTCTCACCCGCCCTCCTCACCCGACCGCCCGCCTCACCCGCCCTCCGCCCGCTCGCCTCACCCGCCCTCGTGCAGGCGCCACCCAGGCCGCCCGCGCCCTCGCCCGGCAAGCAGGGCGATTCCGGGAATCGCCCTGCCTGCCGGGCGAGGGCGCTGGCGGCCCGGGTGGCGCCTACACGAAGGCGGGCGCCCTAGTGCAGGCGCCACCCGGGCCGCCCGCGCCCTCGCCCGGCAGGCAGGGCGATTCCCGGAATCGCCCTGCCTGCCGGGCGAGGGCGCGGGTGGCCCGAGTGGCGCTTGCATGAGGTTGGGCGCCCTCGTGCAGGCGCCACCCGGGCCGCCCGCGCCCTCGCCCGGCAGGCAGGGCGATTCCCGGAATCGCCCTGCCTGCCGGGCGAGGGCGCGGGCGGCCCGGGTGGCTCCTGCACGAGGGGCGCCCTCGTGCAGAAGCCACCTGGGTCGCCCGCGCCCTCGCCCGGCAAGCAGGGCGATTCCCGGAATCGCCCTGCCTGCCGGGCGAGGGCGCGGGCGGCCCGGGTGGCGCCTGCACGAGGTTGGGCGCCCTCGTGCAGGCGCCACCCGGGCCGCCCGCGCCCTCACCCGGCAGGGAATCGCCCTGCCTGCCGGGCGAGGGCACGGGCATCCCCGGATGGCGCCTGCACGAGGTTGGGCGCCCTCGTGCAGGTGCCACCCGTGCCGCTCGCGCCCTCGCCCGGCAGGCAGGGCGATTCCCGGAATCGCCCTGCCTGCCGGGCGAGGGCGCGGGCGGCCCGGGTGGCGCCTGCACAAGGGGGGGCGCCTGCACGAGGTTGGGCGCCCTCGTGCAGGCACCACCCGGGCCGCCCGCGCCCTCGCCCGGCAGGCAGGGCGATTCCGGGAATCGCCTTGCTTGCCGGGCGAGGGCACGGGCGGCCCGGGTGGCGCCTGCACGAGGGGGGGCGCTGTAACGCCCTGGCGTTTTGGGCAGGAGCGCACCTTCACCCGACGGGCGACCCGGGTGGGAAACCCGTGGGCGACCCGTGCACGACGAGCAGGCGACCCGGGTGGGCGACCCGTGCACGACGGGCGGGCGCCCCGGGCGCACGACCCGTGCACGGCGAACGAATTAAAGGTTTGGCGAGTTGTGGGTTCAGCGAATGGAAGGCGAGCACGGACGAGCTGCAGCGGACCCGGACGTGGGCACAGCTACCCGAACCGGCAGACAAAGTCATAGTGGAAGCTCGGGCGAGCTGAAACGCTAGTCGACCCGAGGGCGACCCGCACCAAACGGGCGGGCGACCCAAGGGCGACCCACACCCGATGAACGAACCGGCGAACAGAGGCATGACCGCGAGCTGGCAGAGCTGGACATGGACGCGAGCTGGTTTGAACAGAAGTGTGGGCGGTTGGGCGTGTAGACGCGAACGAAAGGAGGACGACCCGGGCGGGCGTCCATCCACACGACGGGCGGACAGGACACGACGGCAACGGTGTGCGACAGCGAGTTGGCAATGCGGCGTAAGGCGGGCGCGACGAACAGCAAACGGTGCGGACGGATGCGACAGTCATACGAGCTGGTTGCGACGAACTTGGGGAGCACTCACAAATTACATATGGAATAATGCGAAGAAGTGCGAAGTTTATAAGGGCGTAGGTCGACCTTGCCTTTAGGCAAAGGCCGACCTGCCCATAAGATAAAAAGGGGCTTCAACGCATTTGTTTTGGGGTCGGCTTGTAAAGTTGACACCCCTCGATGGATGAGTTAGGATGGCTATAAGTAGATGGCGCAGAGAGCTCATTTCGATCAACAAAGCACTTCGCATTCTCTCTTGGGTTCGATCAAGGAACAAGAAGGACGCAGAGTGCGCATTCCTCATGCGCAAAGGTGAATAAGTGCGCAGTTCAAACCGGGATTAGTTTGGAGGTCGAACAGTCACGGTGAAGACGATTTGGTACAAAAATCAATTCGGTTGAGTTCTAAGAGGCTCGGGCGAGCTCACTCTAACCGAAGGCGGTTTGGTATCGAATTGTAAAAGGGCGTTCTTGCCTTCATTGTATGATTCTAAGTGTTGGCCGTGGGTTGCCCAGCACACTTGTTGTATTATTGAAAAGAAATGAAAGTTCATAATATATTTGGGCGAACTCGTTTGGGAGTTGCCCCTCCCATTATAATTATGTGTCAATGTTATGTGTTCGGTTTACATTGCATTTGATTATATTGGTTATGAATGTTTATGAAGTTTTATGCGCTCTACTTGATTAAAGAAGACAAATTAAGTATATAAATGTGTAAGGCGTAGTCTACATGTATGAGTATTACGAAAAAGAAAATACATGGTAGTGCCGCACCCCGCCAGATAACGGTTGAAAGATCACCGTAGACTCAGGGGCGTGACAGGTGGTATCAGAGCTCGGTCTAGAGCTGGTGAGCAGGGTTGCTCACACACTTGAAGTTGGCAGTTGACAAGGTTCTTGCAGGTGACTTGGGGAAGCCGATGAATGGTCGAAACAAGGTCGCAAAAGAAGATGGCCGCTAACTCTCAAGCCGGGTCTAGCCATACAATGAAGGATCCCGTGAAGGATCCTCATCTTGAGTTCATGGGGAAGGTAATTGAAAGGATGGAGACTTTGGAGTCTTCTTGGAACCAAGATGTGGACTCGCTTACTAAAGAACGAGAAGCCATCTCGAAGGTTAGAGAAGAACTTGAAGAACTCCGGACACAAAACGAGGAGCTCAAAGCACAATGTGAGTACAACGATCTTATGTGTACTCGGTTGGAAGGAAGGGTCAAGGAAGTTGAAGAATCAAGAGACCAGGTTCTTGCAGTGATCACGAACTTGAAAGGAACTCTTGACAAGGTAAATAAAAATCTTGATGAAGCCAAGGACGAAATAGCGGTCTTGAAGAGAGCCATGAGGTATAACTCAGGTGGAGGAGTACCTCATGTAAAGGTCAAAGAGCCGGAATCTTATGACGGTACAAGGAGTGCAAAAACTCTTGGTAACTTCTTGTGGGACATGGAGCAGTACTTGGAACGGTTAAGTCTACCTGATGGGGAGACACAAGTCAAGGTGGCCGCTCAATTCCTAACAAATGATGCCAAGATGTGGTGGCGAAGGAGGGTGGATCAGATTATCAATGGAAATGCTGATGACATCACTTCGTGGGAAGACATGAAGAAAGCTTTGCAGAACCATTTCAGTCCTCAGGATGAAACATGGGAAGCAAGGACGAAGATCAAGTTCATCAAACAAACCGGGAGCTTACAAGCATATCAGCGAGAGTTCTCAAGTGCAGCTTTGGAACTTCCCGATATGGCGGAAAGAGACAAGGTGTTCAACTTTATTATTGGGTTGAAGCCTTGGGCACGCAATGAGGTGAAGAGACAAAAGATTAGAACACTTGAGGAGGCATTTGCTGCGGTTGACAGATTGGTGGACCACTATGATGAGACTTCTAATAAGGAAAAGAAGTCCGACAAACCGAAAGACAAGAAGAAGGAGGATACTCCGAAATCAGATGATGGTGCAAAGATGAAGAAGCCTTTGAAGTGTTGGTTATGTGAAGGACCACACACGGTGAAGAATTGCCCATCTAAACCAAAGATAACTGCTGTTACACAACCTGCTGAGGAGGATGACAATGCTTCTGTAGGGATGATGCAGATACTTGGTGCAGCTGCTACTACGGAAGTACCTTCTAGGAGGGATCCAGAAAGGAACAGGTTGGAGTATGTTCAGATGAAGGTTAGTGGAGCCGATGTACTCACTATGGTTGATAGTGGGGCTTCACATAATTTCATGAGTGAAGACACCGCAAGGAGACTTGGGCTGAAATTTGTACCTGTGAAGGCACAAATGAAGACAGTTAATTCTCCTCCGATGGCAATCCTTGGTATGGCCGAAAAAGTGGACACTACACTTGGTGAATGGACCGGGAAGGTGGACTTCACCATAGTGCGGATTGATGATTATGAGGCAGTATTGGGGATGGAGTTCATGAAACAGTTTGAAGCTATGGTTGTACCACATTTGAGGAAACTCTTCATTTATGATGGAAGGGAAGATGTGCCCATTGGTGTTCCAACCATTGGTGTTACAAAACCCGATCATAAGTTAGGAGGAATGCAGATGGAGGATAAGGTAAAGGTAGACAAGCGGTTGTCTACGATGGAGGCAAAGATTGTAGAACAATCTGTGGTCATCCGAGCACTTTCAGATAGCATCTCGGACCTATCGAGAAGGCTAGAGTTGGTGGAGGACGATGATGATGATGATGAGCTATACGTGAGGCCGAACATCCAGAAGGAATATCGGGAAGCATATCTACAAAGGATGGAGGTTGAGGATCCACACAGGTGGATCGAATTGATTAGTGAAGGAGAGCCTCCAGGCTCTTCTCGCTCCACATCTTCTTAGATAACATAGAAGATGGGCTCATTGTTAAGCTCCTCATGGCAGTGAGCCCTCAAACTTGGTTGAGCAGGTATGGCAAAAATAACATGCTGCAGAAAGATGGGGTTTCCATGGACCTGGGCATGGAACCGTGAAGAGGAGTGTTGGCACATGGCTAGGGTGTGTAACACTTGTTATACATGGGCAGTTGGCTCATGGAGTAGTCTTGGTGAAGGGTTCACTAATATGGAATGTTGTCGGGATGACAACGTCTTCAAGTGGACGAGAGTGTAACGCCCTGGCGTTTTGGGCAGGAGCGCACCTTCACCCGACGGGCGACCCGGGTGGGCAACCCGTGGGCGACCCGTGCACGACGGGCAGGCGACCCGAGTGGGCGACCCGCGGGCGACCCGTGCACGATGGGCGGGCGCCCCGGGCGCACGACCCGTGCACGGCGAACGAATTAAAGGTTTGGCGAGCTGTGGGTTCAGCGAACGGAAGGCGAGCACGGACGAGCTGCAGCGAACCCGGACGTGGGCACAGCTACCCGAACCGGCAGACAAAGTCATAGTGGAAGCTCGGGCGAGCTGAAACGCGAGTCGACCCGAGGGCGACCCGCACCAAACGGGCAGGCGACCCAAGGGCGACCCACACCCGATGAACGAACCGGCGAACAGAGGCATGACCGCGAGCTGGCAGAGCTGGACATGGACGCGAGCTAGTTTGAACAGAAGTGTGGGCAGTTGGGCGTGTAGACGCGAACGAAAGGAGGACGACCCGGGCGGGCGTCCATCCACACGACGGGCGGACAAGACACGATGGCAACGGTGTGCGACAGCAAGTTGGCAATGCGGCGTAAGGCGGGCGTGACGAACAGCAAACGGTGCGGACGGATGCGACAATCATACGAGCTGGTTGCGACGAACTTGGGGAGCACTCACAAATTACATATGGAATAATGCGAAGAAGTGCGAAGTTTATAAGGGCGTAGGTCGACCTTGCCTTTAGGCAAAGGCCGACCTGCCCATAAGATAAAAAGGGGCTTCAACACATTTGTTTTGGGGTCGGCTTGTAAAGTTGACACCCCTCGATGGATGAGTTAGCATGGCTATAAGTAGATGGCACAGAGAGCTCATTTCGATCAACAAAGCACTTCGCATTCTCTCTTGGGTTCGATCAAGGAACAAGAAGGACGCAGAATGCGCATTCCTCATGCGCAAAGGTGAATAAGTGCGCAGTTCAAACCGGGGTTAGTTTGGAGGTCGAACAGTCACGGTGAAGACGATTTGGTACAGAAATCAATTCGGTTGAGTTCTAAGAGGCTCGGGCGAGCTCGCTCTAACCGAAGGCGGTTTGGTATCGAATTGTAAAAGGGCGTTCTTGCCTTCATTGTATGATTCTAAGTGTTGGCCGTGGGCTGCCCGGCACACTTGTTGTATTATTGAAAAGAAAGGAAAGTTCATAATATATTTGGGCGAACTCGTTCGGGAGTTGCCCCTCCCATTATAATTATGTGTCAATGTTATGTGTTCAGTTTACATTGCATTTGATTATATTGGTTATGAATGTTTATGAAGTTTTATGCGCTCTACTTGATTAAAGAAGACAAATTAAGTATATAAATGTGTAAGGCGTAGTCTACATGTATGAGTATTACGAAAAAGAAAATACATGGTAGTGCCGCACCCCGCCAGATAACGGTTGAAAGATCACCGTAGACTCAGGGGCGTGACAAGCGCCCTCGTGCAGGCGCCACCCGGGCCGCCCGCGCCCTCGCCCGGCAGGCAGGGTCGCCCTGCCTGCCGGGCGAGGGCGCGGGCAGCCCGGGTGGCACCTGCACGAGGGGGGGCGCCCTCGTGCAGGCGCCACCCGGGCCGCTCGCGCCCTCGCCCGGCAGGCAGGGTGATTCCCGGAATCGCCCTACCTGCCGGGCGAGGGCGCGGGCGACCTGGGTGGTGCCTGCACGAGGGGGGGTGTAAGGCCCTTGAGTCTCGGGCAGGCGTGCACGATGGGTGGGCGCCCTCGTGCACGACGACGGGCGCGTTTTGACACAACGATGGGCGAACCTCCGACACTTGGACGATGAACCGAAGCTGAGGTGCGGTCACCAAAGCTGCGGATAGGCGGACAACCGAGCGACAAAGCAACGTAGTGGGCAGCACAGTTGTGAGGTTGCGGTATGGTTCGACAACATAGGCGGGCACGGCACGACGAGCTGGTGGGCGCAGTTCTGCGGGCGGACGCGGGCACGATCACCCGATGGATGGGTGCGACCTCCCGATAATGCGACAAGCTGCAGAAATGATGCGACGAAACAGCGAGTCGCTTGCAACGAGCTGTGCGGCAATATGGCGAAATGCGCTTGAGCCGAAATGCGGCTAAGTGTGGAACAAGCATATTAAAGCACACAATCACATGATGGCTTATACCACGCGGTGGAGGGCTTACATACGAGCAGGGCCGACATGTTAATATATGGCTACGGGCGTGAACGAAGGATATGGGGGTTCAGCCTTAAGGCTGAACACCCCTCTTCAATGAGCGCATAAAACATATGTTAATAAGAGGCCTGCCCACATATGTGGTTAATTAAAACAAAATATAATATGTGAGGGCTTTATGTAAAATAATGGGGGCAACCGTGAGTGGAGCATCCCCTTAAAAACATAAGAAGAAAAACATATTATATGGAGAAGTACACATGTGTGGATTAATAAGAATTTAATAATGTAATTTAATATATCTACGTGGGCTTATATGTTAATAAGTGGGGTCGGTCATAAGACAAGCAACCCCCTTAAAAACATATGAAGTATGCGTATATATTATGGGAGGATGAGGTTTCATTCTCATCGACTTTCGCTCAAGATCTCTCCTTCGCATAAGGACAAGGAAGTGCGAGGTGACTTGAAGGAATGCGCATTCCTCATGCGCATGAGGAATAAAGGAACTTCGCATATTTTGGAAGCTTGGTTATGTGAAGTAAGGATTCGGTTGAGGGAGTTTTGAACTCGGTTTATGCAGGGCTTAAAGGAGGAGATTTTGTGCACGGGTTGAGCACGCTCCTACCTTGAAGAAGTTAGCATATGCTTTGTAAAGGTTTCTTATACCTTGTTGTAATATTTCTAAGTGTTGGTCGTGGGATTGGCCCGACACACTTGCACACTTGTATTATTGAAAAAGGTTTCATAATATATTCGGGCAGACTTTCAGGAGTTGCCCCTCCCATTCTTCTCGGTTGTTTTGCAATTGTTATTCGGTTAAATTGCATATGATAATGTTAAAGAATGGTTTATGAAGATTGATGAAGATTAATGCTTATGATTATAAGTGAAGACATGTTTATATCGGTTTAAAGTTGATTATATTGGTTAAGGCGTAGTCCATAAACGTTAACTTGTTAAAAAGGGAGCGTTCGGTGGTGCCGCACCCCGCCGGGCACGGTCAAAAAAAATTGCCGTAGACTTGGGGGCGTGACAGGGGGCGCCCTCGTGCAGGCGCCACCCGGGCCGCCCGCGCCCTCGCCCGGCAGGCAGGGCGATTCCCGGAATCGCCCTGCCTGTCGGGCGACTGCGCGGGCGGCCCGGGTGGTGCCTGCACGAGGTTGGGCGCCCTCGTGCAGGCGCCACCCGGGCCGCCCGCGCCCTCGCCCGGCAGGCAGGGCAAGGTTGGGCGCCCCCCCTCGTGCAGGCGCCACCCAGGCCGCCCGCACCCTCGCCTGGCAGGCAGGGCACCCTGCCTGCCGGGCGAGGGCGCGGGCGGCCCGGGTGGCGCCTGCACGAGGGAGGGCGCCCTCGTGCAGGCGCCACCCGGGCCGCCCGCGCCCTCGCCCGGCAGGCAGGGTCGCCCTGCCTGCCGGGCGAGGGCGCGGGCGGCCCGGGTGGCGCCTGCACGAGGTTGCCGCCCGGGTGGCGCCTGCACGAGGTTGGGCGCCCTCGTGCAGGCGCCACCCGGGCCGCCCGCTCCCTCGCCCGGCAGGCAGGTTCGCCCTGCCTGCCGGGCGAGGGCGCGGGCGGCCCGGGTGGCCCCTGCACGAGGGCGCCCGGGCGGAGGGCGATTCGGGTGAAGCGGCCGGGTGGGTGAGGGCGCCGATCGGGGGGGCCGGCGAGGGCACCGGGCCGAGGGCCGGCGAGGGCACCGGCCGAGGGCCGGGTGAAGGCGCCCGGAGGTGTGGGGCGGGCGGGCGGGCGAGGGCGCCTAAAGGGGCGGGGTGGGCGGGTTGGAGCGGGCGGGTGACGGGGTGCGGGGTGTGCGGGTTAAGGGGTGCGAGGTGAGGGGGTGCGGTAGGGAGCTCGGGCGGAGGGGGGTTCGGGTGAGGCAGTCGGGTGGGTGAGGGCGCCGGGCTGGGGGGCGGGCGAGGGCGTCGGGAGGGGTTGAGCGGGTGGGTGAGGGGTGCATGATGGGGTTCAGGGTGGGCGGGTTGGGGGAGAGGTAGGGAGCTCGGGCGGAGGGGGGTTCGGTTGGGGCGGGTGGGTGGGTGAGGGCGCCGGGCGGACGGGCGGGCGAAGGCGCCTGAAGGGGTGAGGGCGCCAGGAGGATTGGAGCGGGCGGAGGGGGGTTCGGATGAGGAGGGCGGGTGGGTGAGGGTGTCGGGCGGGGGCCGGGTGAGGGCGCCCGGAGGGGTGGGGCGGGCGGGTGGGGCGATTGTTGATTAAAATTTATGATATGTTTTCGTTGTTACTTTAAGTTAATATGTTTTTATTATTTACTGATTTATGTGTTTCTATTTTTCAGGAAAATGGCATCAAAGAGAATTTCAGTGAATCTTTCTGGACCAAAGACTCATAAAGGTGCTACTAAAAGAAACATTGGTGAACGAACTCCACCTGAGCTCATGGCTACAAATCTTTCAAGTGCCGCAAGTGATAAGAAGATGATTTCAGACTGGAAGAATTCAAAAGAGGTCAAATTTCCATCAAGAATGTGGTATGTGAAAGAAAGAGAAAGCGCAAATGTCAATATATATCTATATATCGATATATCGAATGATAATGGAATTTTTGAGGTGATGGGAAGAGTCGTAGATATGTGTTCGGTACCGGACACTGAAGTTGTTCACGTACTTACAAAAGCTCCCAAGTCACATGAAAGGGTTAAATACCAACTATCATATTCATTGTATGACACGAGCGAGGTATCTACAAAGTTGTGTAGTCAAATCGTAGATGAGATGACAGAAAACATCGTAAGTATTATTATTTATATTTGTATTTTGTGTTTTTTAAAGTGTCTCACTATATTTTTTAACTTTGTTTTTTATTGACATATGATATTTTGTTTGGCAGAATTTCGTTGAAAGTTGTTCAATTAAGTTGGGAGGCATTCACTTCATTGAGAATGATATCATGAAAGTTGTCAGCATTTTTTACTCAGTGTCAGAAGAAAATATGGAAAAAAGGCAAAATGAAGTAATTGATAATGCTACAAAACTACATCCAAAGAATCAGAAAAAAATGTCTCTGGTGGATAAATCTAGCAAGGGTAAACAAGTTACTTTTGAGAACGATGAAGTTGAAATTGACGATGAAACATATGTTGTCATTACTGAAGATGACATTGGAACTGAGAAGAGCCATAAAAATCCAAAAGTAACAATGCCCAAGAATAACTCTGGTGGGAATGTTATGACCAAGAAAAGTAGAGTTGATGATTTCGAAGCAGTCATTACCAGCAGTCAAGAACCTAGTGAAACTTCAAAAGAAAGCAGAGAAATCATTACACCAGGAGCTGATTTAGAAGATGGCATTATCAAAACAAAACAAAATGTCATTCGAGAGAATTTGACGAAGAGAAACTTAATTGATGGTGGTCGCACATTTCAGCTTAATGTCAGGCAAACCTATAAAACAAGTGAAGGACAATGTCAATATCAAGTTAGAAAGCCACATCATCTGCATGTTCACAACTTGAAGACATTGATGAGGTACAATCCATATGCTCATGTGGTTAGTTATGTGCTTCTTGTTGATCCACTTCAAGTTCCCAACAAAGAAGCATTTGATAAGTCAAAATGTTTTGAATACAATTATTATGTGCTTGGGGGGAACCATTCTGTAGAAGCTCAAAGACAATTGATGGAGGAATATCCTAATAACCCACATTTTGAAACAATGAAATGTATCATTTACGCTGGTTTATCTGATACAGAAGCAAAGTTAGTGGCATGGGATCATAATTCAGATAATGAATATAGGATGTCTATGACTTTCATCCAAAGGGTTAGATTTATTCATAGTGAATTTGAAAAAAAATGTGGTGGGGATAGGACAAAAGTTACTGCAGAGTTCCGAAAGGAATGTTGTATGGAAATAGGATATCAAATTGAAGAGAAAACCAATTCAAAAGGTGGAAAGGGAAACAAACATAGTGATTTATTCAGAGGTGTTGATAACATTTTCCAATTGGCATTTAGAACTGGAGATGTTTGGAGGTTGATTGATGAGATTTTTGGCATGTGGAAAGACATTGCCATTAAAAACCAGAAGGTCAAAAAGTCTAAGCCATTCATATGTGGCAACAGTAAATTAGCTCCTGAAATGAAGCATCTTCCAGACGATATGACTATCACACCTTGGAGGGCGATGCAAGGAGTGAAAGATGAGAAAATTGTCAAAACAATATTATCTCGTGTGAGGTCAGGGGAATTATCATTGGAGGAAATGTCTGAAGAATTTCAAAAGTAAGTTTCTTGAAATATTTTTATTTATTTCTAGATTATAATTATATTTTAAATAAAACATGTTGTTCTTGGTAGTATTTGTTATACATATCATTATATTAAATTTTTGTTACTTTATCTATGCAGTCACAAAGTTTACATGAAAATTCAAGAACAAATGGTTAGATTGTTGAATGAAGATAGTTGGGATGATGTCGTACGCAACTATCCAGATTCAAGTTCTACATCAACATTAAAATCTTTTTATCTTGCATTTAAAAAGGTATCTTGATTTATACATTCATTTTTATTCGCCTGTGTACTATTTTTAATTTATAACTTACACATATATTTGTTGATTTTATAAAAGATGAGGAAGGATGATCATGGAGTGCCAGATAGTTTCAAAACCTTTATCGAAAAGATAAAGATCGAAAGACTGAGGAAGCAACGTATTAAGGATATTCAACTTGATCCAACTCTTAATCATTTCATTTGGAATGGGCTAGACACTATTCAATATCAAGTAATACAAGGTGACTGTGAAGACATTGCTAAACTCGTACCTAAAAGGGATTATGCCCTAGTCATTGCAGATATTTCCCATGGTTTCAATATTCTAAACATTGACTATGATAGTGACCCTTATACTTATCAAGCTTTTAGTAAAGTGGTTGCGGGATTTGTAGAAGTCACGTCATCACCATTATGGAGATTTGTGACATTTCATTCAGACACACAATTGGCAATGATATTGTCAAGCTTCAAGGGGAAAACAAATTCAAGGATGCAGCTTACATAGTAAGACGTTTAAAATGTATATTTGATTAATGTTGAAAAATTTATTTATGTACAAGTTAATTTAACTTTTACTATTTCATGTTACAGGGAAAAGTCAAATCTTCTTCACAATGAAGATCAACAATTTATAAATGATTGTGAGTTCATTCATATTGTTAGTTGGGCAAAAGATGATAGCCATATGTCTATGATTTTTAATCGGGTAGACAGAAAGAGTCATAGCCAAATACTGAGTTATGATGCTGTTGTGAGAAAACTAACATATGAAGACAAAGAAGCAAAAGGAGAGATTGTTAACATTTATCAAAAACCACAGTTATTGATTAACTATCTTATAGACATTTGTTCAAATGAAGGAGATTGGGTTTTGGATTTATTTTCTGGCTCAGGTAAGTTTTATTATATGGAATTGAATTTGAATATGTTATTTTTTTAATTAATATGTCATTGTACTAATTTAGTTCATTATTTCTTTTGTGCTTGAAAATTAGGTACAACACTAGCATGTTGCCTTCAAAAAGGAAGAAATTGCATTGCAATTGAAAAAGATCCAGTACAATGCAATTTCATTTAGCAAAGAATTAATGCTCTTCAATTTCTTCCAGATGCAATGCAAGAAATTGGGTTGAAGAAAGGGGACTTTAGTGAATCACGTGTGGCAAAAAAGGCAAAGGAACCCCAACCACCATTACATGGAATGTTTGGAAAGACATACATTGGGAGTTTTGCAGACATCAAAGACCCATTAGAAGAGGAAAATGAGCAAAATGAAACAGAAAATATTGTGGAAGAGGACAATGATGAAACTCTAGAGGACGAAGAGTTTGGATTACGTGACATTGTTGATTAAATTTAAGTTATGCTTGTAAATCAAGCTTTGCAATGTTTTCACTTTGACATTTTATGAGAAGAATAAACACTCAATTAGGGTTGTTATACGTTCAATATTGGTAATATGTGATTTTTGCATTGATTTTTAAGTTAATCATTATTTTTTGAAAAAAAAGTGATTTTTATTATTTTTTTGACATGAAATTCATAGAAAAAGCTATTATTTAACCATTTTTAGTTAAAATTATCGTATAAAAATTGTGATTTTGACATGTCAATTCTAACAAAAAATTATCAAAACGTGTAGTTTTTTAGTTATATTTATGTTAAAAATTGTTATTTTTATGTCCATTGTTAAAAAATTTGTTTTTAAGAAACAATTATTTCATGTCGATTGAAAAATTAATTAAGGATGTATAAATATGTAGAATATCGAAAAGTCTAAATATTGACCTTCTAATTTACAAATGCAAAACAGTAAAAACCTCACGATTTTTTTTTTAAAAATTATAATAAAAAACAAGAAAATGTGAAGAAAACGACCACTCCAAAAATTATCAAATTTACTAAATAATTATTTACATTTTATACATTAAAAAATTTAAAGCCAAAAAACAGGGCTTTTAAAAAAGGAGTGTGATGCAGAATGCTCACTTTTTAAAATCAGCATGAAAATCACTACCATTCTAAAACGTGATGTACATAAAAAAAAACTAAAGTGCCAAAAACTATGCTCTAGAAAAAACATGTGTGTTCTGCATCACCCATTTTCAAAATTAGGTCACTTTTTAGCTATCTCTACGAAACGGGTAATAGTATCAGTTCCCGTTTCAAAGTTTACATTGTTTAATCTTGATAAGCAATTCAGGCTTCTTAAGGATTTCTGCTCTACCATGGGTATCACTGTTAACACTGACAAAACAAAAGTTATGATTATCAAATCCAAGAAGGACACTTACGCTAATTTTATGTATGACAATAATAACTTGGAGGAAGTGTATTCTTACAAATACCTAGGAATTGATATTCATCACAAGCTCAACTGGAATCATAGCATTGAGAAAAGGATTTATGGGGGGTGGAAAGCTTATTCTGATCTTGAAAATAATTGTAAAATAGCAAACCTCGTAATGTGGGATAAAAAGAAGTTCCTCTTTGAAACTTTAGTCACTCATGTTATCTTATATGGCTGTGAGGTTTGGGGTTGCAGCATCTCCAGAGAATCATGGAGAAAGATTGAGCAAATCCAGAAACGTTTTATAACTTATAACCTGAAAATTAAAAGTAATACACCCTATCCTATTCTCCTTATAGAAGCAGGTCTTTCCCCTATTGAGAGCCTAGCTATGATTAGGTTTCTGTTGTACAAGCACAAACTCAATAACATAGATGATCATAGACTTCCTAAGCTAGCTTTAAATTCCAGCCAAAACCACCTAAGGCTCAATCGAGGGTGGCATAAAGACACAAGGGCATGGTTAAACTATTAGGAGATCAATGAGAATGATGCATTGCAAAACATAAATATCATTAAAGATATTGTTACTTCTAAATTCAAAGAAAAAATGTGGTGTGAGAAAGATTTAGAGGCTAAAAGAAAATTAAGTTATTATAAGAAGGTCATCAACCCCACCCTAGAAGATAAAAAGTATCTCTCTATTTTAACTAGCTCAAAGAAGAAAATTAATATAGCAAAGATTAGAACGAATTCTCATGAGCTCCATAGTGAAACAGGTCGTTGGGTTGTTCCTAAAACGCCATGGATGGAAAGGATTTGTCATATATGTGAGAATAGGAACATCGAGGATGAAAACCACTTCCTCTTAGAGTGCCCCGCGTACAACCACATTAGATCTCAGATTCACAATCTTTGTTACAATATTGACCTTCCTAGCGTTTTACAATGTCAAAATTATAGTGAGCTCGGGAGGCTTCTCTCCAAGCCTTTTGAACATAAGAATAAAATCTTAAGTCAAAATAAATAATTTGTTTTTTTAGGTCCAATAGACCAATTTTTGGTCTCAACGAACGTTAACCATCATCATCATCATCATCATCATCATCATCATCATCATTATTATTATTATTATTATTATTAAATTAAAATATATATATTTCCAAATTTTGAAATATAGTTTTTAAAAAACAATTTTCAATTCTCAAAATCTTAAAATTATTTAAAAATAAAATATTTACACAAATTTCCAAAAGAGCAAATATTTTAATACAAAGAGTATAAAAACTTCAAAATCACATATAAATTCATTTGTTTTGTAAAGTTTGTCATTCATCATAACTGAAGTGTTTCCTCTCTAGTGACTTCAATACATTATATAAAAAAGACATTATATTTAATAATTGTTATTAATATGATAAACTTAAAATAAATATAAATTAAATGGTAATATTTTTTTAAAGGAATATTAACACTTGTTGGAATTTTAAGGCTTTTCATAGAGGTGATATTTTATCTTTAATTTCATGCCTGAAAATCCTTGGAATTTTAAGGTTTTTTAGAGTCATGATATTTTATCTATAATGTCATTATTAAAAGATGTTGAGAATTTACCCAAAAAAAAAACAAACAAACAAACAACGTTATTCCAACAAACATTTTTCGTTTTCAGGGTGTTTTTTGCACAAAAAAAAATTGACTTTTACTTCAATTTTTAAAAAATATTGAAAATTAACCCTAACAAAAAAATAAATAAATTGTTATTCCAACATCAACACTTTTCGTTTTCAAGGTGTTTTTTCATTAAAAAAAAAAAAAAAAAATTGTTAGATTTCTTATTTTGAGGTAATAGTTCTTGTCTGATTGGTAACTTTGTTATGAGAGAATGAGTGATCCAAATGAAGGACGGTTTCTTCTTATATAGAGGCTTCCTCAAGGGTGGACGTGGCTCTTCATGTAGGTCGACTTGACAGCTCATTAGGCCGACTTGATCTTGGAGGTATTTTGACACTTTAAAAACAAAATAAATTTTTCTTTACAATTTACAATATACCCATAGGGTCTTCAATATATGACAATGACTCTCAAACCTGGACAAACCCTAGAAGCACTCAATGGATGCTTGACCTATAAAATAAAAGAACTTGAGCATGAAACACATGCTCCAATAATAATAATAATTTCTTTTCCATTTTATGTTTACAAGAATACATTTCATACTTATGAAGACCGAACCTAGTTACACATTTTCAACACAAAAAACTAACATCTTCAAGAAAACTAGTTTGTCCATTACAGTACTATAATACAAAAAACTATCATTATGCATTCCAGAGAGTCAGAGTGTGAGGAAGTAATAGGCGTTAGGTCTTTGGCATTAGAACCTAGAGGAGTTGGAGAGTCAAACTCACACTAAAGGTGACTCTCTAAATGTGCTAGCCCAAGAAAACATGTTGGTTTCTCTGAGCATGTTTAATGTATTCTAAAGTAGAAAAGATGTTGTACATTTCCTCATGTTTTTCTTTTAAGACCCTACACAGCAGGGTATTCATATGCCAATGAAGAGATATGGAGTTAAGGTATTGCTTCCTTCGTCCCCTGGTGTGATCATGGTCAGGACATAGTGAGAAACTTCCTCAAGTATCTCTGAATTTGAAAAATATTGGTGTTCCATAGCAGCAACAGATTCAAGTTGACATATCTAATTGCAAGTTTCTGGGGGAAATTCGAATGGTAAGTGTCAGCAGCTTCCTGCACTTGTTGTTGGGCACGATTTTGGCCTTAGGGGCCACGGCCACCCCCTCTACAATGGTTGTGCATACATTGTTATGGCACCCTGCACATGAGGGTCCCACGCCAAGGTTCCACGCAAAATTTACCAGTAACAGGGGAATGGAGGTAGAAAATAACCAATTCAAGCCGCAAAAGGGAGTGCAACAAGTAGACGCCGAGACTAGTGTGGGACAGGATAATTGTCAGACAAAGAGGTAGAAGGATCACCATAGACCAAGGGAAACCTCAAGTTGTTGGCTTTAAGTCGCCCACCAGATGGCCATAACCACATCAAAACAATAAAACCCAAAAAAGAGAGACCAATCAGCTTATTAAAATATGAATTGACAATACAGGTGAAGGAAGAAAGATTTACCTTTGACAAGATATATATTGAAGATTCAAGTCTCAAAGGATGAAGGGTTGGAGGAAAAGCCAATGACCCAACACCTCGAGGAGCACTCTGTTTCTAGCAATGAGCTTCTACAATACAACCACCTCCCCACTCATGCACCAAGCTCCCTGCTCTCCATTATCCTAAATTCGAGCTCACACCCAAGTTCAGATACCACACAACTAAAAGCAAGTTCCACCAGAATCACACCAAGAGGGAGCATAATAGAATTTGATAAAATAACCTCCAAATGGTTAGGGTTTGGCTTCCTATCGCTTGCAATTTCCCTGAGCGATCCCCCCCTACAGCAGAGAAATAAGTTTTTTCCTTCCACTTTGGCACTAAGACCAGGTTACAATGCCAAAACAGAGAAATGGAGGGTTGCTAACCATGTTTGTATTCGTGATGAGGGTTCACATATTTGTGCATGCAGGGGGGTGGTTGTGCCACCCCCTACATTAATGATCCACTCGTCGGTGAGGTGGCGAGATCACCCCCAACCCTTCGACCTTCATCGATTACCTACCCCATCGGAGAACTATAAACATTGATTTAAATTACCACTACAAGGCTCATTATAGAAGATTTGTATATTAATATAATATAAACAAAAAAGCAAATATTATTTATGAATATTTATAAAACAATAATTATATATTTACTTATATTTATCTATAATGTCGAACTTATGATCTTAAATATTTTTACACTTTAAAAGTTTAATTCAAAATTATTTTTTTATGAAAGTTTTTTTTTTCATATAGTGATCGAGATGTGTTTTTTTATTAATAATTATTTGTTTTGAGTTGGTATACATTTTATATATGATCATTTTTTTATTAGTATTTTTGTGCTTTTAGAGTTATGAGGATATTTTAAGACAAGATAGTAATACATTTTCTTAGGAAAAAAATAAATCAAATAATTGTGAAAAATAATATAATTTATCTATCATTCAATAAGTAGGGATGTTTAGTCCAAGATGTAAGTGTGTACAACACCTTAATGGATATATATAAATAAAACATAATCTTAGTGTTTTGTATGTGAATTTTGTAAAATAATATCAATTTTATTAAAAAGGTAGTGTTTATAGTATAATGTCATAATTATTAAATTTATCATTCAAAAAGTAGGGATGTTTAGTCCAATATAAGTGTGTACAACACCTTAAAGGAATTATATAAATAAGATACAATCTTAGTGTTTTATATGTGAGGTTTTAAAACAAAGTCATTTTTATTAAGAAGGTAATGTTTATAGTATAATATCATATTATTAAAATAAGATAAGGCATGATTTTGAGATAATATTTATCTTCTAACAATATTCTTTTTTTATTGGATAGTGATTTTTATCTCTTAACGTTTAATTTTAAAATGGATATCTACCATATATCAATATTACTATGTTTTAAAAATGTGACGTTATTCTGTGGAAATTCCTCTTTGTATTTCATAACATGCATGTGCGCTCTAAATTAGTTTGTAATTAGAGTAAAAGTGATTTTAAGTTTTGAATAACCAAGCTTGAGGGAGGTGCAAAACACTAATGTAGAGCATTAAAGCTAATTCAATAACAGTTTATACACCTTTAACACTTGGTAAGATTATATTGTTTGTATATTGCTTTTTAGAATTTTCCCCATGGTTCGAGGTCAATTAGAGTAGTTTTTAAAAGACAATTCATTAAATAAAAAATTATCCAAATTGTATAAACAAAAAGAATTGTACTATAAGGATGTCCAACTCAAATGGAAATGTAAAAAGATCCCAACATTCCAAATGTACAGGGATAGAATTCAAAAATTAAAGTCCAATATAAGTGTGTACAACACCTTAAAGGAATTATATAAATAAGATACAATCTTAGTGTTTTATATGTGAGGTTTTAAAACAAAGTCATTTTTATTAAGAAGGTAATGTTTATAGTATAATATCATATTATTAAAATAAGATAAGGCATGATCTTGAGATAATCTTTATCTTCTAACAATATTCTTTTTTTATTGGATAGTGATTTTTATCTCTTAACATTTAATTTTAAAATGGATATCTACCATATATCAATATTACTATGTTTTAAAAATGTGACGTTATTCTGTGGAAATTCCTCTTTGTATTTCATAACATGCATGTGCGCTCTAAATTAGTTTGTAATTAGAGTAAAAGTGATTTTAAGTTTTGAATAACCAAGCTTGAGGGAGGTGCAAAACACTAATGTAGAGCATTAAAGCTAATTCAATAACAGTTTATACACCTTTAACACTTGGTAAGATTATATTGTTTGTATATTGCTTTTTAGAATTTTCCCCATGGTTCGAGGTCAATTAGAGTAGTTTTTAAAAGACAATTCATTAAATAAAAAATTGTCCAAATTGTATAAACAAAAAGAATTGTACTATAAGGATGTCCAACTCAAATGGAAATGTAAAAAGATCCCAACATTCCAAATGTACAGGGATAGAATTCAAAAATTAAAGTCCATTAATATTATGCCTAAAAGAAATGAAAAATGTTGTCTAATAACAATAAGAAACACACATCAATCTTTTCCTAACAAAAAATGTTGTATATGGAAAAATTTATGACCTTACAATACATTAATAGAATGACATTATTGGCATTTTAACAAGTTATCACTTTAGAAATCCATGAACTTTTGAACAAGTTCACTTCAGAAGTTCGTTCATTAACATTTGAACAAATTGTCATCTTAGCAATTCATTAATAGATTGGCATCATTTGTATTCAAAGACATTGAAACCACAATGAGAAGTGAATTGAAAGGGAAAGTTTTAGGTGTTTTTCATAAATATGCGAATATAATCAAATTATTTCTCCGTTTGATACTCTTAAGTCATATTTGCATGGGGTAATCACTATAAATGGTTTTGAGAGCAAGTTGTTGTCATGGGAATTTTTCAAGGGGGCATTACTTTTCCAAGGGATATAGTTTATGCTCCCTTTAAATAGATTGTATACAGGTTTATATTAAAAATGTGAAGATTTATAATGGTAAGTAGTTAAAACATGACCTACAGCGTACGAACCAACCTCCCCCAATCCATGCAATGCAAAAGGGAAAAAGTTCAAGAGAGATGCATGTCAAGCAGCTATATATGTCCAGCGTGTAAGGGATTTCCTAGTTGGATGGCTTGCATGACCCTCAATGTCAATGTGTCACATTAAGATTTCCCTAGCATGTTGTAAAGGGCTAAGCCCATTCACGTTAAGATTTCCCTAGCATGTTGTAAAGGGCTAAGCCCATTCTTTCAAAGGTGGTCGCCATCAATGTGGTGGTGTGGAAGTAGTTCAAATAGATATTGAATAAGCTTAATGGTAAAAATTATGTTGTCTAAAATTTTAAAAAATAGTTTTATGGTGAGCCCTGAAATATATTTTAAGTAAAAGAAAGGAAATCCAAAAGTACATATAAAAAATCATAATACAAGAACAAAGTATCACTTAAGTGCATTAATTTGCAAGATATTCCACATGCATTATATGAAAATACTTCTCTAATAGTGTGACAAATTGAAGCCCATTTATGCCACTACCAAGATTTTAAGTAAAAGAAAGGAAATCCAAAAGTACATATAAAAAAGCAGAACAAAGTATCACTAGTGCATTAATTTGCGAGATATTCCACATGCATTATATGAAAATACTTCTCTAATAGTGTGACAAATTGAAGCCCATTTATGCCACTGCCAAGCTAACCAAAGCTTTGATAATGATTAAAGTTATTAAAAAACATGATTTTTAGAAATTTGTAAAGTTATTAAAAAACATGATTTTTAGAAATTTGTAATTATTCTAGTAATACAAAACATCTCATTTATTGAGAACATCATCAAAAGTCAACTTGGGACTCAGAAGTTTGTTCACCTTAACTTTCGAAGTATTATATTTTTGAACTGTAATAATAAGAAAAAAATTCACGTTTGCATTTGACCAGCAACATAGAGAGAATTTTACTATAAAAAGGTACATGGCGAGCAAGCCCATAATGATCCCCTTAGGGTAACTTTGACATGGGATGATTCAAAATATTCCAGGATGTTTATCGATTATTTCTCGAGGACGATATTGTCATGTTGAGAAAAATAGAACTCGTAGGTGCGTCGAGTGTTCGTTGCTCAAGGGTATGGTTGACATATAAAGTGCGAACAAAGTGAAAGTCGTCAAAAATAGCAATGGACTGGTTTCCTCGTGGATAAAAAGTCTGGCATTTACAACAAAGTAGCTTATTCATGTATTGCTCAACAAAATGGTGTTGAAAAGAGGACCAAAGCTATACAAAAAACACGTTCAAAGGTAAGAATCTTACAAATGACTTTTGGGTTGAACTAGTGCACACCATGGTATATCCAGGAAGAGAACAAAAATTGCCATAAACATAGCAAGGCATGTGAGTGGACTAGAGAAATCAAGAGTGAATCATCTCATAGTGTTTGGGAATGCAAGTATATTTTTAATGGTCATACACTCTAAAAGAGAGATTGAAGGAAAAAACAAGATTGAAGAATCTCAACATGTACAAGCGCTTTTATTTAGAGAGTAAGGGCAGAGTAGTTAGCAAAAATGGCATATTCAATGAAGACTATATCAAAGATAACCTAGACCAGGTTGATAACTTATAGCCTATTAAAGAGATCCACTTTAAGAAGGTTTGTTAAATAAAGCAATATAAGTTGATAAATAAATCAATGATGAATCAGAAGGTGGTGAAGATAATGCAAGTGTTGAAAGGCTCATAGTGATTGGACATATTCTTGACAAAATTAAAGCAACAGGAATCATCTAAAAAATGAAGGAAACAATTTGTCAAAAAGATGACAATGGTTAGCGTTAAAGCAGGCAATGTAGTCAGCTCTTCAGAGCAAGTAAATTATGCTCAGTTGAATTTTCAAATTTATTTTAACGTCTTAGTTGAATTTTCAAATTTATTTTAACATGTGTTTTGAAATATACATGGAAAGAGAAAATAGAACATGTGTGGAGGTTGCCTAAGTGGAAAGGTACATATAGTAGCAAAGGAGTACACTGGCGATTCAGTTAAAAAATATGTAACAAGGTTAGGCAAAAAGAAGGTTCAAAATGAAGGTACACTGACATTGAAGAAATTTTTGCACCAATGGCAAAGGTTAATATTATAATTGTGTACATAACAATTCAACTCACATTGACCAATCACCACATAGTTGTCAAGTGTCATTTTAAAAGGAGAAAACTGTGTTAATGCAACAACCCCATCATGCAAAAAGTCAAAAATACATTGTATTCGATGACTTCTAAATCCCAAATCCTAATATCAAGAGAGAAATTAGCACCTAGAGTGAATAGGATTAAAACAACACGTTCTATAAATTAAAAACCATGATGTTGAATATTGCCACTAATTTTTTCTATTAATGTCATTATTATGCATGCCAATATAAAGAGCTGATCGAAGAATTATAATATCAATACAATAAAGGGGTTGAAATAGCATATTTAATCATGTTTCCCTGTAATTTACTCATGAATATATGAAATATAGTTTAAAACACCACCATCCCAGATTAAATATGTATATGAGATGCAAAAAAATATTTGATGCCGTTAAATGCAAGTACATAATAATCCCTACAAAGAAATGGAGTCATCAAGTCCAAAGATTTGTGTCCAGATGATGCAACATTGTATAGGGAACGAGTAGGGAATCTGATCCGTCTTACGTTCTACTAGACTAGATTTAATTATGCAGTTGGAACTGTCTTACAAATGTTTCTAAATCCTGAAGACATATTATGTAGTTGGAATTGTTTTACAAATGTTTCCAAATCCTTAAGACATACAATGGGAAGCAAAAGAGGATTCTGAAGTATATGAAAGAACACTACCTTATAAAATCGAATATGGGCAAGGCAGTAAAGTTGGTTTTGCACAGGCTCAAATTGACCGGGTTGCATATATTTAAGGTAAACAAATAGATACATAAAGCCATTCATCTGGATTTAGGGAAAATTTTCATCGCTTGGTATTTGGATTTAGCCAAAAATTCCATAGCTTTGATATTTGGAATTCGGCGGAAATTCCATAGCTTGGCAAGACACAAATAATTACTACATTCCAGAAGCATGGTACAAAGTCCCTATCAATATGGTGTGTAGAGCAATATGGCTTCAATAGATTCTGGGAAACATGAACCTTTCACAAACTCCAGCCGTGCCCCTTCATTCCCCAGGAATAAGTTTATCTTGTGTTCAGCTCGCACATCAGCATTTTTTACAGATTGTTGAACCTTTCTTTTGCTGCAATCACTGGACATAACTCCGAAGTGACTATTGTTTTTAGACATGTCAAATCCATCATAATAAAACCAATAAAGAGCATACACTCGTTATCTACATTGTTTTTCAATACTAGTGGACAAATCCAAAATAGTGAAGACTTTATGATCTCCGACACTAAACTCAATGTAGGCTTCAGCATTTTTTTAGCAGTTACCCAAACAAACTTGAGCATATTTTAGCCTCATTCAATAACAAACTTGAGCATAGATTTCACATATTTTAGCAAATATTACAATGGATTTTGTCGGTTGCTTAAACATGTAACAGGTACAATTCAATAGTCCACATTAAAAGGATTTAAATAATATTTTTGTAAGTAAATTGAGTTCCAACGTAATGTCTCCAAATAAATTCAAAAACAGAATATGGAACAAAATTCTGATTTTAATGTTGAAATTTATTCCCTTGATACATAAACAATCCACGAGATCGAAATACCATTAAAGAATTCTGGACAACCAATTCATCATTTAATGTTTCCTTCCAACATAAAGTGTCAAGATAAACCAAATTTCCGACAAGAAATACCTCTGGACTCTTATTTTGTTGTTCATCACATCCACTAATGATTCAAAGCAAAGCCAATAAAGACAGATTGACCATAATCAACCAGATGCTGTTTTCTTTTGCTGGAATACCACTGCAAAGATTGGAACACCAACACCAATACTAAAACAGGTCCACACAGCTATACCCATCTTCAGCTTTTGATGCTTCATCCTGTCCAGGTTATACATGTGCTCTGCATGAAGATAAAACGGCTCTGAATGCTCACCGTGTTCTGCCATTTTCTTGCATCCTGTCGAATGTACTGATCGGGAAACTGCTTCACACAGTGTAGGTTTAGAACACTATACAGAGGTTGCAGGATATGAAACATTTACAATTGAATAGTTCAAAACACACCAATAATTTAACAATCGACATTTCACATACTGGACTATACGCTGTGTTAAAATGAACGACTAGTAAATTTCATGTTTGACTAATTATACTTATATAGTATATGTAATGACTACCTTCACCAAGAGATTACTTAACATTTTGGCATTCCTATTACGTGAATGTATATGGCAAGCCTGAATGGACATCTGGGAAAATTATAGTTCCTTTATAATTACCACAGCCACAACTGAAAAGGCACTTCACATTCTACAATTTTGGTCATTATGCAAAAATTACATAGAATGGAGATTTTTTAAACACTGGTTGCAGAAAGTAGATAGAATAAAGACTTTTTTGGCGACTGCCGCCTGCAAAATAAATCTTATTTGCCACAGTCTATGTTGCACCAAGTTTCAGGGGCTTGGGAAGAGGGGAGGGACGAGGGAAGGATTATGATCAAAGTCTCATGCTTAAGACCATTTGTCACTTGGCATATATCCTTGAAGGAGTTGACTTCTTTCTAAGATTATCCAACCTGTTGCAAGACCCCAGTAGATGCCCTTTTTAAGTCAAATAGTTGAACTAAAGAGCAGAAGAACCGGACTCTGCGATACTGAAAATATTTTCAGAAAATTTGGAAATATCCCTCATCTCTTCTGCATTGTAGTTTCAACATCTGTGAAAAGTTATCTACATTACGTCTCTGTAGCCCGTGAAGCTTATATTAATTTAGTATCCAGCATTACATTAAGTGACATCAAAATTGCAAGGACTATATTCAGAAACAAGATTAGTGCCAAATACATTGCAATACATAAGAAAAACTCCAGGAGTGGTGAGTAATACATACACATTGGCACAATGGCCAAATTGCACACTACATTTTTTTACACTCTTCACAGCTAGGAATGTTGGATATATTTACATATCGATATATGCCTTGCAGCATGTAACTTCTTGTATATTTCAGTTTCTTGCACTGAGTGCCATGCATATATATCTTCTATGTAGCCAGTTCAGATTGAAAAGTTGGCCCCAAATCTCTATAAAATCTGGTAAGATCTTGACATTGCCAGGCAACCTTTACCTCAATCACTGGAAGGGATTTATGAGGTTTAAAAATTGATTCTCTGTGCTGTCAATTTCTGTAAACCATGCCCTAGAATTGGATCAAGACAAATCACTATGGACATCATTTACCCTCAAAACAGCATCTGGTCATCAATTTCTGTTTTAAGAAACTTGGACTTCTGGTCTGTCTCTGAAAATCCATAACTAAGAGACAGTTTTCTCTGAAGCAACTTATCTTTGTGAGTTCAAAATTTCAGGTTCTTGGTTGCCAGAAGTTTAAAAGCTCAGGCAGGATGCTGGAATCTCGTGCAAAAATAGTAAGGGCTTTCATTAAGAAATAGTTGATTAATGAGTTGCACGACTTCTTAGGTAAATATTCGGAATATATTGTGAATAATGAGTTGCTAGCTGAGAACTTCCATTAATCAGCAAAGCAAATCTTTCAAGCTAGATAAGGCAAACAGAGGAAGAATTGAAGTTTGTAAGTGATAGCAAAAAGGTGGCCAAAAGCAAAGGATGCTTCGAAGAAGAGTAATTATTCTTACAAGCAATTAAGCAGCAGAGCATAAAGAGAAGCAAACAACAGAAGAAGATGGGACTCCATCTGGTTCCTGGTTGCTAGAAGTTTGAAAGTCCAGGCAAAGGGTGTTGGCAGTTTCTTGTGCAAAAATACTAGAGGATTTCACTGAGAAAGAGTTGATTAATTGCTTTCATGGCCTCTCGCCTGGAGATTTGAAATATGTGGGCAACAATGAGTTGTGATCTGATGACTTCCATGAATCTACAATGCAAATATTTCAGACTAGGGATACGGCCAACATAGGAAAACTGAAATTTCTATGTGATGGAAAAAAAGGGGGTCAAAAGCCAAGGATGCCAGGAGGAAGAAGAATTTTAATTACAAGCTACAAGCATTAGTGCATAAAGGGAAGAAAGCAACAGAAGATGGGACCCAGCTCCACATTCACCTCCCTAACTCAGCTGGGGAAGCATGTACTTCTATCCAGAAAAGACATCGAATCCAACTACAGTGGTGGGACCGGTTGGCATGGCCAAGCAAATTATGTGATAAAATAAAAGGGGAATGAATTGTTCTGAAAACAGAGGTTATGGTATCAAGGAAGTTTTCAAAACAGATCTACACGAAGAGCCTGAATTCAAAACAACCTTGAAAAAGTTACATAGGGGTGTTATATTGTAATTCCGCAAATAATGCCTTTGGATCATGAAATTTATAAATGGTATGCCGAGAATTAGGTCCAGAGGATGGCAGGTCAAGTCTTCCTGGAGGCTTGGAAGGGTTAAAACTGTGGTGTAAGGTTCTGACGAACCTGCAGCTTGGGTGTCGTTCTCACTAATGATTGATTGAGCCCGGAGTTTATAAATAGGAATTCATGTGGATATACCACTAACCTGCCCATGCTTGAAAGCACCATTGGTTTTTGCTCATATCTTGGTGGAGCTAAAGCATATATGCAATCTTGCTCATCTGAGTTTGCATCCAAATAAAAGTACCACCCGCTTTGGCTTGAATTCCCATGAATATCAGAACAATATCAAACCATGTATAATAATCAAGCCATTTAGGAGACTACTGAGACTGACCACTGTGGTGTACGATGAAGCTGATATTAGAAAAATATCTTATTCTGAGATCTGACATAGACTACCTGGTCGTATTCACATCCTAAAGGCACTTTATCTTACCGTCCCTAATGCTTGTTTTGTGTGCTTTTCTCCAAGTAAACTAAGTAGATATTGTCCTGTGAACTTTGAAGAATGAAGAGAGAACCAATAACAATGGCGTTGACCAATACAAGGGACAAGAGCTGTATCAAGCGAATAGGTAGGTAGAATGGCTAGGTGAAGGTCAGAAGGAAAGGGGCGACCAAGCATGGTGCAGATAGAGGGAGTCAGAATCTCTAAAAGAGAATTCAAAGGACTACACTGTTGACCTGGCAAAGCTTAAAGGGGAAAAAACAACACCATAGTTTATTGTCCACACAAAGTTGCAGCCCTCAAACAAGGAGTTACAGAAAGCAAAAGAGGTTCAAGGTTATTTCTTTGAATGTCAGATAGTCAGAGGCACCTTCGAGACAGAACAGATATCCCTTTTTCGTAAAAGCCAAAATTACTTAGTTCTGACTAGTTTCCTTGACGAGAGTTCATTGTAAGATGATGTTTGTCATATCAAACAAGAGTTACCCCATTGGATTGTGAACAAGATCTAATTGCACAATGTTCCTGGGTAAGAATTATGCCTTCAGGAACTGTATAGAGCCTTTCCTCCATTTATACCCCTACTGGGCTTATTGGACAGATTTTACTTATACAAGTGGATAATCTAGACCCTCTTGAGTGTTAAATAGACTTTGGAGGAAACTTTAATATGGGCAAGTGGGACATTGGGGGAGACCAAATATTTCAGGACCCACTGAAAAGCAAAGTTTGTCACATTACAAGTCTGTCTTGGGGTTATCAGACATTAATTTGCAAAGGAAACACAAGTGGGAGGGAGGTAGACATGGTCCAACCATCAAAAGCAACTAAATAGAATTCAGGCTTGGCTTGAAAGGGGTCATATGAATCTGAAAGTCGCCATTTTCACAGACAACTCAACAAGGAACAGGAACGCAACAATCTTACAGATATAATCATAAACACAGAGATGCAGCAGTAAAACACCTCATTTTATTAATATAAAATTACTGAACCGTGCTTACAAATAGAATGGAAATAAGATAGCTTGGGCAATGGTAGCTTATCTCTGAGAAGAGATGTTGCAGCTACATGCCCCTGGAGTCTGAACTGTGTTACAATGAGACTCAAGGGCCTATTTATTATTGGAAAACATGAGAAAACCCTAAACAACCAAAACCATACCCCTAGTAGAGGTAACACCAAGAGTTTGTGGGCCCCGTTGGGTTAGTTGGGCAGCCAACTTTCCGGGGTCGTACCTTGGTCATATTATCTTTGTTTGATGTGTATGATACCTTATTGGAAAGGTCTCGCCAAGTACCACAAGTTTTGCCACAGGCCCTTGCCTATGGCTACGGGCCTGCCGCGGACCCCAAAAAGTGTCGTTTAGGGGGTCAAAACTGCTCCGGAAGTTCAGGACCCAAAAAACTGCTAAAAATAGTAAATGCTAAAATGAACAAGGAAACAGATGAAACTGACTAGGGGGTCTAGGTGGAATAGGCGGGTGGCCACCAATATCCCCCTAGATCATTACTCCCACCTTAGGAAGCAATGGTCCTCATAGCGTGCAAAGCCTCCATGAGGTGAGGAAATTTTTGTTGAACCTGGTCCCTAGTGAACCACTTGCCCTAGTGAAGGAGTTGGTCTACTTTGACAACTCGATATAACTGTATCCTCTGTTGGCGATTGTTCTTGATCTGTGTTTCCATGATCTGATCAGTTGTGGCATGTTCCATACAGTTCGGGTTGAGCTCTGTTGGTGTGAGCTGCTTTGCAATGTTAGATGTGTCCAACAATGGTGGGAAGTATGGCCGAAGGCGATCTACATTGAACACTGGGTGCAGACCAAGGAACGGTGGGATGCTAAGCTCAAACGCATTGTCACCGACGGCCTTGGTGATGGTGTATGGCCCATATCAGAGAGGGAGAAGCTTGTGAGTGGGGTCTAGCAAGGCGCTCCTTCTGCAAATGTAGCCAAACTTTGTTGTCGACCTAGAACTTGTGCGGCACTCGATGTTGATCATGGCGCTGCTTGTACATAACATTGGCTCTGTCCAATATATCATGGACCTGTTGGCAAATGTGTTGAATGCGCTCAATGAAGTTGTTAGCCCTTTTAGCTTCGGACTGAATGTGAGCCAAATCTACCTGAGTGGCTGCAAATGGTATGGCCACATCAATGGGGCATAATGGCTGAAATCCCAGCCCTACCTGAAAGGGGTTGTGGCCTGTTGAGTTGTGGAGAGCTCTGTTGTAGCTGTGTTGGACATAGGGGAGACTTTCATCCCACATGCGTGGATGCTTCAATTTGTACATGCACAGAATGTGTACGATCATCCTGTTGACAACCTCTATTTGGCCATCAGTTTGGGGATGGAAATTCGTGGACTTAGTAAGTTTTGTATCCAACATCGACCAGAGACTTGACCAAAATGCACTCAAGAATCTGTTGTCCCGATCTGAGACAATGGACTGTGGGATCCCAAAGTGTACCCACACTCGCTCAAAGAAAATCTTAGCAGTGGCCTCTGTTGTGATACTCTTCTTGTAGGCCGCCATGATGGCCATCTTAGAGAATATGTCGAACACCACGAAAACGCAATCGTTGTCGTGCTTAGTAGAAGGAAGGACCGACATGTAATCCATGGAGACAAATTCCCAAGGCCAGCTAGGAGTAGGTAGAAGAGTATACAAACCTTGTTTTTTGATGGTTGGTTTGGCAATGGCGAAGGTGGTGCAGGATCTAATGTACTTCACAACATCCTGACGAAGTTTCGGCCAATATAAATTCTGCAATACCGCCATTGTTTTCTCTACTCTGAAATGTTCGGCCTCTGTTGTGATACTCTTCTTGTAGGCCGCCATGATGGCCATCTTAGAGAATATGTCAACGACCACGAAAACGCAATCGTTGTCGTGCTTAGTAGAAGGAAGGACCGACATGTAATCCATGGAAACAAATTCCCAAGGCCAGCTAGGAGTAGGTAGAGGAGTATACAAACCTTGTTTTTTGATGGCTGGTTTGGCAATGGCGAAGGTGGTGCAAGATCTAATGTACTTCACAACATCCTGATGAAGTTTCGGCCAATATAAATACTTCTGCAATACCGCCACTGTTTTCTCTACTCTGAAATGTCCAGCGACTCGACTGTAGTGCACCTACCAAATCATCTTGGCATGCTCACTTCAAGGAACACAGATGTGTCCCAGGTGGCATAACAGTGCATCCTGAAGGTGAAAATTTGGAATTTGCTTCCCTTTCAAGAGTGTCTGATACATGTTATTGAATTCGGGATCGCTATTGTAAAGATGTCGCCACCCCAATGTCTCGTGCCCATAGGAGTTGAGCACAGTGATCAACACCATGATCGGTGGTCAGCTGAGGCAATCAGCGATGTTATTGGTGTTGTCCTTCTTATACTTAATGTTCAAATGGAACTGTTGCAGATAGGTGGACCATTTTTTATGGCGATCATTTTGCAACTTCCCTTGTGTTTGTATGAACTGTAGAGGTCGATGGTATATGTGGATGACTATTTCCTTCCCCAGAATGTAATGCTTTCGTTGACGACAGCCCTGCACAATGGAATACATTTCTTTGTCGTAAGTGGGGTACTTTCAAACTGTGTCTGAAAGTGTCTCACTGTGGTAAGCCATTGGATGCCCACGCTGAGTAAGAACCGCACCAATAGCATAGTCAGAGGCATCTGTCTCAATCTCAAATGGTTGTTGCAAGTTCGGTAATGTGAGAACTAGTGCAAAGCAGATGCGATGTTTCAACTCTGCGAATGCCTTCTGTTGATATTCAAACCAAAAGAATTTTGCTTTCGCTCCTCCCTTGGTGACTTGACTCAAGGGCCAAGTGATATGAGAGAGCCCCAACATGAACTCGCGATAGAAATTGGCAAGACCCAGAAAGTTGTGGAGCTCTGTCAGAGTGGTTGGGGCTGGCCAATCCCGAATGACTTGGATCTTGGCTAAATCCACTTGCACCCCCCCCCCCCCCCCCGTTCATCAATACTGTATCCCAGATATTGAACCTGGGTCATGCCAAAAGTGAATTTCTCCAAATTGGCACACAACTTGTGTTGCCACAGTGTTTGGAGAACCTGTTGTATGTGGTGGAGGTGCTCTTCCCAACTCTGGCTGAAGATAAAGATGTCATCCAAGTATACCACTACAAATGAGTTGGTGAATGGCCGCAAGATGTCATCCATTAGCCTCATTAAGGTTGCAGGAGCATTTATCAACCCGAAAGGCATAACCAGCGATTCAAAAAGGCCCTCCTTGGCTTTGAAGGCAATCTTCCACACATCGAAGGGTTCAATTGGTACCTGGTGATATTCGGACTTCAAGTCGATCTCGCTGAAATATTTTGCCCCCTTGAGTTGGTCCAGAAGGTCATCAATCTGTGGGATCGGTTACCTATTCTGCACAGTGATCTTGTTCAGCGCTCAATAGTCTCTACAGAGTCTCCAAGTCCTATCCTTCTTTTGTACCAGCACGATCGGGCTCCCACAGGACGATAAACTCGGTCGGATATGACCTTTCTATAGCAGCTCCTAAATATGCCTCTTGATTTCATCGTTCTCCAGAACAGAGCATTGATAGATTGGTCCATTGGGCAACGGCGCACCTGGGGTTAGATCGATGGAGTGCTTGACCTGACAATGCAGAGGCACACTTGCGGGGGAGGTGAAGATGTCCTCGTACTCCTCCACGACCTTGTCCATTTGTTGTTGTCATGCGGAGGGGCCCTGTCTAGAGGTTGTGGTCACAACCTTCTTCTTGCCCTGGGGGAGAATCATAAGGAAAACAAATTTCCTAGTCTGGGAAATGATCTTACTGCATTGCTTCGCAGTGATCAAAGAGATGGTGGTAGGCAGGGCTACCTCCGGTATCCTGTACAACTTATTAGCCAAAGTAATAATCACAGAGCGAGGTCTAGACTCATATATAGCATGTCGCTTCCACAAGTATGGTTGTCCTAATAATACATCACAAACTTCAAGAGGAACAACGTCACACAGTACCTCATCCGTGAAGGGCTTGACGCTGTAGGGAAGTCGGCACTGTTGGCTGACACGAAAATCTCGTCCTTGGTGAAGCCACCTGATGGTGTACGGTTGTGGATGCGATGTAGTCTTTACGCCCAGCCACTTCACGACCTCTACTAAAATGAGGTTCTTTTGGCTCTCGCTGTCGACAATGAACTGCAGCGGAGAACCCTTCACCAGCATTTGTGAGTGGAAGAGGCATTCCCCCTCCTCTAGATCTTCAGGCTCAATCTTCTAGACCTTCATGGTGGCCACGGTGGCACTAGGCTCTGCATCAATGATCTGCTTCCCTTTGTCAGTTCCCTTATCAGGTTTTGATTCAGAGTCGGAACCTATGCCTGATTCAGAAGCCTTCAACTCGGCCACCAGTCACTGCTTGGCCCGACACTCACTTGTATTGTGAGTGGAGCTCTTATGGAACTCACACCATTTTCTCGTGTCCTCCTTCGTCTTTGTGGTGTTGTTCTTTGCTTGTGGCTTCAACGAGCTATCCTAGGTAGCCCCGCCTTTGCTTGGTCCTTTGTTCTATGGTTTGGGGGCGCCTTTTCCTTGCTTTGGAAAACTTTTTCTGTTTAAACTTCTACTCAATATTGACAGTGTACCGATACGTCGTGCCAAGGGAGGAATGTCCAGGAACTCCATCTCGTCCTAGATGTACTTGTGTAGACAGTCGCGGTACTTGAGCACCAAACGTCGCTCAGTATCCTTAATACCCAGCTTCGTGTGAAGGGTATGGAAAATATTTGTGAACTCTGTCACATCTTGGTCCCTTCCCTGCCGTAATGTGGTCCACTTTATGTATTTGTCTTCATAGCTCCCAACAGTGTAATATTGTTCCTTGATGGCGTCTCGAAAAGAATTCCAAGTGGGTGCCACTGAAAACAAGGAGGGTTCACTCTCGTCCTTTTGTTCACAGTAGGTTTCCAACCAGTCCTTGACGTGTGGGGCGGCTTTGAGAAGTGCAAAGTAATCTTTTCCCAATTGGAAAAGTCATGAACTAAAAAATATCCTTCCAACAAATTTAACCATTTATCTACGGCATCTACATCTATCAGGCCTTCGAATATGGGAATATTGTACCTTAAAAGCAGTAGCGCCTCTAGTAGTTGTCGAAGGATCTGGGCAAAGTTATCCATCATCGCGTTCCTCTGTTGCTTGAAGGCTTCCTCAAGCAACATTGAATGGATCTCCTGCCCCCTCGTCTTTTTTTTCTTCCACCATGGGAGGTCGTCGGGTTTTCCTGGGGTTGATCTTGCAATGGTTCAACCAGATCAAGCCCTGACTCCTTATACCCTAACCTCATTTGGGACATGGCAAAGAAAAACAGAGAAAGAGCAGACCGCTCTAATACCACTGATCCGAACTTAAACAGGAACGCAACAATCTTACAAATATAATCATAAACACAGAGATGCAGCGGAAAAAACGCCTCATTTTATTAAGAGAAAAATATTGAACTATGCTTACAAACAGAATAGAAATAAGATAGCTTGGGCGATGGTAACTTATCTATGAGAAGAGATGTGGTAGCTACATGCCTCTGAACTGTGTTACAATGAGGCTCAAGGGCCTATTTATTATTGGAAAACATGAGAAAACCCTAAACAACCAAAACCCTAACTCCAGGAGATGTAACACCAAGAGTTTGTGGGCCTCGTTGGGGTTAGTAGGGCAGCCAACTTCCCGGGGTCATAACTTGGTCCTATTATCTATGTTTGGCGCGTACAATACCTTGTTGGAAAGGTCTCGCTGAGTACTAAGGGTTTTGCCGCAGGCCTCTACCTACGGATACAGGCCTAAAGGTCGTTTAGGGGGTCGAAATTGCTTCGGAAGTTCAGGACCCGAAAAACTACTAAAAATAGTAAATTCTGAAATGAACAAAGAAACTGAGGAAACTGACTGGGGGGGTCTAGGTGGATAGGTAGGTGGCCACCAATATCCCCCTAGATACATCTGCCCGAGGAAGAATTCAATAATAGGATTGGATCACTCACCTATTGTTACCACTATGATTCTCATAGGAAGTTTTAGGGCTACACCAAAGTTGCCTTACAAGCTGAATGACCCACTTTTAGAGAACGCATTCGTACCATGTTGGACATTTGGAATCTTGTTCCCCCCACCCACAAGTCGGAAAACACCAAAATTAATTAGTTCCTGCTTTGTTCCTTAAAGAGTAGTTGATTGCAAGAAGAGTTTGTCATATCAAGCATGACTGCCCCATTGGAATGTGAACAAGATCTAATTGCACAATGTTGCTGTGTAAGAATTACAACTACCAAAACTGTATAGAGCTTTTCTTCCTAAAATCTCATAATGGCCTTATTAGGTAGGTTTTCTTATACGTGAATAATATAGTACCTCTTGACTGTTAATGGATTTTGGAGACTTTAATGTGGACCATGCTCAAGTGGAATCACTACAAAGTTGGAAGGAGACAAAATACCTTAGGACCCACTGAAAAGCAAAGTTGGTCACATTGCAAGTCTGTCTTGGAGTTATCTGATTTTCATTTGCAAAGGAAACACAAGTGGGAGAGTGGTACACCTGATCCAACCATCAAAAGCAACTAAATAGAATTAACGCTTGTCTTGACAGCAGACGTACGATTATGAAAGTCACCATTTTCACAAGCAACTCAACAAGTTCCATCTTAGAGGGAGGGATTCAATAACAGTACTGGATGACTCACCTATTGTTACCAATATAGTTCTCAGAGGGAGTTTTAGACCTCCACCAAGTTTCCTTACAAGCTGAATGACTCACTTTGAAAGTCAAAAGAGTGTATTCGCACCAAGATGAACATTTGGAATCTTGTCCGTCGACCCACAAATCATTAAAAGCCAAAATTAATTAACGAGCAGTTGATTGCAAAATGAATTTTGTCCTATCAAACATGAGTGGCCCATTGGATTGTGAACAAGATATAACTGCACAATGTTGCAGGGTAAGAATTATGCTTACCAGAACCATGCCTACCATTTACACTCCTAGTCCTTCTTGACTGTTAAAATGCATCATTGAGAAGAATTTAATATGGTCAAGCAGGGTAACTATAAAGTTGGAGGCAGACCAAATACTTTAGGACCCACTGAAAAGCAAAGTTGGTCACATTGCAAGTCTGTATTGGGGTGGTACACCTGGTCCAACGATCAAAAGCATCTAAAAAGAATTAAGGCTTGGCTTGACAGGGCCCATACAAATATGCAAGTCACCATTTTCATAGAAAATTCAACAATGTCTGTCTTAGAGGGAGGATCCAATAACAGGATTGAATCACTTACCTCTTGTTACCACTATGGTTTGCAGAGGGAGTTTTAGGCCTCCACGAAAGTTGCCTTACAAGCTGAATACCACACTTCTAAACTCCAAAGAGTGTATTTATACCATGATGAGCATTTGGAATCTTGTCCCTCCACCCACAAGTCGGTACAAGGCAATATTTTTTTGGTTCCAGCTTTGTTCCTTAATGAGCAGTCAATTCCAAGATGAATTTTGTCATATCAAACATGAGAGGCCCGTTGGATTGTGAAGAAGATCTAGTTGCATGATGTTGCTGGGTAACAACTATGCCTACCAGAACTGTATAGAGTTTTTCCTCCAAGTATAGTCCTAACGGTCTTATTGGGCAGATTTACTTATACAAGTGCATGACCTAGTCCCTCTTAACTGTTAAATGGGTTTTGCAGGAGACTTTAGTATGGTCAGGTAGACCAAATACTTTAGGACCCACTGGCAAGCAAAGTTAGTCACATTGCAAGTCTGTCTTGGTGTTATCAGGCGTTCATTTGCAAAGGAAACACAATTCTGAGGGTGGTACACCTGGTCCAACCATCAGAAGCAACTGAACAGAATCAAGGCTTGGCTTGACGGGGGCCATGCGAATATGAAAATCGCCATTTTCACAGGCAACTCGACAAATTCCATCTGAGAAAGACAATTCAATAACAACAGGATTGCATCACTTACCTGTCGTTACCACTATGGTTCTCAGAGGGGGTTTTAGCCTCCGCCAAAGTTGGCTTGCACAGTGAATGACCCACTTTTTAACTCAAGAGCATATTCATATCACGATAAACATTTGAAATCTGTTCCTCCAACCACAAATCAGTAAAAGCCAAAATTAATTTGTTCCAGCTTTATTACTTAATAAGCAGTTGATTGCAAGATGAATTTTATCACATCAAACATGAGTGGCCCATTGGATTGTGAACAATATCTAATTGCACGATGTTGCTGGGTAAGAATTATCCCTACCAGAACTGTATAAAGCTTCTACTCCTAATGGTCTTATTGGACAGATTTACTTTTACAAGTAAATATCCTAGTCCCTCCTGACTGTTAAATGTATTCTGGAGGGGACTTTAAAATGGCCAAGTAGGATCACTATAAAGTTGGAAGGAGACCATATACTTTAGGAGCCACTAAAGTGCAGAGTTGGTCACATTGCAAGTCTGTCTTGGGGTTATCAGATGTTAATTTGCAAAGGAAACACAACTGGGAGGTTGGTACACCTGTTACAAACGTCAAAAGCAACTAAACAGAATTAAGCCTTGGCTTGACAGGGGCCATGCAAATATGCAAGTTGCCATTTTCACACGCAACCCAACAAGGTTTGTCTTAGAAGGAGGATTCAATAACAGGATTGAATCACTTACCTATTGTCACCAATATGGTTCTCAGAGGGAGTTTCAGGCCTTCACCAAAGTTTCCTTATAAGCTGAATGGCCCACTTTTAAACTCAAGAGTGTATTCGTACCATGATGGACATTTTGAATCTTGTCCCCCCACCCACAAGTTGGTGTGGACCAAAATTAATTAGTTCCAGCTTTGTTCCTAATTGAGCAATTGAATGCAAGATGAATTTTGTCATATCAAACATGAGTGGCCCATTGAATTGTGAACAAGATCTAATTGCGTGATGTTGATGGGTGAGAATTATGCCTACCAGAACTGTATAGAGATTTTCCTCCCTTTATACTCTTAAGGGTCTTACTGGGCAGATTTATTTATACAAGTGGATAACCTAGTGCCTCTTTATTGTTAAATGGATTTTGGAGGAGACTTTAATATGGTTAAATGAGATCACTATAAAGTTGGAGGGGACCAAATACTTTAGGACCCACTGAAAAGCAAAGTTGATCACATTGCAAGTCTGTCTTGGAGTTACCAGATGTTAATTTGCAAAGGAAACACAAGTGGGAGGGTGGTAAACCCAGTCCAATCATCAAAAGCAACTGAACAGGATTAAGGATTGGCTTGACAGAGGCCATACAAATATGCGAGCCGCCATTTTCACGTGCAACTTAACAAAGGATTCAATAACAGGATTGGATCACTTAACCATTGTTAACACTATGGTTCTCAGAGAGAGTTTTAGGACTCCACCAAAGTTGCCTTACAAGCTGAATGACACCCACTTTTAAACTCAAAAGAGTGTATTCGTACCATGATGAACATTTGGAATCTTGTCCCTCCACCCACAAAGATAATTGAGTTTGGACTATATGGTGGGAGACATTTGTGCAAAGAGAAACAACATGGTCCATTCCTAATAGTTGGAGTATAAGCCTCCACCAAAGTTGCCACACAAGCTAAATGATTCGCTTATATACTGAGAAGAGTGTATCCATGCCCATGATAAAAATTTGAAATCTTGTCACTCATCCAGAGGATAGATGAGTTTGAACATCATGGTGGGAAGCAGTTGTGCAAAGAAGAAAAATGGCCAGTGATCGTAATAATTGGATTCAGCTATGGGAGAGGATGGCCCATTCCCTCCCAATTTATGAATGGATAATTGAGGAAGACACTGTATGATTTGATGGGATGGCTATATAGTTGAAGGGAGATTAAATACTTTGGGACTCACTGAGAAGCAATGTTGGTTTCATTGTAAGTCTGACTTGGGGTTATCAAGCTTAACTTCATGAAATGTTTGGAAGCAAGTGGGTGGTACAATTGCTCCAATGTCAAAAGGGAATGAACAGAACTCAAACTCAACAAGGAACAAATATGCAAATATTGATGTTCACAAGGAAGCCTAGAAGGTCTTACAAGAGAATTTAATAAGGTCAGCTCATGTGATATTGCTACCACTATGTTAAATGGGCAAAGCTTTGGATCACAACTAAAGTTGCCTCACATGCAGAAGGCTTCTCTTGGACTCGGATGAGTGTATTCATGCCATAATGAGGAGTTGCAATCTCATCCATAGGCTATGTTACTAGATCTTTCAGCCTAAGGGAATGGATCCCTAGATCTCATTCATACCCTTGGATCAGATCCAGATTTGGATACTTCTAGATCCATCTAGGATCTGCTCCAAAAAAAGGATCCTTAAAAATGAAATGTATCAGATCATTAACCAACAAACATGTCTGATCTTGTACAGCGATACAACCACTTAACCCTGTCAATTGTCCACTGACCTCCCCGTAGCCATTGATTCACTCTACCTTGACATTTGACCACCAGTTGAAGTCAACAGTGGTTTGTTGCCAGAATCAAGGGGAAGATGGTGCAAATGGGAGAGATTGCAAACCATGTGAATTGATGGTGCAAATGGGGACCAATTGCAGTTGGAATTTGAACAAAAAAAATGGTTGGGTATGTGTTATAATATTTGCACAACTACTTCCATGGGTCGTACATTGTGTTATAGACACAATTGGAGGAGGAGGGGTTCAGGAGGGGGGGAGTGGTAATAGGGAGGTGGAAGACCTCTTGCACTGGGGTTTAGGGGCAGTGCCACAAAAAAGAATTTTGGTTGGTTTCTTGCATTCGTTTTTGGCAGTTTTCGACACACAATTTGTGCTTTTAGCGGTTTTGTGGTGCATGTTGGTTTAACCCATGGTTTTGTAGTTTTGATTAAGGAACTACAGTTGTATTCTAATACAGGGTAAATGGGATGGTGGTTTATGGCTGTTACACACACACACACATATATATTGTAATAGTTTAAAGAGGAATATATTGAAAAATATGTTTGGTCTTTCCCAGGTTGGGTTTTCGGGGTTAAATCTTTGTGTTAATGTCTGTTTGCCATTGCATCTTTTCTGTTTTATTAAGGACCTGTTTGTACAAGGTTAAAACCTACAAAACTGAAATATAGTTTAAGAAAAATAAATGCATATATTAACTTAAAGTTTAAACTTTATGATATTCATTTCAATTTGAAACCTAATTTTATATATATTGACTTTAATTTAAAATTTAACAAATATATATAAAGTTTATACACTGTCCATTATTTTTAAAACCTACAAAATTCAAAAATAATTGAAGTTATAAAACAACAAAAAAATTATATAAGTTTAAACCTTGTGATATTCATTTCAGTTTGAAATTTTTTTATATATATTGACTATAGTTTAAAAGTTAATAAATATATAGAGATTTTATACACTGTCCATTATTTTTAAGAAACACTAAATTTTTAAATTTTAAATTTTAACTATGTTTCTTAAAAAGAAACACTAGATATTTAAAATTTTGTTTATATATACATATATATATAGAGTTAGTAGAAGGAAATTTACAAAAAAAAAATATATATATATATATATATAACTTAAGAATATAATATATTTATTATTTTATATAATGTTTGAAATTAAAAATATATATAAAGTTACATATTTTAATATTTTCATATATTTTAATTTTTATAAATTTTATTTTTTAAAATTATAATAAATATATATTTATATTGTTTGTGATTGCCACCCCGATGGGTGTGACCCATGCCCGTGCACGAAACCATGAAGGCAGCCCTCAGCGCACCTTTGAGATCTCTGAGAACAGCACACGGTACAAGGCTCCAACAGGGAGCCATCTAGCAGGTTCAAAGAGCAAGGTGTCCACTTGGGCATCGGATCGCGAGGAGGCTAGGGATTGCAACAGGCCTCGCTCCACTCAGTTATACCATCGTCCTCATCGTTACCTCTTTATTTCCAACTTCCCATCTGGTTTTTATCGCTTGGAATTAGGCAATTCTAGGTGTAATGTCACCAATTGATTAATTGCCCACGGGAGGACAAAATAACCTATCCAACCATGTAGGCTATAGCCCTGATAAAGGGGAAAAACCAAAATTTTCCAATGTTGGGGCAACATTTGTGTAAATGTTGGGTCGGCCGCAGCAAAAAAAACACAAAATTGTGGGTTGCATTCACAACCCCTCACATTTGGGAGCCCATGAAGGAATCTATAATATTAATAGAGGAGAGTTGGAATCAATTTCAATCATCAATTTGGATTGGATATGTCTGTTTTCTTGAGCTGAGGCTCTGAGGGTTTAAGACTCCTCTTTGATTAACTTCGGTGGAGGTGATCCCACCCTATCTAATCCAGATTCCATTGTCTAGTTTTGGTGGAGCTGATCCCACCCTACCTAGACACTCTCTTTCTTTGTTTTGGCACAGGATATTCTCTTGGAGTAAAGCAAATCCGTTATGGCCAGCAAGGAAGATACTCTCTAATCAAAAAATTTACCCTCTCATCTGCAGCCTAAGGAAATTTTAGAGAATACAGTCGTGCTAAACCAAAGATTCGAGGACTGTTTCCAGCCGCAAGCAAACCAGGGCCTCAAGGCCATAGGGTCAGAATTTGCCAAAAGTTGGACCTGTTAATGCCTAATTGCAGGGTCGCAAGGGCCGCTGGGCCAAAATTTGTCGAACACTGGACCTGTTAATGCCTAATTGCAGGGCCAAAGGGGTTAGTTCTCCTTGGAAAGAAGCAAACACAAGCTCAGTCACATGTTAGCTCAAATTCTGGTAAGCGAGTTAATCAGGACAGGACAGACTCTCCAAAACAGCAATCTACCAGGTACACATCAGCAGCAAGTCAAGCAGAAGTCAGTCTGGAAGCCGCAACCCATACTTCCAAGGCCTGGGGATAACAGCAAGACCATCAGTCAATCATTCTGTGAGTTGATTTAAGCTGTGTGGAATCAGTTATTGAGTGAAGTGGATGATTTACAGTGCTGTAGGTTGTGGTAGCAAGTGTTGAATTAGAATTAATTTGTGAAAACTGGAAGAATTGATACTGTTGGGGTGAACAGCCCTAGTCAAATATTGTGGGGTCAAACATCAGCTACTAGAGTAGGCAGTAAGATTAGAGTAGGTTCAGCAGACAGTAAAACTAGTATAAGAACTTCTGGATTTGACATTGCATATTTACAATTCCATCTCATTTTACTGAACTGTGACACTACAACAGTCTTGGTTTGATTATTGATTAAATGCAATCTTTGTTACATCAGGCAGTCAATCCTGGATCATTGTGATTCTATTATATTACTGTTGGATTTTATACTCGTTTTCAAAAAGGAGTCCTACTGTTTAGGAATGTTGCTATTCATTTTGTTGAAAAGAAAACCCTAGCCAGAATAGAAAACCGAAGGGCAAAATTACCCTAGGACATTACAGTGTTATCAGAGCTGGCTCTCCTGCCAGCCTGGAGGGTTACGAGAAAATGTGGTAGCAAGCATTAATTGAACACTGAGTTTTTGCAAAAATTCAAAGATCGTGTCAAAGGAAGTATTGGAAGGGGAAAACGGATTGAAGCATGGATAAAGGCACACCCATATCGTTGGTCATGGCTATACAAGAAGCAGACAAGTACCCACAATACTCTAGTAGAAGAGGAGAAGAAACATGATGATGATATTCAAATATCTGCTTCAAATCATTTAGCAGCTACAACGCTGAATATGGAGAAGATACAGGACAGCAAGTGTGGACAGGTCAATCTCACCACATAAGCTGTGATTCGGTGGAGAAGAAGCATGATGATGATATTGAAATGTCTTCTTCAGATCAATTAGCAGTTATAAACGCTGAATATGCAGAAGATACAGGGCAGCAAGAGCAGAATAGTCAGGGTGAGATTTAAGGAGTGAATCAATTTCACTACATAAGCTGTGATTCAGTGGAAAAGAAGCATGATTGTGAATATCCCAAGACTGAACTGTGTGACCAAAATAGTTACAGGAGAGAGCAGTTGGCAAAGCCAGGGAAGGGATTTATTAAATGAATGTCCAAAGGGCCGCATTGATGTAAAGAATAGTGTGAGATGCAGAAGAGGGAATGCAGTGCGCGAAATCCAAGGTTACTTGGGAGCGGGAGCAAAAACGGGGAGTGGGAGCGAAAACGGGGAGCGGGAGCGAAATTTTCAGAAGCTCCCGGTTTGGGAGCGAATCCCGGAGCATTTTTTATATAATATATATTTTTTTATATCTTTTATATTTTGATGCATATATGTCAACAAAAACATGTAGAATGATGAATTAGATATAAAAAAACATTAAAAACATAGATTGAACCATATAACAACAATCATCTAGAAGTTATAATCTTCATCAACCATGTCCACAAGTTAGTAACGTACAACCTAAGTAACCGTATTCGTCCAAACCCCCTGTCAAATCCGAATCCTGCGAATTGGATACGATTCGCCAAGAATTTGAATCCCAGAACAGGATTCGACGTGTCCGTACAGGATTCGTACGAATCCCGTACGGGCACATCGAATCCCGATTCTGGGATTCGTATCCCAAAAAAACGACTTCCGCAGGTTAAAAAGCACGCTATTCTTTTTATCATTCACCTTATTTCTCATTTCATTTTGCATAGTTTGAGCTGTGGGCAAGGAGCTAAGGGTTTGGAGCAAGGAGCTAAGGGAGTAGAGCGTTTGGCAAGGAGATTCAAGCACCAGGTAAGTGCATTTCAGCTCCATTTTTTTGCATTTCTTATTCTATTACAGCAGTTTGTATATGATTTTTTGTTTACAAATTTGTGCATGTTTTGTTCATTTTATTTTATAGTATTCATGGCTCAATCAAAGGCAGCAGTTAGGGGGCAAACGAAGGGGAAGAATGTCTCCATTGGAGATGCCCCTCCTCCCCCAATATCATTAGATTCTGCTGCAAGTAATGTTGAGGGAAGAGGAGGACCTAAAGACAACATTGAGAAATATCCCTTGTGGAAATATGTCACAAGAGAGGATGGGCCAAGCACCAAGGGGAAGGGAGGAGACAATGTGCAATGGAGATGCAACTTTTGTCACATTGCTTTCAAAAGCACATACTTCCATGTAAAAGGCCATTTGTTGGCTTTACCAAGTTGTGGAATTGGAGCTTGTAAAGTTGTTCCTTTACAAAAGAGGAAAGAAATGGACAAGGAGTCCAATGTTGGTATGGAAAATGTGGCTGCAAAATCAAGAAAAACCAAGAATGAAGACCCCCTTCCATTTTTGAGGAAAGGCACCACCAAATTTCCATTTGAGGTTCTACTTCTGTTGGGGGACAATCAGCAAAAAGAGCAATTGCACTTGGTCCAATGAACAAGATTTTCCAAAAAGAGAGACGGGAAGAGCTTGATCTCACCATTGCCTTCTTCTTCTACCAAAACTTCATATCATTTAATGTTGCACGTTCACCTCTATTTATTGAGATGTGCCGAGCTCTAACTCAAGGGGCTCCATCAGGGTATGTGCCTCTTGGGTCAAAGAAGCTGAAAACCACATTGTTGACGAAGGCAAAAAAAATGGTGCAAAAAATGCTTGAGCCTATTGTAGCATCATGGCCAACATTTGGAGTTAGCATTGTTTATGATGGATGGACAGATTCGGCACGACACCCAATCATCAGCTTCATGGTGTCTTCCTTGAATGGTCCAATTTTCTTGAAAGCAGTGGATACACTTGGAGAATACAAGGATGCACAATTTATTGGTGAGTCATTTATTAAATTTATTAAAGATGTAGGTGTTGATTCTTGTGTGCAAATCATTACAGATAATGCACCTGTTTGCAAGGTTGTTGGCATGATTGTGGAAGCTAAATATCCACAAGTGTTTTTGACACCTTGCATTGTCCATTCATTGAACTTAGCACTGAAATCCATTGCTTCTGATGTGCTTTGGATTGGGAACATTATTGAGGATGCACGACATATCCGTAACTTCGTGCAAAATCATACAAATGCCCTCACTATCTACAAGGAGTACACCAATCTATCATTGTTGAAGATTGCTGATACACGATTTGCCTCTTCATTCATGATGTTGAAGAGGTTGAGGGAGGTCAAGACCGCTCTTGGGTCCATGGTTATTTCTGAGTTTTGGTCCTTTTGGAGAAAGACAAATCAGATAGCCTCTAAAAGAGTGAAGGACACAGTGCTAGATGATGCTTGCTGGGAGAGGGTAGATCTAATTATTCGGATCATGGACCCTATCATTTCTTTGCTTCGATTTGCAGATACAGAAAGACCCATCCTAGGAGAGGTTTATGAGGGATGGGATTCCATGATTGAGTCTGTGAGGAGCATTATTCTACAGAGTGAGTGCCCCAAGTATGAGACATCACCAGAGGCCTTCTGTGATACTATACAGGATATTCTTGTCAACAGATGGGACAAGAATTGTACACCTTTACATTGTTTGGCTCACTCATTGAACCCAAAATACTACAGCCATGAGTGGCTGAATGGTGGACCTTCCCATAGATTCCCTCCTCACATGGATGGTGAAATCTCATAGGGGAGGAAAGAGGCATTCAGGCGGGTTTTTCAGGATAGTGCATTGCTTGATGAGGTGGAGGATGCCTTTGCAGAGTTTTCCACTGGCACTGGTTGATTTGCAGGATATGATGTGATTAGAGACAGGGGGGCTAAGAAGCCCTATTCTTGGTGGGCAAATCATGGGGCAACAAGCCCTCCTCTTCAGCAGTTAGCCATGAGGCTCCTCTCTCAGGTGACTTCATCCTCTTGTTGCAAGAGATATTGGAGCACATATGGGAATTTGTATAGTGTGAAGAAGAGCAGGCTTGAGCAGTCCAGGGCAGAGATAATGGTGTATGTGCACACCAACCTTCGCCTTATTTACAAGCAAAGGGAAGAGTGGTTGAGGGGAAAGACAAAGATGTGGGATGTCTTTCCTGATGATATGGGTCTGGACAACAGTGTTGAGTTGGCATTGGCCAACATGGATCTCAATGATCCAGTGCTAGAGCCTGTTAGATTTGATGACTTAGGGGGGTCATCCTCCACACCAGCAGATGCAGAGGCGACTTATGGATACAGGGGAGGAGACAGATGCAGAGGAGAGCAGTGGTGACCATGATGATGAGGACATTGATGCTGATTCTGATGATGACTCTGAGGATTGATGACTACCTATTTCCTTGAGGCTTGTATACCTGTAGTTGTTTTATATTTTCTATTTCTATTTGCCATTGGCATTGCACCAGCACTACCTATGTAACACATTTTGATTTGATGACTTAATGAGAAAACTACAGTTGTCAGTGTTATCTTGTAGTTGTAAGTAGTCTTTCATTTATGAATTATGAATCATGATTTATGTGACCACTGAAAATGACATGTATTTGAATTTTCAATTTTGTATGTACTATGCATGCTATAGATGAAGATCTATGTTTGAAATCAAAGAATTTGTATCATTAATTAGAATTTGTGTAAATACCTAATTTTTGATATATATATATATATATATATATATATATATATATATTTAATAAAATAATATATAATGAATCCTACGTGTCCTATTCTGGGGGGTCAACGTGTCAGAATCCGACACTCAAATCCCCAAATCCTACAAATCTCGAATCCCCGTGTCAGGTGACTTAGCATACAACATATTGAGTCTCATGATTCATCAATCTTAAAAGTTTCAAACTTTCAAAATTCAATATATAACATTTATCATCATTGATCACCAAAGTTATACTTTTAAGCTAAGTGTAACCATTACAACAAATAATATCTAACATTGAATGAAATGTTATATAATGAAATGAAACAACTTTCAACTTTCATGAAGCATCATATTCATAATTCATTAGTAATGAGTTATAATTGCCAACTTCAAACTTAAATTGTCATATATTGTTTAAAAAAAATATCATAATAAATATGAAAGAGTCAATAGTTTAAACTTTAAACTACTAGAAACTAGAAAAGACAAGGAAATCTATTATCTATTGCTTATGCTTGGGCCTCTTGCCACCACGAGAAATGTCTATTTTTTTAGTCTTGTTGGAAAATCAGGATCTTTGTCATTAATATCACCCTCTAAGCATTAATATCCAGAGGTATCTTTTTCATTACCTCTGGATCTATATAGGGATCTTTGTCATTAATATCACCCTCTAAGCATTAACATAACATAGAAAAAGCATAGCATGTCAAGTCAATATTTTGTTTGAGTGATGCGTACATTTTTAGGAGGGTCATGATAGAGGAGTTCGACAATCAATGTCACTAACATCAACGTACATAGAGGGATTGGTGCTCTTGATTAAATACGAGTTCCATACCCTAATACATAACAAAATTCAATGGAAACATTGCAATTCCCCAATCTTGAAATCCTGAAAAACTAATAAGTCCGCTGGATTTTGAATGAAATCTAAAATTCTACTTTCTCCATATGAAATCCAATGAGGTCGGAACCACTCTCAAACATCCTGAGTCATTTCATGGTAATGTTAAAAATTTAAGTAAAAGGATGAAAATGAAGATTAAGGAGAATGTTACTTTTAACATTACCATGAATCGCATATCAATACTAGGGCCATAGGCTTGATCATTAAGCTGCCCCACTCAAAACTTATTTGTTTCTTTACAAAAGAAGAAAATTGCATTTGGAACATTACTGCAAAAAAAAAAATTGCAAAAAAGGCTAAAGGCTCCCTCCTCGGGAGCGCACTCCTGAGGCGCTCCGGAGCTGCTCCCTCCTCGAGAGCGTTTTCGGGAGCCACTCCCGCTCGTAGCGCGAATTGGGAGTGGGAGCGCGAGGGGGGGGCTCCCCTGCAACCCCGGCGAAATCAAAGGAAAATATCAAGATAAGGAAGAAGAAAACACTGACACATTAAGCGAGAAGAAGAAGATACTAAACACAACAACCATCATGAAGCTGAGCGTGAAAGGATTCAGCAGGGCGACGGCACTGCGATTCTTAAAACCAATCACAGCCCTAGTGTGAACGTTTCAAGCCCTGGGAACCTTCCACATACTCTTAACCTTTCCAGGAGCTCTAATCCAATGAGCGTCGAAGGTATTTGTCACCTGAAGAGGCCGCTCTTGAAGAAGAAAGCTTCTCAATTTATTGTAAGCCTATTGAGCTGTATAGCATCCTTCAACACCGAGCTTCAAAACATCCTTTATTTCTTCAAAGGAGTTTAAGTTACAAAATACAGGAAAAGCGACAAAGGTGAATCAAAATGACTGTTACATTTTCTGGACATGTAAGCGATGACATACCAGGAAAGAACTTCTGGCCTCGATATGTTTTGTTGTCAAGTTCCATTCATAACTCTTTGGAGGATCCTCAGTTTATCGGTTGACTCGTGCATGATCACTGAGAACCTCAACTCAACAGGGATGCAATGAATAATCTGCAGTTAGTTTTATATTACCTGAGATTGGGAAACTTTCATTTGATGTAGATGCTCATAATCTTACAAGATTAATTGTTCGTTGTGCAGACCATAAAATTGTAAGCTGTGGGGAGGCCTCGTTGATGCCGCAGCTAGTGGAGTGCACAGGACAAGACCTGTGGGGCAAAGTAGCCTTGTGTTCACTATGTGGTTTCTATATTCTGGCAGAAGTTCCCAAACTTGAAATTGGGGAGAAAGTTGATATGGCTTCTGTGGTGGATTTACAGTCTAGCAACCTTGTGCATGGTGTGTTGGACACCTAGTAACATAAACAGTTTGAACTCAGTGACAGAGTTGCCAAGGAGATGGAACCAAGAGAGAGGTCTCCATAGAATTCTTATTCTTATAACGATATCCCTTCATCTTCACTGTTGCCCATCATTCGTTTGAGGGCTGGAAGTGTCAACTTTAATTACACATTATAACAATAGTTTGCAGAAGACAAGAGTCACAAAAGATTTTTCCTGCCCATTTTGTTTGGTGCGTTGTGCCGACTTCAAGGGTTTATGGCTGCATTTAAATTCTCCACATGATCTATTCAAATTTGAGTTTTGGGTTAGTGAAGAATATCAGGCAGTAAATGTGTCTCTTAAGAATGAAATTTGGAGATATGACGGAAATGCTTACTTTTTCCAATCAAGGTCTTATCCACTTACGAGATGACACATGGCACAATGCAATTTCAATACATCAGCAAACTGAGAAGCATTCACCCAATTCAACAATGTTGGGCCCTTCCCAAATGACTTTGTCAAAGAAAACTATAGTGACTACCATCGAGCCCTACACTGAAACTTTTCCAATTGGCACCATTCCATCTAAAGAACCCTCTTCAGTATGTATTGTTCATGGCCAATCTTCATATAGGAAAATCTGAGAGGGAAGAAATCATGGTGAGCAGGTGCAAGATGGTTATCTACCGCAGGCATCACCTACTAGGAAGGCTAATTGCCAGCTTGATAATGCAATTGAAGGTGTTAATAATGATCAGTAAGAAACTAGAAATGCTTACCAAGGGAGAGAGAGTGTTACCATCTGAAAGGCATCAAATGGAGGGCGCTTGAATTGCTGACTATTTAGTGACTGGCATTCAAGGCCCTACAGCAAATGGTCTATTTTTGTCTGCTACTGTGACATCTGTAGCTAATAAATGTGATCCTCAGACATGTACAACCAACCTAGCACCACCTTCCATCCTTTGTTTTGAAAAAACAAGAAGATTGTCTACTGAGAGAAGTAAATCACGGAATCGTACACTAATCCAAAAAACAACAATTTTTTCATTCACCCAGAGCACAGTTAATAGCCTTGGAGCAAGTATTATCTGATAGAGATAGTGAAGATGAAGTTAATGATGACATCGCAGACTTTAAAGACTGGAGGATGCTTAATGATTTTGTGGATGTGACTACACATGAGAAACAACTCATGCATCCTTGGAATTCATTTGTTAAAAAGTAACACATGCTAGCAGATGGCCATATCCCTTGTGGACATGTGAGGCATTTTCAAAGCTACATGGCTGGGTGGAAAGAAAGGGGCCACAATTTGAAGGGAGGCCTCATATAAGCAATGAAGTTGATGTCGACATGGATAAAATGTCTTTGAATGTCAAGGGTTCTTTATATTGTTGCAAGGGTAGAGATGGGGTATGCTTGTGCAAAGATGCAGAGGAAATGTACTACAGAAAAGTTGAGGATGTATTGATAAGCACAAGGAAAAAGACGATTATAGAGGCTTTAACATCAGACTCGCCCCAAACTTCAATACTGATCACTTGTCCACAACTCAAGGCATTCATGGGGAATTTTTGCAGTGGCAAATATTCGCAATAATGACAAGGATGGAGAAATGCCAGGGGTTGTTGGGGACAACTTTTGCAGCACCTAGGTGGGCCATTGCTTGAGGACAAGCAATGTCAAGAAGGGGGAACTGTAATGTCCCCAATTGATTAATTGCCCATGGGAGGACAAAATAGCCTATCGAAAACCGTAGGCTATAGTCCTAATAATAAATAAAGGGGAAAACCCCAATTTTTCCAATGTTGGGGCAATTGTCTAAATGTTGGATCAGGTGGGGCAAAAAAATTAAAAAATTGAGGGTTGCATTCACAACCCTTCACATTTGGTATCCCACGAAGGAAACTATAAATAGAGGAGAGTTGGAATCAATTTCAATCATCAATTTGGATTGGATATCTCAGTTTTATTGAGCTGAGGCTCTGAGGGTTTAAGACCCCTTCTCTTTGATTAGCTTCAGTGGAGGTGATCCCACCCTATCTAATCCTTTGTCTAGTTTCGGTGGAGTTGATCCCACCCTACCTCGACAGTCTCTTTCTTTGTTTTGGCACGGGATATTCTCTTGGAGTAAAGCAAATATATTTTGGCCAGCCAGGAAGATACTCTCTGATCAAGGAATTTAACCTCTCATCCGCAGCCTGAGGCAGTTTTAGAGAATACAGTCATGCTAAACCAAAGATTCGGGGACTGTTTACAGTCGCAGGTATCCCAGGGCCACATGGGCCCTAGGGCTGAAATTTGCCAAAAACTAGACCTGTTAATGCCTAATTACAGGGCCGAATGGGTTAGGTCTCCTTGGTAAGAAGCAAAAGCAGCTCAGTCACATCTCAGCCCAAATTCTGGTACAGAAAGTTAGACAGGACAGACTGTCCAAAACAGCAATCTACAAGGTACACATCAGCAGCAAGTCAAACAGAAGTCTGTCTGGAAGCCACAGCCTACACTTCCAAGGGCCTGTGGATAACAGCAAGACCATCAGCCAATTATTCCATAAGTTGATTTAAGCTGTGTGGAATCAGTTGTTGAGTGAAGTAGATGATTTACAGTGCTGTAGGTTGTGGTAGCAACTGTTGTTTAATTAAGATTAATTTGTGAATACTGGAAGAATTGATACTGTTGGTGTGAACAACCCTAGTAAATTGTTGCAGGGTCAACATCAGCTACTAGAGTAGGCAGTAAGATTATAGTAGGTTCAGTAGACAGTAAAACTAGTATAAGAACTTATGAATTTGACATTGCATATTTACAGTTACATCTTGTTTTACTCAACTGTGACACTACAACAGTATTGGTTTGATTATTGGTTAAATGCAATCTTTGCTATATCGGGCAGTCAATCCTGGATCATTGTGATTTTATTATATTCAATATTGCTGTTGGATTTTATACTCGTTTACGAAAAGGAATCCTACTGTTTATGAATGTTGCTATTCATTTTGTTGAAAGGAGAACCCTAGCCAGAATAGAAAACCTAAGGAAAAATTACCCTAGGACATTACACTAGGCTTGTCAATCTCTGTTTTAGAGCTCGCCCCCACTTTGAGTATCTCCCTTTTGTTCACACTCACTTTTGTGCTCTCACCTCATATTCCCTTGGTTTCCTTCGCCTCTCTCCACTACTCCTTCCACCCCGCGCTACTGTTGATACCTTTGCACATTCCTTGCTTGCTTTCCAATGTTGAGGGAGAGCTCATTCAATAAGAGGTGGGGGCCGCAGTCCTCCAGGCAACTTACAAGCTCAGGCCCAAGCTCGAACCTCAACAGACCGTTTCTGTGAGAATACTCCCTTAGTCGCTCAAGACACATTATCAGATATTGAGCAAGAACTGGTTGACAATAGAGTTAAAATGTTGAACTTATGGCAGATGTGGAGGATTGGGACCCAATCTAGGCACACCAAGAGCTCATCACAATCAATAACTACACGCAGTGGATTTATACTGGCATATCAAACACTTGTTGAGAAAGGTCTTTTGCGACCGTAATGAGAGCAGGGATGAGCTCCTCCTTCACATGGAGGAGCTCCACCTGCTTTACCGAATCGTGGACAGCCAACTGCAACGATTGGAAACAGCATTGCTTAGATAGAGATCCACCACCCCTGGCCACCCTGCGTGTCCTGCCCCTGCTGGTTGATTACATGCTCTTTTTGTGGCGCAAGGCCACCATCAGTAAGCCTAGTAACACCTACAGTTTGTAGTTCCTGTCCATGTTTACAACCTTTTGTTTACCTGGTTATCATGGCTCTTACAGCTCAATCCATGGCTTTTTGGACATTACAGTCTGATCCATGACCTGTCTTCTAAGCTTGATTTCTGCTCAGGCAATCTCAATCTGGTCAAGTATTCACTCCTTGGCATGGTTTGTACATATTATATTTGCATAATATAAAGTTGTGAATTTACACTAAATGAAAAAAATGTTTGTATTTCACTTCTCTCCCCTATCTGGAGTGCCATCCACAAATGTGGGAAAGCATTCAAAGCAACCCTTGAGTTTCCCCACGAGGTTTTAATTGGAAAAGGGATGGCAAGAAAAGCAAGAAAAACATATCTTAGAGAGCAGCTAAAGTCAAGCCAGGAAAGAATTTGAGAATGATTTTAACACAGTAAAACAACATTTGGTGAGAAAACTAAAGTAGGTCTACATGTTTATGAAGGCCAAAAAGAAAAGGGAGACAAGATTAGAGCCAGATTGAACTGGGACAAACGGAAAAGACTCCACCAAGTTTTACCAAAAACGGCACAGCAAGGTACTTATCCACAGGAGACCTATCTGAGACAGGAAATGCATCAAAAACATCATTTCTAATGGTTATTTATATTTCTGAACAAGAAACAGCCTGCATTTCTCACGAAATGCAGCTGTTTCTGTTGATCATTTGCAACAGATACGCAGGAGCAAAGACCAAAACATATTGAAAACAGATTATTTATCCAGAAAAGCTATAGACTAAAATTTAAATGAATATAAAATAAAAAATGACTGACCATAATGCAGAAAGCGCATCATATAAGGTGCTAGCTTAACTGCACAATAAATCCTAGCAAATGAAGTGGGCAATGGGCATCAATCCTATAAGTGTTGTAGAAAAGCTTCTAACATCTTTATTGCACAATAAATCCTGGCATATGAAGTGGGCAATGAGCATCAATCCTATAAGTGCTGTAGAACAGCTTCTCACATCCAACAAAATAACTATACAGTACATTTTCTAGAAGTTACATCTCAATAAGGTCAAAGGTGCCTTATACACTCCCCATTGATGTTATTCATTTGATCATTAAAAGTTGGCAGTAATTTATAATAAAAGTGTGAATCAAAACTTGAAGACCGAAATCACCTATAGCAAACTGAAAACTTATGTGTCAAGGCAAATTTGTGGTCGATAGAGTATGATCACAGTTGCAGAGTGTACAAACTAATTAAACAGAAAAACTACACTTTTCAGTTTTTACTATCTAGAAGGCTTCATAGATAAAATCACAAACTGTCGATAGAGAGGAAATCTAGGAATCCCTAGCGTCAGTAATTATTATATGTTATTTTAACCAGCAAAACTAAATATCTTCGTGCACATTTCACTCTCTGGAAAGACAATATACCTATAACAACTTTAAAGTGTCTCCTATAGCTTCAATACCATTATCATTCCTTATACCGTACCCGTTTTGTGTTTCTCATTTCCAGTAACATAGGTTGCCACTGACTTACAATCAGCCATATTATCTTGTAGTCCGGATGGTGGGTTCATTCCCCCAAAATCAGTTTCCCACTGTCAGTGCTCAGTTTGGGGCTTGGATTTTATTACCTTAACCTAGAGTAGTAAAGTCTCTTTTACTTTACGGTGTATGCATTTCTTTAAAAACCAGTTTTCGTGCAAGTATCAACATTATTATACTGGGCAGTCTCATTGTGACCTACTTTTGTGGTGGTTTGTTGGACATTAATAAAATTATCTTATCTTATTTTAAGAAGAAGGGAAAATTATTTTAATGTCCACAAGGCTAAAGATAGCCTATGGGACAGATTGCTTCTTGCTTCTTCATCTGCTTGATGCATTCGGCCCTTCTTAATTATTTTATCTTAGCTGGGTTGTGTAGAAGACTTTTCAAAGGTCTCAGATCATTAATCATCCATCCTTCACAAGTGTTTAGCTTTGACCATGGGGCAAACCCATTTTCTAAAGCATTTCTATTGATGAATTGGTTGACAACATAATAAAGCACTTTCGTTTCAGTATTTTTAATTCTGTCCATGGTATATGGGCTCTGGGGTATCTATAAAGTTAGTATTTATTGAATCCATAATCTGGAATATGGCAATGATCAAACCAGTGTTTTCCACTTGAACTCTGACCAAGTAAGCTATTTCAGGAATACAGTCATGGAACAAGAAATTGGCATTGTCATAGCCACTCTCTAAGCAGAGCATTTTCAGGGGAATGGATTTTGAAAATGCCAAAGCAAGAAAAACTAAACTGCAACAGAATGCTCAAAACCCTGAGCTACACTTCTCAAAATCTAAGTGTTGCCCTCTTCCAACCATCATCCAACAACTACGGTGGCATTAAGAATCTGCATTCTGAACCTTTATTTGACAAGATGCTTCATATTATCACCGTGCAAACGTCCCCTTCCCCAATCTGGAAAACAACAATGCAATGTAGCCAGCGAGTTACGACATATAATGAAGATCACTTCAGCTAAGAAGGCGCCTGTGGAGATACCTGTTCCGTCAAAGTCGCTTAGGACACCCGCTTGCATGAGCAAGGTAGCACATGAAGGATGGAGGAATTTGAACCTTTGTAGAGGTATTAAACACCCAAGCTTTACCATTTAACCAAGCTACCGCTGCCGTATTATGAACCATTTAGTTAATGTAATTGAAGAAAAAAATAACGACGTGGATTTATAAACGGATCTGATATGTATCCTAGAAGGAGGACCAATAAAGGGCAACCTATGTGCCTCCCTCGGCCTCGGATCTCTTATAGACCTATCTTGTTTAAGTGAATAATAAACTGAAGATAGCAGATCATCATCGTGGAGAACTTTAACGATTATTTTCGGAGGATTTGTCCGATGATTTGGCAGAAAATTAAGCACGCTAAACAGGAATGACCAGACAATCCCAAGAGCAGATAGGAACCCTAGAAACCATGGCCATTCTTCTATATTTACATAATCTATGTGATCAACAAATATCATTGGTGGAAGCTGGGTGCATTATTGAGAATGTTTGACCCATGTGGAGCAATAAAACAATCTGCTGCCTCTACCGTAGCTGGCTGCGGGAATTGAACACGAACTTCGTATTAAATGACGAGCCTAGCTTTTGCAGAAAATAAGATATTGAAAAGGAGAATACCTGGACGGCGAATAGCGGTATTTAATGGAGCCAAAAGGTTGAAACCTCTCCTCAGAACATTCGAGGCTGCTGTTGCATTCGCCATATTTCACCTTGTGCTTGTCGTTCGGTTGCCTTCTGCGCTTCTTATTAAGCTACCTTTCCTCGATCTTATCGGGTCTAGGACGCTTTCTCGTAACTCATACCCTCGACACCTTGGAACGGGAATGTCTGACCTTTTTCTTCACAAACTGAAATTTTCACCTTAAAAGAACGCACGGGATTAATCGTGGACTATGGTTCACTTCGCTAGGTCGCTTGTGGTATCGAGCTCCTAGCGTACAACACTATTGCACAAAGAGTACATCTCTCGTAAAACTTATAGTATGATTGTTGCTCGTTCACCCTGAGAAAGTGGTTTACCTTTATCATTTTCTGTCCCTTACTCCTACCTTTTTGTTATCGAATAAGTTTTGTTTCTTTTGTTATTCATTCTCGTCTCTTATTCTCTCGTGTTGGAGTTATCTTCCACCTCTCTTTTCCTTTATTTCTTTTGTTTTCCTCAAAATCTTAGAAGGGGTTTGAGTGTGTTCTATATATTGTAAGGATGTTATTGAAATATGTGGTTCATAGTTTTTAATTTTTATTCGTTGGGCTTTAAGTTTCCATAGGGATGCCTCGTATTTAAAAGTTTCAAGAAAGTTTCTTTCTCCCACACCTGAACGAGTTTGGAGCTTTTGACTTACAGTTTCTTTAGGTTGCATATTTGCCTTCTCAGTCCTCTCTTTGATTTTTCCAATTTTATTTTCCTTTGTATTCTTTTGATCCACTCCCCTGTAACCTTTCAAGGCTCTCAAGTCCACTGCATTACAAGGCTCACATGGAGGAAGCTCAACTCATTGTTAATTCAGGTTGGCGGTTCAACCTTTTTAACTAAGGGCCTAAGATCACCTTCCTTTTCTCTATTTTCTCTAATTTTGTGATGTGATGATTAGAGTAAAGCATTGCACCACCACATAAGTGATTGCACCACTATTGTAAGGGGGGAGGAAAGAGTGGACTCTCCATCACATTCTTAAATGTACCTATGATCCAGTGAAAGAAAGTAAGTTACTTATAAAATATTGTTTAATGTTTCACCTAGGGTTTAGTTGATTTTAAAGGGGTGATTCGCTTAGGTATCGAGATGGTTCAATAGCTAGAAAGATAATGTGGAAAAAAGTTCCTAGAGAACAAGAAAGAAAGAGAAATGTCAAAGGAAAAGGAGGAACACACTTGAGCAAAGGAAGAGCTTGGTCCATTAGTTGAATACCAATGATATTTGAGCTTCTTGTCAATGCTCCAAAGCACCAAAAACCTCCTTGCGATGTACCCAAAATGAAAGTCTCCATAACAATGCAAGATATATGTACAAACACATTATACCTACCAAATAAACACATGAAGCAATATTACCAATGGGTAGGTCAAGTTAGCTTATGGTTGTTAGGTGCTCTATCTACAATAGTGTTGGTGATCCTCCTTGGTGAGGGATTGAAAGGATCCAAGAGATGCCCAAGAGGGAAACCCCTAAATATAACTAATCAAGGTGACAAAAGGAAGAATACAATCTAAAGAGATCAACCAACCAATGAGGGTAGGATCCTATTGTGAGAGAGTTGGTGGAGACGGTAGACCTAGGAAGCCCAAAATGCTTGAGAAAAAGGAAGATGTGAACCTAGGGAAAATTTGGAAGAAAATTTGATAAGATTTTAAAAAGAACTTCAAACTTATGTAGGAACCTCGACAAAGATGAACAAAGGGATACTTATAATAGAGGAAGCCGCTTAGGAAAGTCCAAGGTGTGACGAATAGCCACTGAGGAAATGCGAGCCCTCTAACTATGATTCACAAATTTAATTGAGCCATCCATTGGTCCAAGCCAATTTGTGGGTTTTTCACTATAAAAGGGCTCTCTAGTATGTTGTTCTATAGGAAACAAACACAAATGGGAAATACAAATTGTGGATGGTGCACCAAAGACAAATCAAAGAGGATAGATATAATTTTTAACCATGTCATCCTTTGTGTGTGCCCATGACCAACATGAAGGTACTTAGAAACTCAAAAAGGTGTGTCCAACTAGCCAAAGTGGCCTAAATGAAGCATGCATGTCAAGGTTGATCCAAGGTAAGAAAAATAAGGCATAGTTAAGGAGCTTGTGAGATACCTAGAATGTATAATATCACCATAATAAACACAATAATGCCACAAATGAAGATATACATATACTTAATAATTAATTGTGATAAGTCACACCTATTCTTGAAAGGCATGGTTTATTATCTACACTTGTGTATTTATATTTTCCAGTGTAATCAAAGCATTCATCATTCATTCATCAATTTTATCAAATATATATTTTATATATACTATGTGCTATGTGGGCATCTCTTTTATGTATTTTATGTCTGACTGAATTATGAACTATTAGGTTCATATGAATTAGTATTAGAGTCTTCATCTTGCATAACATGCATTCATGTTGCATTTACAACACAAACGCCTGTCGTGTAGGAATTAAAAGGGATAATTAATTACAAAGCTATTATAAAGTTCAGAGTGTGTGTTTAGAGATTGATCTAAATATAGTTTTCCAAAAAATAGCAAGATGATGTTAATGACTAACATAGAAATATCCAAAGGAAACAAAGGAATGAGAGATTTTATAAACTCATTGAAAAAATGGCATTGGCACAAACATGGCATCACTGGAAGAAAATTTTAGAACTCTGGCAAAAATGGTACAAAGGAATGCAACTCCTCTCTACAAGTCACATGGAACAACTTCTACCTCTGATATGGGCGTATTATGACATTTATGAATAAAATAGTCATTAGAATCCCCAAATCCAATTAATAATGTTTTTAAGGTGGGTATGATCTGGGTGAATAAAATTGAACATTACTTCAAATTGTACTCGACTTATGATGATGACAAAAAGTATAGAGTGGTATCAATGTACTTAGACAAGTCTACCTATGATCGTTTCCTTTAGCAAAACTCCAAATTCAAGACATCTTGTTATTGTAGAATAATTTGAAGATAAGTTATTTGAGAAGATTTGAGGATGTGGATGATGAGAAGATATTTGTAAAACTCATTAGTTTATGATAAATGTGAACAATTGAAGGATATACTCACGAGTTTGAAGTACTTGCAGCTCAAGTCTCATGGTTTTCAAAACCTCAAATATTACGAGTTTATATGTTAGGCTTATGACAGAGTATAAGAGGTGGAATTAAACAAATGGTCATTGAAGATATCAAAGAAGCAAGATGAAAGGCCAAAATAATTGAAAAAATAAATAAAGGTGCAATGACAATTTTCAATATTCGAAAACAATGAAAGACCACATTCCCCGCTTGGCATAACAAACACAACAACTAAGAAAAAAAAGAAGAAAAAAAATGTTGCAAGGTTGAATAAAATTGGACCTCAAGTCATAAATGTGAAGCACAAAAACTAAGTACAAGATCGAGGGTGGTAAATAAGTAGATTTTAGCTTCACATATTCACGAGTCAAAGAGACAAAAGCAAAAAGTGAAAAAGCTACTTGGAAATGTCACGAGTAGCCATGACAACAATCCCTCAAAGTAGAACATCAAACTCACAAGGACATAAAAAAATTAAACCTAAGATATCACTAATACCCTTGCTAAGGAATTACAATAGAGAAACCTAAAATTGAGAGGGAAAGTGAAAAATAGCAATGTTACCATGTTAGTAGACTCTATGGTCAAAGTGGATACTAGTGGTGCCCACTTGTCCCACTAACTCATAATGGTCCCACATCCTAGCAATTATACTACAATTTTTTATGTCCCAAACTTTTGATGCATTCTTTGGCCATTTCCTTTGTGTTTTTTGTAGTTGACATAGGCAACACAATCAAATCCAAACGCATACAATGGATTGAACTTTGCAATAGTCAAGAAATGCAATAAACATAATTTGTATGCATCCTTGGGAAGTTGATGTGCCAACTAGCCTCCTTGGTGTCTACATTCCTTTTGTCACATCATCTCTTAAGTTTAGGTTTTTTATCTTTCAATCTTGAGGCTTCATACTTTATGTTTAAAAGGAAATCTTGGCCTCTTGTGAATTATCATAGTCAACACTCCTCTCTTAATAGATAAACTATCATCACTCTAAATAGCTTGTATTACTTTGCATTTTACAGTCCTTTATATTTCATTCATTAATAGAATTTAGGTTTCACTATACGATAACGCTCTCTACAATATCTATTTGTGTTTCCATTTATACTTTTTCATCCATTTCATTCTCTACATAATCCAATTTAATGTTATTAGAGCATTATATTCTTTGTTGTTTCCTATTGTATGTCCTTGCTAAGGTTAGGGTATGAGTTGGGTCTTCAACTAACTAAGCTTCGAGAGGACCACTCTAACCAAGCTGAGCAAACTCTGATGGTGGAAGAAAAGAGAGATGATGGAGCATGAGATGTCATCAAGTTGTCACTCAAGGAAGCCTTTGTGTGATAGAGGAATGTGCTAATGGATAATTTCACTCAGATCATTTGGCCATTACCAACAACAACAAGGGCACCCTCAAAAAATAATCATTTTAGAGGTGTACCACCCTTCAAGGTACAAGTTAACTTTGACATACCTTTATTTGAAAGTTATATATACATAGATGCTTTAGATAAATGGTCAAATATGTAAGAGGGTTATTACTCTAATAATAAAAAAATATATCAATAGTGAAAAAATCACCTCCACTCACTAAGTTCCTTCCCATGTCAAAGATTGGTGGGTTAGTTACTAGAGAGACAAGTCAAAGATGAATATGTGAATTTAGCATGGAACCCACTTAAGTGACTTTTATTAATGTCCTCAATGATGAATTCTACCGTGTTGGAAACTATGATGACCAATATACATGATGGACAACTTTATACAAAGAGATAGACCATGTAGTGTTGAAGTACACCAATATTTTCCATACCTTGTGATCAGAGTTGAGTATCAAACACTTTGAGTGCCACTTGGTTCTAAAGTATCATAGTGGCCTACACAAGTACATTGAAATAGACATGGAGTCATTGGGAAGCTCCTCACCAAGAGCCACTTATTGATATGACATAAACATCAACTGAAAATTAAGCATAAGAATAAGCAAGAGTTTGGGACTGTAAATCCATCACAATAGAAACATGGTAAAGGAAACCCTAACTCACATAACAAAGGATAAAGCAAGGATACCCAACCTCAAGACAACCAACCTAAGTTGTAGGGAAAGAAGGGTAATAAGAAGTCAAAGAAGGACACAGAAAGTAGAGTGAGTTCCATAAATATTCTAGAACAACACTAATGAATGTCACTCAAATTATTCATTATTGGTTGAGCTAAAATCATTAGAATCATACTTCACCTTGGGCTATGACTAAGAGTTATATAAAGAAGCATGAAAATCATCAACATAGACATAAGTGTTACCTTCACAAACACAAAGATCCAACCAAAAGAACAAGAGAAGCTTGAGGATAATCTTTTCCACTCATAGATGTGGGTGAAGGTGACTTCACTACATTTAGTTATTGACAACAATATCTAGAAGAACTTCAACTAAATAAAGGTCATTGAGAAATTGAAGTTGTCAATAATTCCACACTTCTAACCATGTATCGTTTGTTAGGTGAGCCAAGGATGAGACATTTGCAAAAATCCATATCATCAATACCTTAAATAATGAGGTATTGTATGATGTTTCCCCACTTGAAGTATTTGATTTTATTTTGGGACAATCCTACATGTGGAAGCATAATGTTTTTTGTTAGTCTAGGCCACATAGTGTAATTGTTACTTTGGAAGGTCAATTCTACAGAATAAAAGTGGTAGTTACAACCATTGCAATATCGTTAATCTTGACAAATAAATGTAGGAAGTTATTCTTTTAAATTGGGAGATTTACCATCTTCATGATTTGGTCAAAATGTGAACATAGTGTCACTATAACTACCACAACCTTTGCATGGGATATCTCCACACAATACAACCAAGTGGACAATATAGTGGAAGAATATAAAGATATCTTCACTTCACCTGTAAGGATGCCTATGCATTTCCAGGTCAAGCAATTAATTGATTTGATATATGGTGCTTCTTTACATAATGGTCCAATACACAGATGCTCGCTTATGGAGAATGAAGAAATGAAATGCCAAATTTAAGAGCTCACCCAAAAAGCCACATTCAAGCAAACTCCTCACCTTATGGAATATTGATTGTGTTGGTATAGAAGAGGGATGGGACATGGTGAATGTGCATTTATTGCAGATCTTTAAACAAAATCACAACTAAGAATCAGTGTTTGATTCCCATATTTACAATGTTCTTAATTAGCTCAAGGGCACGAAGTTTTTTCAGGAATATGGATCTAAATTTATGCTACCATCAGGTGCTAATTAAGCAAATTGATGTGTGAAATACCACCTTCAAGTCCAAATAAGGCTTTTTTGAGTGGTTGGTCATGCCTTCTAGCTTAATCAGTGTTTTGACAATGTTCATGAGGATGATGGATGATATTTTGCAACCATTCACACATTCTTTTGTGGTCGTATATTTTAAGGATATTCTCATATTAGACAAAACTTGGGTAGAACATTTGCAGCACATTCAGGAGGTCCTGAGCACCTCGTGGAAGCACAAATTATATGCCACTCTACGTAAAGACTCTTTCAGTAAGTAAAGAATTCAATATTTGGAATACATTCATGGATGAGCATGGTGTGCACATGGATCTATCAAAGATCTAAGTCATTTTTTATTGACTATCCCCAATAACAAAGCTCCATGGTCTCTTCGGCCTCACTAAATTCTATTATAGGTTTGTGTTGGGGTTCTCTCATAACGTTTGGCCTTTAGACTAAGTGACCAAGGGTGGATCCAAAGCTAAATTAATTTAAGTTAAGTCACAATTGAAAGCATTCAAGGATATGAAACAATTCCTTTGTTTAACACCAATACTCATTCTTTCATACCTGTACTAATCCTTTGAGATTAAGACATATGTTTCAAGTCATGTTGTTAGTTTAGTCCTCACTCAAAATGGACATCTAATGGCCTATCATAGTGAGACACTTTGTAATGCAGTTCATAGGTACCTCACTTATGACAAGGAGATGCACACTAAAGGAAGCACTACATTTAGGGGAAGGAGACAATCATCCACACTAATTAGAAGTTCCTCCAATTCATGTAGCTATAGGAAAGGTTACAAAATGATCACCATTAGAAGTTGTCCACGTACTACCAACAAATTCCAACTAAACATAAAATACAATAAGGGAAGTAGAAATCAAGTTGTGGATCGCCTCAACAAACCTTTCATTGTGGCATTGACCACAATGCTCAGATATTGTGGACACAAGACCTCTAAGTAGCCCCAATTACATGACATGACACTAATTTCACAATTTCCTATGGGACATTAGGTGCAAGTAAACCAATCTTAGACTTCCATCTCTAAGATAAAATTTTGTGACATATAGGCCATCTCTATGTTCCTTCAAGAAAATGTGAGAAATTGATATAGGGGGTGCATTATAGTTGGGTAGCATAGCACTCTCAAGTGGAGAAGCCAGTGGTAGTGCTACAAAAGTACTTATGTTGGCCAAAGCTCTAACAAGATGTCGGTAAGTATTTCAGATCATGCATTATATATGTCATCAAGAAGCGATGGTTGTACACTCCTTGTCCTACTCTAGACAGACCCTAGGAGTCTATCTCCATGGACTATATGTCAATCTTGCCTCCAATCAAGCATGACAATGATTGTGTATTTGTGGTTGTTGATCAACTCTCTAAGATGGTCATTTCTACACCTTCAAGAAGGGTATACCAATAGAGGCCATTACTAAGTTCTTCTTTGAGTGTGTTTAGGTTCATTATGGGCTCTTGTGAATCATTATTTCAAATGGGGATAATAGGTTCTTAAGTACTTTCTAGCCTAGCCCATGGTTAATAATGGCCACCCAACTAACAAAATAAATTGCCTTCCACGACTCGATTTGAAGGGCAAATAAAGGTAGCCAAACATGATGATTATGCATTTCTTGAGAAAGTACAACTCTAAACATATATGCATATAGGATGAGAGCCTTCCTTATGTTCAAGATAGCTACAACATAGCCCTTCATAGCTCTATTGGCCATAGCCTTTTTAAGGTATGCTTAGGGTTCTGACCATTGACCTTAATTGACATAACTCTACATAGTACATCTACATAGGAAGAATCCTCTCATGCTCAGACTAAGGCTAATAGAGTAGTGAAATTTATTAAATAGATCTGTCACATACAACAACAAGTTCATCATATTTTTTAAAAAACCAGTGCCCAATTCAAGTAGAGCCATAATCAATAATGGATTCCACACAAGTTTTAGGTGGGGGATAAGGTATGGATGCATTTATAAAAGAGCACCTCATATGACCCCATTAAAAGTTTCACTCACTCCAATATGAGCCTCACGCCATGATCAAGGTTGTTGGTGAAGAAGCTTTTGAATTAAGTACTCCTTTTGTAGATAAATAACTTAGATTCTCCATAGTGATATTTGAACGTTGTTGATGTTTCGAATACAAAAGAGGATCCATCTTCAAGACAATGGTCAAAGGAAAAGGAGGCAGAGAGAATGAATTCCTATATGTAAATGTAGATGCATAGGTATAAGTAAAGGGAAGGTCGACAAGTCAATAGATAAAAACTAAACCTATTTTTTTTTAATATTACAGGATAATAATATATTAATTAATACTATTAATAACTAATATTAATGTCAATCATCTAAGAAGTACATTATTATTTATAATATTGAATAATATTGTTAATACAATATTGATCATCATCAACTTAAAGGAGTAATCTATCTTGTAGACTTCGTTAAGTTAATGATGATCAATATTGTCTTATTAATATTATTATTAATATTGTACTTTTTATATTATTGATATTAATATTAAATATCAATAATAGTAATTAATATGTTATTATCCTGTAATATTAAAAAATAACTAGGTTTAGTTTTTATCTTCTGGCATTTTGACCTTCCCTTTACTTATACCTATCTATTTACATTTACATATACATATTAATGCTCTATGCATCCTCTTCCCTTCGACCATTGTCCTGAATATGGATCCTCTTTTGAATTCAAAATTTCAATGACATTCAAACATCATAAAACATCATTGCAGAGAATCTGAGTTATTTATCTGCAAAAACACACCACATAAACCTAAAATCCATTATTCTCCCTTTCATTGGGTTGCACCTTGTATTTAATGTGGTGTCGCTCCAAACATTTTTTCCACATGTTTGGATACCTAAAAGGTGGTTGAGCACTTGGTCCATACATAACTCAATTTTGACTACATTAAGTAGGTCATATCCCATTGAATAATGGACACCAAGGCAAAGGGCATCCACTAACAAAATATCCAACTCTATTAGGTCATCAAAACATGGAAGTTCCTTTACTAGGAGCCAAATTTAAAACAAGTTTCCCTCTTTAAGAAAGGAACTTGACGCAACCGATACCATTGCTTCCTAAAGGGGGGTGACTAATCCTAGTGGCCACCCACATGTTCCACTAACTTGTAACAATTCCACATCTTGGTAGTTATATTATAGTTTTTTAAGTCCATTCCCATTGCATTTTTTTAGTCAATGTAGTCTTGCCAAACACACAAAGAATGGATTAAGCTTTGCAGTAGTCCAAGAAATGCCCCAAATGGAGTTTGTATGCAAAATTTACAACTTGAGGAGGTTGACATATCAACCAAATTCCTCGGAACCCACATTTTTCTGCCACATTGTCTCCCAAGGTTAAGGTTTTGGATCTTTAAAAAAAAATCTTCTTAATGCTTCATACTTTATGTTAAAAAGTAATCTTGGCCTCTTGTAATGTTCACTTGCAAATGAACATAGTCAATACATCTCCCTTTAGAGATAAGCTACCACTAGTCTAGCTAGTTTATATTGATTTGCATTTTTATAATCTTTTATATTTTATTCATTACTAGAATTCGGGTTCACCATGTTGTGCCCTTTTCCATGTATGTTTCCATTAATATTTTTTCCTTCATTTCATTCTCTACATAATCCAGATCACTCTCACAATGTGCATTATTTCATTGGCATCAATATCTAGAAAAAATAAAATCTTGTAGCTTATCCTACAAAAGTTCTCTTAGGCATAATGGGCAATAGCTAGGGAATTATAGGAATAGAGAGATACCATAAGATCCTTTTATGAATACATAAATTTGAATAAAAGACATGACTCTATGCTCTTCCTCTTAGTGGAATAGATGTAATTTTACATGTTAAATGGCTAATGAAGTTAGACATGCAAGTTGTCAATCTCAAAGAAAAATCAATGAAATTTAGATGGCACATAGAAACGTACACCTTATCTAGAAGCAATGACTTACCTACTATGTTCAACTAGGAATCAATTGAAGAATTGAATCACATAAAACTCACAATAACAACAACTCAACACTAATAACAAAAAGAAAAAGATAAAAACCATAATTAATAACATGTTGTCAAAAAAGATGACAACATTTATTACTTACAAAAACATAACCAAATTTTATGAACCAGAGTCAAGCAGCCAAAAAAAACTGACTTAATTTAAAAAAACCGAAAATTGAGAATCAACAATCGCTAAACTAAACATATTGAATGATTAGGATGTTGCAAGTTAAGAGACCACAAAACAAAATGTATAAAAAGTCAAGCATCCAAGTCTTACTTTGAAGATCAAAGGTAAAAGAATTAGGGATGATAATCATCATCCTTGACATCACCCAGATCGTAGAAGTTATGCAACATATTATCACGAGGATGGGAAGTAGTCCTCTCAACCCATCATTTTCAGAGGGGCGGGCTTAAAATATACCTAAAATGTATATTATCACTCCAATAAACATCATAATGGCATAAACATTTATATAAAAACAATTATAAATTAATCTTGATAAGTCGTCCCTATTCTCAAAAGTCACGACTTATGTAATGGAATTGTGTATTTTATACACACAGTTGTATTCAAATGTTCATCATCCATTCATCAACCATTATCATATATATACTTTTATATATTGTGTGTAAATGTGCACCTCTTTCGTTTACACTTTATTTGTGGTTGGAGTATGAAATGTTAGGTTCATACCAAAACTAGCAAGGGATAAACAAGACCAAATAATGACCTTACCTAAGTGTTAGGGTCCTATAATTTATAGGATCAATTGATTATTATCTATTGATTTTCTCCTAGGAGATGTTGTAAATAATGACTTCATTCTGCAAATTATTTTCAAAACTACAAAAGAAAAATAAAAATAGAAAAATAGAAAAAAGAAAAAAAGAGAGAAAAGAAAAAATAAAATAGGGCATTAAAAAAATGATATATATGTGAAAAAAACAAAAGAAATGAACAAAAAATTAGAAAAATAAAAAAAGTGGGCCCCTATAGTGAGCCAATCAAAATGTCGCTTTCAAAATTCCAAAAAATGTCAAATTATAAGGTTTTAAACCTTGGTTATTATCGTTTATTTGCTTTTTATGTTTTATACTATGTAATAAAACAACAAAATTCTTTTGTCGCGTATGTGAATAAAAGTCGCGTTGGAATCAATGGTCATGATAGAGCCCGCCCAGATCTATAGCGAAGGAGTGTCCCCCCCCCCCATTGCACTCCTGACACTTAACATGAGGGGGGGGGGGGGGGGGCGAAAAGTTGTTTCCACCAAAACCCCATGCACTAACGTGGTAGTGCCTAGAGCATTTCGGGGGGTCCCCTCTCGATGCCACTTACTGCCTGCACCCCCTCGAAATACCACCAATGGCTTCTCCCTCTGCCACTCCTCTCTCGCCATGTGTCTGCCCCTTCACCACTCATCTCTCGCCACATACCCATTAGCCTTCGCCACTCCATTGTCGCTATCTATCCGGCCACGTCATGCACCCGTTGAATGTTCAAAAATTGCATCGAAATAGATACATCCATCACCAAATTCGTACATAGCCTCAACAACGCAACAAATTTCAACAAATTTTCCCTATTTTTCTTCTTCTATATCTAAAATATCTATGTCTTTAACATATATTATTTGTAACTAAATTTTATTTTGAAATCCGATTTGAGATGTAATAGTTTTCTATAAATATTTAGAAATAAGACTTAGAAAATGTTGGAACTTCTATGAAGAAAGCAAACTTTTTGATGTAAGTTGTGCATGTACTGAAGTGATCAATTTCATTAATACAAAAAGTTTGTTCCAAGATTCTTGTGTCAAGCTATTGGTGATGTCTCCTCTAATACGAAATTGTTATTTTCCTCAGTTTTTCATATGTTCTTTCTGTCTCTATTGTTTAAATAAGATTAAGGGTTGAATTTCTTTAAATACACTATGTTTTGGCTTATAAACAATATTTATGTTTTCACTCTGATATTAAGTATAGAATTCATCCTAACATGCTCTATATTTAATTAAATCTAAATATTTTCATCCCATTCACTCCTCAAACACTCTAAAGATCCAAAAGCTTGTCTACCTTGCCCTGTTACATCTATTCGATCCTTTTTGTATTTGATCATCCATAAACTCATGACTCCATGCCTGATGGAATTTACCTGCAATTTTCAACCAAATCTTTGAAAAAACCAAACTTAGAACTCAATAAATAGCCTAATATCTAAAAACAACAAATCCAAATCATATACAGAGATCCCTCTTTGAAGCTGGAAGGGCTAGATCCTAGCTTCCAAAGTGGTTTTGTGGTTACCTCTGGGTTTCTCTCCATAATCTTGGGAAATTGTGGAGTATAACATTATGGCAACCATACTGGAGAACAAAGGTTTCACCATCCTCAAGAAATACTATCAAGTTTCAGATCTAGTTGTTGATGGTGAGCAATAGTAAGACATATGAAGGCTGAAACATTCACCTGGCGACTCCAAATAGTTTCAAGTTGATCTAAAGACTCCACTAGCCAAAGGATCCAGAAATCAAGATGAGTTCTCAATCTAGAAGGTGCATATGCACCTATGAATCGAGATCATATTGTAGGATTTCCAAATCACATGCCCGATGTAAGTTGGCAGACTTATTTACCTACCTTCAAAGATCAAAAAGGAGAAGATGCTACTTTGCATCTAATTAGGTTCCATATGTACATCCATAAGTTTAAAGTTAAATTTCATGAAGATTGTTCTATGAAGATGTTCATGGTGTCCAAGATATAAAAACATCATCCTTCTTTGTTGTTGGTCAAAGATTGTTGCACACATGTTGACAATTTTATTGAGAATTTGGAAAGTTTTTATGAAGATGACCAGTTTATGGATGATGAGATTATAGAGGCTATTCATGAGAGATATAAAAACATCATCCTTCTTTTTTGTTGGTCAAAGATTGTTGCACACATGTTGACAATTTTATTGAGAATTTGGAAAGTTTTTATGAATATGACCAGTATATGGAATATGAGATTATAGAGGCTATTCATGAGAGACATTTCAACCATGAAGAAGATGAAGAAGCTGGTTGCTATGACACTCAAGAAAAATTTCAACAAGTAGTTATTTCTCCCATGATTGAAAATGAAAGAAATATGCATTTCAATGACATACTTTCACATGAACTTATTGATGACATTCCACAGTGTTTATACATTTTAGAAGAACAAGAGAATAAGCAACGCATTTGTAATGAAGAAACAAAGCTTACAGATGATAGTTTGCAACAATCTTCTCAGATTTTCAGAAATAAAAATGATCATTCTAGTTGCCTTGCATTCCCTTCTTCTGCTCAGTTTTTAATTCAGGAAAAATATTCTGATTTTCAGAATTTTGATTTTGCTAGCATAGAAACTCAGGAAAGCCATGATCCATCCATTATTTTCAACAATAATATGCAGCAAGTTTGTTCCTTTAAGCTTAATGCAGAAATTTCTGAAGAGCAGATTATGAAACTACATGCACAAAGATTCTCAACAACTAAATTATTCAGGATAATTATGAAGTAGAGCAGATTGTTCTAGACCCTGTGGGTGTATACCTTTTTGTTATTCAAGATGTGGCTATCTCAATTGAAAATCTGCCTCCAGGTTCAGATAGAAAATAAAGAAGAACAGGTTGTCCTCAAACCTATGTATGTTATTTTTGTGGATGAATTGGTTGTTTCAAATGAAGATGACAAGATTGATGAGCAAATTACTCCCTTTTCTTTAGAAAGTAGTCCTTTTGCAGATCATCAAAATGTAAATTTTCATGTTTTTCAAGATCCTCTAGCCAATATGTTGCAAGCATCAAGGAAAATGGTTGTTCTTATGTTTGTGGATTATGGTCAGCAGCTTCAATGGTAGTTTGGGTTGTTTGTCTAATATTTTTTTTGCCTGCTCATGACAAGTATGAGCAGAACTTAGTCAAGTAGTCAGTTGCTCGATTGGCTACATTGGAAAGAAGAGATCACCTAGTGTATATACTTTCAATAGGTGTGGACAAGCATCTTCAAGGTTTGAAGCCCGAGGAGAAGGCCCTATGACTTTGGTGATGTGTTGTCAAATTTCTGATTTATTTTAATGTTTGCAGCTGAGTTTTTAGTTTGCACTGTATAGTTCAGATTCTATTTTGAAGAACAATATTTGGTTCAGTATGAGGATTGGAACAGATTACCAGTGGGTTTTAGTTGCAGTGTTTCAGGGCAGAGCATGTTGCAAGTTTGGGATCAGCCCAATGGATAAGGCTATTGATCTATGGTGTTCTTGACACCTCACATGGAGATGTCATCCCCATTGGAGCCAATGTTAGGGTCCTATAATTTATAGGATCAAGTGATGATTATCTATTGATTTTCTCCTAGGATATGTTGTAAATAATGATTTCATTCTGCAAATTATTTTCAAAAGTACAAAAAAAAAAGAAAAGGGAAAAAAAGAGAGAAGAAAAAATAAAATAAGAGATATAAAAAAATGATATATATGTGAAAAAAACAAAAGAAATGAACAAAAAATTAGAAAATAAAAAACTGGGCCCCTATAGCGAGCCAAACAAAATGCCACTTTCAAAATTCCAAAAAATGTCAAATTATAAGGTTTTAAACCTTGGTTATTATAGTTTATTTGCTTTTTTATGTTTTATACTATGTAATAAAACGACAAAATTCTTTGTCACGTATGTGAATAAAATTCATGGTGGAATCAATGGTTATGATAGAGCCCACCCGAATCTACGGTGAAGGAGTGTTTTTGCCTCCCCCCCCCGTATTCTCGACAGTTAACACGGGGGGAGGGTGTGAAAAATTGTTTATGCCAAGCCAAAACCACCTGCACGAACGTGGTAATGCCCGGGCCATTTCAGGGGGTCCCCTCTTGATACCACTTACTGCCTGCACCGCCCCCCCACCCATGAAATACCGCAAACGACTTCTCCCTCCGCCACTCCTCTCTCACAATGTGTCTCACCCTTCACCACTCATCTCCCGCCACATACCCGTTATCCCCACCACTTCGATGTCCCCATCTATCTGGCCACATCACCCCCCTCCACGTCATGTACCTGTTGAACATTCAAAAATCGCAGCGAAATATATACAATGATCACCAAATTCCTACATAGCCTCAACAACGCAACAAATTTCAGCAGATTTTCCCTATTTTCCTTCTTCTCTATCTAAAATATCTGTGTATTTAACAAATATTATTTGTAAAAAAAAATTATTTTGAAATCTGATATGAGATGTAATAGTTTTCTATAAATATTTAGAAATAAGACTTAGAAAAGGTTGGAACTTGTATGAAGAAAGCAAACCTTTTGATGTAAGTTGTGCATGTATTGAAGTGATCAATTTCATTAATACAAAAAGTTTGTTCTAGAATTCCTGTGTCAGGCAATTGGTGATGTCTCTGTTAGGATATTCCGACACATAGGAAATAGTTAAGTTCAACTTGGTCTAGTATAGAGTTAGGTATAGAGTTAGGTAAAGTGTGTTTCTTTACCGTTGTACATTTTGTAACTTACAATCCGACGGTCACGATATGTAGTGATCCGACGGTTCATTCTCTCCTCGGTATTATCGACACTTGATCTGTGGCTTGACACCCAATTGGTCCATGAGTTCTATTTAAAGCGCATGGAGGGTCATTGTTCGGGTAATCCGTGCATGAGAGAAGCTTATGTAAATTTTCATTCTTTGATTAATAAATTGCCTGTAGTACCCACGTTGGGACAGGCCGTGGACTGTTTCCCTCTTTGAGGGTTTTAACCACGTCAAAAATACTGGTGTATTGATCTGTGATCTGGTTGTGAGCGGTGTCCTTTTGGTATTCTTTCTGAGGAACTTATCCTGTAAATTCCTACATGGTATCAGAGCTATTTGAGGGTCGCGTCCGTTGGTGATCCAAATCTGAAGCCGGTAGAACTGCATGCGGCTGTCGTTTCCTAGATCTGCTGTTTCTGACTGCTTTCGGGCCGAGAGGACTGCTCTGTTGCGTTCGGAGCATCTGTTCCAGTGAGGAACCCCTTTCGTTTCACGCGAAAAGGTTTCCGGTAGCCCTAGCTGCGTCATTTTTCAGATCGGGAGGTATACAGTGTTTTTTGCAGTTTACTGTTATTTTCTCTCTGCTTATTTCGGTTTCGGTTTATTTAGCCCTTTTTTTTTAACCGGATCTATACCTTTCATTTCTGCGTATGCTCTTTGCCCTGCGACTCTGTGCGATCTGGGCAAATCAGAAACAGAAAGGAAGGATTTTTCTCATGCGTATGCTCTTTTCCCTGCACCTTAGTGTGATCTCGGAAAATCAGAAACATTGAGAAAAATATTTAGTTTTTCGGCTAAAGCTAACTTTGAGATTTTTTTTAAAAATTTCTAGTTTTTTGGCTAAAGCTAACTTCGAGCCGCAAGGTTCGTTTTTCTTTGCATATTTGTGTTGGGTTTTGTGTTTTGTGTTTTGTAGGGAAAAAGAGCTTTCTCAAGGCAAGCACGCAAACCAAGGCCCCCCCCCTCTCTCTCTCTCTCTCAATTTTTTGTATAGATCAATTGGTTCAAAGCTATTTTAAGAGAGTAGAGGTCTTGGGTTCAAGTCTCCATTTTGTGGGGGCGGATTTTTTCATTCCCGCACATTCGCGCACTTTGCCGGCAACGTCAACAATTTTTTTCAAAAAGCCATAACTTCTTCATCCGGAAGCCTTTTTCAGAGCCGTTTTTTTTTTAAACCGCCTATTTTTTCGAGATCTATCCATTGGAACACTTACTTTCAGCATCTTCAGCTTCAATTTTTTTTTTAAAAATGGAAAGTCCATGCCAAGTCATTCTTGACAGCACTAACTACTTCCAATGGGTAGCCTACATGGAAGATTTACTTAGAAGTAAAGGTCTCTTCAAAATAGCCACAGACCAAGAGAAGAAACCAAAAGATGAAGACAAGGCTGCAAAATGGGAAAATATACAAGATCAAGCACGTGGTTTGATAGGGATGTCTATTTCTCCTGATCTTAGATTCCACATTGCAGAACTTGAGACTCCTCATGAAGCATTAGAAAAACTCGCTAAAGTTTTTGGGATTAAAAATGAAATTAGAGCCCATCAACTTGAAAATGAGTTGCTTACTTTGGATCCTAATAATTTTTCTTGCATTGAAGATTTCTTGTCCAAATTCAAGACCCTTAGATATCTCTTGGAAGGTGTTAAAGTTAAGAAAGAAGATGGTAACCTTATTTATTCCATCCTTACTAAGTTGGGACCAGCCTACTCTGTATTTGTTTCCACTTTCCATTCTACAAGGGAAGCTTTCATTTGTCAAGGAAAAGACTACAAGGCCCCTTCCTTTGACTCCTTTTGTGATTCCTTAATAAGAGAACAAGAAAAACTCTTACACCTTGGTCTTCTTAATCTTGGAAACTCTTCCACAAAAGCGTTAGCCGCCCAGCAGCAACCAAATTCAAAGAATCCTAAGAAGTCATATCCTCAAAAGAATGGTCCTAAACCAACTCAGCCTCAAAATGAAAGATCATTTCAGCAAAATGATAAGACCAATAAAAACAAATGGAAGAAGACTGATAGACATTGTAACTTTTGTAATCGAGATGGCCACTTAGAATCTAAATGCTTTAAGAAGATGGAAGCCTTGGAAGCCGCAATGAAGAAACATAACATCCATGTGGAGCCTACTTCAACTTCAACTTCCGGAATGGCACTTTCTGCATGTCGTTGTCAATCATCTCAGTCTGGTTATGCATTAAATGTATCTTCTTCTTCTGCTCCCTCTCATGAGTGGCTCATTGATTCTGGAGCCTCTTATCACATGGCCAAAAACCAAGCCATGTTTTCTTCTTTAAATGATTGTAACACCAAAAATATATATGTTGGTGATGATAGATCTCTTAATGTTGTAGGGACTGGAACTGTTCATCTAGACAATGGTCAGTTTAATGATGTATTATGTGTTCCAACCTTATCCTGCAACCTTCTATCTGTCTATCAGATAACTCATTCAGGTGAAGGTAAAATTGTTGAATTTTCACCTCATGATGTTGTAATCAAGGATCTAAAAGATCCTAAACAGATTCTAGCTACTGGTCTTGCTGATGATTCCACAAGGTTGTATAAGTTTCACAACTTTGGGTCATCAAATCTTCCCTCAGTATTTGTTGCTCATAATGATGAAGTGAGCAAACTTTGGCATGAGCGATTTGGTCACTTAAACTATCGCTCCCTTCAGCATCTATGTAAAGAAAATATGGTGACAGGTCTTCCTATGGTATCTTGCAGAGATGGTGTTTGTTCCGGATGTGTACTCGGAAAACATCATCGGGACAGTTTTGACAAACGTGCCTCTTGGCACGCCTCAGCCCCTTTACAGCTTGTGCACAGTGATTTATGTGGTCCTCTTCCTGTTGCTTCATTCTCTGGCTGCAAGTACTTCTTAACTTTCATTGATGATTTCTCCAGATGCACTTGGGTATACTTCTTAAAACTCAAGAGCGAAGTATTTAACACATTTTTGGCCTTCAAAGCCTTTGTTGAAAAACAATCTGGACATCAAATTCTTAAGCTAAGAACTGATAATGGTGGAGAATATGTTAAAAACACATTCATCAACTTTTGCACCGAAAATGGAATTCAAATGCAACATACTGTTCCATACACTCCACAACAAAATGGTGTAGCTGAAAGGAAAAATCGCACCTTAAAGGAAATGGCTAATTGTATGCTGCAATCTAAAGGACTCAGTCTTAGTTTTTGGGCCGAAGCAATTAATTGTGCAAATTATATAATCAATCGCACTCCTACTAAGGTTCTAGAGAATATCACTCCAGAAGAAGCTTGGAGTTCCATTAAACCAGATGTAAGTCACTTTCGTGTGTTTGGAAGTGAAGCATGGGCCCATATTCCAGATGAAAAGCATAAAGCTTTAGAACCTAAGAGTGAGAAATGTACTTTTGTTGGATATTCTGAAGATGTAAAAGGTTATAGACTTATTCCATTTAAGTCCAAAAATGTTATCATTAGAAGAGATGTAAAATTTGATGAAAATAAATCGGCCTGCGAGCCTAGTCCGGCGGATGTGCCACCTCTTCCTATCTCTTATACTTTTGAAAACATTTCTTCTTCAGATGATGAAAGCGAGGATGATAATCCTCCCCCACCTTCTCAGGATCCTCAACTTCCAAGATGGGTCCGTGCTACTCGGGATGCAGCAGGTGATCTTTCCGGTGATCCTACAGATCAGCGACGTACACGTTCTCAGTTTGAAAGAGCCTCTTCTTTACTGGCTCAAGCTCCAGTAAATCATGATCCTGACACTTTTGCAGAAGCTTCAGGCCATCCACATTGGGAAGCAGCTATGAATGAAGAATATCATTCATTGATGACAAATGATACATGGGATCTTGTTCCTCTACCAAAGGGACGCAAACTTGTTAGATGTAAATGGGTTTACAGAACCAAGTATGGACCAGATGGGAAAGTTGATAAACATAAAGCTCATCTCGTTGCTAAGGGCTTTTCACAGGTTGAAGGCATTGACTACACTGAAACCTTTTCCCCTGTTGCCAAAATGAACTCTATCCGCCTTGTTCTTTCCCTTGCTGCCTCTTTAAAATGGGAAGTCCATCAGATGGATGTTAAATCTGCCTTCTTGCATGGGGACTTGCAGGAAGAAATCTATATGGAACAACCCATTGGCTTCATACAAACAGACTCCAGCCTTGTTTGTCGACTTAAGAAATCCCTTTATGGCCTCAAGCAAGCTCCTCGGGCTTGGTATGCCAAAATGGATAGCTTTCTTTTAGAATCTGGCTTTTCTAGGTGTCATTCTGACAATACTGTCTACACCAAGAAAGTGGGCAACTCTCTTATCATCCTTGTTCTTTATGTTGATGATCTTATTCTTACTGGTAGTGATCCCAACCTTATAAACCATGTGAAGTCCAGCCTTAAAAAGAAATTTGAAATGACAGACTTAGGACACTTACACTATTTTCACGGTCTTCAAGTCTTGCAATCCAAGGAGGGTATTTTCCTTTCCCAGTCCAAGTATGCTTGTGATATTCTTCGTCATTTTCACATGGAAGACTGTAAGCCAGCCCCTTCTCCCTTTCAGTCTGGAGTCAAACTTTCAGTCTCTTGTACTTCTCCTGAAGTTGATGCTACCTTATACCGTCAACTTGTAGGAAAACTCTTGTATTTAACCCATACTCGTCCTGATCTTTCCTTTGCTGTTGGCCTTGTTGCTCGTTTTATGCAAAACCCCCGTGAAAGTCATTGGAAAGCAGCTAAAAGAATACTTCGTTATGTTCGAGGTACAGTACAGTTTGGGATTCATTACAGTGCCAAAGCAGCTCCTCTATTAGTTGGTTTCACTGATTCTGATTGGGCTGGTGACCCTGATGATCGGAAGTCTACTGTCGGTTATGTCTTCACTCTTGGTTCAGGACCTATTACATGGGCTTGTAAGAAACAGGCTGCCATTTCTCTTTCGTCAGCAGAAGCAGAGTATCGTGGTGTTGTGGAAGCTAGTAAGGAAGCCTTGTGGCTTCGTCAGATCCTATCAGAGTTTGGCTTTGAGCAGCAACATCCAACCACACTTTGGTGTTATAATCAAAGTGCCATTCAGCTATGCAAAGATCCAGTCCAGCATCAGCGCAACAAACACATTGAACTACACATGCACTTCATCAGAAAGCTCATTCATGACCATGTTCTTGAAGTGCAATATTGTTCAACAGATGATCAGGTTGCAGACATCTTCACAAAGGCTCTCACAGAGGCGAAGTTCACTAAACTTCGATATATGCTTGGAGTTTAGGAAGTTGTCACTAAGGGGGGATAGGCTCTAGTGCCTCCTTCCTTCTCCTATTGTGTCATATTTGTAAATCTTTCAATCCTATCCCAAGTTGTTCTTAAGGGGGGATGTTAGGATATTCCGACACATAGGAAATAGTTAAGTTCAACTTGGTCTAGTATAGAGTTAGGTAAAGTGTGTTTCTTTACCGTTGTACATTTTGTAACTTACAATCCGACGGTCACGATATGTAGTGATCCGACGGTTCATTCTCTCCTCGGTATTACCGACACTTGATCCGTGGCTTGACACCCGATTGGTCCATGAGTTCTATTTAAAGCGCATGGAGGGTCATTGTTCGGGTAATCCGTGCATGAGAAAAGCTTATGTAAATTTTCATTCTTTGATTAATAAATTGCCTGTAGTACCCACGTTGGGACAGGCCGTGGACTGTTTCCCTCTTTGAGGGTTTTAACCACGTCAAAAATACTGGTGTATTGATCTGTGATCTGGTTGTGAGCGGTGTCCTTTTGGTATTCTTTCTGAGGAACTTACCCTGTAGATTCCTACAGTCTCCGCTAATGTGAAATTGTTATTTTCAAAAATCGCAGCGAAATATATACAATGATCACCAAATTCCTACATAGCCTCAACAACGCAACAAATTTAAGCAGATTTTCCCTATTTTCCTTCTTCTCTATCTAAAATATCTGTGTATTTAACAAATATTATTTGTAAAAAAAAATTATTTTGAAATCTGATATGAGATGTAATAGTTTTCTATAAATATTTAGAAATAAGACTTAGAAAAGGTTGGAACTTGTATGAAGAAAGCAAACCTTTTGATGTAAGTTGTGCATGTATTGAAGTGATCAATTTCATTAATACAAAAAGTTTGTTCTAGAATTCCTGTGTCAGGTTATTGGTGATGTCTCTGTTAGGATATTCCGACACATAGGAAATAGTTAAGTTCAACTTGGTCTAGTATAGAGTTAGGTATAGAGTTAGGTAAAGTGTGTTTCTTTACCGTTGTACATTTTGTAACTTACAATCCGACGGTCACGATATGTAGTGATCCGACGGTTCATTCTCTCCTCGGTATTATCGACACTTGATCTGTGGCTTGACACCCAATTGGTCCATGAGTTCTATTTAAAGCGCATGGAGGGTCATTGTTCGGGTAATCCGTGCATGAGAGAAGCTTATGTAAATTTTCATTCTTTGATTAATAAATTGCCTGTAGTACCCACGTTGGGACAGGCCGTGGACTGTTTCCCTCTTTGAGGGTTTTAACCACGTCAAAAATACTGGTGTATTGATCTGTGATCTGGTTGTGAGCGGTGTCCTTTTGGTATTCTTTCTGAGGAACTTACCCTGTAGATTCCTACAGTCTCCGCTAATGTGAAATTGTTATTTTCCTCAGTTTTTCATATGTTTTTCTGTCTCTATTGTTTAAATAAGTTTAAGGGTTGAATTTGTTTAAATACACTCTGCTTTGGCTTATAAACAATATTTATGTTTTCACTCTCATATTACGTATATAATTCATCCTAGCATGCTCTATATTTAATTGAATCTAAATATTTTCATCCCATTCACTTCATAAATGCTCTAAAGATCCAAAAGCCTGTCTACCTTTCCCTGTTACATCTGTTATGTCTTTTTGTATTTGATCACCCACAGACTCATGAATCCATGCCTAATGGACTTTCCCTGCATTTTTCAACCAAATCTTTGAAAAAGCCAAACTCATAACTCAATAACTAGCCTAATATCTGAAAACAACAAATCCAAATCATATAGAGAGATCCTTCTCTGAAGCTGGAAGGGCTAGATCCCAGTTTCCAAAGTGGTTTTGTGGTTACCTCCGGGTTTCTCTCCATAGCCTCAGGAACTTATGGAGTGATAACACTAAGGACAAGATAACAAATGGGAAAATCATAAGGAACATGTTTTCTGTCTATTCATTATTAGAAAAATGGTGATCACCAAAGTTTCTTTTCCAAACTTCTTTAACTATTGAGGCATTTTGCACATGTTTACAGTGGATTTTTATATTGCCTTCCATATGGTGCTCCAATTTAGTATGGGATAACCTATGCATTAGACACATAAGGTGTTCCATGTTCATAACACACCAATAGTAAATGACCCCAAAAAGGCCTTGTTGGAGGTCATTGTGCTCAAAGGTCAACATAGAATTGATATATGGATTTATATTTTATATGAAGCACACATTAAAGTCCCTAGAGAGAGAAACAACAAATATAAGAAACATGCACATAATAAGCACTAGCTTTACTGTGGAAACTCTTTACTGGGAAAAGCAACATTCAAATATATATCCATATCATAAAATAAGATATAGAGAAAATGTCGAACTAAACTTTTTGAAGCAAATTTCAGAAGCATTCAAGAACTATAAATTTGTGAGAGCATATATCCAAAGTATAGAGAGTCAGTGCCTAAATTTTTTACCACATGTACACAATGATTTCGCCTCTATCTCCTCAAAATTTCAGAATCACACCCCAGAAGAAAAGTTATAGTGAAAATTCCAAGATTTCTCATTCACTCCACAAATCATATTTTTGCTCCACCTTTAAAACCCCAAGAGTATTGCCCAACTTCTCTTGCACACCTCAGATCTCTTCTTGCTTAAATGATATTTAAATGCACACATTTATCCTTTATTATAGCGTTTCGACGTTCGCTTATGGGGTTGACTTGTAAAACTCATTGGGCCAACCTATACTTTCTAGCTAGGTCGACTTGACATAATATTTCATATCTCCTCATTGAAATGGAGTTGGAGGGAGTGGCATATATTATTGGAAATGTCTCAATATAAGTTTTTCAACAATATATTATGCTCCCATTTGAGCTAGGTATTTATAGTAAAAATTATGTCAAAGATAGGGTATCCAAATTGGGAATAAGAAAATGGGTATCCAAATAATATTTCCAACAATATTCATCTTTCAAACTTTATGTTGGACATATTTAGTTTGCCCCTATCTTTGACATCAATGACAACAATATTGCCAATAATATCCCCTTTTTTCCATTGATTGTAACCGTAAGTGTAACACTCCCTCCTACCCCCTAGCTCCTTCTAGGCCCAATGGGAGGTGTTACTTTGCTCTAACCCAACATCCATTATATCATCACAGGAATGGGGTTACAAAATTCCTCCTCCTCCAAAGTTAGCAAAAATAACTTTCGATAATACCATCGCATTCAACTCGTCGACAAATTTCTGGTGATATAAATTTTATCTCGATCCAACATGGATCAAAAGTTATGTCCATTTAAAGTTTAATCATTTAATTCTCACCACATAAGTAAGGAATTGCCATGTGGAAACCCCACCACACTACGTGGTTCCACATACTCATCCCAAGTAGCATCTGCCATGTCACCTCACTAATGGGCCCACAAGTCCATCCCTTAGCACACAAACACACTAAGTCACGTTATATTTGTCTCCTCGGGAATCTATCGTTCTTGTAGATTTGTGCTTGACAATAGCTCTAGATCCCTGGACCTCTGGACTAGCTAGACTAGCTCCTCACCATGAGCACATTGAGACCTGACCCACGTGTGAACCTTTCAGTCCTACTTCCCCGCGCTTTCCCCAGATGTCACAGACTCCCAGACTAATCCGATTTAAGTCCAACCCTACACCACCTTTCATTGTGATGACCCAATCCACCTTTTATTGAAATTCTAATTGTGATGAGATTTGGCCTTGAACACCACGCCGTACTAACCTCGAAGTGCCCCATGTTAGATATTCCTTATCCAATCCAATCAACACCCGCACCAAACTATGTTTGGCCCATCTGGAATCTAGTCCCATGGTGATGTAACACTCACCATTCCTCCCAAGCTCCCCAATCTGTATAGACTAGCCTAAGTCTGAACTCCAAATACAACCATTTTCTACCTCAACAGACCAAAATGACTTTCTAGGTTCCTTCAAGTGTTTCAGGGATTTGACCAAGGTTCTCCCGAGAACATGGTTATGCTAGAAACATACACAGTCACATAAATTATATCCTTGAGTTGAGCACAACAAAATCAAGTGTTGACCATTAATATAAAGCACTCACAAATGTGCAAGTCCAACTACTATTATACTTGATACCCAACCAATCCATGGCCACAACTCTTAATGAGTTTTAAACACAACAATATGAGGTTCCTCTGCTACATATACATGTATATAACCTTATTCCTTTAATAACTCCATGAGTAGGGAAAACACAATTAATCAAGTATGACATAGATCCATGTTGATTCATAACAAGCCTCATACAAATCATCCAACAATAAAACCATTTACTTTTAAAACACAAAGATTCTTGGCAGTTTAACATTCAACCATGGAATTTCACACACACCATACTAAAAGTATACTAAAAATTGCAGGGATCTAGAAGTACCTCATATCATGAACACAATCATGCAACACATCTCATTGAAAGACATACATGAATACTCATTCCTTCATTAACAATGTTGATACACTCTTTGTTATGTAACAACTACATTTATTATTCAAGTGCAACATATATACATAGATGTACAAGTAAGAAACTTATCTTATAAGTTAATTGGCTGACAACTGAGAGATGGACTCCAACTCTCCTCTCAATTATAGGCCAATTGAATTTTTATTCTTTCTTATAGTTAACCACCCTAAGACAAATTCAAAGTCTAAGGAGTGAAGTGCTCAAGGAAAATTCACACCAGTTATTCACAACACATGGCAATCCAGAGCACATAGTGCCTCCACCTATAATTCGACAGGAGTCCAGAGAACACAATGTCTCCACCCAAACAATTACTTATGGGAATCTAAAGCATACAGTGCCTCCACCTACAATCCAGCAAGAGTTCAAAGCACACAATGTCTCCACCCAACAATCACTTACACAAATCCAAAGCCCACAATGTCTTCACCTGATTCACAGTACATGAATCCAAATCCCAGAGTGCCTCCACTTGCAATACAACAAGAATCCAAAGCACACCATGCCTCCAGCTGATAGCTTTCATGGGAAACTAAAGTCCACCTATAAGGTCTCCACCTTTGTAAATACCAATAGAATTCCTAGAGTGCCTAATCTCTTCACTTGTTGAGTAGGAGTCCAAAGTCCACCGTTGTTCTACCTTCTCAACACCACAACTTTAGCCTAAGCTTCCATTGAGCTCTTCTAGTGCCACATGCGCACTGCTAACACATAGTCATCCTCATTGTTGTGCTATCTTACACTCAGGCCGCCTTGTGTGTTCCTCAACATGCTTGTTCATACCACACTTGCAACTCATCTCTATGAGTGTTTTCCTTGCGAGAGTGTTTCTCTCATTTCTGCCTTCTTGCTCTTCTCTGTCAAGCTCTCCCCGTCATCTGTTTGGCATCCTTGTCTACCCAACATACTCGGGATTTTGATCCCATTAGTTTAAATTCAGGATATGGCAAGAACACGAACAAGAAGGATGAGATTATCTCGAAGAATCAAGGACCGAGCGAAACTCATTCGGAAAATGATGAGAAAGATATCAATTTGAAGATCGATTCAACTCTTAATTCAACCGAAAATGAGTATTGGAAACTTGAAAAATATCTTTGTGAAGATCCATTCACAAGGAATAAAACGGAGATTGAGCAACGAAGAAAAAGATCAATTCTTTGGGATCTTTCTTTTATTGAAAGAGAACAAACAAAAATAGAATCGGATTTGTCCTCAAAGTGTTTATCAAAAGATTATCCAATCTCTTGGGCGAAAGAATTATTTACAGAAGATCAAAGATATACAGAAGAGAATTCCTTTCCTTTGGAGAGGAAAAGATTCATTGAAAATTTTACAAAATCAATTCGCTATTCTTTTTTTTACATATTGCCAATAGATGAACCGTGTATGGGTGGTCCTAGTGCTACTAAAAAGCCCATTGAAGATTTCAACTTATCCAAAAGGTTATTTAAAATAAAAAAAAATGTTTTTTCCCAAGATTTAAGGGATTCAAAATCCTATTCATTAATGAATAGGATAGTTGATCGAAGTGCTTCACGGGGCATTTGGGGGTGTTTCATTATTTTATTACCTTAACTCACCTACCCCAGCTTGAGTTTCATATAACCATATCAAGCAAGGTAGGTGGGACGGGAACCATAACCAACCCCTAAAGTCTGTATGCCGTTCAGCTTTCAAGCACTCGATCAAGCACTCGAGCCATTATGCCGTTCAGCCTTCTCTGTCTCGGTTGTTCTTGCCATCTGGTCACGAGCGAGCCTTCCATCTGTATGGCACTCGAGATCAGTACAAGCCTGTATGCCGTTCAGCCTTCTTTGTTACTATGGCAGCCATTCAGTATGCCCCTCCCGAGGTATGCGCCTTCTTGTCGTGACAAGCTTTCCATCTTTTCTATTGCATGTTGACCAAGTCCAACACGTTTCATGAACATAATGACACATCCTCTTACCCATACACATTTTTAATACCTATGCCATATTTTCCTTCAATTCATTAGGGAGATAGGTGGCCAATTAAATACCACTTCTGAGCTTGGTTATTTCCCCAAGAAATTCCAAAGCAACTTCTCCTCTCAGATCTATGAATCCCTGTCCTCTCTCAATCCATTCATTTTTATATTCATAATTATTTACAAGTGTACATAAAAACATTTACATGGGGGGTAACCAAAAAAGGTTGTTACACATAGTCAATTCTACAACAATATTATAATACTCTCTCTATGTCTGCAATTCTTCCGTTGTGTGCAACTTCTCCACCTTTGACATCAATGGAAAAGGGATTCTCCCCCTAAGCTTGTGTTTCTCTTTACTGACAAGATGAGAAGGATATCACTCCCAACTTATATCTAAGATATTCAAAAAAATAATCTAGCAAGGGGTTTGGTAAAAATATATGTAACATGTTCCTTGGTGGCAATGTAATCTTGACACTTTGTTCGACTACCTGTTCTCTTAGGAAGTCGTACTTGATGGAAATATGCTTTGTTTATGAGTGAATAATAGGATTCTTTGAATGTTGATTGCACCTGAGTATGCATATTTTCACAGTAGGAGATCATGTTGTTTTCAATCTTTCTTCTAGAAACACAGTGTAAAATGTAGGAAACGTCTGATGTTTTGGGTGGATGTTTGAACCATCATCAAGGACACATAAAGATTTTTGTGAGAGAAAAGAGTGCGAGACTAGGATAAATAGGATCTTAGGTTAATTGTTAAATGAAGATAGACTTTAGGGATGGGGAAAATTAATATTTAAAATTAAAAGAAAATAAATGTTAGGAATGGGATTTTTTTTTTTTTTTTTAATTATATTTAAATTAAAATTGGAGGAAGGGTGTTTAGAGGTTAGATTTATCAAGATGAACATATAAGATGAAGGGTTAAAACACAATCTTCTAAGTGTCAGTAAAATGTGTGATCAAGGTTACAACCCAACATTTCTTTCTTAAGAATGTGAGATAAGGAAAGCATGTTCACGAAGATTAGTGGCAAACGAAAATATAACCCTAACTAATGTATACATCCTAGATGAAGTCAAAGGAGAAAAATATTATATGGGACATGTAAACAAATGATGGTTATGGCATAAAAGGATGGGTCATATAAACTTTGACAACCTAGTAAAACTCAACAAGACACAAGTAGTAAGAGATATGCCAAGGATCTCAAAACCCACAAACACTATTTGCAAGTCATGTGAGCATGGGAAGCAGATGAGATTTAGTTTCAAAATAAAGGAGTACTCAACATCAAAATGAGTGGAACTTGTACACATTGACCTATGTGGGACAACAAGAACACAAACCTTAAAAGGTGAGAGCCATTTTATGATGCTTATTAATGATCACACAAGAATGACATGGATTACATTTCTTAAAGAAAAATATGAATCATTTGAAAAGTTTAAAGCTTTCAAATCCTTAGTTGAGAATCATACCAATTTAAAAATTAAGTGCTTAAGATGAAACAGAGGAGGGGAATTTACCTCTAATGAATTTGATGAATTTTGTGAGAATTATGGAATCAAGAGACATTTTTTGGCAACTAGGATTCCCAAAAAAATGGATTTGTAGAAAGAAAGAATAAAAATGTACAAGAAATGGCTAGAAAAATGTTGAATGAATCCAAATTACGAGACACCTTTTGGGGAGAAGCAGTTAGCACAACAAACTACATTTTGAATAAAGCACAAATTAGTGTGAATACTTCATGAACGATGGAAAGGTAGATAATCTGCAATCAAATACTTCAAAGTATTTGGGAGCAAGTGCTATACAAATATAAATGAAGATAATATAGGCGAGTTTGATTTAAGAACATATGAAGGTATCTTTATTTGCTATGCATCTGGATGCAAGGTCTATAAATGTTGCAACAAAAGGATGTGCAAGGTGGTAGAAAGTATTTATGTATGAGTGGATGAAGCAATACCTCAAAAAGAAAAGTCATAAACAAATGAAAATCTAGACAAGGCAACTTATAGAGAATGAGAAAAGGAAGAAGAAGAAATAATGAACAAGAAGAAATATAATGCCAATATCCAAATGCACATCCAAACTTGTTTAAAAATATCATCCAGAAAAATATATTTTTAGTGATATAGATACATGAGTTTAGATTAGAAGAGGATTTGTAGGTACACCAAAACAAGCAAACTTTTCTTCGTTATCCAATTTAGAGCCCAAGAACTTTACGCAAGCTACTAAATATAAGCATTGGGTAATTACTATGGAAGAAGAACTAAATTAGATTCAGAAGAATGAAACATGGGAACTTGTGCCCATACCAAAAGACAAGAATATGATTGGCACCAAATGGGTCTTCAAAAATAAGATGAATGAAGATGGACAAGTAGTTGAAATAAAGCATGATTAGTCTATAAAGGGTATGTTGAGGGTATTGACTTTGAAGAAACCTTTGCTCCAATTGCAAGATTAGAAGCAATCCAAATGTTTAATATTAATTTCATCAGTATAAAATATAATAAATAAATAAAGGGAGTTTAATGTAAGAAAATTAATATTAACATTAATTATTCAATTTAAAGTAATACTGTGATTATAAAAAAAAAACTATAAATATGAATTTTTAAATAAATTAATATTCAAATTTATGATAAATTTGAATATCAATGTTTAATTTTTAATTTGTTTTTGATAAATTTAATCCTTATATTAATATATGAAGCATTTACATTGCTTGTAACTATTCAAATTCTCCATTTCTCTTGGCGTGCCAGTTTGGAAACCAGACCAAAGATAAAATTGAAGAATTTTGTTCAAAAATTTCAAAATAAGCTTGATAAGTTTGACACATTAGATAACAAGCATACAAAATGGTGGCTTATCAACCAAGTATTAAGAGGCTAAAACTTGAAGAAACATGCAGTTAAAAGAGAGCATAAAATGAAACATTGTTGCTAGATGCAACTATACCTAGAGTGTCATTAAGGTTGATTTGTTGGATCATGATTATGCAGGGGAAGTGATTCTCTTTGCTAAAGTATGGAAACTTCCATAGATCCCATCCTTTCGTCCATGTCCTGGTAGAGCAGTTGGAGCTCCTCCTTCTGAAGAAGTAACTCATCCTTAATCCCAATGGGTTTAAACAACACCTCACACAGTAGTTGCTTAATGTGTCAAGAAAGGTCAATGGTGAGTAACTATTAGTTTTGTCGAGCTCGAGCATTTCCCAAGTCCAACATCCATTCTGAAACTGTAACCAATAATTTTGAATCTGATTGGTTTTCTTTGTCCTCGATAACATCTTATTACATATACTACAGTTCCTGTTGCACCCTTAGGGGGGTTGTGGTGAAGTAAAATTATAAGTGCGGACACAAACAAATTCCTCTAGCCTGATAATGGGTCTAGCCACAACAGATACATTCTATGGAAGATTTACTTAGGTTAGAATCAATCAAGAGGGCCTACCTCTTGGTCCACTTATCCTGTTTGATGATGTCCTCGCTTGCTCGCTCCAGCTATCTCTTGCTTCCTTCTTCAAGCACCTGAAACAAGTAAACAACAACAAACAACAAACATGATAATAGACAAATTACAATTCAACCTTCTTAACAAGTCCAGAAACATTAATCCATGAATATGTAATATTACAAAACATGTAGGAAATCAATTGATAGTTGCATATATTAATATCAAACAGAGATTACAACCATTCATCTTGGCGTTGCAGTCCTCCTCTGACAAGACCAGGTTCCCACACACTTCTGCTAGCATTCCATGATGGACTCAATCAACAATAGTTTTAAAGCTCTTCCCTTTAGGCTTCACTCCAAACCAAATCACACTTTTCCCTCACACAACTAGATAGCTACAACTAGTAATAGCTTGCTTGTCTACTCCTAACCAAAATAGCATAAGCACACTAACATCAACACTCTAACTAGCTTGTGATTGGGAAGAAGGGAGGTTTATATAGGAAAAATGGATGGGAGATATATCCTCCTCTCATTGGAAAAGGACTTATCCCTTGAGGTAGTTCCATCATTATAGGGGAAAGGAGCCCAAATTGTCATCCTCGAACCCATCTGGCCAAACCATTTACCAAACTTCCATTACGAAGCTTCTAGGGCTGGAAGCTTCGGGTCTAATTTAAAAAAAAATTCCATAACAAGACCGACACGACTGGAACACAACTTAGTCGCTCCAGTCGGAGCGAGGAGTAGTGCTAATCTCTGCACATCGGCGTGGGGTAGACAAAGGCCATTAGCGTCGGTCTTGTAAACTGGGCAAAACAGAAGTTTAAGGGGAAATGGTGCAAAAGGGAATTTATTTTCTCATGAAGAGGGACACAATGGGAGTTTCTTCATGAAGGCAAAGCATGCGGAGTTCACTGTAGAGGTCCTCCAGGATCAAGGAATGGGGAGTACAGGGACAGTGACAAAATGTTGTGTAACAGATGCCCCCTAAAGTGTGAAGGCCGAGCTGGAGTGAGGGATGAAATGCTTTATAAATCAGTGTGGGGAACCGGTCTGCCATCAGAAAACCTGCAAGCAAGTACAGATACATATACATAAACTGAGATCTCTATCAAATGATACATGAATCATGGCATGGATGCAACCATCCAGAGAATGATCACATAAATGGATCCAAGTATGGGCGCAACCATCCATTAAGAAGGATCATAACGAAACCAAGGTATGGTCGCAACCATCCAATAATGAGAAGGATCACATATGATAACTCATGGTCTGGTCACAGCCAACCATCTGAAAGAGACATGCATATCATCATAACCATGTCACATCACTTCGCAACCTAGACTTTTGTGATCTGAGTCCAGGGTCTTGCGCTCCAACACGACCCGATCAAAGTACAGATTCTAGCATGTGAATAGATGTGTTGACGTCGAACATGCTAGAAAGTCGCATGATTACCATTCAATGATGTAAACTATTAACAAGCGTGAGAGAAACCATCAATAATGACAATGGTCCTCAAGCTACTATGAGCGCAATCCATGGAATGTGAATAGAGGAACTGAAGTCGAACAACCGTGAAATCATTCGATCGAAAGCCAATGATGTGAGCTCGTCGTTGAGTGTGAAGAACTTGCCATTAGGGCATGCAAGCTCTACTGGAAGGGAGTCTCTCGACCAATTTCCCAAATAATGAGTTGAATTCGACGGAAAGCGACTGTATCGAAGGAGGGTCATAATGAATCCCACATCATCGACACAAGACAAGAGGATGCAAAATGATTTTGGATGATACAGAGAATTAGAGGTAAGTGTAAATGCAGAAGGACAACTCTTGAACATATTGGCAACACAACTGGAAGTTCGAAAGCTTTTGGATCCATGGGATCGGTGGTCATGATGATGTGGCAGATATAAAATGGAAGGCAAAAATAAATGACCCAAACCCAGGAAGGTCAACGATGAAAGGAGGATATCCCAACTCGACACGAAGTAAAGAGTGTCATGTTCAAGAGTGAGCTGCTAACACGACTGATAGATTTCCAAATTTTCCCCCACCATTTCTGGCAGGTACCCCAATTAATTTTTAATCGCAAGCTTAAAGGGGATAGCATATGCTTGCACTGTAAGTTCATCCTTCGGACGAACCCGACCTAGTAAGTTTAACAAGCCCTAGGAAGGAGAAGCTCATGTTCGTCATGGTGATGAATCCGATGTCGTTTAATAGTTTAACAAGTTAGACAAAGGTGTAACTCGATATATTTTTCATGTTTAGAGAGTTTGAAAAAGACATGCAAAGAAAACTCCGCATAAGCCCTTTTCGTACATTTGTGTCTCTCGAGCCCGAAAAGGTAGAAAACAATACTTGAGAGAACCGCTTGACCATTTCAGTCAAGGAGTTCCTTTTTCATAAATAGTGCCTCCCAACCTGAAAAAGGGGTAAACTTATACTGGGCACACAACATTTCACATCTGTTAACAAGTTCGAAACGACAAGGGCTCGACCATCTTTTCACTTTTAAAGGGTTGGAAAAGAGCTGAAAGCGAACCCCCCGTTTTTATTCTCTTTAACGAGTCAAAAAGGGAAAAAAATACTCGGCAATCTTTTCATATGAGTTTAACGAGTCAAGAAAAGAACTGAAACATGACTCATCATCGTCAAACATCCATCACATGTCGCTGCACAAGTAAGGTAAAGTGTATTATCGAGTCCTTGAGGTAAAATAGGTCAAAATATCTACAAAACCTGATCATGAAAAATGAATAAAAAGTGGAAAAGTAAATATATTTTTACCATTTACCATTTTACCTTTGTTGTGAAGACTTTTTACTCACTTTTGCCCTAATTGTTCCAGAGTAGATTGTGGGAGATCTGGGAGGTCAATCGACGAGCCACTAGTTCCAGGTAACAGCTGAAGCCCTGAGCTCCATTTTCATGCTCTTTATTTACTCTTTTAGCCACTATTTTAGATTTTTAAGGAGGTTTTTGAAAATATTTTTCGCCCTCGGTCAGCGCGATTTCTGGGCACAGAATCATGCCGGCCGAGGGTGATTAACAAAGCCATCTGTGCCGATCGGCGCAAATGTTTTTAAAATAGAGGAACCGGTGCCATGGATAGGGAAAATCCCTATTTTCTCAAAAACTGACCATTTTAACTTCAATTTTATGTGCCAAGGATGATTATTGACACAAATTAATGGCTTTTGCAAGAGAGAATCGCTGAAAATGGTGGATTGGAAAGAACGGGAACATGAGGATGTTGACACCCATGCAATGAATGACCCAAATTGCCTGGAGGCTTTGAGGGCTTGCGGGCTCCTTAAATTCTTTCTTATGCTATGGATGCGGGCCCAGCCCGAGTTGCTTCATTACCTGATTAGTCTTTGGGACATTAATCGGGAGATTTTTGTCATTGGTGACCAAGAGCTGGAGTTGGAAACTTCAGATATATACTTCATCACTGGATTTTCTCATAGAGGGGAGCCAATGAACTTGTATGGGTCACGTCCGATTGGGGCAAACATATCTTCCTTGCTTGTCGAACACTGCCCTGAGGCCCTGAAATCGAAGAGTGGGAAGATAGAGATTTCCAATGTGCAGGATTTGACATAGAGGGTTCTTCTGTTGACAAGTCGAAGTTCCTTTATGCTATTGACTACACAGCTCCTACGATCCTCAACTAGGCAGAGGCCATGAAGGTGAACATCAAGCGTCAGTTTTCCAAAGCCAAGGCGAGGAATCTGAAGCAATTTTTCTTTGGATCTGTACTTGTGACCTTCTTCCTGGAACGAGTACCGTTGTTCCAGTATCAGCTGATTGAGGTAGATCCTCCTATGCCACACGATCCGCGGATGGCTCGCTAGAGTCGTTTGGTGCCCAAGATCACTAGGGGTCAACATATGTCATACTGACCTGCATTATTTTCATGGCTACAAGGACAAAGATCGTCCTGGAGGATTGGCCATACAACGGCACTGTTTTCCATGGAGATCCAGACATTCCCTTACTAGATGGAGAGGACTTCGATGACGAAGGTAAAAAATCAAATTTTTAATTTTGAGATTTTTTAATTGTTTTTGGTATGTATGTGCTTATAAAATTTCTCTTGTTAATGCATACGTTGGACCAAAGCAGCCAGCTGGGATGTCCCTGATAGCTAGGTGCGTCCCCCGCCCTATCGATGTTGTTGCCCCTTATCAGGAAGGGAGTGACAACGAGGAGGAGATCGCGAGGAACCTTGAGGGGTTAACTCGTGGTATCTCGGAGTATGCTAAGGTAGGAGACATTCCCCGTCAGTACCAGAGGCACACGGTGGGAGTCTTAGATCGGATCCGTCGATTGCTGACTCGTGTTGCACGAGCCATCTCGTGCTACCATGATCACCATGCTGATTAGTTCCTAGGTCCAACACTTACATATTTTTTGAGGCCTGCGTGCCACAGATGTATGAGGCCTGCAAGACGCTGATGTTATTTCAGACACATATTTATTTTTTGGGGTTCTGATGTATCAAACGATCTCACCATATATATATATGTGTGTGTGTGTGTGTTGTATTTTCCTGTCTATTATGGTAGAAATGGTTTGTTTTATCTTTCACATGTTTCGTAAATGACTATCGAACACGTAATTAGCTAATGCATTTGTCAATGTATTCATGCGTCTAGGAATATGATGATATCTAATATAATGAAAATTCCTTTCCAATAGACGGATACAGAGATACATTCTCAATATTTGAGGGTTCCCGATAGAATATTTCCCGTTGAGTTGAAGGACGATAAGCTGTGAATCCAGGTTTACAACCAATTCTCTGATGCCCAGAGCGATAACTTCTGACAATAGTTCAATGACCACACTGTATTCAACAATGTTGTTGGTTGTGCAACCTAGATAGATACCTTGAAGGTTAATCAACTCACCATTAGGGTCATAAATAGCCCATGTCATGGATTATAGGTTCCAGGTACTACAACAAGCACCATCAATGAAACCAACGTGGGGAGTCGCGAATATCTGGAAAGCAAGAAAAGCATAGTAAACGAGAAAGTTGTTTGAACACTATAACAAAAAACCACGCTGTACAAAAATGAATCACACACTAATGTACATAAGTAACCATGCAAGATGACCTAGGTATAGTAATTTTTGAGGTAAAGCTCGTTTCGGGGCTTATCGAGAGGATTTCCTTCATAATCAATAAGCTCATAGGCTCCTTTCTACAAAGAATGTTTCACGATATAGGGCCCATGCCACATAGGTTCGAACTTGCCTGGCCCCAACTTATTGTTAGCTTGGTCGTATAATATGGCGAGGGGAGATCCACTGATCGAAACGGGTTTCGACCCGTTTCTTTTATGCTTCGATGACCAAGGAAACGAGACGACGAGTCTCGTCCAGTCATTCTAAATATAAGAGGCGTTCCTCTCGAGGTGATGTTTTAGGGAGTAGTTTAACAACTAACTCGAGTGAAGGAATCTCGCATTCGATCGACAATGTTGCTTCTAGACCATAGACCAGCTGGAATGGTGTGAAACCAGTTGCATCTTTGGTTGAGGTTCGGTAGGCCCACAGAGTTGAAAAGAGCATGAGATGACAATTTGACTTGTGCATCCCAATAGTACGCTGAAGCATTCTGACCAAGACCTTGTTCACAGCTTCAAGTTGGTTGTTGGCCTGAGGGTAATATGCGGTCGAGCCATCGTGGCACAAGCCCAATGCAGATGTTAGCTCAACCATCATGTAATCTCTGAAATGGGAGCCATGGTCTGTGACAATGGCTTGGGGTACGCTGAATCTGGAAATAACATGGTTGAAAAGGAATTGAGCCGTCGTCTTACCATCTGTAGAATATGTAGGCATCGCTTCGGCCCATTTGGTGAAATAATCCACAGCGATGATAATATAACCATGCCCCCCCGGCCGAACTGGGGTTACATGTCATATAATCGATGCCCCATTTGGCAAAGGGACCAACGGTAATGACGGGGAGTAGATAAGAGAGTGGGGTGCACATCTTGCGTTGGTAAATTTGGCATTTGTGGCACTTATGAACAACAAGAATGCAGTCCTTAAAGATAAACAACCAGAAATAACCAGTGCGAAGGATTTTTTGATCTGTAGCGTAACCAGACATATGACCACCACATGCCCCGGAGTGGCAATCATTGAGAACTCTTTCAACTTCCTTGATCGTAAGGCATTGACGAAGAACTGAATCGACATCGACACGATATAAAGTATCACCAATAATATTGTAGGATCGGGAATGATGTCGAATCCTTCGGCAATCATCCTTGGTCAACGCGGACTGAAACGTGGACATTTGGAGATACACGATGATATCATCGTACCATGGATCAAGGGTGATAATCAAGAAAAGGGTCTCTTCTGGAAGCTGTTCATCTGCACCAGCGACCTAGGGTGCACGGGGTGAAGCCATTAGCGAATGGGCTTTGCGTATGGATAAGTTGGTATTTCATGCACTACAATGCTAGGATCAATGCCGGGCATTTCTTCGTAAGACCATGCAAACACATCATGGAATTCTTGAAATAGACAAGTATATGCCTTGATCTCATCTGGAGAAGAAGATACCCCAAGATGAACGTGTTCAATGATACCGGGTTTGATAGAAATGTCAATCGACATCGTTTGGGTAATATTACCCAGATTTCCTTCCGACCATACTTCATGAGTAACAATTGGTGGGGGAAATGGAGAAGAGGACTCTTCGAAAGCGGTAGACATGACCACCGAGCAAGGCAGGAATGAGGAGCGATGATGAGTATTGATCCATGGTGGTTCCTCGAGAGACGTGATTTCCATGATACCTTCATTAGCAAGGAAGGTCTCGGCTAAGGGATCAGGTGATTCCAAAGTGCCAAGCCAAGGGGATTATGAGTATGTATTGAGAGAGGTCTTCGACATATGAGAATCAGAGGATGTAGAGTTCGAAGTCGAAACAATTTCCACGTAATTGAATTCAACAAGACTAAGCGGCATAACCTCGCCCCAAGTATCAACAAGATCTAGTGCAGGTATGACCCAGGGATTAGATTTGACCGAGATCATGTTGACAGAGGCAACATGAAGAGTTGGGAGTGGAAAAATTTCCATTGAGGCAGAATCTTTGAAGAGACCTGCCCCCACAGTCTCATAGGGAGCACCAGAGTGCTTGACGTACGGAACATTTCCATCTGAGGAGGAAGAGGCAAAGAAAGATAGCTGTTCAATAATGACAATCTTCCCTTGATGGGGAAAATAGATCATGTGAAACAAAGAGGAGGCCATGGCATGCATGGCATGAGTCCAACTTCAACCGAGTAGAAGATTATAATTGCGATTGGTGTCAACAATTTCTACTTCAACTTGCACTATCTTGCCTTCTAGGATGATGGCAAGGTTAAGTAAGACACTGAAGGTTCGTGAATCACGGCCATCAAAAGCTTACAAAGTGTTTGGAGATTGGTTCAGTGCAGGGGAACCAATAACCTTCCAACATGCGGTTGACATGATGCAGGTGGAAGCACCTTCATCGATGATGGTGCGGTGGATGGTATTCTCATTGACGATTACCTGAATAAGAAAGGAAATCTGATGAGGGATTCATGGAACATGGTTTTCTATATCAAAACATATCAAATTGGAATCGGTGGGATCGATGCCCCCAATAGCTGATAGCAAAGATTTCCACTATGATGGGCAGCTTTGGAGTACCTCGAGAGCCGACATGGCTGACGGTGCCTGAGCCATATCCTCAACAATATTGTAGTGTTGAGCAGCTCGGGCATTGGGATTATATAATAATTTCTGAAGTACACCTCGAGAGGGTGGCTGCATAGGGAAATCAGGGTTAGGGTGCTCAATATGCAGAGGGCCAGAACTCGGGGTAGAGGAAGAAGGTACATCTTCTTTCTCTTTCCCAGCTGCCAAAGCAGGAGTTTGATAGTCTTTTGATCAAGTAGCCACATTAATAGGCATGCTCATCATGAACACTTGAGATCTAGAGGAAGCAGATTGGGGTTGGTCTACCATTTGGGTTTGCTGAGATGGAAATGGCTCTTTGAGGACCGCAGGGGTCCCTTTGAGCAAGCGACTAACTTCAGATCATCGGGGACAATCCTTAGTGTAGTTATCTTCCTCAAAAATGAGGCAGGGATACTTAGGTTTCCATTACAAAGGTTTGCTAGCAGACGATTTGGGAGGACCCTATTTCAGGGCATCGACTTTAGCTTTTCCTTTGCCATTTTTTTTCCTTTCGAGGATTTTTCCGTTGAAGTAGAGTGGACAGCGTGGACCTCTGAGGTTTTACCAGGGCCAGGTGGATTCTAAGATGAACTATTAGGGACAGCATTCGAGACCAACTTATGTTTAGAAGAAGTTTTAGTAGGGGTCTGGGATACTGAACCAATAACTCCATCGACGGGAGGAACAACTGGTGACTTTGATGCTATGGGATCGAATGATGGCCACAGAGCATTGGGTAATAACTCGTATAAAGTGCCAGACTGAGAGTAAACTAGATCCAAGTACTGGGCACGAGCAATGGCTTGCTCTTCAGTGACGCATCCACCCATAGCTATATCACGAGCAATTGGGGCTATGAATGATTTGGTAAACCATTTAGTGAGAAACTAATTAGCAATATCGAGCTTGATCAGGCGACGTCTACGTCTCCATTCATGGATGCGATCAGAGATGTGCGTCGCAGTATCTTGCTTAAGCGATGTGAGCAAATAGGTGCCAGTTTCATAACGAACCAACAATAGAAAATGCGCGAGGAAAGCCATGGCTAAAGAGTTAAATTCATGCTAAGTACTTCGAGCTAGCTCGATGTACCATTTCGCTGCGACACTCGCGAGGGTTCGTTGGAAAAGTCGAAGACGAATGGAATCGTCCACATACGAGTTTGACGAGCACCAGAGGTGATATGTCATCACATGGGCCTGAGGATCCTCTTTATCTTTCCCATCGAACTTTGGGAAATCACTTGGTATCTTGGATGACACCAAAGGACAGTACCACAAATGAAGGATCAAATCATTCGTAAGGCACAATACATCTGGAAACTCGAGTGTAGCTAAGAAAGGTAATTGGGTGTTAAAAGGCATGGGAGGTTGATAAGTGGGCCCATAGGGAGGAGCCCATCCCCGCTAGTAAGGATTTTGGCCCTACAGTGGGGGATTTTGGCCATATGGCATCCGAGGCTACCCCCATTGTGGATTACCTTGACCTTAGGGAGGATTTTGACCCTGAATACCTTGGAACTATCCAACCATAGGTTGATGATAAACAACGTACGGGTTAAAAGGCTATTGATCCTGTTGACCTTGGACATATGGATATGGGACCTGTTGTCCTTGACCATACGGTTGATGAACATGTTGTCCCTGAATAAGAGGGTTTTGGACCTGCAGTCCTTGGGCATAAGGTTGATACACTTGTTGCCCTTGGACGTAGGGATTTTGTACCTGATGCCCTTGTCCGACAACATTCTGAACCTATTGGCTTAGGACATGAGGATTTTGGGCTTGTTGCTGCAGGACTTGACCTTGACCCTGCCCCTGCAAGGTTGACCTTGTTGATATGTATACAAGGGTTGCTGTTGCCCTGGTTGGTTTTTCTGTTGCAAGGGTTGACCTTGTGGTTGCAAAAATTGTCCTTGGGGCTGCAGAGGTTGGCCCTACGAGGACATGGGTTGAGAGGTGTGCGGAGCATATTGCATCTGTTGCTGCAACAAAGGATGCCCTTGTGGTAACAAAGGTTGCCCTTGTTTTTGTAGAGGTTGTCCTTGCTGTTGCAAGGGTACTTGAACAAAGTCCGGGAAATTACCGAACTGAATCTGGCCATAGCCAGGCTGGATGTACTGCCCAGATTGGAGGGTGTAAGGTTGATTAACCATTCCTTGAGAACCATATGGAACGTAACGATTTTGGTATTGGATCTGAGCCCCATAGGGTTGCTGATACTGAACATTTCTCGATCCAGATGGACCAACAAGATTCTGAACCTGTTGGTACTAGACATTGCTTGACCCAATAGGATCAGCAGGGTTATAAATAATACCAGAAGAAGGCTAGCTTATACTAAGCATGTGAGCTTGTGAGCCGCTTAGATTAGTGGCACCTGACACCATAGAAACATTCAAGTTCTGCGCCCCAGGTGGTGGCACAATCTGGCCACTGATTAGTGGGACAAAGGAACTAACAAAGACAACCTTTGAAATTATTGGTTGTGCTTGACGAGTATCTGGGATTGATGATACAAGAGTATTCGAAACGGTGGGTTGCACCGGGACTGAAGTAACAAACTGTTGGGAAGTTGTGTTCGTAATGAACGAACCTGATGTAGGCTTAGTGCCTGACGCCCATACAAGATTATGGTAAAGTGATGAGGCACTAGGTGTACCTGAAACCAACTACACATAGTTGGGTGGCAAACTGGCGGGAATACTTTCTGAAAAAGGGAAACCCTCAGGAGGAAACTGCAATTGCAATTCCTCCTCAACAGTGTGTGGAGTAGAAACTTCAGACTCATCCGGTGATGTGACTAGAGCATCGCCTTCAGGTTCCATGTTTGAAAAGAAATGACGACGAATGGATGAATGAGTACGAGGGGATAGTTCCAAAGGAACACCCGGCTGGTCGTACAGACTGTAAGGATGCTGCGGTGATATCAAAATAGGGTCAAACAGAGGGTTCAGAGGGTATATAACCAGTTCAAGCTGACTGTTAGTAGTCGGCGAGTTCTCTAGAGTTCGAATGGGGTTGTCCGGAGATTCTGGGCCAAGATCAACAGATGACCCAGTACCGAAAGTAGGTGGAGGACGAGATGACAATGGTTGAATACTGAAGACAATCGTGAGTTCAACATCTTGGTCCTTGAGCGACTCTGGTAACTCAGGAAATGGCTCCTCAGGCAATCTTTAAGACAGAGGAGAGGAAGAGGAATTGGGTGAATCAGATGGTTTAGCCACGATGACCTTGTCTTAGTTGATGGAACAAATAACTTCAAGGCTTGAAAATGTTATTTTAAGGAAAATCACAATTTGGTCTTAAAAAAGACTAACAGGGTGTTTTGAATCGTGGGCAATCAATTATTAAGATGCATAAAAGACTGGTGCTCTTTCATTTTTTAAGAGTCGAGAAAGAAACAAAGATGAATCTATCACTTTCGATTGGAAACGAGCTCGAAAGGACAAGTGCTCGAATGATATTTTAAGTTTAATGAGTCAAAAAGATCAAATGACTGCTCTGGATGATCTAGGTCAACAGGATTACCATGCAACTGTGAAATGCAAAATACCTCCTGGCGAACCAAGAAGTATGAGTAGGCAATCACCCCGAATGTTGTGTTCGGTGTAGCATGTTTGCAAAGCGGCCGACTCGACTTCCTAAGGATAAAAGGATTGCAGCGTAGTGGGGTATCCCATTATATACTCGAAGGTACAGGGAGCACAAATCCGTACTAGCATTGTCTAATTCCAAAGCTAACGACAACTGTTAGGTTTAAAGATGCTGGAACATGTCTCTAGCCTAGACCTTCTAGATATGATTGCTAATGTCAAATGCGCCTTAGGTTGATTGAATTCATTTTAAAGTTGATCTTGAGTTATGTTTTAGTTTTTAGGTCTTATCGATGCTACTTGAAAAACCTTAAATGCAACTAAATGAGACAAGACCCTTTCAATTCAATGTAATGCCTACACTAGATAGGGTAGAAACTGCTTAATCAAGTGCAAACAATCAAGCAACTGAAAACAAAATGATCTTTCACTACCTTACTTTTCAAAAAATAAATTAATGAAAAATGTATTCTGATTCCTAATTTCCTTACAAGCACTTATCTATTAGTCCTTTCAAAAACAAAAAATTTCTCTTCCTTTTTCAAATGCTGATGCAATTCTAGTCTTTTAAATGATGCAAATTATCGTAACATAATGATGCAACAAGCTAGAATTTCATACTTTTTCATGAAACAATGAAACAAACTTTTCGCATACAATCTTTCAGTGAAAAAGTTCTCGAGACAATAAGCTCTCCAAGCAGATGAAAACATGAAAAGAGAAGTTCATTCAGATCAATGAAACATCGACTTTACCAAACACAAGACGAGCAACGTAATCCATGCCGGAAAAGAAATGTTTAGGCAAGCAAACGAAAACTTTTCAAACTTGTGCAAAAAGAGGCCAAAGTCGTAAAAAGGACCAAAAACAAAATGCAAAGAGTAAGCACACCTACAACCTGACTTAGTGAGTTCACAAACTGCTGAATGGACGACCAACTAGATGCCCTAGTGTTGCTGTCCACTCAATGACTCAATCAATCAAGTAGAAAGATGATAAGCCAACAAGAAAACAAAACCAAATGAAAAGTAGCTTTCTAATCAGGGGGAAGACGATCCAAAAGGCTTGCAGGGTCAAAATCACAAGAGTAGAACACACTGGCCATGATTGGAGTCAAGCCCTAATCTTCACTTACAGGCATCGGCGTGACTGCCTAACTGACAACAAGCTCCAGAGGCTGGTTGGCCTGACTATAAGTGGATTAAGCGCACCGATCAAGGGAGCTAAGGAAAAAAAAAATTAAAACAGGGAATAGATATGTTACTATGAATTTTAGACTCAAACCAGTAAGCAGGAGAAAAGAAACAGAACCAAAGGGAAAATGTGGAACTAGAAAAGTTCTCATGAAGTCATGAAATCCAAGACAAACAAAAGGATTGGGTTCCCTAGTGGAGTCGCGAATTTGTGGTGAAGTAAAATTATAAGTGCGGACACAAACAAATTCCTCTAGCCCGATAATGGGTCTAGCCACAATAGATACATTCTATGGAAGATTTCCTTAGGTTAGAATCAATCAAGAGGGCCTACCTCTTGGTCTGCTTATCCTGCTTGATGATGTCCTCGCTTGCTCGCTCCAGCTATCTCTCGCTTCCTTCTTCAAGCACCTGAAACAAGTAAACAACAATAGACAACAAATATGATAATAGACAAATTGCAATTCAACCTACTTAACAAGTCAAGAAACATTAAGCCATGAATATGTAATATTACAAAACATGTAGGAAATCAATCGATAGTTGCATATATTAATATCAAAGAGAGATTACAACCATTCGTCTTGACGTTGCAGTCCTCCTCTAACAAGACCAGGTTCCCACACACTTCTGTTAGCATTCCATGATGGCCTCAATCAACAATAGTTTTAAAGCTCTTCCCTTTAGGCTTCACTCCAAACCAAATCACACTTCTCCCTCACACAACTAGATAGCTACAACTAGTGACAACTTTCTTGTCTACTCCCAACCAAAATAGCATAAGCACATTAACATCAACACTCTAACTAGCTTGTGCTTGGGAAGAAGGGAGGTTTATATAGGAAAAATGGATGGGAGATGGATCCTCCTCTCATGGGAAAAGGACTTATCCCTTAAGGTAGTTCCATCAGTATAGGGGAAAGGAGCCCAAACTATCATCCTTGACCCCATCCGGCCAAACCATTTACCAAACTTCCGTTACGAAGCTTCTAGACCTAGAAGCTTCAGCTCTAATTTAAAAAACTTTCCATAACAGGACCATCATGACTGGAACACAGCTTAGTCGCTCAGGTTGGCACGATGAGTAGTGCTAATCTTTGCACATCGACGCGGGGCAGACAAAGCCATTAGCGTTGGTCTTTTAAACTAGGAAAAACAAAAGTTTCAAGGGAAATGGTGCAAAATGGAATTTATCTGCTCATGAAGAGGGGCACAATGGGAGTTTCTTCATGAAGGCAAAGAATGCGGGATTCACTGTAGAGGTCCTCTAGGATCAAGGAACGGGGAGTACAGGGACAGTGACAAAATGCTGTGTAACAGGGGTTTATTCGTTGTAAAGTGTTGTTGAGGCGTAGGCTCTAAGGTAAGCTAGAGAGTTTCTAGAATCACGACAATCCCCTGAGCATCTATGAGATATCATGGCCCTTTGACGAGGCATGATGAAAATTGGGGATGCGAGAGAATGAGAGAGGAGAAAAAAGGACACGAAGAGGGATAGATAATAGTCTAGAGATTGTGAGAAGGGTTACAAACAAGGTTATAAAAGTTTTGGATAATCACTCCAAAAGAGAATTAAACAAAATACAAGGGAAGGGAGACCACAATTAAACTACCCAAAGGTTTCCTAATAGAATGGAGACCAATGGTGATTGAGATGGAAATGTAATAGAGGCAAGTAGAAAGTGAATACCTACAAAGTCAATGACATTGTGATATTGGGAAGGAGAGGTGTCTTGTATTGAGGGGCTCAAGGCTACGCCGATGCTGGCTGAAGAATGGAAATGACTCTCAGTAATGCAAAATCAAGGAGCCATGTAATTCCTAGATTGTAGAAGCTCCAATCCTTTAAACCAAGACCGCTTCGATGCATTGATGGATACTTCAGGTAGGACGAAGCCATAGGCCAAGAGGGCCTAGTCCTTCCTCCAATTTAGCACAAGCTAAGAGATCGGGGAGTGTCAAGGCACACTGGTAGTTTAGGTGCATTATATTCATCAGTTGTTTCCATGATCCATAGATATAAATGATGGAAAGAGCACTAAATTAACTATTTCCATTCCATTTTATTCCCTTATTTGTTTTAGGGTGATAATCGTATCCAATGTTGATTCCCAATCACAATGATCACATGCATAAAGCTTTGAACTTCACCAGCTTGCGAATGCAACCAACTAATCTCTAAACAAGATGAGTTAATTAACCATCACATCAAATTGATTAAGGAGGGGAGTCGATGCCATGTTCTCACCATACTCCCCCAAGGGTGCAACTGACTACCCCCTCTCCTTTCCAGATGTGCGCCCCTATCCACCCCATAGAGGGAAATATTTAATTTTTGTTATATAAATATATTATTATGGTTTAATAAGATGAAATATTCTAAATTGATATTATTAAAAATCCTTAGTAGATAGGGGCGGATTCACATAGGAAAATAGGGTAGAGAGATGGGGTATTAATAAATTAAGAACTAATAAAGCCACTAATATGGATTAATTAAATAAAGGGGATAATAATGTGAGGGGATAATATTAATATTTGTTACGAGAGATTATTATGAGCACAATGATATTATATAATGCTAGTAATAATAATCAATTTATAATCCATAAAGGGTGGTTGAGTTGACAATCATCATGTTATGAAGTCTTATGTAACTCATGAGATTCAATGTTCAAATCCCCATAGATCTTGAGCCATATATATATATATATATATATATATTCAAATTTGTATTAATTATTAATCCCTAATCTCTTTACGCCTCTTTCCCTTTTTTGAATCCAACCCTCTCTTCCATTATTATAGTATGAATTGGAATGTGAATATTCAAATTTGTTATAAGTTATAAATTCATTATTATTGGTATTATTATATAATATGTATCTCCTCATATTAGTCTCTCTTAATTAATATTAATATTATCGCTTTACATTAATCCTCACTTATCCTTTATTTAATTAATCTATATTGATTGTTTTATCATTTGTTAAGTTATTAATTCCTCGTCTCTCTACCCTCTTTTCCTCTCTATATCCACCCATATCCACCAAAGACTTTTTAATATAACAAAATTTAAATATTAATATTCAAATTTATTATAAATTTGAATATTAGTTATTTAAGTTTTGTTAGGATATTCCGACGCATAGGAAATAGTTAAGTATAACTTGGTCTAGTGTAGAGTTAGGTAAAGTGTGTTTCTTTACTATGTACTTTTGTAACTTACAATCTGACAATCACGATATGTTCTAGACATGAAGTGATCCGATGGTTCATTCTCTCCTCGGTATTACCGACACTTGATCTGTGGCTTAACACTCGATTGGACCATGATCTCTATTTAAAGAGCATGGAGGGTTATTTGTAAGGTGACCGTTCATGAGAGAATCTTATGTAAATTTTCTTTCTTTTATTAATAAATTGCTTGAAGTGGCTGCGTTGGCTCAGGCTGTGGATTGTTTCCCTCTTTGAGGGTTTTAACCACGTCAAGAATACTGGTGTATTGATCTGTGATCTGTTTGTGAGCGGTGTCGTTTGGTGTTCTATCTGAGGAACTTACCCTGTAAATTCCTACATGGTATCAGAGTTTGGCTTTCAGCAGCAACATCCGACTACACTTTGGTGGGATAATCAAAGTGCCATTCAACTATGCAAAGATCCAATCCAACATCAGCACAACAAACACATTGAACTACACATGCACTTCATTAGAAAGCTCATTCATGACCATATTCTTGAAGTACAATATTGTTCAACCGATGATCAAATTGCAGACATCTTTACAAAGGCTCTCACAGAGGCAAAGTTTACTAAACTTCGATTTATGGTTGGAGTTCAGGAAGTTGTCACTAAGGGGGGATAGGCTCTAATGCCTCCTTCCTTCTCCTATTGTGTCATATTTGTACATCCTTCAATCCTATCCCAAGTTGTTCTTAAGGGGGGATGTTAGGATATTCCGACACATAGGAAATAGTTAAGTATAACTTGGTCTAGTGTGGAGTTAGGTAAAGTGTGTTTCTTTACTATGTACTTTGTAACTTACAATTCGATGGCCACGATATGTTCTAGACATGAAGTGATCCGACAGTTCATCCTCTCCTCGGTATTACCGACACTTGATCCGTGGCTTAACACCCTATTGGTCCATGATCTCTATTTAAAGAGCATGGAGGGTCATTTGTAAGGTGACCATTCATGAGAGAAGCTTATGTAAATTTTCTTTCTTCTATTAATAAATTGCTTGAAGTGGCCGTGTTGGCTCAGGCCGTGGACTGTTTCCATCTTTGATGGTTTTAACCACGTCAAGAATACTGGTGTATTGCTCTGTGATCTGTTTGTGAGCGTTGTCCTTTGGTGTTCTATCTGAGGAGCTTACCCTGTAAATTCCTCAAGTTTCACATTTATTGTTATTTAATATTTTATTTTATAATCTCATTATTATTTCTGATAGAATAATTAATATTAATATTAATCTTCTTACGTTAAAGTTCCTTTATCTATTTTATTTTAAATGATTATTTTAATATTATTACCCTTTATTTTCTTTCTTATTTTCTTTCATCTAACTAATTAACTAAGACTTTTAATTAATAACGTTGATAATTTAAATTAATAAGATTAATAATATTGTTAATATTGATACATTATCATTAGTTAATAATAATATATTAAACAGTTTTGCTCATCTTCTTTGTTCATCTTGTTAATCTAACCTATGGGATTCCTCCCTCCAAATTTAATGAAAAAGTAAAAAAATATTCTCATTCATAACGTTTCTCTTCTTTTAATTTTAATAATAACTTTTCCCCATTCCTAATGTCTATCTTCATTTAATTGTTAACCTAACATCCTATTTATCTTGGTCCTACACTCTTTGCTCTCACAATTTTTTTTATGTGTCCTTAATGACAGGTGGAGCACCCACCCAAAACATCGAATGTTTCCTACATTCTTCATAGTGTTTCCACAAGAAAGATGAACAACAACACGTGGATTGTGCTTATGTTGTGGTAGATGATTGAGATTGACTTATCATATTCTACCTTGATATCCTTTAGTTTATGCTTCATTAAGAAAACTTGTGTGCAAGTTGTTATTGTAATCATTAATGTATTAATGCCAATATTTTTAGTTTGGAGGCTCAGATTTACCACAATTAATTTGTAGGAATGTCTACGTTTTAGGTCCATAAGTGGATCCATCATTTGGACATAAGTTCATAAGGAAATAATATTGGGAGAACAAGCCTATATATATAAGAATGAGAAGCATGAATATATAGAGAAATGTCAATATTACTAATATGAATACATTATCATTAATTATTAATAATAATATATTGAAGACAATATATTAATACACTATCATTAATTCAAATTAATAATTTCTCCCATCCCTAACGGCTATGTTCATTTAATCGTTAACCTAACATCATGTCTATCTTGGTCCTCCACTCTTTGCTCTCACAAAAAGCATCGAATGTTTCCTACATTCTTCATAGTGTTTCCACAAGAAAGATGAACAACAACATGTTGATTGCACTTATGTTGTGGTAGATGATTGAGAATTACATATCATATTCTACCTTGATATCCTTTAGTTTATGCTTCATTAAGAAAACTTGTGTGAAAGTTGTTGTTGTAATTATTAATGTATTAATGTCAATATTTCTAGTTTGGAGGCTCATATTTACCACAGTTAATTTGTAGGAATGTCTACGTTTCAGGTCCATAAGTGTTATGAAACCAGCTCAAGAAAAGATAGAAAAGATAGATCAACGCCTTAGAATTCAGCCTCTTCGAGGGGGCAACCTCCTTTACATTACATAAATGAACAATTCTTTGATGATACAAATGAAAAGACCTTCTTTCTATATATAGGAGTCTAAGGGGTTATAACATAATCAGAGCTGACATAACAATAATAATGTAAGGGCACAATAATAACAATAGTGGGCTTCTATGTAGCGCAATAGTAACAATATGGGCACTACATGGGTACATCAATATAATAATTGGGTTATACTAACAACAATAGGGGGTTACACTAGTAGTATAGGGGCCTAACATGCCCCTCTCCTTCAAAAAGCGTCGTCCTCAACGCTTGAGTAGTTCTTGATGCTTCTGTATAAAATTCTTGTCCTCCCATGTGGAATATTCAGCGGGTAAGTTCTTCCACTTGATGAAATACTCTGAAATTGATCGATTTCGTAGCTTTCGGGTTCTTGTTTCTGTGACTGCTCCAGGTTCCAATATGATTTTTCCTTCCTCTTCAATTTCTGACAATATTGCTTGAATTGGGATCTTTTGCAACTTTTGAATAAGTGGCCATACTTCTTCGTCCTTCTTCCATTCATCCCTTGCTTCGTTTATCCAATTTGGTTGGATAATATAAATAGCAAAAAACAATGCTTCCACATCCTCATCCTTGAAGAGTATTCTCATTCGGTAAGGTTGCCATTTTTTAAGTGCATGTAGTATTGCCAACATTTCCTTCTCATAAATAGCTTGCTTGCCTACATCAAAACATTTTTCACTACGATGTTGATCTACCTGTTGTTTCGTTTGATTTTGCACCGAAGAGGCATTATCCTTTAAAAGTTGGAGAACTTGCTGTTGATGCTCGATGTGATCTTTCTCTGCTTGAACCTTTTTCTTCTTGATATGTCCTTCTATCTTTTGAGGAGTGGTAATTTCTTCCCGTCCTTTACAAGATATGATCGGATTCATTTGTTGATGCTCAATGTGATCTTTCACTTCTTGAACATTTTTCTTCTTGATGTGTCCTTCTATCTTGATAGTTTGAGGAGTGGTAGTTTCGTCCATTGAATTACAAGATATGGTTGGATTCATTTCTTCTTTCTCGATGTGATCTTTCACTACTTGCACCCTTTTCTTCTTGATATGTCCTTCTATCTTGAGAATTTTAGGAGTGGTAATTCTTTCCAATGCTTTACAAGATATGGTCTGATTCATTTCTTCTTTCTCTGGGGTCGGGTCCTGGCATATATCCTCTTCTTTTGATGTTTCTTGATCCTTTTCTTCCTCCTCTTCATACTCTATGTAAAATAATTTCTTCTCAGCACACTTATGACCTTTAGTGAATTTGCTATCACAATTGTAACAAAGCCCTTTTTCTCTTTTTTCTTCCAATTGTTGTGGTGTAACCCTTGTAGGTTGTGGAAGGCTAGGAGAAACAACACGTCCATCTTTAAAGTTGTGAGGGGTAGACTTCCTTGTTGCCCTAATTTTACTTTCAAATATGTCACAAATCCCTTTTACTCTTTCCAATTGTTGTGGTGTTGCTCTAAAGAAGGTGTTGCTCTTTGTATCCTCATAATGTGCTATCATTTCCTCCGTGAGAATTGACCACATAACAAGTTTTTTACGAGAACAAAGCCCTTTATACCATAAAAATTTATCTGGTTCTAAATATGAAGATGCAATACATACCTTTTGTAACAGTGGTACACCATGTAGATCAAAATATTGCTCCATCTGAAGTATCCAATTTACCGGATCCTTGCCATCAAACTTCCTCATCTTGCTTTTTCTTGATTTTAGGACCTTGATCTTGAAATGACTATATCTCTGTACTTGCAGATATTTAAGTTCTGAAATTGCTACCTGTAGTAGCCCTCTGTGTCCTCTTTCCAATGCCACCAGTCTGATCCAAATTGGATTCTCCAAAAAGGAGTTATGCACAATCTCCCGCAGTGACCTGATTATAGACTAGTTCAGTAGAGCGAACTTGTATGAAGTGCCACGTGTCACTTTTTCAACCTTTGACTCTGAAAAATATATAAAAGAAAACTACAGTCTGTCCTCTTTCTGTACCTTCTTACGAAATTTCAATCCGATGCTCAGAAAGAAAGTTATGACGATTTTCCGCAGGTCACCTGTTTTGAGTGTAATCCAGGAGTCTGCAAAAGACCAACTTCCTCAGCTCATATCTCCGAAAATATCGCGTGAAAAGCTCTGAAATTTGGACCCAAGGTTCAACGCGATTTCTTCTCAAATGGGTTTTTTTTTGCGACTTCTGAAACGTCACAGAAAAAAAGTTATAGCGAAAATGCGACGATGACCTGTTTGGAGCAGCGAAACCCTAGAATCCAAAGCTCTGATACCAAATGTTATGAAACCAGCTCAAGAAAAGATAGAAAAGATAGATCAACGCCTTAGAATTTAGCCTCTTCAAGGGGGAAACCTCCTTTACATTACATAAATGAACAATTCTTTGATGATACAAATGAAAAGACCTCCTTTCTATATATAGGAGTCTAAGGGGTTATAACATAATCAGAGCCGACATAACAATAATAATGTAAGGGCACAATAATAACAATAGTGGGCTTCTATGCGGCACAATAGTAACAATATGGGCACTACATGGGTACATCAATATAATAAGTGGGTTATACTAACAACAATAGGGGGTTACACTAGTAGTATAGGGGCCTAACAATAAGTGGATCCATCATTAGGACATATGTTCATAAGGAAATAATGTTGGGAGAACAAGCCTATATATAAGAATGAAAAGCATGAATAAATTGATAAATGTCAATATTTTTTTTTTTAAAAGAGTCGGTTGCTATATATTGATAAAAAAAAGTGATAAGGCATAAAGCCGTACAAAATTTGCTTCAAGAGCATTGCATGTCCAAGGATAGAGCATGAGTTTCCTATCCCTGAGGTGATTTCTGAAGATTCTAACTACTGAAGAGCTAATACTACTATAGATCCGGACGAACTGATGACACAAAAATTTGCATTTGCAATACATAATTAGTCAATGGAAATATGACTGATATTTCTCGCTGTAGAGTCCTCGGGGTGCTGCTCTTCTTCCATTGGCTTCGCGCTTGAAGATGTTGATTTCTCCTTCTGCTTTGTTTCCAAAATTTCCCTTAGAATTACCAGCGACTCCTCGGCATGGATGCATCTGTTGTTGAGCCCGTTGAACTGCTCCTGAAGTGAGTGAACCCTGTGGAGAAACAGATTCATTTCTGTACGGTATTTAGCATGGAGATTTCTGAACTGCTCCTCGAATTTAGCTTCCACACTTCGCATCTGCTCAGCATGTCTAGCTTCCATATGTCGCACTTGATCTTCCAGGATGCGTTGTTGAGTTCTGACCTCGTCGAATTCAGCTTGGAGGTCGCGGCAGTGAAAACATTGCTCAGAGCGAGCCATTGCAATAGAGGGATAGGTTCTAGGAGGAACAGATTCACAAGGATGGTCTGATGAATCCTTCTTACTGCAAAGGATTAAGGGCCGGGTAATAGTGCGCAAAATATTGACAGAAAGAGAACAGAGAATCGATCCCGCCGCCTTCAGTATCAAAAAGAGGTAGATAGGAAAAATATGAGAGATAGTGCGCAGAGCTGAAAGATAATTTCTTGAGGATATGGGAGATGAGCGCAGGTTCTTGGCAGAAGAAAGACAGAGGGGCGAGCCCACCGATCTGAGTTTCAGAGAGAGATGAATAGGAAGAACCTGAAATCTTGAAAATAGGAGAGAAGAGCCGGAAAGATGCAAGCTGAGAAAGCAAGATGAGAGGCAGGGGGACGGCCAGCAAGGTAGATGAGAGTGAAGAAGGGGATCTGGATCTCCAGGTTTCCCTTCAAAGCTTTCCCTGAAAAAGACCGAAGGATTAATTAGAGAAAATTTATGCAAAGGATAGGGAGCCGATACCAGAGCAAACGGTCTCCTTCGTGGCTGATCCTGAGCGCTTTCTCCTCTTTCACGGGGCTGCTCTTGGTCGCAGAGATGATAGACCATGAAGTGCTTTCCTAGACTCGTATTTATGGATCGGTTCTAGCTGCAGCAACCTGGATTCTTATCAGAGATCCGATCCTCAGTGATAATTAGATATTTTCCAATATCTTTAGGACGATTGTCTGCAGTAGCAGAATCATTCCTCCGTCCTTCACTATAATTATGAAAATCCCTTGGGATGTCAGCTGATCTGAGGGCCGTATTCTCACTGAGATTGCTTGAGATTTTCGAAATTTGCCCAAGGTTTTTTTTGCTATCCCCTTCACGCGCTTGCTGAGTTTGCGTGCTTGGGTATTTCCCGAGTCGTCCTGGTTCATGGCAGAGGTTGGAAGAAGGCTCGTTGACTGTGCCTCAGTGTTCCTTCCTGATGTCCAACTGCTTTATTAGCATGTTTATCCGCTTCCCCATTGTATGTGCGAAGGATATGGCAGAATCGGATTTTTTCAAAGTGATTGGTGAGGAGGCTGATGCGTTGAAGATGCTGTTGAAGACTACTGTTTGAGGATATCCTGTAATGGTTCATGTAGCCAATGATTATAGAGGAGTCTCCTAGAACAAGTGCATTTTTGATTCCCCTATTTTTTAGTTGTAGCAGTCCTTGATACAGAGCAAGAGCCTCGGCGTTATTATTTGTTTTTTCCCCTAAACTCCATTCGTAGCTGCATATTTCTTCTCCTGATTCGCCTAAAATAATACCTCCTGCACCTGCTGGTCCTGGGTTGGACTTGGAGGCTCCGTCAAAGAATAGGATTGGACAATTATTGCTCGTTAGCCATCTTTTAAATTCCTGAGATGGTAGCCTTATTTCCCATTCTTTGGTCTTATGATTGAGTTTCATGACTTTTCTCTGAATTCTCTGATGATGGCTTGAATTGCCTAGAATATGCCTGATCATGATCCGCTCTTCAATTGTATAATCAGTTGCTTTAGTTATTCCTGAGCATTTAACACTCATCGTCTCCTGAGCCAGAAGGTGAGCGCTGCTACATGTTTCCCAGATATTGCCTTCTTTATTTTGGAATATTTTCTTGTTTCTAGTGAGCCAGATTTTCCAGAGGAGGTTGTGGGGGATGATGTCCCAGGTTCTTTTAACAATCTTGCTTCGCTTATCTTTCCAAGGACAATTCCTTCTCCAGTGTTGAATTGTCTCAGCAATGTTTTGCTGGGGATGCCAAGTTATGCTGCCCAGGTTGGCCATGATGTTCCAGCATTTCTTCGCAAAGGCACAATCAAGAAATAGGTGGTGGATGGTTTCCTCCTCGGAGCAGCAGTTAGGACAGATTGAGGGACCATGTATCCCTCTCTTTCTCAAATTTTCCGAGGTGAGAATTCTACCCTTGAGCAGCAGCCAGATGAAGAATTTGACCTTTGGGATTGCCTCAGAATTCCAAATTATTTTCCAATGATTCCAGATGGGAGCCTGATAAGTATTATTGCAGAGGAATTGGTAACCGGATTTGATGGAGTAACCTGAACCCGTGGGATCCCATCTAAGCCCATCTAATGCTCCTTTTTTTATAGGGGCTCTGTTTTGAAGATTTTTAAGAAGAACTTGGAAGCTTGAATCCAAGTTTGGGGGAATAAATGGGAATTCCCAGCTAAGCCAAGCACCGCTCTCAGCATCCCATTTTGAGATTTGGTCCAGCCTTTGAAGGCCTTTGCTATGAAGGTAAAGGATGATGGGAATGGCATCTTCAACAGTGTTTAATGGTTGGAGGCCCATGATTTTGTCAGTGGCATAATTGATACTGCTTCCACCCCCCGGAATCTTTGAGGTGTTTTGAATAAGAGTGGGGATTGCTTTCTTGCAAAGTTGCCAAATTTTGGTGGAATCTCTTATAGGAATATCAGATTCAAGAAGTCTTTGTCTATGGTCCGAAAGATATTTGCATTCAAAGACCTGTTTCCACCAGGCTTTTGGTTCACTTATAAGTCTCCAAGCCATTTTAATCCCAAAGGCGAGATTCAGAATCTTGGGCGTTCTGATTCCCAATCCACCTCTGTCTGGAGATTGAATTACATTTTTCCAGTTGACCAGATTGTATCTATTTTTTTCTTTTTTCCCTCCTTGCCATAAAAAATTGCGGAGTGCAACTTCTAGCTTGTTATGGAACGAAGCAGGAGCTTGGTAAAGAGTGAAGCGATATAAAGGTAAGGAGGAAATACCTGATTTAAGCAGGATAAGTCTGTCCGCTGGGTTAAGCCATTGGGTACCCCATTGCTGAATCTTCCTTTTGACTTTGTCGATTATTTCATTCCAGGTGGACGCTTTGAGAGCACCCAGGGTGACCGGCATCCCAAGATAGGTGAAGTGATCCCAGTTTTCTTTATAGGCTACTCCAAAGATATTGGCAATATTGTGAGCTGTTTGATTAGAGATGTTCCATCCATAGATGCAGCTTTTCTGAAAGTTAACTTCTCCTCCAGAGCACTCCATAAATTGATCGAGGAGGTTTTTGAAACGCCTTGCTATTGTGGTGGAGGCCCCGCCAATGAGCAGGGTATCATCAGCAAATTGTGAATGATTGATATTTTTGACTCCATTCCCAAACTTGACACCAGAGATGAGGCCGACTCTTCTGTTGTAATCAAGGTTGCTGCTGAGGGATTCAGCCATCAAGATGAATAGATAGGGTGAGAGAGGGCAGCCTTGCCTTAGTCCTCTTGAAGATTGAAAAGCTTCACAAGGGCGACCATTTATGAGAGGCGAGATCCAGGGACCAGAGATGCAAGCGGCAATGGTGCTTATGAAGTCAGAATTAAAGCCCATTTTTCTCATGACAGCGTACAAGAAGGAGTGTCTTACTCGGTCAAAAGCGTTGGCTAAATCAAGCTTGAGGACGAAACCTTTCTCTTGTCTAGAGGTGCTAGAGTGAATAGCTTCTTGAACCAAAGAGATGGAGTCGTGAATTTGCCTATTGGTCATGAAACCCCCCTGATTTTCAGATATGATGGAAGGAAGCAGAGGCTGGAGTCTAGCTGCTATGATTTTTGCAAAAATCTTATAAGAAGTGTTGCACAAGGAGATTGGTCTAAATCTCGAGAAGGAAGTGGGCCTGGTTTCCTTGGGAATGAGGGCAAGAAAAGTTGAATTTGTAAAACCCCCCATTTTCTTTTTTCTTTGGATTCCTTTCATCATTTTTACAAGATCTTTCTTTATCAAATGCCAATGGTCCCTGTAAAAATTAATAGTAAAGCCATCTGGACCTGGAGATTTGTCTGGTTGAAGAGTCCAGATTGCTTTTCTTATCTCTTCCTCAGTTATATCGCTGTTCATCCTCTCATTTTCCTCAGCAGAGATTTTCCCTGGGAGGTGCCGAAGAAAGGCCGAATAGTCCATGGCGCTTTGATTTTCAGTGAGAAGGCACTTGTAATGTTGGAAGGCAGCTCTTTTAATAGCTTCCTGATCATCATGCTGGTTACCTTGACTATCTGTAATAGTAGTAACAATGTTCCTTGATTTTTTTACTGTAGCCTGCTTATGGAAGTATGCCGTATTTTTATCGCCTTCCTTTAGCCATATTTCTCGCGACTTGAGCCTCCATTTGATTTCTTCCGCCCTCTTAATTTGAGTTAGCTGTCCCTGCACTTCCCATTCCTTACTTTTTAGTTGATTTGTGTATCCATGATCTTCTATTTGTTTGTGAATATCTTCCAAACTCTGCTGCATTTTTTCTTTTATTTTTTCTGGTTCTTGGTAACTGACTTTTGCCCAATCCTTAAGAGCTTTCCTAGTGTTTCGAATTTTGGTTTCCCAAATGTAGTTTGGAGAACCTTCCACGTGATTCTTCCAGGTATCTTCTATAATTGATTCGGCCTCGATGCTATCTCTCCACAATGGATTGTATCTGAAAGGGATTGGTCCCAAATTAGCGTGAGATTCCAACGTTAATAAAATGGGAAAATGATCAGAGGCTGTGGCGCTAAGAATTTTGGTGTGGCCTGCTGCAAAGGAGGAAAGAAGGGTAACATTAACCAAAATTCTGTCCAGCCTTTCCATAATGTTACCTGGTCCCAGACGTCTATTGTTCCAAGTGTATTTTCTATTTTTAGGAATGATGTCCATCAATTCGTGTTCAGCCATGATAATTTCCAGCTGCCTTCTGAAAGGGTCGGGGTTGAAGACGCCCCCCTTTTCTCATTAGCATGGAGAATTAAATTAAGATCTCCAGCAAGGATAACATTTGAGTTCTGTTCCTTGTCTATTTCCTGCTTCAATTCATTCCAGCATTGTTCTTTTTCCCGGAAATGGTTGGGAATATAGACATTGTAAATAATTAAATCCCAACTTTCTTCCTTGTTGACGAGGTTGGTTCTAATCCAATTTGGATTGAGGACAGAGGATTTGCAATTCCATTGCTGCTTATTCCACATGGTGGTGATTCCTCCGGAAGCTCCTCTGGAATTACTACTGATCCTTATAAAGGAATTTTGAGCTTCTATGATTAACTGCATATCAATCTGATTTTGCTTGGTTTCCTGAATTAGAACAATTTCAGGTCTTTCTGAATGAAGAAGGTCTCTTAGGGCGGCTGATTTAGAGGGGTGCCCCATACCCCTGCTGTTCCAAGATAAGAGCTTCGTCATAAAAAGTTCGAGCGAGGAGGTGCTCGCCTCTCAAATTCTTTAGCTGCTGTGTCTTTCTCTTGAGAGCCTATAATGAAGGAATCCATGGGGGTTTGTAACCCTAAAGCTATGTCCTTTTGCGTGCTTTCTTCCCGATGCTGCTTGGCTGATTTTCTGCCTGGTCCAGATTTCTTAAGGGTATCACCGGATGCACCAAGGTCCTTGGAGGAACTTCTGGTAATTCTGATGGGCTGATTTCCATGGGCTGGCTGAGATGGATTCGGGGCGATCAGTAAGGGATCAATACAGGTCAACACTGGTTGATCAGGATGAGGGCCATCATCGGGCATTTTCGATTTATTTTTGGATAAATTCCTTTCCACTGATTGCGGGGGGGAAGCTTGGTGAGGGGAGGAGGGAGAGATTCTGGGGCCTTTGGGGGAGGGTGGGGGAGAAGGGTGGTCCTCTGAAGCAAGGGATCCAAAGGGGTTGGAGGACGAAGGGAAGACAGGGGGGGAGGGAGGGGTTCCGGAGTGAGGCGCCTCAGGCTCAGGGGGAGGGTTTGATTTCTTCTTTTTCCTTACTATTTCCCATGCTTCCTCATGAGTTCCAGAGTTATTGATATTGGTTTCAGATTTAGATTTAGGACATCTATTAGCAAAATGACCGTACTCATGACATACCTTACACTTGAAGGGAAGTTGTTCATAGTCCACCTGTTGAATATGCGTCCACTGGTCCACTCTGAGTTTAACAGCTTCTGGAAGACCTTTGCCCAAGTCTACCTCAACACAGATCCTCGCACATGCATACATATTTTCCTTTGGTTCAGATCTGTCCACATATTTACCTATTGCATTTCCAATCGCCCGAACAGTTTCATCAGCCCAGCAGTGAAGCGGCAGGTGCGGAAGGCGAACCCATACAGGAACTGCGTTGGGTACATCCATTTCTGGATCGAAATCCGGGGTCCAACGATTGAGATAGAGGCCTCTTGTGTCCATGAAGTACGGCCCATTCCTGAAAATTAGGTTGCGATCCTCCACTGATTCGAAGAGAAAGGTGAAAAAACCTCTTCCACAGAACCTTATGGCAATTTTCCCCTGGACCATGGCATTCCAATTTCTCTCCACCCAACGTTGGACGGTTCGAGGGGAGGGCCATAGCCCCGTAAACTGGCCAACCAATCCCCGTTCAGCTAAGGCTACAGCCGATCTCCTTGGAAGAGAAAGAGGAAGAGGGATTTCCGGAATTTCATCAAGTTTTTTGATAAATTTAGAGGCAGAAGGTCGGATCCTTTCAGAGTTGTTCTCAGGGACGAGAGAAGCAAAGGCTTTCTCAAAATCGGGTTGAGAAGAGGCATGAAGATCCATCGAGCTGGATCGCTCGGCAGGAGGAAAGAAAGGGAGGGGCAGGAGCCCCAGGAAAGAGAGGCGCAGCAGAGGGCTGCCCTCAGGGAAGCTCGAGCAGCAAGAAGCAGGCAGGAGGCCCAGGAAGCAGATCAGTGAGGGGGGCGCAGCAGGGGAAGCCCGTAAGGGCCAGCAAGCCCGGCAGCAAGGCTGCCAAGCTCGAACGGGGGCGGTCAAGGGTTACAGAGGCAGGGGAGCTCCATCTCCAGCGCGCAAGTATTTAGGACATTCTTGATAAATGTCAATATTACTAATATCAATACATTATCATTAATTATTAATAAAATATATTGAAGACAATATATTAATACACTATCATTAATTCAAATTAATAATTTTTTCCCATCCCTAATGGCTATATTCATTTAACCGGTAACCTAACATCATGTCTATCTTGGTCCTCCACTCTTTGCTCTCACAAAAAGCTTTGCGCGTCCCTGACGTTAGGTGGAGCATATACCTAAAATCCCATATGTTTCCTACATTCTACATAGTATTTCCAGAAGAAAGATTAAAAACAACATGTTGATTACACTTTTGTTATCGCAAATGTTTAAGATTGACTTATCATATTCTAGCTTGATATCCTTTAGCTTCTTCTTCATTCAAAGAACTTGTGTGAAACATGTTGTTATGACAATTATTAATGTATTAATATATTAATTATTAATATTAATATTAATACATTATCATTAATTAATAATAATAATAATTTTTCCTTGTCCCTAACAACAATCTTGATTTAGTCGTTAACCTAACATCCTATTTAACTTGGTTCTACACTCTTTCGTCTCACAAAAAGCTTTATGTGTCATTAATGATAGGTGGAGTGTCCACTTGAACGTCAAACATTCACTACATTCCACACAACGTTTCTAGAATAAATATTGACAACAACATGTTGATTACGCTTGTGTTGTCACGGATGGTTGAGGTTGAATCATCATATTCTACCTTGATAACTTTTAGTGTCTGCTTCATTCAAATAACTTATGTGCAATATGTTGTCATTGCAACTATTAATATATTAATATTAACACGTTATCATTAATTAATAATAATACACTAAGCACTTTCGCTTATATCCCCCATTCATCTTATTAATCTTGATTGCACTTGTGTTGTCTCAAATGATTGAGATTGATTGATCATATTCTACCTTGATATCGTTTAGTGTTTGCTTCACTTAGAGAAATTGTGTGCAACATCTGATGTTGCAATAATTAATGCATTAATACTAATATTATTAATATCAATACATTATCATTAATTAATAATAATATATTAAACACTTCCACTCATCTTGTTAAGTTAACCTCCGAGATTCCTTCCTCCAATTTTAATTAAAAAGAAAAAAACCCATTCCTAACATTTCTCTTCTTTTAATTTTAATAATAATTCCCCCCATCCCTAACATCTATCTTAATTTAATCGTTAACCCAACATCCTATTTATCCTAGTCCTACACTCTTTTCTCTAAAAAAAAAGCTTTGTGCATCCGTGATGATTAGTGGAAAGTCCACTCAAGATGTTGGACTTTTCCTACATTCTACACAGTGTTTCCAGAAGAAACATTAACAACAACATGTTGAATGCATTTGTGTTGTCACAAATGATTGAGATTGACTGATCATATTTAACCTTGATATCCTTCAGTGTCTGCTTCATTCAAAGAACTTATATCAACATGTTGTTGTTGCAAAATATTTAGTTTTTGTTGTGGATAGAGATTGAAGTTTGCTTCTTGCTCAACAATGATACTAAATAGTTGCCTAAAAAGAATGATCGCCCACTGGTACTTTTCTTATCATCAATACCTCTTGCCCAATCTACATCTGTATATGTTGTTAGAGTGAAGTCATTCTTTAATACCACAAGCCAAAGTCTAAAGTGCCCTTCAGATATCTTAATATTCTTTTTTTTCTTGCACATGTGTATTCTTTGGTGCATATTGAAATCTTACAACCAATCCTACTACTTGCTTGATGTATGACCTTGATGTTGCTACATATAGTAGGGTGCCAATCATTGACCTGTACATTGTTTGAGCTACTTTTGAGGATTCATCGTCTTTTCTCAATTTACATCTTGTGACCAAGGGTGTACTAATAAGTGCACAATCTTCCATTCTAAATTTCTTCAACTGTTCCTTGACGTATTTGGTTTAACAAATGAATATGAATTTGTTGGATTAAGAAATTTGCAAACCTAGAAAGAATGAAAATTATCAAAACTTGGACATCTCAAATTCTTTTTGCATCTCTTCTGCAAACTTTTGGCTCATTTTGTCAATGTTACTTCCAAAAACGGTATCATCCACATAAACAACAATTAATAACAAATTTTCATTTTCTATTTTTATACAAAGATTATTATAGTAGCTCCATTTTTAAAACCTTTTTGTTGTAGGTATTTTTCAAGTCTTTAATGCCAAGCTCTTGGAGCTTGCTTTAGTCCATAAAGTGATTTTTTCAAAATGCATAAATGGTCTTGATTTTTTGACTATTGAAATACTTATGCCTATTAAATATATACTTCTTATTCTAGATTTCTATTTAGAAAGGCTGACTTAACATCCATTTGATAGAATTTGAAGTTCTTGAAACACACAAACGCTAAAAGCATTTTGATTACTTCTAATCTTGCAATTGGAGCAAAGGTTTTTTCAAATTCAATACCATCAACTTGAGCATACCCTTTATAGACCAATCTTGCTTTTTTCAACTACTTGTCCATCTTCATTCAGTTTGTTTATGAAGACCAATTTGGTAAAAATCATAGACTTGTATTTTGGTATGGGCACAAGTTCCCATGTCTTATTCTTCATAATATAATTTAGTTCTTCTTCCATCGCAATAACACAATGCTTATCATTAGTAGCTTGCGTAAAATTCTCGGGCTTTAAATTGGATAACAAAGAAAAGTTTGCTTTTTTTGGTGTACTCACCAATCTTCTTCTAATGTGAACTCTCATATCTATATCACCAAAAATTTATTTTTTTACATGATATTTTTAGACAAGTTTAGATGGTGTCTTTGGATATTAGCATTCTATTTCTTCTTCTTATTTATTCTCTTCTTCCTCTTTTTCTTCCTTTTTTCATTATGTGTAGATTGTCCCCTTTGGATTTTAATTTATTTGTGACTTTTCTTTTTGAGGTATCACTTCATCCAATCTTTTTTTTTTTTCTTCGATGGAAAAATCGTAATTTTATTCATATTGAGAAAAATTACATGTTGTAAATGCTGAAACAACATATGCGTTATCAAAACTTGTCCTGATGGAACATGATCTAAAAAAATAATTTACTGTCTATCTATGCTTTCCTACCTTTCTTTTTTCCACTTTCCGCCAACCTTCATTGTTGGGTGTGGTTGTTACAATAGACATTTGTGCTTATTTTGTGGCATATGGGGTTTCTTTTCTAGAATCTGAGCTTTCTGTAGAGTGTGCTCGCTTGTTGCCACCAATTTCTTGCCTTGGGATGAGTTGCTCATTTTGCTGCTGTGGATCGGTTGTCTTTGGAATTATTGCAGAGAAAATCTAATTTTCATCATTCTGTGGGTTGTGTAGGGTGCTTTTCTCGTTGGGTTTTGGATTATTTCTTGGATATTCTGCTTCTTGGAATATGCTGTTTGTGGTAGTTTTTGTGTTTTCTTCCTCTTCTATGTCATCTGCCGATGTGGCTAAAAAATGCCATCCTTTCGGCTTTGGTGGTTGTCTTCTTTTCCTATCTTTTTTGTTTTGTGGGCACACGCTTTGTAGATGACCAGTTTGACGACAAATGCGGCATCTAAAGGTAGTGTTTTCATAATCAAGTGGCTGGGCCCATTGCTTTTCGTTGTGGAGTAAGAGGATGTGGTCTGGTAATCCTTGACTGAGATCAACCTCCACACAGATCTTGGAAAATGTATAGATATCCTTGGAAAGGCGCTCACTGTCTACTTTTAAGAATTTCCCCAAAGCGTTGCCAATGCCTGCTAATACTTTGATGTGCCAAAAATGCAGAGGTAGGTTGTATAACTTTACCCACATGGGCATTTTGGAAACCACCATGGTGTTGGGGTCAAATTCCGGGAACCAAGATTTCATAAAAAGGCCAGCATTACCCCAGAACCATGGTCCCTAGTTCAATGCATATTCCTTGTCATAAACTAATCCTTTTGAACAGAGGTGGACATCACAGTTTTCTGTCCATATGGAGTAAATCCATTGACGAAGGGCTTCTGGTTTGGGCCAAAACCCATTAAACCTGCATATCATTGCTTTAGATAAATAATCATCATGTATTTCGTTTACCTCAGGTAGCAATTATTAATGCAGGGTTCTGAGTTGTCTGCTTGACGATGTAGGCACCAAGGGTCGTAGCTTGCTATTCTGTTTGCGCTTGAGGTTCCATCTTTCCTTTTACTGCGTCTTTGAAGGAAACAGGTCCTTTTGAGCTTGTGCCAGAGCAGCCTCCACGGAGTCTTGTGTTAAGGTAGATAGTTGATTCGTTGCCTATGTCGTATTCTTTTAGTTTGCGCTCCTCCTGCAATACTTTTCCTGTGTAGATCAGGAGTTGTTTGCAAGGTGGGATACCTATGCTTTCTTCTATCCTCTGTTTGAGTGTTTTTATCTCCTCCCAACTCCCTATCTTGATGCATACTGTGTTCCCTTCCATAGATCTGATAAAGAGGGTACTTTGTTTACCTTCGAGCTTTTCAGGAGCAGATGCTTCAAGATCCAATGTTGGGGTGTTTGCCACTTCATGGTGTTCCTACACAATCGTTGTAGCTCTCTGTTGATTTGGGTTGTTTCGTTTATGGACCAGCTTTATGAGTTCCTCCTTGGTTGAGTGTGGCTCCATCTAAGGAATGGCTCGATCTACTGCCCAGTTGACCAGATATGATGGATCAAGGCATGCTAGGGCTCTGTTTGGTTCTTGTTTCCCCAGATCTGGGCTATCTGATGGATTCCCTAGCCTTACGATGTTCAATATTGTGTCGTTCTGTATTGAGAGGCTACAGTCCATCCAGTTTGCCTTCGTACTTACTTTGTCGCACACCCCTATCAGTTCCTTCCTGTCAACGATCTGTGGAAGCCCTCGGAACTGAGGATATTGGTTTAGATCTAACCATTTCAGGGAGCAATCTGCTGCATATATTCCTGGTCGAGAGGGTTTTAACTGTATCAGAACCCAAGCAATTGTAGTATACATCATATCTAAGGTACAACTTCGTCTCCCCCAAAAGTAGACCATATCCGACATCCCCTTGGTATTTTCCTGCTTCATAAGGTAGCTTGTGAGGATAACCTTGGCACCTTTGTCGATTTACTACTTAATGATGGTGACAGCGTCCTTGATGCACAGATCCACTGTAATGTACTGATTTATAGCATGGGGTTCCTTCCAATCGGCCCGGATGGACCACTTCATGTCCTTAAGATCAGGTTCCTTCAAAACGCCAACCCTCTTCTTGGCCTTGGAGACAGTCCCTCGGCATCCCTTGCCCTTGAAGGCGTCACCGACCTGCATTGCAACAGCGTAGACAAGGTCACCCTCAGAGGCAGACTGGTTGAAAAAGCATTCGATCTAGCCCCGGGTTCGACCTCAAGCAAGGGCGAGGAAGCAAGGGACCAGCGACAGTGGGGAGAAGAGGATCCACTGGCGAGGCAGGCCGTGGGAGAGAAAGTGAGCGACGATGGCACGAATTTCAGATTTACTGTCAAGGCGCTTCGGCCGGGAGTTGCAGTATCTACGGTTACTGGAGCCATTCTTCTCTTGGAGTTTAAAAGAATTTACTCATATATCATCACTTCATCCAGTGTTACATTAATACTTTCTATGGTTGAAGAATCTAGGGCAATCAGAGTTAAAGAATTTCTTCTTAACATGATAACAATTTGAGAAGTGTTTTTAAAATTGATCTTATCTTGATCTTCTTTTCATTATTAGTGTGTGTGTTTGCTTCATCAAACTGCTACCAAAAACAAAGAGACGAGAACACAAGATATTTTGCTTTCTTCCAAGGCCAAAACCTCACCTCTTGGAGAGGAAAACCTACACAAAATTCTTCTTATAGAGATCCAATTGATGAATACCAAGACCATGATCCTTGACCTACTACGCCACTCCAAGACCAATACAGCAATCCTCTTCTTCGTCACTGCTAAGATCATCATCTTCGCTGCACTCTGAGGTCATCACTATTGCACCACCAAGACTTTCATTACTGCTGCAACACTATTGTTGCAACTTCACCCAGGTCATCATCATAGCAATGAACTCTTATTAGGCATGAATAAGAGCTGTATTGAGGTCACTCTTACATCATTGTTATATCACTGATATATTTATTAGAACACCATTGAAACCATGATTGCATCTGTGCTGAGATCATGACTGTATCTAGAAAGTAACAGTGTCACTATGAGATTATTTCATTACCATTGTGATGATCCTTCCTTCTTATTATGCCAAGACTGTAACAATAACTTCTTCTTATTATGCCGAGACTGATATGGTTAATGCCCCTTCTCATCATACCAAGATTGTGATTTTATTCTTGCATCGAGGTCTTCATGATGCTTTCGAGTATGCTGGGACAACGTATTCTCTATACCGAGATCCTTATCATTCTATTTGTGTTGATATTGCAATCTTCAATTCACAGGTATTCCAAGAATGTAACTAACACAACTCATTATGTCCTATCATGCGTATTTTAGATCCCTGTGATCATGCGTATCACCATGTGATAGAGTTAGACTAGCCCGAGTTTCTATCCACACCTTATACCCATCCGAGGTTGCAATCAAACCCAAGTTCTTTCCTCCTTTGATGCGGATCTCTTCCCATATACCCATACGAAATTTCAGAGGGAAAAATGTGAGTTATTTCTTATATTGCGGACATCCTAGCCACCTATTTATAGTGGTTTGTCCTCCCAAAATAAGCCAACTTGAACACATGAACTGACATTTCTATTAATCTAGGTCGACATGACTGCTATTTATACATTTAATTCAATATTGAAGCCAACATGATGAATTCCTTGTCGATTTGCTTGCAGAATTCTTGTGCTTTCCAATGGAGGATTTATCTTGGTCTTTGGAGGGCTGCTACACACTTTTGTAGACTTGTATACATTTACATAGGCTCATGAAGAGCTTATTTATACATGACATGACTCTTTGACATATTAATAAATCCTAAAGACATCAAGAAGAAGTCTTTTGACCTATAACACTTCTTGCTCATGAAACCCATCTAGCAAGGCATACAAAAAAATAATTTATTCTCTTGTATTACATCATTTACGAAGATCGTGCCATTATGAAGACCGAACCTAGTTACACTTTCTTCAACACTCCCTATTAACTAGGGAGGTATTCATAATGGTACTTGGTCATTCTTAATCTGAAGAATTTCTCATAAGAAGAATCAGATTTGCAATCCATCTGTTGTAGCATCATTTCAACCAACATTGTTTACATTTAGCAAGGCCTTGACTAACAACTCTATCTCTAATTTAGATCATAGCACACAATGTTGGTGAGACCAATGATTGATAGACACGCATCATCATTGTCTCTCTTAGGGTCATACCCACTCGGGTGTTCTCTGAGTATGCCCTACTAGGACGATTCTCATCTTGGGTTCCCAACCCTCAAGAATATCAGTCCTCTTGCCCACTCTTGTTTTGGATGCCCTACCACATCCTTAAAGAGTGTAGGATGCCAGATGATTACACAATCCTACATTCTTTCTTCCAAACCGAAGACAATAATGTTGTGTCTAACTCTCCCTTTTAACCAGGGATGAGTTCCAAGTTTCTCTTTAGTCAGAAACTTAATCATGTTCCTTTACTTAAAGGAACCTTCCAGAGCTCCCTCTTAAACATGGACTCTATCATCAGTACTTTATAGGGTCTTCTAGTTGGTTGATGATCCAAGACCTCGATGTCACAATTTCTTCATATGTAGGGTTCAACCATCCATCACTTTTCTCCATTATGTCATTCCTTCTTTCCCGGAAAGTATCCTCCTTGGCTTTACATCTGGAGCTTTCTTCATAGGGCCATCCATATTCACTTTTCCTACAACGGTTATTGCTCTAGATCACAAGGTACATAGTTGTGACATCCTTCACAACCATCCTTACCTTGGCCCTACACACATACCTAGACTTTCTCAATAGGTCAACAGCTAAAAACAAATGACATATTACCTTTTTGGTGATGGCCTTTTACAGTGACATCTTCTTGTAGGTATCAACACCCTGCATACATGTTGACACATCTCCCAAATATATTTGTTGTTAAGGGTCTCACATTTTCATACTTCCATCAGAGTCTTCACATCTTTTTGGGAGATTTCCTTGTCAAATCTTCCTGATCCCTTGGATGTTGATTGCCTTTATAATGGCTGCATATGATCTCTTCCATCCTCACACCTTCCATTCCTAGGAGCTTTTTTTCAAAGTTCTTCAATTTTAGTCAACCACCTCATACTTCATATGAGGACATATTATGTTGATTTCATCTAGCATGACTTATGTTTTTCTGCATCCTTTCTGAGGAGGATATCTTTTTCCTATTGACCATTCTTGATCCATGTTACCTGCAACCATATGACATGATATTACAATATTAAACACAAGAATACATAACTCATTTTACCTTTAGGTCATCTAGGCTTCTTCCAACAACTTTCTTTATTGAAAAGATTTTCAATCCCTTGAACTGCTTGATTTCTCATGTCATCATCTCATGAATTCCATAAGTTAGATTTCCTGATGAAACACTTGCTACCTCTCTAGATTAGTCAATCATCTGTTGAGGTTTCCATAAGATAATATTCAGGATCTTGCATATCCCTACTTGGCAAATGATTCCTTTGTCCTGAATGACTTCTTCCTTTCCTTTAATGTATAATGAGGTTCCCACGAACTACATCCTTCATGTTAGACTGCCATGGATTATGCCCTTCATGATTCTGTTGACGGTGCTGGACCCACTAACATGTCAGGGGATCTCTTCGATAAGAAGTCCCAATTAGACCTCATACCATTTGGTGTAGGAGTCCCAACAATGGGTCGTAAGGTAATGCCCTGACCGTGGTTTTGCATAGAGGCAAGTAAGATGTCCCTATCTGTAGCAAGGGTGTGACAACTACAGTAAGTCAAGGAAGGTGCATGAGAGGTTCTAACATACTAAGGGTGAGGTGAGTGCACCCCTTGGAAACCTTTAATAGTACTTGGCTTGCAAGGGAACATACGAGCAAATATGCATCGCCGGCTTGAAAGCAAGATAGCGAGCAATCCAAAGTGATGGTTAAACCAACAACACATCTACAACAAGATTCATACAATTGCATACAAAATAGTTCATTGACAAATGCGTAAGTTAAATAACATACATTGCTAAAGCAACTAGAATAGTCCAACTACAATAACAACATATGCATGAAAACGTGTTGACTCTATTATATTAAGAAGTGTAAGTTCCAGTCATACAACACATCCATGTCCAACTACTAGCTCTAATAGCGGAACGTTACAGCCACAACCGCTTACTCCTCCAAAGAGATATACTAGCTTTGCGCAGTGGAGAAGCCAAGGAACTTTACAATAATGTCCAAGCTTTCTCTAAGATACTCTATCGAAGCTTAGCTGACCAAAAGACTTTACAATGAGTTATGAGGGACTATTTATAGCAAAGGGGGGGGCGGGGTGGCCCTTGACATTCCCCTTTGTGACAATTCATCTACCCTCATGACTCTTCATCTACTCTATGATTGTTACATCCAACTATTGACACTTGAACTTACACTTGACAAGATGTTACATTACAATGCACATGTACCCATGTGAGACAAAAAGACTTAAGAAAGATATGTAAGACATCACTAACACTTGTACCATTGTGGTGAGACCAACTCTTTGACATCCTTGTGATGGTCGATGGTGACGAACTGATGCCAAGCTTGGTCGTCCATGATGGTGTCCGTGCGCTCAATGGTGACATCTCATTGAAACGAACTCTTGCCTCTGTAGCATCCGGGTACACTGATATGGCTCCACCATCCAATTCATCTAATAGCATGCACAAGGTTGTCCTAGGTGCGACCGGACGGACAACATGTTGATGCATGGTGTCTGCATTGATCTCCAAGCATGTGTTGATGGCCGTGCACATCAACTTGTCAAAATACATGTTCAACTCCAGTTGGAATTACTTCTTGTCTTTGCCTCGGTGAGTGTGCCAAATGGGTGGGATCACATACATGCGCACAATGACATGCACGCCATTGAATTCCCTTGCATGCTATCAACAACACTGCTCACTTTTTCTACTCCATGCCAACTACTGGGATGGATCTATAACTTGTACAGGTGCAGTTTCATCTGTGAATGAATGTTGCGCCCCCTGTTGTACCTGTTCCTGTTGCAACTCATTCTCTCATCTATGCAGCTCCTGTTCTTCCTTGATTTGATGCTTCAACACATGCAACTCCTTCTCTGTTCCATTCTCTACCTTCGTGGGATCTTCATGTCGCGCTATCACCTCATTGCCTGAGTCTCCAAAGTTGCTTTCATCAGAAGTGGATTTGCTTGAGCTTGCAACTTTATTCTGCTTATGTGTTGTCAACAACCTTCCTCTTATGTTCGTTGCATTTGGTATGCTGCCTTCAACTACTGTTGATGGTGTTTCTTGCTGTGATGTTGTTGTCGTCATATCTTGATGTCCTTGTCTATGAAAAACTTGATGTCTTCATAGGTATGAAAGTTCATAGACACTTGATCAACTACATCCCCAAGTGTGCTTTGAACAGTGTCTTTAACTCTACTCTCCTGGAAACCATTGTACCTGTGCTGCTAAGAGGCAGATGAACACTTGCAATATCTGGATACATAGAAACACTCATGGAAAGAAATCTGTGAGTCAAAAACCAAAATGAACTTGAGAACTGACTTGCAACATACCTGTGTGACTGATCACGAAGGTTGCACAATTTTCGCCGGGAGGTTGGGAGGCTGATTGCCAAAATAGCACAAGGCACAGTCCAGGCTGTCAGGAGGTTGACTGACTGCTAGAAATGTGCAATGCACAGTCTAGCCTGGCCTGGTGAGGGCTAAAACTACGTAATGCTCAATTTTAGTCAGCAGTGACATGCAACCAGCAAACTGCATTGTGTAGTTTCTGGGGCCAACAGGACACTTCCTCCAATAATTACGCAATGTATGCCTAGAGGTCAGTGCATGGCTAGACTTGCGTAATTTTTGTAGGGAAGGCAGAGCCTTCGCTTTCAAAAATGCGTAGTGCTAGCCAAGTAAGGCACGGTCCAGGCTAAGGCAACCCAGTCCGGCCGACGGGTGACTGAAAACATGAGAAATGTGAATGCATGATGATATGAGTTCAAACAAGAGTGGATGATCATTCATGCAAACAACAAGCGCAGGATCGAGAAAACAGGAAATCATGCATGTGTGTGAAGCGAGTCACCGCGACGATGATCGTTCGTGAAAAATAGTGTCATGCATGCGACAGTAGTGAGATGCGAACGAAAACTGAAACGATGCTTCTAAAAGCTAACGTGCATCAAAATGACAGCAAGCACTCATTGGAATCAAGCATATAACAATCACACAAAGCGAAACACAAAAAGCGACAGAAATGAAACACATGACATTAAAGGTGGGCTTACCACAAAACAGTTGAGCTGAATGTGTCGACGCCTCCTAGATGCAATGTGGGATGTCAAAGCTGCAAGGTCGATGTGAGGAATGAGCTCTGCAACGTTCGGTTCATGAGTTTTGATAAAATCAAAGATGTGATGCTTATGCCACAAATCTAGGAGGAATGACACTAGATGGGAGGTTTCTGGAATGATCCTTGCATGCAACCACCAACTGCTAAAAGTAGATCCCTGAATCAAGGGACGCATTTGAATGCTACCTTGGGAGAAGCAACCCATTGATGAAAATTAGTTTTTATCGGTCCCGGAGGGAGTTGATCAACTCAACTGCACATGGATTAGTTTGCTCAGCTGGGAGGAAAAAATGTGCATTTCTGGGAGGGAGAGGGGTTGGCTGCCCAGAGGAATTGCAAAATTTCTGGGCAGAGCAGCTGATTGATACCCAAAATTGCGCAATTTATGGGTTGAGCAGTCTTGTTGGGAGGAATTGCACAATTTTTCCAGTGAATAGTGACAGGAATATTTGCGCAATTCTCGAGCCCAGTAGGCTACTAGACAGAATTTCACAATTTTTGGAGGGAAGGTGTTGGGTGTGGAGCATGATTATCATCCTAATTTAGAGGTCTTTGTTTTCATCCGGATGTATACCCTGGGAAGATTGTACACCCCTCCACGCTAGGGGGTGCGGGGGGGACTTGTGCCACCCACGGGGGTTCGGGGGCCAGCGGTCCCCCGACAGGGGTTTCGGGGGCAGTGCCCCCGAAGCTAAAAACAGATGTAAAATTACCTTGTAAAAGTATAGTAATTTCTAGTCAATCTGGGCCGTTCATTAGGTGGATGATTTGACGGTAGAACTTATGTTTAGTTTATGTTTTTTTGCCCTAGAAGGAAACCCCTCTCTTTGTATGAGGGTATTGTATTGAGGCTGTGATATAGATGTGTATTCTTAGGGCAAGAAATAGATAGGTGAGTCTGTGAGAGAAAATAGAGGATATTACAGTGGATCTGCTGTAGGTTGTGTCTCTTCATTTTGCTGGTTAATAGAAAGGAAGGACTGGTTGTTCGAGGTGGACGTAGCCCAAACTGGGTGAACCACGTATATCTGTGTCTCTTTGGTTTTATGTGTTTGTGTTTTTCCACATATTATATGTCTTTCATTTCTCTGTCATATATAATATTTTTCTAACAACTGGTATCAGAGCCGAAGGTCTATTTGGCTAATAAACTCACATGAAAGAAGGGTTTCTCGTTCGAGTGGGAGAAATGGCGGAAGACGGTAAGTTTAGGGTCGAGAAATTTAACAGCCAAAACTTCCTGCTGTGCAAGATGTAGATGTAATATTATCTGTATCAGAAAGATCTGTACCTACCATTGAGTGGAAAAACAAAGAAGCTGACGGCTATGACAGATGCAGAATGGAACATTCTCGATAGAAAGGCACTTGGAACAATACGGTTGTGCCTCATAGCGTCGTTCGCCTTCAACATTTTGAAGGAAACAACGGCAGAGGGTTTCATTCAGGCATTGGCGAAACTATATGAAAAGCCCTCGGCCTCAAACAAGGTTTTTCTTATGAAATGGTTATTTAATATGAAGATGTCGGAAGGTGGATCTGTTGCAGACCATTTAAATGATTTTAATACAATTACAAGTCAGTTAAGTTCTGTAGGGGTAAAATTTGATGATGAAGTTAGAGCTTTGTTATTCTTGTGCTCATTGTCAGAAAGTTGGAATGGTTTAGTAATGGCCATTAGTAACTCTGTTTCTCGATCTAGTACTTTAAAGTTTGATGATGTTGTCGGTGCTATCCTTAGCGAGGAAATGCGAGGAAAGAGCTCAGGATATCGCAGTAAGTCAAGGAAAGGCAGATCCAAGTCCAGATCGGGGATAATGTTCTGGAAATGCGGTAAGAAAGGACGCCTAAAGAAAGACTGTAGATCTCGGAAGGGAAAAGAGGGAGATGCACAACAAGAAAACAATCATGAAGCAAATATGACAGGTGAGGTGTTACAAGATGCTTTGATTCTTTCTTTCGAAAATATTATTGATTCCTGGGTGGTAGATTCAGGGGCCTCATTCCATGCCACACCTGATAAGAAATATTTTCATGACTATGTTCAAGGAGATTTTGGACAAGTTTGTTTGGGTGATGATAAACCCTGTAAAATTGTTGGAATGGGCAAGGTTCTTGTAAAACAACAGAATGGAAACCAATGGCTACTAAAGGAGGTAAGGCATGTTCTAGATCTGAAGAAAATTTTGATTTCAACAGGCAGTTAGGCAGTGGAAATTTGATAAAGCTTGGAAGGTCACCAAAGGAGCCCTGGTAATAGCAAAAGGTGAAAAGGTTGGTACATTGTATTTATGCAATCGTATTTCTAACTCTGTTAATGCTTTAACTTCCAAAGGAGCAGATGCAACATTATGGCATCATAGGCTCAGACACATGAGTGAGAAGGGGATGAAGATTCTTCACTCAAGGAATTTGTTGCCGAGTTTGAAGAATGTTGATTTGGACTTCTTTGAGAATTGCATTTATGGAAAACTGAAGAGAGTTAGATTTCTCAAAGTTGGGAAAGAAAAGAAGAGCGAAAAATTGGAGCTTGTGCATACATATGTATGGGGACCTGCTCAGGTATCATCTCTCGGTGGCTCTCGTTATTATGTTACTTTTATTGATGATGCAACTAGAAAATCTTGGATTTATTGTATTCAAAATAAATCTGATGTATTTGATACTTTCAAGAAATGGAAAGCTTTGGTTGAGATTGAGACAGGAAATAAATTGAAGTGTCTCAGATCAGAAAATGGAGGTGAATGTTAGAGCAAAGAGTTTGAGGTACTGTTCAGAGCATGGAATTCACAGAGAAAAGATAGTTTCAAGAAGACCACAAGAAAATGGTGTGTCAAAAAGGATGAATAGGACAATCATGGAGCGTGCAAGGTGCATGAGATTGCATACAGGATTGCCTTTAAAATTTTGGGCAGACGCTGTAGATACTGTTATTTATCTAATAAACAGAGGGCCTTCAAGTTCCTTGGATGGTGGTATTCTAGAGGAAGCATGGACAAGTAAAAAGGTAAACTACTCCTTTTTAAAGCCTTTTGGTTGTGAGGCCTTTGTCCATATTAATAAAGAAAATAGAACAAAGCTTGAGGGAAAATCAAAGAAATGTACCTTTATTGGATATGGTGTTAATGATTTTGGTTATCGCTTATATGATTATGAAAATCACAAAACCATTAGCCACAAAGATGTAATATTCAATGAAAAGGTCTTGTATAAGAATCAATTGCAGGAGAAGAAACAGGAAAAGGAAAACAAGGAATACACAGTTCTTGATGGGATCACTGAAAAAGTAAAGGTGCCTGAAAATAATAATAATCAACAACCAGAACAACAACAACCACCACAACAACAATAGGCACCCCAAACACCTGAAAGTGGTGTTAGAAGATCTACCAGGATAAGTATACCCCCTGAACAATACTCTCCTTCATTATATTATTTATTGTTGATTGATTCTGGTGAACCCGAATGTTATGAAGAAGCAATGCAGGTTGAAAGCAGGAAGAAGTGGGAGCTAGCCATGGAAGAAGAGATGGACTCCTTAATGCATAACCAGACTTGGGACTTAGTCAGGTTGCCTGCAGGTAAAACTACATTGCAGAATAAATGGGTTTACAGGTTGAAGAAAGAAGATGGAGGAAAACAGAGGTACAATGCTAGACTTGTGGTGAAGGGGTTTGCATAGAAGAAATGTATTGATTTTGATGAAATATTTTATCCTGTTGTTAAAATGACTTCAATTAGAACTATTTTAAGTCTAGTAGCAGTTGAAGATTTGCATCTTGAGCAGTTAGATGTAAAGACAACCTTTCTCCATGGGGATTTGGAGGAAGAGATATATATGTAGCAACCACAAGGATATGAGGTAAAAGGGAAGGAGAAACTAGTGTGCAGGTTGAAGAAGAGCTTGTATGGCTTAAAACAAGCTCCAAGGCAGTGGTATCTAACATTTGACAAGTTTATGTCTGAACAAGGTTATACTAGATGTCACTCTGATCATTGTGTTTATCTAAAAAAGCAAAATGATGGCAGCTATATTATATTGTTATTGTATGTAGATGACATTGTTGTTGCAGGGTCTAACATGCAGGAAATAAATGTGCTCAAAATAAAATTGGAAAATTAATTTGCAATGAAGGATTTGGGAGCTACAAATCAAATCCTTGGTATGAGAATAACTAGAGACAGGAAAAATTGCAAATTAACATTGTCTCAAAATGAGTACATACAAAAGGTGTTGAAAAGATTTAATATGCACAATGAAAACTAGTTAGTACACCTTTTGCTAGGCATTTCAAACTTAGTAAGGAGATGTTCCCAAAGACCCAAGAAGACATGGATTATATTTCTAAAGTTCCATATGCATCAACAGTTGGAAGCTTAATGTATGCAATGGTCTGCACAAGGCCTGATATTGCACATGCAGTGGGAGTTGTAAACAGGTACATGAACAATCCAAGAAAAGAACATTGGATGGCAGTGAAATGGATTCTCAGATATTTGAGAGGTACCACAATTCAAGTATTATGCTTTGGTGGTTCAAACATTTCTCTATAGGGATATGTTGATGCAGATATGGCAGGTGACAGAGATAACAGGAGGAGCACTATAGGATATGTATTTACTGTAGGTGGAACAACTGTCAGTTGGGTTTCAAAGATCCAAAGTGTTGTTGCACTTTTAACAACAAAAGCAAAGTATGTTGCTGCTATAGAGGCTAGTAAAGAAATGATTTGGTTACAAAGGTTTATGGATGAATTGGGTAAGAAGCATGATATGGGCATGTTATATAGTGATAGCCAAAGTGCCATTCATCTTGCAAAGAACTCAACATTTCATTCTAGGACTAAACACATACAACTCAAGTACCATTTCATACGATCAGTGTTGGAAGATGGAGAGTTGAAGCTGGAAAAGATACACACTAGCCAGAATCCTGCAGATATGCTAACAAAAGTTGTAACCAGGGATAAACTGAGAATATGCTCAGTTTCAATTGGTCTTCAAGGATGACGATGAAGATAAGAAGTAACCGGGTCTAAAGAGGAGTCATTGTCCAGCAAATGAAGCAGTGGTGGAGTTGCTACAATCATTCTCCAAGTGGGAGATTATTGGGTGTGGAGCATGATTATCATCCTAATTTAGAGGTCTTTGTTTTCAGCTGTATGTATACACCAGGAAGATTGTACACCCGTCCATGCTGGGGGGCATGGGGGGGACTTGTTCCCCCCACGGGGGTTCAGGGGGGGGCCCATCCCCCCCGGCTGGGGGGTCCTGGGGCCAGTGGTCCCCTGGTGGGGGTTTCGGGGGCAGCGCCCCCAAAGCTAAAAATAGATGTAAAATTGCCTTGTAAAAGTATAGTAATTTCTAGTCAATCTGGGCCATTCATTAGGCGGATGATCTGACGGTAGAACTTATGTTTAGTTTAGGGTTTTTTGCCCTAGAAGGCAACCCCTCTCTTTGTATGAGGGTATTGTATTGAGGCTATGATATAGATGTGTATTCTTAGAGCGAGAAATAGATAGGTGAGATTGTGAGAGAAAATAGAGGATATTATAGCGGATCTGCTGTAGGTTGTGTCTCTTCATTTTGCTGGATAATAGAAAGGAAGGACTGGCTGTTCAAGGTGGACGTAGCCCAAACTGGGTGAACCACGTATATCTGTGTCTCTCTGGTTTTATGTGTTTGTGTTTTTCCACATATTATATGTCTTGCATTTCTCTGTCATATATAATATTTTTCTAGCATAAGGATGGTTCCCCTCCAGAATTGCACAATTTCTTGAGGGAACTTCTCAGCCTACAACTGAACCAAGTTTGGTGAAACAACTTGTGAGGGGGATGAAACAAGTTTTGATGGATAAGATGTCATTCTACAAGAAAGTCATTGAAGCTTGTGTACTTGACAAGGCAAGACATACTGCTGTGAAATGTTGGTAGGGAAGCTCCGAAACAATGCTAAGGAAAAATTTGAAGGGTGGTTGTAGCCGCTACAACACTTGGTGACACACTGGTAGAACTCCAGCTCTCTAAATGGACCTTGTTCGTGAAAAGAAAGTCTAACACCTCCAGAAGTATTGTTTAGTTCTCAGTTCGTCTTGGTTTCCACACTTTCTTGATTGTAGTATGTAGCATCTACTAAGCTCTTGGTCGATTGACACACATTCTAAGCCAAGTCAACACAATTGTTTTGATTGGGGTTGAGGGGTATATTGGTGCACAAGTAGTATAGTCGTCAGAGTCTTAGTTTCATCTCTGGTGTTGCTTCGCTCCTAGCAGGCCTAGACAGTACCCCGATGGAGTCACGCAAGAACACAAGCATCGATCCGCTACCAGTGAGCCTGGTCAGTACCCCAGTGGAGTTACTTGCATCACCTCTCTGTGTAGGAAGCCTTTCTCTTCTTTCACCTTATTTTTATTTTTATTTTTTCATTTTTCACTTCTCATTTTTTTCATTTTGTCATAACTATGCTTAACACTTATTCATTTCAGAGGCGGAAGAGGGATCTCGACTTATTGAGAGCAGAAGAGGTTGTTCCTTCAAAGAATTAGTTTATTATATACCTCTGACGTGCCTGTTAAGGTTTTCCCCCTCGCCTAACGCTACTTGACTGCGAAGACAAGGGTTAACCCAAAAACAATCGACTAGAGTAGGTGACACTAGTTAGCATGCAAGCATTGTGTTTTTACCAAGGTTCACTTTGAACAGTACGTATTTTCCATCGACGTATCATGGACTAAAAGTAACAAGTTCTTCATACAGAGGTAGGATGACAGATAACCAAGTAGTGATAGCTGCACAAGGCCTCTTGTACTTTACCTAGCTTATTTCAAGAGTCATGCATGGTTTCATGCGAAACTAACCTACAAGAGAAAACAAGAAAACAAACAACAAAGCAAAGCAGAAGTAGAAGTAAATGCAAAAGCAAAGTGATTAAGAAAACAAACAAGCAAACAAACAAACATGCAAAGCAAGAAAGCAAACAAGCATGCAAGCAAGCAAACTGAAAGCAAACACTACTCCTACTCCTAAGCTAATGGTGCATGGGCTTGATCATGTGAAGTGATATTTCCAATGCAACCATCGATGCATTGGTTGACCCATGTTGGTGAAGGCTTGGTCCACGAACAACCCAGTTGTGCGAACCAGCAGATGTGAAAGATACAATAATGAAGATAGACACACTCCGAGCTTACAAACATCCACAGAACAAAAATGAGTGCAAGCGCATGGAATGCACTCTGAGAACTTACCATGATGCTGTGTGACACTATGTGAAGATGTTAAGTATAAGCACACTATTGACTGTGACATGCAAGCAAATGAAAGAAACAAAGAAAACTTGTGTCGCACACACGTACTTGTTGTGTAAGATTCCTCCAATGCATGAGCGATGGGATCATGTAGTTTGAGTGGAGGAAGTGAAATCTAAGTGTTATATGGTTATTCAATGCATATAGATGAGTGATGAGGAGCCTTGGGTGTTTGAACAATTTCCTGATCAGAAGTGAAACCAACCTTAGGACAACGAGGGCCTGACATAACCATCAGCTCGGGCTAAAGTGCCTCGACAGTCTGCGAGGTTTCGACTTCGTTAACAGATGGATCATCATAGACCAGTGACTTAGATGGATTAACAACGAGTGAATCAACATCGTGATCAAATGATGAGGTAAAGAGATCACGATAGCCAAGATCAGAAAACTCAAGATGTTGGTCGATATCCTCATGATTTGATGAATCACACACAGGGGTAGATGAGAAGAAAGGATGTTCACCCTTTGCATTTACAAAAAAGATAGATGAAAAATCAAGTGTATGTTCAAAGAATGATTGGTCCTCTTTGTTGTCAGATGATGGACTGACATCCGACGTGTCCTGCGAATGATCAACAATGGGTGCTTCTGTGGAAGGAGATACACATGAAAAATTCAAGATGGCAGGATCACCAAGGAGGTTAGGAAAAAATGAAGGAGGTCTGGACAGACAGGGATGGTCCTCTGCTGCCAGTGGATGTTCAAGCTCCCAGTCATACTCTTTGTGAATGACAACGCATGTTGTTTGTGCAACACCAACTCCATCGATAGATTGATCCTCGTTCAAAACAAGTGTAGAGTCTGGAATGAAAGAACATATTAGAGTCGGTCTAGTCAGCCCTCCGTCAGAGATCAAAACTCTTTGTGCATTTCGATTGTAGGTGTCCCGCGCCTTTCACTTAGCTGCATTTCGCTAGGGACATGCCATGATCCGACGGAGAAACTCATGTGAGTCATTTTCCCTCATGTCTGGCCCCTGCTGGTTCAGGTCTTGGTCCATAATCACTAAAATTCATGATAGTCAAGGTCTGGTCATATTACAGGACAAAGTCATCTTTTATGTTTGGGTCTAGGAAATCATCAATTTGGTCTTTGAAAAAATGTCTAGAACAATCCATGCAGGCCAGAGGGAGACCTTATACAGCTATGGTTCAGAAAGCTTCATCATCACCTGAACAGACTTCGACTCTTCTTCAAAACTTTGTTTTGAAGAAAAGTCAAACAAGGTCAATTGTGACAAAATTTTCCAAAAATCGCCAGTTGAGTTTTTCAGATGCAATCATGGTTTCCAGGGGCCAAATGCCCAGTCACACAGTCCCCGTAAAGAAATGCCGAAAATTTCATTATTTGAGCCAAAATTTCAAAGAAAAAATGAAAATTAGGGTGTTTTAAAGTCAATGAAAAAAGTGCAAAACACAAACATTAGAAAGTGGGTTTTCAAGGAAGAAAAAATCAAACCAATTTCTCTCAAGCCTATATATATACTTGTTGTGGCCCAAAGCAAAGCCATTGTGCCATTCAAGACTTGGAGAGACATTACAAAGGTGGGAGAGCGAAATCGTGAAAGTGTGAGTGAGTGAGAGTTGGCTTGGGAGGCGCGGCGCATACACCCAGGAGCGCGACGCACACAGAGGGCGTGGCGCACTCGTAGCCTGCCCGCCGTTCAGTTTTCTCAAGGGCGCGACGCACACCCAGCGCGCAACGCACACAGCTAGGGGCATAAAAACAGTGCAAATCATTCCAAATCTCGGTGAAGGCTAGCAAATCAAGAGGTAGGCCCTATTGACACCTCTCCTCTCTCAAATTTGTCAATGATTTGGTGTGAATAAGATATTTAAATGGTACCCCAAAAGCACAAGATCAACCATGAAAAAATCATAAAAAAAAACGAGAAATGGGGTTGCAAAAATGTGTTGATAAGCACCAAGGTTCTGCTCCCCTCCCCTTGTCCCCTCACTCCTCATCATTCGTACCTCCATTCCATCATGTTTCCTAAGGAAACCACCCTAAACGCCCCCCCTTGTTTTTCAAGCAAGTCTGGCGACTTTTACAGTGTGCGGCGCACACGAGGTGGCGAGGCGCACTGGGATCCCGGCCACAGTGTAAAGATAACACTGGCGCGACGCATACCAGGCGCACGACACACTGGGCAGAGCGTGCAGCGCATAGACATATAAGCCCAAAATTTACTAAATTGCCCAAAATTTTTGTGAATAACCCTCAAAATTGGAGAGGTAGCCCAACCACCTTCACCATTGGCATTTAACTTGAAGAGGAATGTGATTTCGATGACCATGAATCAAATGGAATTTTTTTTAAAAGTAAAACAAAGATGAAACAAAGAAGGTCAAGGAGCTAGGGTTTTGCTACAGTGACATTATTGCTAAAGTATGCTCCTACCCTACCTCTATCAAATAATTCCCCTGTAGCAGTTTCCCCTAATAATCACCCCAGCTCCACTGTAATCATATCCATCTGTTCCCTTTATTCCTATGGCTCAAAATATCCAAACCCTACCCGATCAACACCATACCCAAACGCTCCCAAATCCCTGATAAATTTCTTCTTTTAAACCCCTATTCCCCTTTTCATCATTCCCGTCCTAACACTCCCTGTTTTATTGTCCCCTTGGTGACAGATTTTCAGAGCATCTACCAGTTCCATTGGATTCAGAGGGCAGCATAAAACGCAGGGTACAAGCAGCAGTAATGGCATCAGAAAATTCATCAGAGTATGAGGAGGGGACCCACAGTGACACATCTTCAGGAGAGAGGGCCCATAGAAGACATCACCGGAGCGACAGACATCTTAGAGATGAGCCAAACATCCTCACTGAGCTGCAGGCATGCTCACTTGCCATGTCTTGTTTCCAGCACTTGGCATGTTATGAATTTTGTCAAAGGGTGGTGAATGTTAGAGTCCATCATGAGTTGGCCCACCTTTTTGCACTTCATCTACAGGGAGGTCAATCTGTCCTGGCTGGGGTCACTTTCACATTGACACCGGAAACCATATCAGTGGAAACAGGAATACCGAACATTTGAGAACAGTGCCATAAGAAAAAGAAAGTGGAGAGGCATCATTATGAACCTTACATCAAGAACAGCTTCTTGAGCCAGCTCACCAAAGTTTTTCCATTTAGATTTTTGAGGGATGAGTATGCCCCGCTCATGAGATTGATCATGAAGTATTTCAGTTGCGAGGGGAGGTTTTCTCGCCTTTATGCATATCACATCAGGTTGCTCATGCAGTTCACCAGGGTGCGGATGATGAGCCTCCCATTTTTCATCTGCGGGAACATAGAGAGGATGAAGAAGTTCATGCAGCACAAGACCCCTCAACAACAGCTAAACAATGTCTATCATTTTTCTCTCATCCGGATTTTGGTGGACCATCAGTTGGGATTGCAGGGTATTGCTTGGGAGGACTTCATCTCCCATGATTTCTTCAGTGCTCCACCGAGGGTATCAGAGGTAGAGCATGAGGTGGGGGGCCCTTCACATCAGTTTGAGCGCCATGAGACTGCCACCGTGCCAGTATACATCACATACCAGAAGGGCAGTTGACCCTTATTTGCAGCAGCAAAGCAAGTGTTATCTCCACTCGGGGAGGAAGGGGCCTCGCTTCCGACATCAACACCACAGGAGCAGGGTAAGGGCAAGGAGCCAGTGCAGGAGGAAGGGCCATCAGGTGAGCAAGAGACCAAGTTTGTTCTCCTCTAGGATGATGAGACAAATGCAGGACCTACGAATGCTGAGCTGGGAGAGATCATTCAGGAGCAACAATAAGTGATTGCGAACTTATCCCTGGACTTGGAGAGGGCCAAGTGGAACGTGCAGTATCTAGAACAGAGGAACAAGCAACTTGAGGATCGGCTAGCTGAGATAGAGTTGCAAATGATCAAGGAAAATTGGCGACACATCCTGGCAGCACAAGGCAAACCTATGGAGCAAAGAGACGAGGACCGGGAGTATGTGTTAGAGAAAGTGAACGTTCACTTGGAGCAGCGGTTGGATAAAGCTAACATGGAGAAAGATATGCTGAGGCGCATGACTCACCACTACCAGGCCTGAAACATGAGTTCCAAAGCAAGAATCAGGAGCTTAAAGGCAAAAGTGAGCAAAGCGACAAAGGAGGCAAAGGAGGCAAAGGAGCAAGATCAGCTTCGAATCTTGGTTGAGGCTTCCTTGGCACAGCATAGCACTTCATAGGGAACATCCAGCCCGAATTTCAAAAAATTTGGGCAAATTTTGGTCACTTGGAAAATTTTTGGATAAAAAACAGGAAATTCCTCCCTATGCGCCGCGCCACTGGTGCGATCCTAAAATTCTAGGGCTCTAATCGAGGAATGACTTGCATATTTGGATTCAGCATCGAAAATTACGACTACTGGTGTCCGGCCAAGAAATTTTGACAAGATCTGGGTCTTCTAAAGGTAAAAAAAAACACCCAAAAATGGCCTCTCTGCCACTTTTTTGACACACAGAAAGCAGTCTTGGGAGAATGAAGATTTGAAGGGGAAAATGAGCACCAAATTTGGAAATTCTAGTGGTGTTAGAAAGTAGATAGGACAAGCTCTCCAACAAGCCCACTTGGGCACATTTTGGAAACCTGAAAGTGCCCCAAAACAGGCTCCAAAGTGGCACGATGCACAGAGAATTTGGCGTGGCGCAGAGAGGAAAAAACTGCCAATTTGCTCCCGTTTCGCGAAATTTCCGATCGCGACTTCTCCAAGTGGGACCGGTCATCTCCACTTTGGTTTTTTGGCACAAAAGGCGGCATTTAAAGAGTTTTCTCTCCAGATGGGCATCTATCCAAGTGGCAAAGGAATGCAAAGGGTCACCCCAGCCAAATGTCATGCTTGAGAGTGCTGCACCTGTAGCTGATGGTTGGCTCTCCATCTCCATTTTGTAATGATTTGAGTAACTTCCCAACCCTTGGGAGTTCTATCTCTTCCTCACACATTCTATATATTGTATGCAAGTTATTTGCAAAGGGTTGGCTGGCTTGTAACTTCTGGGAGACTGTGGGAAAGAAACTCTGTTTCTGCACTGTGTATTTTGACAGAGAATTAATGAAAGGCAACGGCTCTATTTCATGAGATTCTTGTGGTTGTGAGTGTAGAAAATGTGTTCTTGTGTTCCATATGTATCTTGTTATGTTCCATAAATTAATTCATGTTTCATTTCAGTGAAATTTTCTAAGTGAGATTAGGTAGAATTCAATTTATATTGCTCTGCCTGTGGGAAAATTTCATGTACAATGTTATTCTTCTGTTGAAAAGGATTCATGCGACTATGCCCTTTTCACTTTCTTTAGCAATCTTTCCATTCCGTGTTACCTTAAACCGAAATTGCTGCTCTTTCCGCCTACCTTGCCTCACGGAATAATCTGTGCCTTCATATTCGACTCTCTGTTCTTTGCTGAGTGCCAGTCCCATATACATCCCAGAAGCTCGGCCATTCATAAAATTGTTTTCAAAATCCCTTTTCAATTACTAGCCTAAGGTAAATATTTCATTGTAAGTCATCTCAGACCATTTTTGCTTATCCATTCACTGAGCGTGACTCAGAGAGAGCCCTCTCCTGCTCTGGTAGGGCTAGCTACCAGACTGAGCGTGGTTTGTGGTTACCCTAATTTTTGCCTTCCTTCAGCCTGAGGCAAATTTAGGTGCTAACATAGTGGCGACTCTGCTGGGGAAAAGTTGAAAATCAAATCCCCTTGTTTCATAATAATTCTAGGCTTCCGGATGATGAGCTTAGGATTGGAAACGCTGAGTAAGTTGGTTGTGTCCCGTAATTTCTCTCAATAGCATGTTGGCTTCAAGACGATATACCAGAGCGAATCCAGACTTGGACCCTCCTCACATTTATGAAAATCCCAATTTGATCCCAAGATTCCTTTGTCAAGAAAGCACCATAACTCCCGTGTTCAAATCCCATTCATGTCCCGACATTTTTGAGTATCTTGAAGAGCTTTAGTTTGACGAACGATTTGAAATATCTTTGTTTGATTCTAAATTTGAAAGGGCTATTGATTATACCGTCCCCAATCCACAATTTCTTATAGACCTTGAAACAGAAAGAGCCAATAGATTAATTGATAATTACATTGCAACACAGCCGCAAACTCCAATTGCAAGCCCTTTGCAAACTGTGCACACTCCTCCAACACCTCCAAGGCCAAATCCACTGAGAATGATGGCTGTCCATTTCGCACCCCTTGTTCTGCCCCAAGTCCTAGATGACATGCCAAATGATTACGAAAGTAAAATCCCATTTTTTGATGGCACTCCTAACAACATTACTTCTCAGCAACATGTAGACAAAATGGCAGACTTCTATGAACTTCATGAGATCGATGCAGAGAACATGGCAATGAGTCTCTTTGTACAAACATTTGCAGGTGATGTGAGGAAATGGTTCAGAGGTTTGACGGCTGCAAGTATCACTACCTTGGCTGAGCTACAAAGACAATTTTTGAACCGGTGGGAAGTGAAAAAGAATCCCCTTCAAATTCTGGCCGAATATGAGCAAATCAAACGGAATGCCGGTGAGTCGGTCCAAGATTATTGTGTTAGATTTAATGCAGTCTACAACGAAATTCCAGACCATCTAAAGCCACCTGTGGGACTAGCGATGATGAATTTTCCAGATGGTTTTGATGCTGAGATGGCATACCAATTAAGAGAAAGAGAACCGACTACAATGGAAGACATGCAGAAAATTGCGGTCAGTGTTGAGGCAAATCTGTTGTCCAAAAGAGCTAGAGCGAAAGCAGAGAAGAAAACCAATGTGAAAGAAGAATCTTCTTCACTGGATCAGCTGCTCAAAAAGGTAGAACAGATGCTTGAAAGGGTAAAACTTGACAAGCCAGAGCCACAAGTTAGGAATCCTAACTTTCGTGGCCAACAACAGCGACAATATAGAATAAGACAAAGAGATCAGTGAACTCAAGAGCAGACAGCACAACAGCAGGTACAAACACCTTTGCAGCAGAATTTTGTGCATGGACCGGAGTCAGATGAGGACGGGAATGTAATAGGTGAGGAAAACCATCTCTTTACTGCAGATGAGCTACCTACTTACATCACCAAAGAGGAAGAATGTGCAGTGAATTCAGCTACACACCAAGACACCGATTTTATTCTAGCTAGCGACACTGTGTTGGAAGAAGAATCAGAAGAATATCAAAGGGGGTATATGAATGCTTTGTCCGCACAACAACAACGATATTCTCTTAGAAACAGAGACATGCCGGCCAAACCAATTCAGAAAAAGGAGGGTGAAACAACAAAGAATGATTCATTAGCTACGCAAAGAAAAGGAAAGGAGGCGGTTGGTCTAGAGAGCAGCGAATCAAAATCAGCAGAACAATCACAGCAACCAGCCACATCAAAAGAAAAGGAAAGGAAAGAGATCCCAGTCAAAGAGGTAGAAATAACTCTCGCTTTTAGCCTATAGAATGAGGTTTCTAAGTTAAAGGTATCCATCCCCTTGACTAAAATCATGAAGAACAGCAGTTATAAAGGACAGATTTCTAAAATGTTGAATTTGGACCCAACATCCGACATGGTAAATGTAGAAGATGATCAGCCTGAAATGATTTTTGGACCAGCAACAAATGGTGAGTCCCCTGATAGCGATGTGCCACCCTTCTATATCAGTTTACGATTGCATGATTTTGTGTTAAACAATGCCATGTTCGATTCCGGAGCTTCTCACAATCTCATGCCCAAAGCTATCATGGATAAGCTTGGTCTGGAAATCACTCGACAATATCATGATCTCTATTCATTCGATTCCAGCAGAGTAAGATGTATAGGACTCATCAAAGACTTGGTTGTGAGTTTGGATCAGCTTCCTATGAAAAATGTTCTGATGGATGTGGTAGTAGCAGATATTCCTCCAAGGTTTGGCATGCTTTTTCCAGGTCTTGGGTAGCGAAATTGAAAGGGACACTACAACTAGATTTCTCCTATGCAACAATCCCAGTGTTTGGAAAAATGAGGAAGTTATACCGGGAACAAAAGATGAAATATATGATCACAGGCAACGAGAAACCGATAAATCATTCTATTAACTATGTACATACAGATTTAGAGTCTTTTGTTTTGTTTTCAGATAGTTTAAATGAGATAGATAGTCAGATAGTAGAAGCAGACGACATTCCGGAAATAACATAAAATTTCAGAGAAATCTTGAAGAAAGAAGGACAAGAAAAGTAGCAAAAGAATGGGCAATCAGCTGAAAACGATGGACAACAAGCAGACAAGGCACGACAAACAGATTTTTAGCACTTACAAGAGGAGGAAGAAGGCTTGTGGACCATGGATTTTGATGGAGCAGTAGTGAATGATGGCATTAGTATTGGTATTTGGGTACACAGTCCTTTCTCCGCCCCAAACAATGTGCCTAGCAGCGTGAGAGTTTGTTCTTTCAAGTTGGCCTTTGAATGTTCAAATAATGAAGCTGAATATGAAGCTCTGATTGCTGGCCTGAAGATTCTTAGAAAGCTGAATGCAAAGAGGATTTCGGTATATGGCAACTCCGAGTTGGTGATAAAACAGGTCAGAGGTGAGTATCAAGCAAAACATCCTAGGATGCGGGCCTATCGTAATGCAATTTTAGACATCTTGAAGCTATTTTTAGAATACACCTTGACATGTGTGCCTCGAATACAAAATAGTATTGCTGATGCTCTTGCCAAGGTAGTGAGCAGCTTGAAGATCCCCATGAACTCCAACAATAAATTTGAAATCCATGTCAAGCATCGTCCAACCATTCCAGACAATCAGCGACATTGGCAAGTGTTCCAAGATGATGTTGTTAGGATATTCCGACACATAGGAAATAGTTAAGTTCAACTTGGTCTAGTATAGAGTTAGGTAAAGTGTGTTTCTTTACCGTTGTACATTTTGTAACTTACAATCCGACGGTCACGATATGTAGTGATCCGACGGTTCACTCTCTCCTCGGTATTACCGACACTTGATCCGTGGCTTGACACCCGATTGGTCCATGAATTCTATTTAAAGCGCATGGAGGGTCATTGTTCGGGTAATCCGTCTATGAGAGAAAGCTTATGTAAATTTTCATTCTTTGATTAATAAATTTCCTGAAGTGGCCACGTTGGCTCAGGCCGTGGACTGTTTCCCTCTTTGAGGGTTTTAACCACGTCAAAAATACTGGTGTATTGATTTGAGATCTGGTTGTGAGCGGTATCCTTTTGGTGTTCTTTCTGAGGAACTTACCCTGTAAATTCCTACATGGTATCAGAGCTATTTGAGGGCCGCGTCCGTTGGTGATCCAAATCTGAAGCCGGTAGAACTGCATGCGGCTGTCGTTTCCTAGATCTACTATTTCTGATTGCTTTCGGGCCGAGAGGACTGCTCTGTTGTGTTCGGAGCATCTGTTCCAGTGAGGAACCCCTTTCGTTTCACGCGAAAAGGTTTCCGGTAGCCCTATCTGCGTCATTTTTAAGATCTGGAGGTATACAATGTTTATTTGCAGTTTACTGTTATTTTCTCTCTGGTTATTTCGGTTTCTGTTTATTTAGCTTTTTTTATTACCGGATCTATACCTTTCATTTCTGCGTATGCTCTTTGCCCTGCGACTCTGTGCGATCTGGGCAAATCAGAAACAGAAAGGAAGTTGTTTTTCTCATGAGTATGCTCTTTTCCCTGCACCTTAGTTTGATCTTGGAAAATCAGAAACATTGAGAAAAATATTTAGTTTCCGGCTAAAGCTAACTTTGAGCCGTAAGGTTCATTTTTCTTTGCATATTCGTGTTGGGTTTTGTGTTTTTGTTTTGTAGGAAAAAAAGAGCTTTCTCAAGGCAAGCACGCAACCCAAGGCCCCCCCCCCCCCTCTCTCTCTCTCTCTCTCAAATTTTTTGTATAGCTCAATTGGTTCAAAGCTATTTTAAGAGAGTAGAGGTCTTGGGTTCAAATCTCCATTTTGTGGGGGCGTTTTTTTTCATTCCCGCACATTCGCGCACTTTGCCGGCAACTTCAACAATTTTTTTTCAAAAAAGCCATAACTTCTTCATCCGGAAGCCTTTTTCAGAGCCGTTTTTTTTTAAACAGCCTAATTTTTCGAGATCTATCCATTGGAACACTTACTTTCAGCATCTTCAGCTTCAGTTTAAAAAAAAAAAATGGAAAGTCCATGCCAAGTCATTCTTGACAGCACTAACTACTTCCAATGGATAGCCTACATGGAAGATTTACTTAGAAGTAAAGGTCTCTACAGAATAGCCACAGGCCAAGAGAAGAAACCAAAAGATGAAGACAAGGCTGCAAAATGGGAAAATAGACAAGATCAAGCACGTGGTTTGATAGGGATGTCTATTTCTCCTGATCTTAGATTCCATATTGCAGAACTTGAGACTCCTCATGAAGCATTGGAACAAATCACTAAAGTTTTTGGGATTAAAAATGAAATTAGAGCCCATCAACTTGAAAATGAGTTGCTTACATTGGATCCTAATAATTTTTCTTGCATTGAAGATTTCTTGTCCAAATTCAAGACCCTTAGATATCTCTTGGAAGGTGTTAAGGTTAAGAAAGAAGATAGTAACCTTATTTATTCCATCCTTACTAAGTTGGGACCAGCCTACTCTGTATTTGTTTCCACCTTCCATTCTACAAGGGAAGCTTTCATTTGTCAAGGAAAAGACTACAAGGCCCCTTCCTTTGACTCTTTTTGTGATTCTTTAATAAGAGAACAAGAAAAACTCTTACACCTTGGTCTGCTTAATCTTGGAAATTCTTCCAAGAAAGCGTTAGCCACCCAGCAACAACCAAATTCAAAGAATCCTAAGAAGTCATATCCTAAAAAGAATGGTCCTAAACCAAACAAGGGTCCTAAGCAAACTCACCCTCAAAATGAAAGATCATTTCAGCAAAATGATAAGACCAATAAAAACAAATGGAAGAAGACTGATAGACATTGTAACTTTTGTAATCGAGATGGCCACTTAGAATCTAAATGCTTTAAGAAGATGGAAGCCTTGGAAGCCGCAATGAAGAAACATAACATCCATGTGGAGCATTCTTCAACTTCAACTTCAACTTCATCTTCAGGAATGGCACTTTCTGCATGTCGTTGTCAATCATCTCAGTCTGGTTATGCATTAAATGTATCTTCTTCTTCTCATTCTCATGAGTGGCTCATTGATTCTGGAGCCTCTTATCACATGGAAAAAAACAAAGCCATGTTTTCTTCTTTAAATGATTGTAACACCAAAAATATATATGTTGGTGATGATAGATCTCTTAATGTTGTAGGGACTGGAACTGTTCATCTAGACAATGGTCAGTTTAATGATGTATTATGTGTTCCAACCTTATCCTGCAACCTTCTATCTGTATATCAGATAACTCATTCAGGTGAAGGTAAAATTGTTGAATTTTCACCTCATGATGTTGTAATCAAGGATCTAAGAGATCCTAAACAGATTCTAGCTACTGGTATTGCTGATGATTCCACAAGGTTGTATAAGTTTCACAACTTTGGGTCATCAAATCTTCCCTCAGTATTTGTTGCTCATAATGATGAAGTGAGCAAACTTTGGCATGAGCGATTTGGTCACTTAAACTATCGCTCCCTTCAGCATCTATGTAAAGAAAATATGGTGACAGGTCTTCCTATGGTATCTTGCAGAGATGGTGTTTGTTCCGGATGTGTACTCGGAAAACATCATCGGGACAGTTTTGAAAAACGTGCCTCTTGGCACGCCTCAGCCCCTTTACAGCTTGTGCACAGTGATTTATGTGGTCCACTTCCTGTTGCTTCATTCTCTGGCTGCAAGTATTTCTTAACTTTCATTGATGATTTCTCCAGACGCACTTGGGTATACTTCTTAAAACTCAAGAGCGAAGTATTTAACACATTTTTGGCCTTCAAAGCCTTTGTTGAAAAACAATCTGGACATCAAATTCTTAAGCTAAGAACTGATAATGGTGGAGAATATGTTAAAAACACATTCATCAACTTTTGCACCGAAAATGGAATTCAAATGCAACATACTGTTCCATACACTCCACAACAAAATGGTGTAGCTGAAAGGAAAAATCGCACCTTAAAGGAAATGGCTCATTGTATGCTGCAATCTAAAGGACTCAGTCTTATTTTTTGGGCCGAAGCAATTAATTGTGCAAATTATATAATCAATCACACTCCTACTAAGGTTCTAAAGCATATCACTCCAGAAGAAGCTTGGAGTTCCATTAAACCAGATGTAAGTCACTTTCGTGTTTTTGGAAGTGAAGCATGGGCCCATATTCCAGATGAAAAGCATAAAGCTTTAGAACCTAAGAGTGAGAAATGTACTTTTGTTGGATATTCTGAAGATGTAAAATGTTATAGACTTATTCCATTTAAGTCCAAAAATGTTATCATTAGAAGAGATGTAAAATTTGATGAAAATAAATCGGCGTGCGAGCCTAGTTCGGCGGATGTGCCACCTCTTCCTATCTCTTCTACTTTTGAAAACATTTCTTCTTCAGATGATGAAAGTGAGGATGACAATCCTCCCCCACCTTCTCAGGATCCTCAACTTCCAAGATGGGTCCGTGCTACTCGGGATGCAGCAGGTGATCTTGCCGGTGATCCTACAGATCAACGACGTACACGTTCTCAGTTTGAAAGAGCCTCTTCTTTACTGGCTCAAGCTCCAGTAAATCATGATCCTGACACCTTTGCAGAAGCTTCAGGCCATCCACATTGGGAAGCAGCTATGAATGAAGAATATCATTCATTGTTGGCAAATGATACATGGGATCTTGTTCCTCTACCAAAGGGACGCAAACTTGTTAGATGTAAATGGGTTTACAGAACCAAGTATGGACCAGATGGGAAAGTTGATAAACATAAAGCTCGTCTTGTTGCTAAGGGCTTTTCACAGGTTGAAGGCATTGACTACACTAAAACCTTCTCCCCTGTTGCCAAAATGAACTCTATCCGCCTTGTTCTTTCCCTTGCTGCCTCTTTAAAATGGGAAGTCCATCAGATGGATGTTAAATCTGCCTTCTTGCATGGGGACTTGCATGAAGAAATCTATATGGAACAACCCATTGGCTTCATCCAAACAGACTTCAGCCTTGTATGTCGACTTAAGAAATCCCTTTATGGTCTCAAGCAAGCTCCTCGGGCTTGGTATGCCAAAATGGATAGCTTTCTTTTAGAATCTGGCTTTTCTAGGTGTTATTCTGACAATACTGTCTACACCAAGAAAGTGGGCAACTCTCTTATCATCCTTGTTATTTATGTTGATGATCTTATTCTTACTGGTAGTGATCCCAACCTTATAAACCATGTGAAGTCCAGCCTTAAAAAGAAATTTGAAATGACAGACTTAGGACACTTACACTATTTTCTCGGTCTTCAAGTCTTGCAATCCAAGGAAGGTATTTCCCTTTCCCAGTCCAAGTATGGTTGTGATATTCTTCGTCATTTTCACATGGAAGACTGTAAGCCAGCCCCTTCTCCCTTTCAGTCTGGAGTCAAACTTTCAGTCTCTTGTACTTCTCCTGAAGTTGATGCTACCTTATACCGTCAACTTGTAGGAAAACTCTTGTATTTAACCCATACTCGTCCTGACCTTTCCTTTGCTGTTGGCCTTGTTGCTCATTTTATGCAAAACCCCCGTGAAAGTCATTGGAAAGCAGCTAAAAGAATACTTCGTTATGTTCGAGGTACAATACAATTTGGGATTCATTACAGTGCCAAAGCAGCTCCTCTATTAGTTGGTTTCACTGATTCTGATTGGGCTGGTGACCCTGATGATCGGAAGTCTACTGCCGGTTATGTCTTCACTCTTGGTTCAGGACCTATTACATGGGCTTGTAAGAAACAGGCTGCCATTTCTCTTTCGTCAGCAGAAGCAGAGTATCGTGGTGCCGTGGAAGCTAGTAAGGAAGCCTTGTGGCTTCGTCAGATCCTATCAGAGTTTGGCTTTGAGCAGCAACATCCAACCACACTTTGGTGTGATAATCAAAGTGCCATTCAACTATGCAAAGATCCAGTCCAGCATCAGCGTAGCAAACACATTGAACTACACATGCACTTCATCGGAAAGCTCATTCATGACCATGTTCTTGAAGTGCAATATTGTTCAACAGATGATCAGGTTGCAGACATCTTCACAAAGGCTCTCACAGAGGCGAAGTTCACTAAACTTCGATATATGCTTGGAGTTCAGGAAGTTGTCACTAAGGGGGGATAGGCTCTAGTGCCTCCTTCCTTCTCCTATTGTGTCATATTTGTAAATCCTTCAATCCTATCCCAAGTTTTTCTTAAGGGGGGATGTTAGGATATTCCGACACATAGGAAATAGTTAAGTTCAACTTGGTCTAGTATAGAGTTAGGTAAAGTGTGTTTCTTTACCGTTGTACATTTTGTAACTTACAATCCGACGGTCACGATATGTAGTGATCCGACGGTTCACTCTCTCCTCGGTATTACCGACACTTGATCCGTGGCTTGACACCCGATTGGTCCATGAATTCTATTTAAAGCGCATGGAGGGTCATTGTTCGGGTAATCCGTCTGTGAGAGAAAGCTTATGTAAATTTTCATTCTTTGATTAATAAATTGCCTGAAGTGGCCACGTTGGCTCAGGCCGTGGACTGTTTCCCTCTTTGAGGGTTTTAACCACGTCAAAAATACTGGTGTATTGATTTGAGATCTGGTTGTGAGCGGTGTCCTTTTGGTGTTCTTTCTGAGGAACTTACCCTGTAAATTCCTACAGATGAGGAGATTAAGGATTTTCTGGTCAACAAAGGCAAGGTCAAAGAAACCTCAATCGATGTAGAGAACGATGAAGGCAAAGGGAATGCTACAGATGAAGTGCAGATCAATCAGATGGACGTATTGCAGCTGAAGAATAACATCATTCCTAAAGGCTTGATACCTCTAGAGGAACTTTTTGATCACGATGATGTAGCCCGCAAGCCAACATTGCAGCCGACAGAGAAGGGTGTAGAAGAGGTCAACATCGGTACAGCTGCCAATCCAAAGTTGGTAAAATTGTCCAAAGCATTACCGCCAAAGATCAAGGACAACTATATTAGTTTGATGGCTTCATTTGCAGATGTATTTGCTTGGGATTATTCTGATTTAAAGACCTATGATACAAATATCATTCAGCACACAATACCTATCAAGCCCAATCAAAAACCATTTAGACAAAAGCTGAGAAGGATAAATCCAAAGCTGCTGCCATCCATCGAAAAAGAGGTAAATAGGTTGTATAAGTCAGGTATCATTGTGCCTATCAGATTTTCAGATTGGATATCTAACTTAGTGCCTGTACGGAAGAAGACCGGTGAGATCCGCCTATGCATTGATTTAAAAAATCTAAACAAGGTCTCATTGAAGGACTACTATCCGCTGCCCAAGATGGACCATATACTTCAGCGAGTAGTGGGAGCATCTCGTATGTCGCTACTTGATGGTTATTTCAGATATAGCCAGATTTCCGTCCATGAAGATGATAGAGACAAGACAACATTCACCACTCCATGGGGAACCTTTCACTATGCCAAAATGCCCTTCGGTTTAAAGAAGGTGCCACATTTCATCGGGCAATGGACTTGGTGTTTGCAAATGAGAAGGATGTGTTTTTGTTTGTGTACTTGGATGATTTGACAGTGTTTTCCAAATCTGATGAAGAGCACATGCATCACCTAAAAATTGTCTTTCAAAAATGCAGGAAATATGGTCTATCGCTAAATCCTAAGAAGAGCTTGTTCGCCATGGAGGAAGGCAAATTACTTGGGCACATCATTTCAAAAGATGGCATTCGTATAGACCCAACACATGTGCAAGCAATTCAACAAATCAATCTGCCCAGGAACAAAAAGGAAATACAATCATTCAATAGTAAGATGAATTTTCTACGTCGTTTTGTGCCTAATCTTGCAGAACACTTGAAAGAAATGACCAACATGCTTAAGAAGGATAGCCAGGTGAAATGGACGGATGAGGCGGTAAAATCTTTCAACTTGGTCAAATTGGCCCTTTCTTCAGCTCCAGTTCTAGTTAGCCCGGACTACACTCAAGATTTCATATTGTTTTCATTTGATTATGAGCACACTATGACAGCGGTATTATTGCAGAAGAGGGATGATCATGAAAGACCCATTGCATTCTTCAGTAGGGCTATAAGGGATGCAGCTTTGAAGTACAACATCATTGAGAAGCAAGCCTTGGCATTGGTGAAGGCATTGAAGGATTTCCGGGTGTATATCCTACGTTCTCACATTCGGGCCTATGTTCCTAATACTGCTGTAAAAGATGTTTTAGTGCAGACCGATCCAGAAGGGAGAAGAGGCAAATGGATCACAACCTTGCTAGAATACGATGTGGAGATAAAGCCTACAAAGCTGGTCAAAGGGCAGGGGTTGGCGAAGCTAATGGCTGAATCAAATTTGCATGCCTTGGACATAAATCTGATCACTGCCATGTCCGATGAGAATGAGGAAGGAACGTCAATTCAGGTATCTGAAATGTTTGCTTTGTCCCCATGGTATTCTGATATAATATATGTGCTGAAAAATCTATCACCACCGCCCAACATGACTAGAAACAAAGCGAGAACACTCAAATTGAAGGCTGCCAAGTTTTGTATTTTGAATTCTGCACTGTATTGGAAAGATCCCGGTGGCATTTTGTTAAATTGTTTGGTGGAAGAGGAGGCAAAGAAAGTCATGGAAGATTTCCACGGAGGAGAGTGTGGAGGTCATCTTTTTTGGAAGTCAACAACGAACAAAATTTTGAGAGTGGGGTACTACTGGCCTACTTTGTTTGCTGATGTGCATAAGATGGTCAAGCGCTGTCATAAATGTCAGATTTTCGAAGGAAAACAGAAATTACAACCTTTTCCACTTAAGCCTATTGAAGTGAGCGCTCCCTTCCAGCAATGGGGGTTAGATTTCATTGGGGAAATTCATCCCGCCTCTTCTAGACAGCATAGGTGGATCCTGACAGCGACGGACTATTTCACAAAATGGATTGAGGCAACCCCTACTAGACAAGCGACGGACACGGTAATCATTTCATTTTTCGAAAATAACATCTTTTCTCGCTTTGGTTGTCCAAACAAATTAATCACTGATAATGCAGCAGCTTTCAAATCGAAAAGGATGGTAGAATTTTGTCATAAATATCACATAATTTTGGGTCATTCAATTGCCTATCATCCGCAAGGCAATGGATTGGTGGAATCTTTGAATAAATCTTTGGTCAACATCATCAAGAAGCTCCTGGAAATAAATAAGAAGAGCTAGAACAAGAGGTTGGTCCATGCGCTTTGGGCAGATCGGATCAGTCAGAAAAAGTCTATTGGTATGTCATCGTTTGAGCTTGTTTATGGAGTTGACACAGTATTCCCCGCTTCTCTTACCACCCCGGTGGTCAAACTTGTTCCGGAGGCCGGCAGTGAGGAAGATCCCATGCAGAGAAGGCTGAGTCAAATGATCCACTTGCAGCAAACAAGAGAAGAAGTTTTCAAAAACACATCCAAGTTGCAGGAGAAGATAAAGAAAATCTATGACAGAAAAGAAAAAGCGGATAAATTTCAGTTGGATGATGTGGTGCTGAAGTGGGATGAAAGGAATGAAGAGAAAGGCAAGCACGGAAAGTTCGAAAATCTGTGGAAAGTTCCTTTCAAGATCGCAACATATAGGGGGCAGAATGCCTTTCTTCTGAAGGAAATGAATGGGGAAGACTGTCCTGGAGGGCCGATCAATGGTCGACTGCTCAAGTGGTATCATTGTTGATCTATTAACGCTGCTTCCACTGTCATTGTAAATACCATTTTTATTTCAGTTTGTTTCAGTCTATAAAGTTAGTTTTTGAGTTATTTCAATGTCAAGTTTGAGTCAATTTCTTGGTTATTCCAGTTTTATAAATAAGTCAGAGTCCTGTGCTGTTTATCAAAATGATGACTCCATAGCCCAATGGACAAAAGGAATTGTCTAGCTCCTCCAGAGATCTGCTGTTCTTGGCACCTCCAAGGAGCTACCATCCCCATTGGAGCCAATGTTAGAGTCAGTCTGGTCAGCCCTCCGTCAGAGATCAAAACTCTTTGTGCATTTCGATTGTAGGTGTCCCGCTCCATTCACTCAGCTGCATTTCACTAGGGACATGCCATGATCCGATGGAGAAAGTCATGCGAGTCATTTTCCCTCATGTTTGGCCCCTGCTGGTTCAGGTCTTGGTCCATAATCACTGAAATTCGTGATAGTCAAGGTCTGGTCATATTACAGGACAAAGTCATCTTTTATGTTTGGGTCTAGGAAATCATCAATTTTGTCTTTGAAAACATGTCCAGAACAAGCCATGCAGGCCAGAGGGAGACCTTATACAGCTATGGTTCAGAAAGCTTCATCATCACCTGAAGAGACTTTGACTCTTCTTCAAAACTCTGTTTTGAAGAAAAGTCAAACAAGGTCAATTGTGACAAAATTTTCCAAAAATCGCCAGTTGACTTTTTTCAGATGCAGTTATGGTTTCCAGGGGCCAAATGCCTAGTCACACAGTCCTTGCAAAGAAATGTCGAAAATTTCATTATTTGAGCCAAAATTTCAAAGAAAAAATGAAAATCAGGGTGTTTTAAAGTCAATGAAAAAAGTGCAAAACACAAACATTAGAAAGTGGGTTTTCAAGGAAGAAAAAATCAAACCAATTTCTCTCAAGCCTATATATATACTTGTTGTGTCCCAAAGCAAAGCCATTGTGCCATTGAAGACTTGGAGAGACATTACAAAGGTGGCAGAGCAAAACCGTGAAAGTGTGAGTGAGTGAGAGTTGGCTTGGGAGGCGCGGCGCATACACCCAGGAGCGCGGCGCACACAGAGGGCGCGACACACTTGCAGCCTGCCTGCCGTTTAGTTTTCTCAAGGACACGACGCACACCCAGCGTGCGGCGCACTGGGCTTGGCGCGCGACGCACACAGCCAGGGGCATAAAAACAGTGCAAATCATTCCAAATCTCGGTGAAGGCTAGCAAATCAAGAGGTAGGCCCTATTGACACCTCTCCTCTCTCAAATTTTTCAATGATTTGGTGTGCATAAGATATTTAAATGGTACCCCAAAAGCACAATATCGACCATGAAAAAATCATTAAAAAAATGAGAAATGGGGTTGCAAAAATGTGATGATAAGCACCAAGGTTCTCCTCCCCTCCCCTTGTCCCCTCACTCCTCATCGTTCCTACCTCCATTCCATCATGTTTCCTAAGGAAACCACCCTAAAACTGCCACTAAAACCCTCCCCCTTGTTTTTCAAGCAAGTCTGGGCGACTTTTACACTGCGCGGCGCACACATGAGGTGGCGCGGCGCACTCAGGGCGTGCGGCGCACTGGGAGCCCGGCCACAATGTAAAGATAACACTGGCGCGGCGCATACCCGGCGCGCGGCGCACTGGGCAGAGCACGCGATGCACAGGCATATAAGCCCAAAATTTACTAAATTGCCCAAAATTTTTGTGAATAACCCTCAAAATTGGAGAGGTAGCCCAACCACCTTCACCATTGGCATTTAACTTGAAGAGGAATGTGATTTCGATGACCATGAATCAAATGCAATTTTTTTTAAAAGTAAAACAAAGATGACACAAAGAAGGTCAAGGAGCTAGGGTTTTGCTACAGTGACATTATTGCTAAAGTATGCTCCTACCCTACCTCTATCAAATAATTCCCCTGTAGCAGTTTCCCCTAATAATCACCCCAGCTCCACTATAATCATATCCATCTGTTCCCTTTATTCCTATGGCTCAAAATATCCAAACCCTACCCGATCAACACCATACCCAAACGCTCCCAAATCCCTGATAAATTTCTCCTTTTAAACCCCTATTCCCCTTTTCATCATTCCCGTCCTAACACTCCCTGTTTTATTGTCCCCTTGGTGACAGATTTTCAGAGCATCTACCAGTTCCATTGGATTCAGAGGGCAGCATAAAACGCAGGGTACAAGCAGCAGTAATGGCATCAGAAAATTGATCAGAGTATGAGGAGGGGACCCACAGTGACACATCTTCAGGAGAGGGGCCCATAGAAGACATCACTGGAGCAGAAGACATCTTAGAGATAAGCCAAACACCCTCACTGAGCTGCAGGCATGCCCACTTGCCATGTCTTGTTTCCAGCACTTGGCATGTTATGAATTTTTTCAAAGGGTGGTGAATGTCAGAGTCCATCATGAGTTGGCCCGCCTTTTTGCACTTCATCTGCAAGGAGATCAATCTGTCTTGGCTGGGGTCACTTTCACATTGACATCGGAAACCATATCAGTGGCAACAGGAATACTGAACATTGGAGAACAGTGGCATAAGAAAAAGAAAGTGGAGAGAAATCATTATGAGTCTTACATTAAGAACAGCTGCTTGAGCCAGCTCACCAGAGTTTTTCCATTCAGATTTTTGAGGGATGAGTATGCCCCGCTCATGAGATTGATCATGAAGTATTTCAGTTGCGAGGGGAGGTTTTCTCGCCTTTATGCATATCACATCAGGTTGCTCATGCACTTCACCAGGGTGCGGATGATGAGCCTCCCATTTTTCATCTGCGGGAACATAGAGAGGATGAAGAAGTTCATGCAGCACAAGACCCCTCGACAACAGCTAAATAGTGTCTATCATTTTGCTCTCATCTAGATTTTGGTGGACCATCAGTTGGGATTGCAGGGTATTGCTTGGGAGGACTTCATCTCCCGTGATTTCTTCAGCACTCCACTGAGGGTATCAGATGCAAAGCCTGAGGTGGGGGGCCCTTCACATCAATTTGAGCACCATGAGACTGCCACCGTGCTAGTATACATCACATACCAGAAGGGCAGTCGACCCTTATTTGCAGCAGCAATGCGAGTGTTATCTCCACCCGGGGTGGAAGGGGCCTCGCTTCCGACGTCAGCACCACAGGAGTAGGGTAAGGGAAAGGAGCCAATGCAGGAGGAAGGGCCATCAGGTGAGCAAGAGACCGAGTTTGTTCTCCTCCAGGATGATGAGACAGATGCAAGACCTACGAATGCTGAGCTGGGAGAGATCATTCAGGAGCAGCAATCAGTGATTGAGAACTTATCCCTGGACTTGGAGAGGGCCAAGTGGAATGCGCAGTATCTGGAATAGAGGAACAAGCAACTTGAGGATCGGCTAGCTGAGATAGATTTGCAAATGATCAAGGTAAACCGGCGACACATCCTGGCAGCACAAGGCAGACCTATGGAGCAAAGAGACGAGGACCGGGAGTATGTGTTAGAGAAAGTGAACGTTCACTTGGAGCAGCGGTTGGATAAAGCTAATATGGAGAAAGATATGCTGAGGCGCATGACTCACCACTACCAGGCCTGAAACATGAGTTCCAAAGCAAGAATCAGGAGCCTAAAGGCAAAATTGAGCAAAGCGACAAAAGAGGCAAAGGAGGAAAAGGAGCAAGATCAGCTTCGAATCTTGGCTGAGGCTTCCTTGGCACAGCATAGCACTTCATAGGGAACATCCAGCCCAAATTTCAAAAGATTTGGGCAAATTTTGGTCGCAAATTTTGGGATAAAAAACAGGAAATTCCTCCTTGTGTGCCGCGCCACTGGCGCAACGCTAAAATTATAGGGCTCTAATCGAGGAATGGCTTGCATATTTGGATTCAACATCGAAAATTACGACTACTGGTGTCCGGCAAGAAAATTTGACAAGATCTGGGTCTCCTAAAGGTAAAAAAAACACCCAAAAATGGCCTCTCTGCCACTTTTTTGACACATAGAAAGCAGTCTTGGGAGAATGAAGATTTGGAGGGGCAAATGAGCACCAAATTTGGAAATTCTAGTGGGGTTAGAAATTATACAGGACAGGCTTTCCAACAAGCCCACTTGGGCACATTTTGGATACCTACAAGTGCCCCAAAACCCCATTTTGGACACGCACAGAGAATTTGGCACGGCGCACAGAGGAAAAAACTGCCAATTTCCTCCCGTTTCGCGAAATTTCGGGTCGCGACTTCTCCAAGTGGGCCCGGTCATCTCCACTTTGGTTTTTTGGCACCAAAGGCGGCATTTAAAGAGTTTTCTCTCCAGATGGGCATCTATCCAAGTGGAAAAGGAATGCAAAGGGTCACCCCAGCCAAATGTCATGCTTGAGAGCGCTACGCCTGTAGCTGATGGTTGGCTCTCCATCTCCATTTCGTAATGATTTGAGTAAATTCCCAACCCCTGGGCATTATATCTCTTCCTCACACATTATATATATTGTATGCAAGTTATTTGCAAAGGTTTGGCTGGCTTGTAACTTCTGGGAGACTGTGGAAAAGAAACTCTGTTTCTGCACTGTGTATTTTGACAGAGAATTAATGAAAGGCAGCGGCTCTGTTTCATGAGATTCTTGTGGTTGTGAGTGTAGAAAATGTGTTCTTATGTTCCATATGTATCTTGTTATGTTCCATAAATCAACTCATGTTTCATTTCAGTGAAATTTTCTAAGTGAGATTAGTTAGAATTCAATTTATATTGCTCTGCCTGTGGGAAAATTTCATGTACAGTGTTATTCTTTTGTTGTAAAGGATTCATGCGACTATGCCCTTTTCACTTTCTTTAGCAATCTTTCCATTCCGTGTTACCTTAAACCAAAATTGCTGCTCTTTCCGCCTACCTTGCCTCACAGAATAATATGTGCCTTCATATTCGATTCTATGTTCTTTGCTGAGCGCCAGTCCCATATACATCCCAGAAGCTCGATCATTCATAAAATTGTTTTCAAAATCCCTTTTCACTTACTAGCCTAAGGTAAATATTGCATTGTAAGTCATCTCAGACCATTTTTTCTTATCCATTCACTGAGCGTGACTCGGAGAGAGCCCTCTCCTGCTCTGGTAGGGCTAACTACTAGACTGAGCATGGTTTGTGGTTACCCTAATTTTTGCCTTCCTTCAGCCCGAGGCAGATTTAGGTGCTAACAGAACACAAGATAGTGTAATCCAGAGGATGATTAGAACATGAGGACTGAGGTTGAGGTACAAAATACACGTGATAACCCATGGGATTCCCAACCAAGCTTGCACGAAAATTGGAAGGAGCAATTTTGGGAGGATGTGACGGTTGAACAAGCGTGTGTTCATGCTTTCCCATATCACTCTGTGATGGTGGAGTTGTTTGATGAGGGGATGACAGATAGTCACTTGTGACAGTGACCCTATCCGTCTGTGATTTCACAACTCCATCACCGAAGTATGCTGAGTGGGGTTTGAGCTTGAAATTCTTCTTGGGATTGACTCGATAAGGAAATATTCAAATTTGTCCATGAGATACTGAAATTTCATCTGACTTTTCGTGGCTTCGAACATGAATATACCAAAGCGCTCTGAAATCTCCATAGGTGATTTGTGTGGGGCCTTCCATTGTTTTAACAATTTTTTATCAAGTACTTAAGGATCAAAATGGTGGAAAACATAATTGATTAGATCACTGAATTGCTTGAATGAGTGCATGGATTTATGAGGTAGCATGCCACACCATTGTGACGCGTGGTCGTGAAGTGTGTGTGTGAGCAGTGAATAAACCTCTATTTCATTAAAATATTTCATGCCCTCCATGAGAGAATGGAAGTCATCTAAGTGCTCAGGCCATGCTACTTTGCCTTCACCATCATGCGTGATTTGTGACAAGTGATCCCATAACTCCCTCTCAATGTGAAAGATATGTCCGTTGGACAGACATTTTAGAGGGTGAACTATAACAATCTCCATGTTAGATGTGTGAAAATTCAAAACAGATGATGAGGACTCATATTTTCATCTGGCCCTCCTTCTATCGCCAAAAATGTTGACGGTGCTGGACCCACCAACATGTCAGGGGATCTCCCTGGTAAGAAGTTAGAGCAGTGGGTCGTAAGGTAAAGTAATGCCTTGACCGTGGTTTTGCACAGAGGCAAGTAAGATATCCCTATAAGTAGCAAGGGTGTGAAACTGCAGTAAGTCAAGGAAGGTGCATGAGAGGTTCTAACACACTAAGGGTGAGGTGAGTGCGCCCCTTGGAAACCTATAATAGCACTCGACTTGGAAGGGAACACATGAACAAAGATGCATCACCGGCTTGAAAGCAAGATAACGAGCAATCCAAAGTGATGGTTAAACCAACAACATGTCTGCAATAAGATTCATAAAATTGCATACAAAATAGTTCATACACAAATGCGTAAGTTAAATAACATAGATTGCTAAAGCAACCAGAGTAGTCCAACTACAATAACAACATATGCATGAAATGTGTTGGCTCTGTTATATTAAGAAGTGTAAGTTCCAGTCATACAATACATCCATGTCCAACCACTAGTTTCGATAGCAGAACGTTACAGCCACAACCGCCTGCTCCTCTAGAGAGATATACTAGCTCTGTGTAGTGGAGAAGCCAAGGTGTGTTACAATACTGTCCAAGATTTCTCTAAGATACTCCTATAAAAGCTTGGCTAACCAAAAGCCTTTACAATGAGTTATGAGGGACTATTTATAGCAAAGGGTGGGGTAGCCCTTGACATTCCCCTTTGTGACAGTTCATATACCCTCATGACTCTTCATATACTCTATGACTGTTACATCCAACTATTGACACTTGAACTTACACTTGACAAGATGTTACATTACAATGCACATGTACCCATGTGAGACAAAACGATGTGAGAAAGCCATGTAAGACATCCCTAACACTCGGACCGTTGTGGTGAGACCAACTCTTTGAAATCCTTGTGATGGTTGATGGTGACGAACTGATGCTAAGCTTGGTCATCCGTGATGGTGTCTGTGCGCTCAATGGTGACATCTTGATGAAACGAAATCTTGCCTCCGTAGCATCCGGGTACATTGATATGGCTCCTCATGAGTATTTATTTCCTTCATCTGGCTCTTCTTTCTATCATCTTTCTCTTGATGATGGATCATTTGATTTGAAACGCCATTACTGTGGATTGGTCAAAAATTCTCTCTGAAATCCAGCATGAGCATGGTTGCCTTGGGTGTGACCAGACTGGAAACATGTTGATGCATAATGTCTGCACTGATCTCCAAGCATGTGTTGATGGCTGTGCACATCAACTTGTCAAAATACATGTTCAACTCCAGTTGGACTTGCTTCTTGTCTTCGCCTCGGTGAGTGTGCCAAATGGGTGGGATCGCATGCATGCACACAATGACATGCATGTTGTTGAATTCCCTTGCATGTGATAAAAAATAACTGCTCACCTTGTCTGCTCCATGTCAACTGTTGGGATGGATCTATAACTTGCACGGGCGTAGTTTCATCCGTGAATGCATGTTGCGACCCCTGTTGTACCTGTTCCTACTACAACTCATTATCTCGTCTATGCAACTCTTGTTCTTCCTTGAGTTGATGCTTCAACACATGAAACTCCTTCTCTGTTTCGTTCTCTGCCTTCGTGTGATCTTCATGTCACGCCGTCACCTCATAGCCTGAGTCTCCAAAGTTTCTTTCATCAAAGGTAGATCTGCATGACCTTGCAACTTTGTTCTGCCTCTATGTTGTTAACAACCTTCCTCTTACCTTCATTGCATCTGGTATGCTGCCTTTAGCTGCTATTGATGGTCCTTCTTCCTATGATGCTACCGTTATCATATCTTGATGTCCTTGTCTATGAACAACTTGATGTCTTTGTGGGTAGGCAAGTTCATATACATTTGATCGAATGCAACCCCAAGTTTGCTCTTAACGGTGTCTTCGACTCTGCTTGCCTGGAAACCATTGTACCTGTGCTGCTGAGAGGTAGATGAACACCTATGATACCTGGAGACATGGCAACACTCATGGAAAGCAATTTATCAGTTGAAAATTAAAACGAACTTGAGAACTGACATGTAACATACCTGTGTGATTGATCATGAAGGTTTCTCAATTTCCGGAGGTTGAGAGACTGACTGCCAAAATTGCGCAAGGCACAGTTCGGGCTATTAGGAGGTTGACTGACTGCTAGAACTGAGCAATGCATAGTCCAACCTAGCCTACTAAGGACTGAAACTGCACAATGCGCAATTTCAGCTAGTGGTGACATGCAACCAGCAAATTGCATTACGCAGTTTTTGGGGCCAACATGATACTGCCTCCAAGAATTGCACAATTTCTGGAGGGAAGGCAGAGCCTTTGCTTCTGGAAATGTGTAGTGCTAGCCGGGCAAGGCATGGTCTAGGCCAAGGCAGCCCAGTCCGGCCGACGGGCGACTGAAAACATGAGAAGTGTGAATGCATGATGAGATGAGTGCAAACAAGAGTGAATGATCATTCATGAAAACAACAAGTGCAGGATCTAGAAAACGGGAAAGCATGCATGTGTGTGAAGCAAGTTGCCGTGATGATGACCGTTCATGAAAAATACTGTCATGCATGTGACAATAGTGAGACTCAAATGAAAATTAAAACGATGCTTCTACAAGCTAACATGCATCAAAATGACAGTAAGCGATCATTGAAATCAAGCATACAACAATCACACAAAGCGAAACACAAAAAGCGACAGAAATGCAACACAAGACATGAAAGGCAGGCTTACCCCAAAACAATTGAGCCGAATGTGTCGATGCCTCCTAGATGCAATGTGGGATGTTAGATCTACAAGGTCGATGTGAAGAATGGGCTTTGTAGCATCTAGTTCATGAGTTTTGATAAAATTGAAAATGTGACGCACATGCCACAAATCTAGGAAGAGCGACACTTGGTGGGTGGTTTCTGGAATGATCCTTGCATGCAACCTCCAGATGCTAAAAGTAGATCCCTAAATCAAGGGATGCCTTTTCATGCTGCCTTGGGAGAAGAAGCCCATGCATGTAAATCAATTTTGTTCGGTCCCAGAGGGAATGGGTCAACTCAACTACACATGCATCAGTCTGCTCAGCTGGGAGGAAAAAATGTGAATTTCTGGGAGGGAGATGGGCTGGCTGCCCAAAGGGATTGTGCAATTTCTGGGCAGAGCAGCTAACTGCTGCCTAGAATTGTGCAATTTCTGGGTAGAGTAGCTAACTGTTGCCCAAAATTTTGCAATTTATGGGCTCAGCAGTCATGCTAGGAGGAATTGCGCAAATTTTATAGTGAATGGTGACAAGTAGATTTTCACAATTCTGGAGTCCAGCAGGCTGCTAGAAAGAATTGCACAATTTCTGGAGGGAAGGCAGGTTCCCCTCCAGAATTGTGTAATTTCTTGAGGGAGATGCTCATCCTACAGCTGGACCAAGTCCGATGAAACTGCCTGTGAGGGGGATGCAACAAGTTTTGATGGACAAGATGTCAGTCTGCAAGAAAATCACTGAAGCTTGTGTACTTGATAGGGCAAGACATGCTGCTGTGAAAGGTTGGTAGGGAGGATCCAAAACAAAGCTAATGAAAATTTTTGGAGGGTGGTTGTAGCCGCTACAACAAATTCCCATGATGATATCATGAACTCTTGATTCTAATTCTGCCATGATGCATCTTATTATCATGATCATATCTGCAGATGATTTGGAGCTTATGATAGGACCCTTTTGTGAGGGACATTATCTCACTCATAGTAGAGGTCTGTTACTCCCTCTTTCCTTGGCCCTTTTCTTCACTTCCTCCATCCTTTTAGAGATATGATATTCTTTCCATAATCTTGCCATAGCACTGAATCTTAGTTATACTAATATGTCTTGTTTGAGGACCAAACTTCCCTTCTAATGCTCTAGTCCTTTAACCTTCAACACTTTTGTCCACAACTTATCCCTTTTCCGTCTTGCACAAGTACCACAAGTTGTTAGATGATGAAACTTTCTTGTCCCAAGGACACTTGCCATCTTGCTTATTAAGAACATAGATGATTATCTTCTTATCATCTTTCTCAGATCCCCAATTGAGATCTCATGAAGATATTCCTTCATTATTTGACACCTTCTTCATTGCATTTCATGTGTCTCTTTTATGTCTTCTTTCTTGCTACATAGGAAGGAGAGATCCTTATGAATTCTTATGAATTCAAAGAAGACCTTGATATGTTCACTGACTTCTGTTCTCCATAAGGATTGTGACAATCCTTCTTATTTCATGCAAGAACCTTTGATGACCCATCTAACCTATAGATATTCTTGCAAGCATGAAGTCATTTCATAAAAAATGATTAATAAAAATACTTACTTGAGATGTGAAGATGAAATCTTCACCTTGATCATGTTGGTAGTAGTTGGAGCATATGTATTGATGCTTCCTTCGACTGAGATCCTTGATAGGAAGATTGCCTTCTTTGCCTTCGAGCCATATTGATTTATATATCCAATAAATTGTTGATATAATTGGGCTACATAAGGAACCTGTGGATCCTTGCAGTGTGCAACATCATATAGAGTAATGCTTTCCATGATGTGTAGAGACCCATCAATTGGTATTGTTGTATCATAGGACTTCTTCATTTTGAGTATTGTTCATATAAACTTCTATATATGCCCTTAAATATGTATCATCATGCTTCGAGAGTTCGATATTTTAAGGTTGTTCCTTTTATAGAAAGGATTCAATCCGAGGTTGAACTCCTCATATTGTGGCATCGAGATTGTGGGTAGAATGTGACTTGTGAAGTCATCTGGTTGTGTATGTCTGAATTGTATTGCTGTATGAGCTTTCCTAACCGAGTCTTCTGCCTGAAATTATTTGCATCTTTTGTCCAAGTTTTTATGAGGTTGAGAATATGGGAGGAGTCTGAGTACAGGTCATCAAGCTATAATCTGAAACTATGACTTTGTATACTGTTGTTGTAGGTTGTTCCTTTTATCTAGGTCTTGATCTTTGAATGTAGATCTTTGAATTTCCTTCAGCTTGCTTGGATGCTCTGCTTGAAATTTGATTCTTGAATGTCTCTTTTCTGCCCTTCCTTTGACTTTTGAACCTTGCTCTGATACCATGTTAAAAAATCTAGGGCAATCAGAGTTAAATATATTCTTCTTAACATGATAACAATTTGAGAAGTGTTTTTAAAATTTATCTTAGCTTGATCTTATTTTCATTATTAGTGTGTGTGTTTACTTCATCAAATTGTTACCAAAAACAAAGAGACAAGAACATAAGGTATTTGGCTTTCTGCCAGGGTCAAAACCTCTCCCTCTTGGAGAGGAAAACCCGCACAAAATTCTTCTTATAGAGATTCCAATTGACGAATACCAAGACCATGACCCTTGACCTGCTACGCCACTCCAAGACCAAGACACCAATCCTCTTCTTCGTCACTGCTGAGATCATCATCTTCGCTGCACCTCTGAGGTCATCACTATTGCACCACCAAGACTTTCATTACTGCTGCAACACTATTGTTGCACCTTCACCTAGGTCTTCAACATAGCAACGAGCTCTTCTTAGGCATGAATAAGAGTTGTATTGAGGTCACTGTTACATCACTGTTATATCATTGATATCTTTATTGGAACACCATTGAAACCATGATTGCATCTGTGCTGAGATCATGACTGTATCTAGAATGTAAGAGTGTCACTATGAGATTCTTTCATTATCATTGTGATGATCCTTCCTTCTTATTATGCTGAGACTGTAATAGTCACTGCTTCTTATTATGCCGAGACTGTGATGGTTACTGCCCCTTCTCATCATACCAAGACTGTGATTTTCTTCTTGCATTGAGGTCTTCATGATGCCTTCGAGTATGCTGGGACAGAGTATTCTCTATACCGAGATCCTTATCATTCTATTTGTGTTGAGACTGCAATCTTCGATTCACAGGTATGCCGAGAATGTAACTAACACATAACTCATTGCATCCTCCTGTCATGCGTATTTTAGATCCCTGTGATCATGCGTATTACCATGTGATAGAGTTAGACTAGCCCGAGTTTCTATCTGCACCTTATACCCATCCAAGGTTGCAGTCAAACCCGAGTTCTGTCCTCCTTTGATGCGGATCTCTGCCCATATACCCATACGAAATTTCAGAGGAAAAATGCGAGTTTTGTCTTATATTGTGGATATCCTAGCCACCTATTTATAGTGGTTTGTCCTCCCAAAATAAGACGACTTGAACACATGAGCCGACATGTCTATCAATCTAGGCTGACACGACTGCCATTTATACATTTAATTCAATATGGAAGCTGACATGATGAATTCCTTATCGATTTTCTTGCAGACTTCTTGTGCTTGCTAATGGAGGATTGCTCTTGGTATTTGGAGGGTTACTACACACTTTTGTAGACTTGTATATATTTACATAGGCTCATGAAGAGCTTCTTTATACATGGCATGACTATTATACATATTAATAAATCCTAAAGACATCAAGAAGAAGTCTTTTGACCTATGACACTTCTTGCTCATGAAACCCATGTAGCAAGGCACACAAAAAATAATTTATTCTCTTTTATTACATCATTTACAAAGATCATGTCATTATGAAGGCCGAACCTAGTTACAATTTCTTCAACATCTACCACCTTGCATAGTCTTCCGTTGTAACGTTTGTAGGCCTTTCTTCCAAATGCATGGCCAGGAAAGATACCGTCATCTCTTCTAGAATCAAATTTGCCTAAATTATTTTCATTTATTTTTATATAACACTTGCTTCCAAATACTAAGAAGTGTTTGAGTGTAGCTTGCTTACCTTTCCATAATTCATAAATTGTCTTGTTGTCGTTTATGCTAATTTGTGCTCTATTCAAAAGGTAATTTTTATTTTATTTTATTTTTTATTTTTTATTTTTTATTTTTTTTTTTTTTTTTTATTTTATTTTTTATTTTTTATTTTTTATTTTTTATTTTTTTATTTTTTATTTTTTATATTTTATATATATATATATATTTATTTATTTATTTATTTTATTTATTTATTTATTTTTTTTTTTTTTTTTGCCGATTGCTTCTCCTGAAAAGTTGTCTAGTAGTTTGACGAAATTCAACATTGTTATAATATTTTCATGTATAGTTTTATTCTTCCTTTCTACAACTCCATTTTTTCATTGAGTCCTTACTTCTAAAAAATGTCTCTTAATTCCTCGATTCTCACAGAATTCTATCAAATTCAATAGAGGTAAATTCATCTCCTCTATTTGATCTTAAGATTTTTTTTTTAAATCAACTCTATGTTCAACGAGGGCTTTGAAAACTTTAAACTTCTCAAATTCTTTGGAATTTTATTTAAGAAATGTAACCCATGTCATTCTCGTGTAATCATTAATAAGCAACATAAAATAACCTCACGTTTTAAAGTTTGTGTTCTTGTTGACCTACATAGTTCTATGTGTACAAGTTCCACTAGTTTTGATGTTGAGGACTCCTTTGTTTTGAAGCTAACTCTTATTTGCTTCCCATGCTGACATGGCTTGCGAATAGTGTCCATAGGTTTTGAGATCCTTGACATATCTCTTACTATTTGTGTCTTGTCGAGTATACTTAATTGTCAAAGTTTATGTGATCCATCCTTCTATTCTATAACTAACTTTTGTTTACTTTTCTATATACTATTTTTCTCCTTTTACTTCATCGAGGATGTATACATTGCTCGAGGTTTTGTTTGCACTTGCCACTAATCTTCCTGAACATGCTTTCCTTACCTCACACATTTGACTAACACTTAGAAGATTGTGTTTTAACCCTTCAACATATAGGACATTATGTGTTTTAGTCTTTGCATCATCAACAATAACCATACCTTTTCCAAACACAATTTTTTTTTTATCCCCTGTCATGTGTTATGAACATCCACTATCAATGTATTATTGGCTTCCTTTGTTTTGAGCATATGGTGCAAGTTGACAGTATTCCTTCTTCTATTCTTGTTGCTTCCTTTTCCACACCTTTGTGTATTATTTTCTATGCCTGGTAAGAACATCTTCTTCCTTGTTTTGTTTAGGAGACTTTATTATGTTTCTTCTATAATGACGTATTATGTGCTCATAGTTATTTCACTTCTAACATTTTGTATTGTAATCAAGTAGGGGAGAAAATCAATTATAATTTCCATTAACAGACCCATGAGAACTTATGGTTTTGTTTCTCACATAATCATTCTTTGAGGTCTTACAAGATCCTCTATTTCTATCTTTCACATGATCACTTCTTACATAAGCTCTACAATCTATTGCTTTATGACCAAAATTGTTGCAAGAACAACATTAGCCAAGAAAGAGATTTTGTTACCGAGTTGTGAATGGCCTTCTTGGTGGAACAACTCTTTTGAAATCATTATTCTTTTTCTTGTGAGAATAATTAGGTTTCTACTAGTCTTCATTTTGTTCCCTACAATTACTTTCATTATTGATGGAGTCTTTGAGAATATTAGAATAACTTTTAGGATTTTCTTCATTTTCCTTTTTTGATGGCTTTGTGACCTTAATGCTTGCATCTCCCTCAAGGGTCTTTTGTTTTTCGTCGTAGCCAAGACCTATCTTGATGAATGGTGGCCTTTGGAAATTGAGAATATTATATAATATTTCAACAAATTTTCTAGACGTCAAGCTTCTATTCAACTTATTAGTTTCTTTCCCTAGTTCCTTTCTTAAGGAAGTGATTTCAGCTTCTACCTTCTCGCAAATTTCTTCCTTTTTCTTTCAACTAGTTTCTTACCACTTCTTCCATCCTTTTAGCCTCTTCGAGTTGAGTCTTTAGGATGATAACTATTTTTTATGTTTCATCAAAGATCACGATCCTTGTTTTTCATATTTCTATGATTGCTCCTTTTGCTTTTTATACTTTCCCCTGAGCATCTATATTTCTTCTAAGGCACTAATGAGTTATGCTTCAAGATTCACTTCCCCATTAATGTCTTCTTCTTCTTAATCTTTTTTTCTTTTCTTTATTGATTGCCTTCATTTCCTTATAAGTAGAATTTTGTATCCATGCCAATGATGAGGAATTCTTCTTTGTCAATATCAAAAATGTATCCATCACTTTCTTTAGATGAGCAATTTTCCTCTTTCGAGTAAAAGCTCTTCTTCTTAGAATATTTTCCTCTCTTGTGTATATAAGGTTTGAATTGTTATGCTCTTCGTCATCATTGTCTTCCCTTTTTGCATATGGACATTTAGCAACAAAATTTCCTACTTTATCGCAATTAAAACATTTGAAGGGTAGCTTATCTTTATATTTTCTAGGTCCTCTTTTTAGATTTCCCACAAATTGTGTTTCTTCTTTACTTGATTCATTGCTAGAAAAATCATAGGATTTGTGTCATTTTGTCTTCTTTAATGCTTTGAAAGTTGCTTCCTTCTATGTTGGCTTTTATTTGTTTATTCTCAATTTATGTGTAGTGAGAATCCCATGCAACTCATGCATCATTAGTTTCTCCAGATCCTTCATTTATTTAATGGCATAGACAATGAAATCAAATCTTAAGGGGAGTTATCTTAGCACCTTTTGTACAACATTGGTTCTTCAACCCTCTCACAAAGTCCTATGATGATGTTGACTATTTCATCCATCTTAAGGAAATAGGCTGCAACATTTTCTTTTTCTTTCATTTTCAAACTCTTGAACTCTTTTCTATGAGTTTGGAGCTTTTGATTCTTCACCTTATCATTGCCTTCATAAACGTTTTGAAGTTTGTCCTAAATTTCTTTTGTTGATTCACAATTCATCATCTCAACAAATTATGGTTTTGATAGACCACATAAGATATCATTAATGGTTTTTGCATTATTTTCACTAGCCTTCTTCCTAGTCGTATCCGTTAGAGGATTTTTTGGGGTTGTATAACCAATCACGATTGGTTTCTAAATATCAAACTCAAGAGCCATTAGATATGTCTACATATTTATACTCTAGAATGCATAGTTTGTTCTGTTAAATAGTGGGGCCCTATTTGTGTCGAAACATTCTTGACTGGCCATATGTGCTCCCAAAATCTACCTTCCATTGGTTTGACTATTTTCGAAGGAACTTTCTTTGATACCAATTGTTGATCACACATTGATACTGAGAGGGGGGGTTGTTGAATCAATATAAGACACATTTTATTTATTTAAATATTCATTAACCATAAGAAAATAATTGCATATTATATTTATCAGCTATAGAAAATGTAACACAAGATTTATGTGGAAACCCTTTCAGGAGAAAGCCACAATACACTTTTTTTATAATTATTTGTAGGCACCAACCTATTGGAGACACCAATCCCCACCGCTACAAATATTTGTAGGAACCAACCTATTAAAGACATAGATCCCCATTGTTGCAAATACTCATAGGCACCATCCTACTTCACTACATCTGCTTGCTACTTCTGCCTTCACTAGGTTTGCTAGTTGCTTATACCTTCACCAAGTATATTTGTTGCTTCTACCTTCGCCAAGTTTGCTTCTCCAAAAAGTTGTTGTTTTTGGCATCTTACGAAGAATGAACTCATACAACATGCCACATATCCAATTATGCAAATTTGATTTTGGAACTTTTACCTAAGGAAGTTTTGTATGTCTCCTTAGACCTTTGAAATTTTCACAGTTTGAAAAGTCCTAGAAAAGTAGTTACAACAAAAATTCCAAGCTAAATTGTTTGAAATTTATTTCATGATCATTCTTAAACCCTAACTTCCACAAGGCATATCTTTGAAAATATAGTGAACCAAAGTCTAAAATTTTCACATAAGGTATTGTTATATGTCTCCATGGGTCTCTAAAAATTTCATAGTCTAAAGATCCTAGAAAATAAGTTATAGCGAAAATGCCAAATTGGCCTATTTGAAACTAATTTCAGGACTATTTAGAAAGTCTAACTTCCATAGGGAATATATCCAAAATTACAGCAAACCAGAGTCTCACATTTTTACCTAAGGTACTAATATATGTCTCCACATGCTCTAAAAATTTCACATATTAAAACATCCTAGAAAATATGTTATAGTGAAAATTATGAACTAACTTGTTTGAAGCATATTTCAAGAGCATTCAAGAACCATAGCATATCTCCAAAGTATAGCTAACAAATGGCAAAAATTATAACCACATGCATACAAAGATGTAGCTCTATCTCCTCAAAATTTCATCATCTGAAACATCCTAGATAAATTGTTATAGTGAAAATGCCAAGATGTCTCATTCACTCCATAAACCACATTTTTTCTCCACCTTTAAATCCTTGAGAGTATTCCTAAGCTTCTCTTTTTCACTTTAGATCCTTTCTTGCTTAGATGATGTTCAAATGCACTCATATATCCTTTATTTATAATTTTTTTCATTCACTTATGGGGTTGACTTGTAAATATAGTTGGGTGAATGTATACTTTCTGGTTGGGCCGACCTGTTAGAAATTATCATATCTACTCATCCCTATGGAGTTAGAGGGAGTGCCATATACCGTTTGAAATATCTTAGAATAATATTTTCATCCATATATATCTTTTGCTCCCATTTTATATTCTTTAGAGTAAAAAACACTTTAACAATAGGGTATCCAAATCATGCATGAAAAAAATTGGGTATCACAACAATATTTCCAACAATCTTCACCTTGCAATATTTATCTTGGACATCTGTAGTCTCCCCTTGTCTTTGAAATCAATGAAAAAAATATTTCGAACATGGGAGGTATGTGGGCATGCCTTGGAACTGGGATCATATGATGTCAATATGGGATATTATCATTTGCGTGTTTTGCTAGATCATAGCATCAATGTAACTTAACACAAATGGGAAGTTGTGTGCACCTACTTGACATGGTCATGGCACACCTATAGTAGTAAGGTGTGTCACCAACATGGTACACGTTAGTTTTAAAAAGTAATTTAAATTGTGATTATTATTATGTTTGGTGCATTATGATTGTATTGAGTAAGTGGGCATGTCTTGCCACTCAAATTGTTGAGTTTCAAGCTCCAACATTCCTAGGGAAAATAGTTTAGTATCAATGGCAATTAATTCCCATATGTTTAACACAATTGTGATGCATCCATGATAATATAGTGCAATACTAATGTGGCACACATTAGTGTGATAATGTCATGCTAATGATGCAATTTAGTATATTCGATGCGCTACTAATATGCAAGGTACATGGGCACAACTTCCCCCTCGGACCATAAAATGTCAATATTTTTTATGGTGCACTCACATGCCATATGAAATTTGAAATAAAACGACACATTTGTTTGCCAAGTACCTTTAAAATGGAAATGTCGCTTCATTTTATTTGGAATGATGGTGGAGCACCAATGCTCCCTAACAAAAATAGAGCATCAATGAACCCTCAATAAAAACAAAGCAGTAGATTACATTTTTCATGGTAGGGAAATACATGTTACTCATATTTCATTAGTAATTAATAATTAAATGGTTTCCAAATCCAATAATTGTATTGTGTTAATTAACCTCCTCCATTAATTCATTTGATATGAGACGAGTACAAGATAGTTAGTTGATTGCATAGGGAGGAACAATAGATATTCCAAAACCAATTTTAGATGAGGAATGCTCTCTCGTAAAGGATGTTGGCATCTTCAAATATTTTTAGGAGGCAACATAATTGAAGGGGAAGAATGATTTTCCGAGGAAAATAATACGTTATTGGGATTAGAGTAATCAAAATATCAGGTTTGGGGTAAATAGTTGGTTTTCTCTATATGAGGATGATATTTACTTCATTATTCAAATCCTTGATGTGCCTTAGGGTGTTCCCATGAACATGTAGGAAACATGTGTTCTAAGTATGTTAATATTGTGATTGTTTCAATAGGTACCTTCGAGACAGTTGGGGAAAAATTTGCATTGGTCCTTTTGAATGCTAGGATGTGTATGTTGTTAGTAGCATCCTATATGTCTTGGTTCACTCTCCCATTAATGGAATATGAATATACTACATATTATTCAATCACATTGACCAAAGTATTTACCACCATACTCTATATATGTGGAGCCAAATGTTTCTCTAATATTTTTCTATCATGCGGTGGACCTAGTTCAATATACTAGAAATATAATGGATGTATTTCACTATACATCATAATTATGCTATTTATGTTTTGAGAGGCTTCCAACAACTTACCTTATGCTAACCTCCCTAATTATATTTCATAAGGGTGAAACTCTAGGAGAAAAACCCTTGAAAAGCCAAGAAGATGGTTTTCTTAGATTAGGGACCATCAAGCATTATAGAAGGACCATAACCTTTATATGCATGGCATTCTTTTGTTGTTATACTTGTAATGTCATAAGAAAAATAAAACACAATGGACACCATGGCAAATGATCTGAAAACATTGAAGCACACAATGGAAAATATATTAACCATGCCTACTAAATCAAACTCTTAATACTAGATAATTGTGTTTGGGAGATCCACATATATCATACAATTTAAATGTTCTCTTAATCAGAATGGGCCTTATACACCACACACATCTGCACTCCCCTATATTTTCCAAAGTCCTTTTATCAAGGGTTGCATGTAGAAATCCATGTTATTTTGTACTTAAAATTGAGGGAAAACATTAAATGTTAAATTATCATAAACAACCACACGGAGGTATTTTTATTGATGATTACCATTGACAAAATAGGGTAGTTGGTGCTACATAAAGAATATGTCTTAGCTCTATCTATGATATGCTCAATTATAGACTTATATTTCATCCATTAATTTATCCTACCATGTATCACTTATATGTATTGTGGTTGTTAAATCAATTTAGATCACATAACTCTAGGCTTGCTTATATATGAAACCTACCATGCTTTTATCTTGAGTAATTGCTTACAACTAAAGATCATTTGACTCGCTATAATTATGTGCATGCATCAGAATATCTTACGTGCATGCTTCTTTTAACTTCTTCTTTTTTCTGATGTTTGTGATGTTGGTCATGTCCATAATTCAAACATTGGTTTGCGTTCATCCATTTTCCATATAAAGAATACAACCACCTAGACAACCATAGTATAATATTTACACAACACCGAACCTTTTCAAGGATATTTTTCGTCTTTGCAATTGCGTGGGAGTAAATTATTGGTGGGAAGGACTTTGTCTTTGAGTAACCTATCAACTATGAAAATGCCAATGTAAAATCTCACCAAATAGGTGATTATATTACTAAATGGGTGTCTTATCATAAGTTGTATGAAACCTAACAAACCTTTTTCACACATTAATGGTGTCTTGTATGATCAAAATTGTTATGGCCACAGTCCATCAAATTCTTACAACATGAAACGAAGCTAGTATTGATTCCATAATTAAAAGAAAAATATGTAGCAATGAACTTAAACAATCTATCGAAACTATCATTGCTTAACAATATGTAGGTATATACTCAAATGAATTGGTTTAACAAACATAATTGATGAAATATCAACTAGAGCCCATTACAAGCATCCATAGAAGAAACCACATGGTCATGATGTTGCTTACATCTCCCCTCAAAGGGCTAGTAAAGTAATGTAAGGATATCAATGCACTAGTATTATAAGGAGGGGAAACGACTAGAGGGAGGTTGATATAGGTTGCTAAGTGTGCCACTATTTCGAGGAGGGTGTGCAAAAAGGTTGAGACTTTGAAATACTTCCCTCATGAAATAATCAAATGATTCTTTTTACTAGTGTTGAAGGCTTATGAGTCATTTTGTCACTTTTAGAGAATTATTGTCTCTTGTTGCATTTCCTATAGATTTATTTTGATCAGTAATCATCTTCCACCACTTACATTCCATTGGCAAATTTTTTGACATGCCCATTATCTCATCAATATCAAGTTTTGCACTGGTGAAGGCATTTTTTCAGACCACACATTTCATTGGGATGGATAGACAATTTGCACACTAAATCTGAAAAAGAATACCAAGCGAACTATCTAGAACCCTAATTGATCTAAGCTCTCTTATAATTTTTCATATTGGATGGGAAAAATAATAAACACGGGCTAAAAAATTAATTTCACACACATAAATATTTGATAGAGATATTTGAAACATTATGATCTTCACTTATGTGAGGGGGTAATGAAGAGAGGGTAGTTGATGGCAATTATTCCCCTTCATCCTCCTCAATCATTGAGGTTTCCAAGCGGGGGAGGGAGGTTCCATTTTGTTAATGCATTTAAGAGCTATCCTACATAGGATTTAGGTCTCACAACTTATCATAATCCTGGTTAAAGGAGGGGGTTGTGGGGATGCTGTTATGACTCTTTTATAGCACAAAATATACTCACCTACTTCACACTCACATTAATATCTTCCCTTTTTTTTGCATCCATGTTAAACTCTTGCCTGACTTGGAAATATTAGATTATGAAAAACTTGCTAGGAAGAACAATTATACTTTGAATTATTTGAGATACCCATAGAATTTTTATGGGTTTACCCCACAATAATGATGATGGTCATATAATGATTACTTCTTAAATACCCTGATTTAGAATTGTTGTGATTCATTGAAACACTACTAAAGATTACACCTCATTAATTGATGTTGGGTATGTGTTATATTCTTTGCACGAGTATCCTCACACATTGTATGCTACATTGGGAATAGTGGGGGGGTCGCAGGGGAACAAACGTCCCCTTTCTCGGGGGTTTGGGGAGCTGCAACCCAGAAACAAAATTGGGTGGTTTTTTGCATATGTTTTGGCTAGTTTCAATACATGATTTTTGATAAAGTTGTTTTGTGGTGCATGGTGGTTTTGTAGTTTTGGCTAAGGAACCACGATTGTATTCTAATTCAGGGTAAATGGATTGGAGGCTCATTGATGCCATGAGATATATATTGTATTATCATACTGTAAAGAAAAATATATTGAGAAAAAGGTTGTTGGTTTTCTCAGTTCGGGTTTCCAGGATAAATCTCTATGTTAGTGTGTGTGTTTTGCATTGCATGTTTATTGTTTTATTAAGAATCTATTTTCAATGATTAATTGTATAGGGTTAAAACCTACATTTGGTATAAAAGCAATTTTGGCTTCAAGGGCACACCTTTTTGGCTAAGGGGTTTGGGTTGGGCCTATGGTAGACCCAATTATAGTGGGATATACATGGAAGTGATTCTTGTGGTGAAAAATGATGGTAAGCAGTTCAAAGAGAGAGATTGAGAAATTCAATGGGTAGAGTTTTGAGATGTGGAAGCTCAAAATGGAAGATTTGTTGGTGGATGGAGACTAGTGGATCGTTATGGATTCAAGTTTTTCACCAACAAGGATGTCAACAAAAGAATGGACCTGTAATCACCTGGATTATTTTAATTATGTTTTTTAGGAAAAAAAATTCCATAAAAAATTCTTAACAAGAATAACACAGAAACATCAACACAAAGTAACCCGTAAATTCTTCAGTCACAAAATACACAATATAGGTAGTCATAAACTCGGTTAGATTCAACCTTATTATATTAATATAATAACTTGTTACAATAATAACATTGCCTAACAATAGCTCCTCAAATCAAATAATCTAGAAATGATAAGCACCCCTGTGAACTCTAGATGAATTCACCAAGAGATGAGACAAGTTTTGTAACAACCCTAGTGAGAATTCATGTAATAAAAGTTAATAAAGGCAAAATAAGATCACGGTTAAGGGACACTTATTCCAAGCTAAATGTTGGGCAAAGATATCCTAGTGGGCATCACTAGATGTGTGTTTTAGCTAAGGAAAATTGGCAAAGGCTAAGGCAAAGACATTAAAAAGAAAAAAGGAATTTTTGGCACATTTATTTATGAAAATAAAGGAAATTAGGAGAACAATAAGGTGAAAGGTCACAGGTTGGATGTGAGGAGGAAAATGAAGGAAAATAATGGAAAATGAAGAAATTAGAGGCCTCATTAATAAAAGGCTTCTAATGATCAGTTGGTAACCTTTTTTCAGTTCAAGTTTGGAGCTCTCTCATTATTATCTCTCTCTCACTCTTGTTCACTTAGGGTTTTCTTGGAGCACTCTAACTTTGGATCAAGGAAGGAAAATCAAGCAAAGGGAAAGGAAGGAAAGAAAGGATCAAGGAAGGAAATCAAAATCCAACAACTTTAGTAGGAATACTTCCAGGTAACCTTTTGCATGTGTGATTTCCTAGCTGGTTTGGACATGCATGGTTTTTCATGTTGGTGTATGGTTCTCTTATTGTCGGTGTCATGGTTTTGCCGGGTTATGGCAGTGGTTTTCAACCTAGCCTTGTCTTTTTCTAGATGCCATGGTATGTTGGGATGTTTATCTCGCTTTTGAGCTTTGGTTTGCCGGATGGATTTCGGAATTCAAGGCGAAGGTGGTCTCAAGGTTCATTCCCAAAGGTCTAGGAATACCTTGATTGGTTTTGGCGGGATACACGGTAAAGCCTAAGGGAGAAGTCTCAGTTTAGGGCCTAGTGATCCAGGATTGGATTGGGGTAAAGTCTGAGAGACAAGGAGATGGAAAAGTCCTCAAGGATAATGATGGATTTCAGATGGCATTCCAAGTTCGGTTTGGTTGTGATTAGAGAACCGATTTTGGTGTGATCACGGTTTAATGAGGTTGGAGGTGGTTTAACCTCTGGATTCCCTTGGTTTTTTTTGGATTGGTTGTTCTATAAGATCCCACATTCATGCTTGGAATATGGCACGAGGGTGACTCGCTGAAAGAGAGATTTGGTTCAACCATGTCTACGGTCGGGTGCTACGTGGAAGTCCCGAAGCTAGTCGGATTTTCCTATGATTTATAAAAGCTAAGTTTGCTTAATTTTGCACTTGTTTATATGTAGATTTAATGGCAATCATATATATGATATTTATATGGTTTTATGCTGGTTATAAGCATGGTTGTATGACTAGTTCATGTCATGGTTATTTCATGTAATTACTTGTAATTGTTAAATGGATGGACGTAAGACCTAATTGATGGTATAACAGTTCAATGGAGAAGGTGGTGACACTTCTGGTTATGTTTCATAAGTTCTTTCATTCATTCATGCTCTATCTTGTATAATAGACTTGTAGGTTGCATTGATGCCAAGTGTTTGACACAACATCAATCCCGGTTGAGGATGCTTAGGCTTAGTCCTGAGGTTTATTTTTGATTTCTTTATCTTATCATCATGTCTTTGATGGATTCTGGAGGTTGTAACAAGTTCTAGGTAGAGGCCAGGATTCTGGGCTAGAAAACTAGCTCAAATCTTGGGGACGCTGGCACAGGTCTACTGAAAAGAGTCCAGGGACACTGGCACATAGGCCTGTGAGAGCGACTTTGGATTATGGATGCTATCATGCTTATAGAATGAGAGTGACCAGGGGTTAAAAGGCTTAAAACATCAGCGAGACTTAGGGACAGGATGTCTGAGTGGCCAACATGTCTCATGAGGCTGTTGTTGCTGATGTGGATGGGTTTCTTTAAGGTGTTCCTTCGATTCCATTTCCTTAAGGTCACCAAGGAGGTTGAATCCCTTATAGTGACCTCTCTCGTTGCATGTTTACTCTGGATGGTTGGTTTCTTGGGTGGAACTGGGAGGAGGGGGTGTTACAGATTGGTATCAGAGCAGGTTGCGCCTCCTTGGGTCATATCTGATACCACAACTTGGTATCAGAGTGTGGTTCTGCTCTCCTTGGGTGAATGTGTTGGTCATGCATGCATGTCAGTTGCATGTGTCTCTTACACTTGCATTCCATGTGATTGTTGCATTACATCATGATTGTAGTAAGGTTGCCATGAGGAACTTGATGTTGATGTTGTGGAATGCGTCGTCAGAAGTATATGACTAGTTATATGATTATATGCAGCTTGATTACATCCTTGTATGTTAGGTTTCATTCCTAGTTGTTTGATTACATGTATCGGTCTTGTAGGTTGGTTACAAGCATTGCTCGCTTATGCTCGACTACATGCATTCATACGTATGTGTAGTTGATTAGGCATTGCTTATGCATGTTAATAGTTGCATTTGGCAATGTGTACATTGGAGTAATGGTTGTTGTCATGCATGAGTTCATAGCATGCATTGTTGATATGGCCTTGCATTGATGACAAGACCCTAACTAGAATGATGTTTATGCATTGATACACTTATTCGATATATGTCTATATGTTGTTATGTTTATGTTCTACATGTATCACACTAATTTGATGATCTTACAGACAAGGTATCCTCCCCGAATTATGATAAGGTACATTTGTTTATTGTGATTTGGTTTAGCTGACATAGTATGCCTTGCAGGAAATAGATCAGATGGCTAGCAAGGTGGTAGACTACATAGAATCTCCTTATGCATCGGATAGGCAGCATGGTACGGGGCACTCTTCTAAATTGGAAAATACATTGAGAAGCCCGAAGGAAGAAATAAGGAGTTTCAAAGCATACAATGACAAAGTCATGCAAGCACAAGAAAAACAAGAAGAGCTGAATGTGATACTACTTTAGAGTTTGTTATATTTTTAGCGACAAGGGTCACTTCGAATCAGCCATGGACATGAGGAAAAAACTAATGGGGCATATGGAAGTAGGTCTCCCAGTAGACACAAGTCGGATAGATATGACACGATTAGAGATGGCAGGTTGTTGGACACTCCAGATAGGAGAGGTGATAGACACATGTACTATTCCAGTTCTAGCTATGATATGCATCATGATCATCATCATTATCACCCTTACAAGAGGATGATAAGCGATACTTACCAGATGAGTTTAAGAAAGAAAATCCACCTACCTTTGATGGAGAGATGAAGAAATCACAGGATGCAGAAGCATGGTTAATTGGTATGAGGAAACTTTTCTGATTGCATGATTATTCAAAAAACATGAAAGCAAAGATAACCAATTTCAGTCTCAAAGGTAAATCATACATTTGGTGGGAAGACTTGAAGAATGTCAAAGGTATACACGAGGAAGATTTGACTTGGCATGCGTTTGAAAGGCTCTTCAATAAGAAGTACTTGTCCAAGAGGTACTTTGATGACAAAGCAAAGGAGTTTTATGAGTTGTGGATGGGTTCTATGACAAATGAGGAGTATACTAGAAAGTTTTTAGAGCTGTTGAGATATGTGCCTTACCTTAGGGAGGAGAAGGCCTGTTATGAAACCAACTCAAGAAAAGATAGAAAAGATAGATCAACGCCTTAGAATTTAGCCTCTTCGAGGGGGCAACTTCCTTTACATTACATAAATGAACAATTCTTGGATGATTAAAATGACAAAACCTCCTTTCTATATATAGGAGTCTAAGGAGTCACAATATAATCCAGCCAGCCTAACAATAATATTATAAAGCCACAAAAATAACAATAGAGGGATTCTATGGGGCACAGTAATAACAATATGGGGGCAATAGGGGCACAACAATATTAATAAGGGGTATAACTACAATAGTAATGGGGTAATCACTAGTATTATAGGGACCCAACATGCCCCTCTCCTTCAAAAAAGTGTTTTCCTCAATGCTTGAGTAGTTCTGGATACTTCTGCATAAAATTCTCATCCTCCCATGTGGAATATTCATCGGATAAGTTCTTCCACTTGATAAGATACTCTGAAATTGAACGATTTCGTAGCTGTCGAGTTCTTGTTTCTGTGACTGCTTCCGGTTCCAATATAATTTTTCCTTCCTCGTCAAGTTCTGGAAATATTGTTTGAACTGGGAGCTTGTCACCTATAACCTTCTTTAAACATGAAACATGGAAAACTGGGTGCAATCGAGAAGCTGCAGGAAGTTCCAATTTGTATGCCATAGTACCAATCTTTTGCAACACCTTGTACGGACCATAATACTTTGGTGATAATTTATTATCCTTCTTAGCTTGCTTGAGGGACATTTTCCTATATGGTTGTAGCCGTAGGAATACCCAATCACCTACATCAAATCTTCTTTCACTGCGATGTTGATCTGCCTGTTGTTTCATTCTATTCTGTGCCAACACAAGGTTATCCTTTAAGAGTTGGAGGACTTGTTGTTGATGTTCGATGTGATGTTCCACTACCTGAACCTTAGAATTTTCTCTTAAATATGATGTGATGGATGGTGGTTGATACCCATAAAGTGCCATAAATGGGGTCATTTTTGTTGCTGTATGGAAGGAAGTGTTATACCACCATTCAGCGAGAGGCAACCATTTGACCCATTGTGTCTGTTTATCAGATACAAAGCAACGAAGATATCCTTCCAAACATTTGTTTACTATCTCAGTTTGCCCATCAGATTGAGGATGATAAGATGAGCTATGAGCTAACTGAGTACCAAGACAAGAAAATAGTTCTGTCCAAAAATTTCCAGTGAAAATGGGATCTCTGTCACTTACAATAATCTTTGGGTTTCCATGTAGCTTTTGAATTGTTTCCATAAATGCAGTAGAAACTGTACTGGCTTTAAATGGATGTGATAATGCACAAAAGTGTGCATACTTGGTAAGTCTGTCAACTACCACCATGATGACACTCTTTCCCTCAGACTTGGGTAAACCTGTGATAAAATCCATTGAAACCTCCTCCCAATGTTGGCTTGGAATGGATAAAGGTTGTAATAGACCCGGTGTATTAATTGTTTCAACTTTATTTTCTTGGAAAACCAAACATTCAGCCACAAACTTTTGAATATCTAATTTAAGGCCATCCCAAAAAAATTCCTTCTTAACCCTGTGGTAAGTTTTTAAAAATCCCGAGTGCCCTCCTAAGGGAGAAGTGTGCAATTCCATAAGAATCTTTTGTTTTAGCTGGGAATTCTTACAGAGGTATAAGCGATCGTTGTACCATAACGAATCATTTTGCCAGCTAAATGTACCAGACGTACTGGAATCTTGTTGTAACTTACGAATAAGTGCCCACACTTCTTCGTCATTCTTCTGTTCCTCCCTTGCTTCGTTTATCCAATCTGGTTGGATAATAGAAATGGCGCACAACAATGCTTCCACATCCTCATCCTTTCTTGAGAGTGCATCTGCCACCACATTTTGCTTCCCTTTTTTGTAGATGATTTCAAAGTCATAATCCAACATCTTTGTGACCCACTTTTATTGCTCTTCAGAGGATAATCTTTGTTGTAAAAAGTATTTAAGGCTATCATGATCCGTTTTTACCTTGAAGTGTCTACCCATTAGGTAGGGTCGCCATTTCTTAAGTGCATGGAGTATTGCCAACATTTCCTTCTCATAAATAGCTTTGCTTAAAAACTTTCCCTTGATTGACGACTTTCAAAAGCAATGGGTCTTTCATCTTGCATTAGAACAGCACCAATTCCATTTCTTGAAGCATCACATTCCACAATAAAGGTTTTTGTGAAGTCTGGTGTAGCTAAGACTGGTGCTTGGCACATTGCCTCTTTAACATGTTCAAAGGCCTTTGTTGCTTCCGAAGTCCATGAAAATGCATCTTTCTTCATTAATGTTGTTAGAGGTGCTGCTATTCTCCCATAATTCTTAACAAACTTGCGATAATACCCTGTCAACCTGAGAAATCCTCACAAATGTTTTATGGATGTGGGGATTTTCCATTCCTTAATGGCTTTAATTTTGCTAGGGTCTACCTTAACTCCTTCATGAGATACAATATGACCCAAATATCCACCTCCTGGACTCCAAAGAAACATTTGGATCTTTTTGCATATAATTGTTTCTCCTTCAATAGTTGTAGCACCTTGTCAACATGTTCAACATGATCCTTCCAAGAATTGCTGTAGATTAGTATATCATCAAAAAATACTAACACAAATTTTCTAAGGAATGGTTTGAAAATTGAATTCATCAAACCTTGAAATGTTGAAGGTGCATTGGTAAGGCCAAAAGGCATGACCAAAAATTCATAATGACCCTCATGAGTTCTAAATGCTGTTTTCGGAATGTCTTCAGTCTTCATTCTGATTTGATGATATCCTGAACGAAGATCCAACTTGGTGAAGTAAATTCATCCATGCAATTCATCTAGTAATTCATCAATGACAGGAATGGTGAACTTATCTTTAATAGTGAGCTTGTTGAGCTCCCTATAATCCGAACACATGCGCCATGATCCATCCTTCTTGTGCACCTCTTAGGTTCCTATACCAATAGGTTTCATTTTTCATGATTGACAGTGGAAGTGCCAAATATGTTCATCTTTTCATGCTGCAAAGGTTCCATATTTTGTATAAAGGCATTAGTGGAAAGTTAAAAAATGTGAAGAGGGTACGCCCTAAAAGAATTATCAAAGGGAAAAAAGAGTAAATTGGTCAGAGAAAATGATAAAAATGAACCCCAAAGAAAGACTAGGAAAGTGGCTAGTCCAAATGCCACTGTTAGTTTGATGGATGGCCCAACAGTTCAATCTGGACCATGCCATGTTTTAAATTGCTTGTTCTAGACTAGAGAATGAATATCTGTCCAAACATTTCAAGCTTGGCAGATTAGTAGCTAGGTAGAGAAATTGAGGAGCCCAATTGCTTAATCTGGGCCCTTGGAAGAGATAAGGGTTGATTTAGGTAGGAGGGCAGTCAAAAGAAAAGAGGATAATCAGGGTTTGCAAGTCTAAGTGCACCCATTCAAAAGGAAGAAAAAATGTTAGGTGTATTAGGCTGGGTAGGTAGTTTGAGGTTGCAGAAAGCAAGGTTTTGATCACCTGATGTATTGTCAATTACAGCTTGTCTCATCAATGAAAGAAATGCCAAAGCAGTTGTTTGATGGCAGAATTATGGAAGCATGTCTAACTCCCTTTCACCCCCCCTCAAATTTTCTTACTAACACCCCTGAAGGACCTTGGGATCCGCCCAACCAGTCTTGTTATCACTTCATTTTTGTAAAATACTAAGTCAAGTTGTGACTTTCTTCAATGAAAAGAAACCACATTTCTTGTGTAAAGATCATTTCTCCATATTCCATTCAGTACTATGCCTAAGTTCCATTTCATGAACTTAGCTTCATACCCCTACACTTTCACTTCACAAGGTCATATTAACTCCTAACTCTATTATCTAGCTCCCTAGATCATTTCCTTATCCCCTATCATAAAAAAAACTATGATAAAACCCAAAAATAATATATATTCCCACCCCCTGGCACTATAGCCATATAATATAAGTCTTGGGAAATAATAGTCCATTTGGGACTACTATTAGCCCTTCTAAGTCCAAAACTTGGGTTAATTTAAACATTCGGTCAAATTAAACCCCCCACTCTCTCACACTTAAACCTTATAGCAATATCCTCCGCGCATACATGTTATTTGGGATTAATTTGATATTCGGTCAAATTAATAACCACCGGCGCATAAACCATATAAAACCCATATAACCCACAAAACCAAAGTTTTTGAACCCCCGCCGCATAAATAAATCAATATAATATAGCGGGCCCCCATACATTATCGTACCCGCAGCTCACAGTTCCATCCACCGACGGATCGGGCCCTCCCCATCCGACGGCTCTCACCGATTTCGGAGCCGCCCCGACGTCCGACAGTTAGCTTCCGATAGGCTAGCGGTTTCTCCACCGTACAAAAGACACGTGTCTCCACGCGATTGTATAGGAGCCCCTCTGACAAATACCACCCCCGTACAGAAGGTGGTCGATAAAACCACAAACTGCCTTCTGTCTTTCCGCCCCCGACGTCAGTTCCACGTCGCCTCTTACGTCACTTTTGCGTCGACCCATTGTCGCCTCGTGTCATTGCCACCTCATCCCCAGGCGTACCCACCCTGCCATTGTGTCCTGTGCCACATCATCGGCCCAGTCAACTGCCACGTCACCATGCCGTACTCGGGACCCGCCGATGAGGTCATGATGATGTCATAGCAAAAAAGCGCCAAAATGCCGCAAAAGCCCAAATTTGTGTTAAAAATCGTGAAAAACGTTGTTTTCATTTGTTTTTTATGCAAACGAACGATGCAAGCCATTGCATGCAACTCACGTCCAGTTCGTATTTGACGTGCCCGTCAGCCACCAAGGCCTATTCAACCTGCAACCCGACCTCTTCGTCCTCCGCCTGCTGCTATCCACCACAACAATCTCTTAATATGACAGGTATTTACCCGAAGAAGCACCCCTTACCCTGTTTTTTATAGTTTCTCTGCAAAAATCGCCAATAATCCTAAAAATTCACTTGAAAAACATCGGAACTCACCAGCTTCTCCTCTCTGCCTCACTGTGTAATTTATGGCCAAAACCCAGCATCTCTGCCCCCCCTGATAAAATTGCCATTTCTATCTCGAATTCCAGCTCCAATTTTCCCGCGGAACCACTAAGGACAGTTTGCTAAAACCCTCTATTTTTCTCCCTTTCCAGTGTACTAATTGCAGAGCCTTGCACAGTCTTCATTTCATTAAGTTTTACTCCTCAAAAACAGCTCTGCACAGAACTTGAAACTGTGAGTTCCTTGCCCAGAAAACCATTATCAGAACTCTGTTTTCTGCTGAAATACAGGCCTAATCCAACTGTAATCATTGTCAAAACATGGAGGCCCCAGTTGCCCTTAACATTGCTCCACTAAATGCACCCCATAGACAGCTAGAATGGCTTCCACTGGCAGATAGAGATTATCAAATTGATGATATGGAAGGAGTGAAGCCTCATCTTCAAGCCTTTTGTGAGATAAGGAATAAGTTCAGAAACAAGACCGATCCATTAAGAATATGGTAGTCCAACATGCCCATGTACTACTTTCCCTCAGTAAATGTTTTTCCTGATCTCATCCATCACTGCTGTTCCAATTATGATCCTTTTCAGAGGGCAGCCCTGCTGGTAAAGTCCTCTTCTACATTACTCCTCAGTCTATCAATGAGATGTTGCAATTCAAACCAACTCAGCCATTGGTCCCCCTTTCCATGAAGAATCTGCTAGATCAAGCATCAAAATTGCCCCCTGCAGAGATTGACCGAATTGCTAAGTTGTTTATGCCCCCAGAATGTTACTCCAGATTTACAATCCCTTATCTCCATGTTGCATTTACCGAGGAGGGAAAAATGCTTATAGATATGATCTCCTACATCCTGGGATTTAGAACAAGTGAGATTGTGGACAGCACTATCTTTGCCTTGATGTCTATCTTCACTCCAGGACAGCCCCCTGCTGTCCAGTATGATTATGCTACCTTCATTGCTGATAAGATTCATGAGCAATTCATGAGCCTAGAAAGGGAAAGGGTATTCAAATACACCTCATACATCTATCATTTGCTGCTGTATTATCAGTCTGAGAGTTTCCCAGTTGTCCTCAAAAAATTGGATGCTAGAGGGGAGAGGAGGTCAGTCATATTTTGGTCATCAGTATTCCATCATATTAGCTGCTCCCCATACACATACTGTGAGTTCATTTATCTTTTTGTCTATCCAACTACCTGCTTACTATCAACAGACCCTCCTCCCAGACTCACTGATGAGATGCAGAAGATTCTACAGCTTTCCAAAAGCTACAACATTGGTGACTGGTATTTCTACCAAAACCACACAATAATCAGGGTTTATGGCTGTGAATTAGCCCCCTACAGACTGCCCAAATATGTCCCCATGAGACTATTTGCCTTAGAATACTTTCGCCAATTTGGTAATGCAGATATGATTCATTTCTTTGGCAAAAGCAAAAAGGCACAGCTAAAAATCAGACATCAATTGGGTCCCTTTATTTTCAATAAGAGGGAAGAAGCATGGAAGGATGCTGATTAGATTTTGGGAGAGAAACTTAAGTCCAAACTAAGTTTCCTTTGGTCACCTTATGATCCCAATCACTTTATAAGCCTTAGAAGAATCAAATATAGGCTTGCAGGATATGTACATCACAATATCCATCAAATTGAGCAATTTGCTAATCAACAAGAGTGGGTAAAGGGCACTCTAGTTGAAGAATTCACTGAAGAAGAAATAACAGAAAAAGAAATCAAGAATCTGGAAAAATCTGTTGACTTGGAATCTTGTGGACAGGTCTTTTTTACAGCTCCTCAGCACCTTGGAGAAGGCACCTCTTCTGCCACGGCTCACCAGCAACCTACCCAAGTAAGTGCGTCACCTGCAGCAACAGATAAAGGAAAAGAGGTGCAACATTCAGAAGAACATGTGCATGATTTGGGACAGCAAGAAACAATGACAGATCAGCCGGTTTCTACAGATGGACAGAGTCAAGGGCAAGACCCTGCAACTCAAGCAAAAGTGACTGAAATTCCTGTGCTACAAACACCTCTGAATGAGGAAAGGGAAAAGAAGAGAGATAGGCAGGAAGAGACCCCTCTAGGGACATCTACAGATCAACAAGGAGAGAAGAGACAAAGGTTAAATCCTTTTTCAGAAGAAGAAATGCCAGATGGGCCCACAGAACAACAAATTCCCCGAAGCATGGAGACATCGGCTAGCTCTTTTCAGCAGGAGCAAGACATACAATAGGGAGTGGAAGTAACATCCACAAGGCAACAGGGCAGACAGGCCTCTGATATTAAAAAAGCATTCACTGATATCAAGGCTAGGAATGAACCAGTGAGACTACAGCTGTACAACCAGCTAATAAGGATGGCCCCTACCAATCAACAAAGGCTAATGGCAGCCTATGACATCCAGGAAGGAAGAATGACCGTTGGTCACTTCACACCTACAACTCAACAACCCCAATCAGCTGCTGATTACATTAGAACCATTCTGGAAGTGTTTTCCAAGGATATCCATCCAATGGACTAGATTGAACTGCACAAGCAGACTGGGGAGATGGTATATTCTACTCTATCAGATAAGACATTGTTAGCCCACAGATTGCAAAACTCTTTGCACAACACTGCTGCCCAACTTGAGTTGGAGAAAGTTTCGTCACAAGCCAAGGACAACAGAATCAAGTCCTTGGAGGAGATTATCATAGAGCTGGGACATGATCCCTTTGATCCCAAGGGTGTACAAGCTTTGATAAAAAAGAAGGATGAAGACATAGCTGCCCTAAGAAGACAAATCAGGCTGTCACCCACATTGCATCCTCAAGCTACAGAGGTGGCACAACAAAAAGAGGAGTAGGATGTGGTAGCTTTGCTTACAACCTTACATAAAAGGTTGGTAGAGACAGAGAGTGCCTTGGAGGCATCATTACAGGGAAGACATGGAGAGTTGGCCTCTCAGCCAATTCAAATAGCTCAGATTCTTACAGCTGCTCCTCCCACGGCCACCACAACAGTCCCTCCCACTGTTACAACATCAGAAGCAGGCGCTTCAAGCTCAGCACCAATTTCAGCCACTACTTCAGCACCTACAGAGCAAGGCACCAGCTTGAAAATGGACAATATGATGAAGGAAATAGAAGCTCTGGAATTGCAAATGGCAGAATTGAAAGAAACCAAGGAAAAGCTGGCTACAATTGAGGGAAAATATGACAAATCAAAGCAGGATGTAGCTGAGAAGACAAGAGAAGTCAAAGCCTTGGAAAAAAGAATAAAGGAGCTGGAGAAAGAGCTTACCTTCGATAAAACTCTAGCAGATATCAAGAAAATTTTGTGGGCCAAAATTGGCCAATCCATTACAGACCAATGGCAATCCATTGAAACCATTAATGAGCAAATGGATTTGATAAACTTGGCTCAGTTTGAAAACCAAAAGGCTAGAGCATCTTTAGGAAATATGCCCGAGCAAGCAAATAGAATGATCCAATTTTTGAATACTCGCACCAAAGGGCAGCTGGCAGCATTAGGAATCAAGAATAAGATTGAAACTATCTTGCTAATAAAAAGGGTGTTAACCCTTAGGAATTTTGTGCAGACATTGGACAGAAAATGCCAAGAAATGCAAACAGAGGTGGATGAGTTCAAGACAAGGATCATGGCATTACATAGCAGAGGGATACCAAGTTTATTAACCAGTGCTGGAAGACTGCTGTCACATGACCATTATGCCAATAGGGTGAACAATTATGCTGCTAATCAAATCACAGCTTCCTCAAGCGCATCAGAAGAGACAGGGCCTCCATCAGGACAAAGTGTCTTTGATAAATTAGAAAATCTATTCTACATTGCACATGAGATAAACCACCTGTTCGAATTCCAACTCACTTTTCATAGATACACAGAAGCCGATGAAACACTGATAAAGATACAAAGGCATCAGCTACCTACAGAGGATTGGTGGAAAGGGAGGATAGAGACATTGCTCAGGTGATTTTGTTTATTAATTCTTTTTTGATCAAGCTATAGTTCATCATATACAGATGGCACGATACACCTGTCAAAGGTAAATCAACATAAAGCAGAATTGAAATGATAAATACAACTCATCAAAATGCTAAGAAGCCGAGCACACAGGATGAAGACCCAGACAGCAACAGGCAGCGTACCAGCATCAGGGCAACACACGCGGAATAAATGCGCAGCAGGCAGCCGACTCATTCAGCCCAGAAAGTCAAAGTTTTCTGACAAAATAGACAGCTAGCAAGCCAATATTAACTGCAGTGTTTAATTCTTCATTTACTCCCTCGCAAGAGTTGGTGATGTAATTTATTGCTTGAAGAGTCATCACCTAGATATTTTGTATCTTGTTTTTGTATATATACCTCCCCATAGAACGTATTTGGGGTTGGTTGATAATCCTCATTCTAGACTTGCGCTGTATACTTTGAGAGCTCTATAATCAAAGATTGCTGGAATGCTTTGGATGAAGAACTGTCTGTTGTGTTATTTAATGGCCAAAGAGTGACTGTGGAATTCCTGTGCTACTACATGGCTCAATAAGTGTTTTCTTACCTCTGTTTACAGTTTATATATGTTTATGCCACCATTGTGTTACCATCTAAATAGCAAGAAAGAAGAATAGCTTAGGCTTTGCTTGACTGCACTCTATGCTCAGTTCTTGTTATTTCTATATGTTTTCTTCAGAAATGGTTATGAATATGCATACTTAAATGATCATGTTTACCTTGTTTCTTTCACATATGACTGTTATTTAGGAATTCTTGACTGCTCCTAGACAACCTTTCATTCACCTTCCCTCTCGGTTAGCTAATGAAATATTCTTAGTTTCCTTTCATCTCTGACCTTCATTCCATCTTTATTCCAGCCTGATATTGTTCTATGTGTAGCTATCCTGCTCTGTATTCCTCTTGTGACCAAGAAAACGCAACAACAAGCCCTAATCCATGACTCCATGCCCAATGGTTTGAACTTCTCACACTATGCATCCCAACTCTGCTTGAAAACATCATCCTTCCCACCAAAATCAAAACAAAACCCATGTACACCATAACTAGCCTAAAATTACACTAAAACAAAGTTAAATCATAAGGAGAGAGCCCTCTCTGGTTGCAGGTAGGCTAGGACCTGTAGCTAAAAGATTGGTTAGTGGTTACCACGGCACTATTCCCTTGGGAGTAAAAGGGAACAACCTCAGTGATAACATCATTGGCGACTCCACTGGGGAAGAACGAATTTTTCAATTGCTGTCTATTCCTTAAAACTATAGATGAAGCCTGAATGTCAGCCAGGAAGCCTTTGAAACTGTTCTTGCTTTGCATTTACAAGATTAAATAAAAGCTGCTTCAGTCAATCTTCATTCTAGTTTTAAGCTTTACACAACTGTTCCAAAATATTTGATCAGTTCCTTCCTAAAATCAGAAATTTCCTAGAAAATACCAAAAAAAAATTCGGAAGCTGGCTCCAAAGAAGAAAACTCGTTATACCAGGTCGAATCCTGACCCAGATCCTCCAACTGTTTTTGACAATCCTAATTTAATCCCAAAGATTCTTAGGAAACGAGAGGAACAAGAACAGTTTGCTGATTCAAGCCCTGAAACAGTTCCGCGAAACTATATTCCAACCCCTGCTAAACCTTCAGTTCGTCCTCACATTGCTCCTTCTTCCCCTTCTTCCTCATCTACCTCTCAAAACACATTCTCCACACCTCCATCCATTGCACAAATTTCCATTGCTGTCCCTGCTGTCCCAGTTGTTCCATTCCTTCCTGCTGTCCCAGCTATTCCATTCCTTCCTGTTGTCCCATTTATCCTTGTCAATATGGCAAATAGATATGCCCCTTTGCAGCTACCTGCAAATCCAGGGGCTATGCCTCAGGATTACCAAAGTAAGATCACTTATTTTGATGGTACAGGTACCTATACTGCCCTACAACATACAAAGAAAATGCAAGACTACTTTGAGAATTATGAGATAGACGATGATGATGTGAGATTGAAAATCTTTGTCCAAAGTTTAATAGGTGAAGTAAGAACTTGGTTTAGAGCACTTGCTGCAAATTCCATAGCCAATCCAGATGCTCTTTACCAAACATTTCTCAACAGATGGGAAAAGAAAAAAGATCCACTGCACATTCTATCTGAGTATGACACCATAAAAACAGGCCCACAAGAAACCGTCCTAGATTACTGTGCAAGATTCAACAATGTTTACAATGCCATCCCTCAAAACCTTAGACCTCCACCTGACTTAGCCTTAATCAAATTCCCTGATGGTTTTGATTCTGACATGGCATATCAACTGAGGGAAAGAGCCCCGCCAACCTTAGCAGACATGCAAAACATAGCTGGTAGTGTAGAGGCAAACATTATTGCTAAAAGAAATCGGGCAAGAGCTGAGAGAAGAACTACTTTTAAAGAAGAACCTTCAGCATTTGAACAAAAATTGGATGCAATCATCAAAGGTATGGACAGACTTGGGGATAGGGTGGAAACCATCGAGAGAAAATCATCATGGGAAGGTCAACCAAGTGCTGCTAGAAACCCAAACTTTAGAAAGAATCAAAATCCAAATTTTGGAAGGGCTAGTCTTTATCAGAACATCAGACCTCCTTTTCAAGAAAATTATGCCGAGGCCTCAACATCTAGTGAACCAACCGAGGACCCTCACATCAACTTGATGGGTTTGGACAGTGAACACCAAGTCTTTTTAACACAAGAGGATCAAGAGGCCCATAATTGCAACCAATTTCAAACCAAATCAGGGGAGTCATTTGATTTTAGAGAAGGCTATGATGCAGCAGTCTATGAAGTCCACAAACAGTACAAGTTGAGGAGCAGAACTATAGATGTGCCTGAAACTATTAAACCAAAGGATGCTAAACAGCCAAAGAAAGCAAAAGACAAAGCTGTTCTCCCAGAATCCTCTGATAAAACAGACCCACACCCCAGATAAGTCATTGTGGAGGATATATCAGATGTACAACCCTCCAAAAATCAGCCATCTTCATCCCTTCCCTCAAAAGAAAGTTCAAACAGCATTCCTGAAAATAACTTGAAAGCAGATCCGATTTATAACAGTACTGGTAACCAAGAGAAGGTCACTGAAAGTTCAGCTGAAAAAGAAAAGTTTGTTGCACATAATACAAAGACTCAGATAGAAAAACCCTTCAACTTGGAAACAGAAATAGGTAAGCTGGAAATAGCTATTCCTCTTTCCGAATTGGCCAAACATGAAGTGTATAGACAACAAATCAATAGGTCACTCCAAATATCAGACATGCTATAAATGTTCTAGATGATCAACCTGAATTACTTTTTGGTCCCGAAGTTAATGGAAAGACAACAAATGGAGGAGTTCCACCCTTTTATGTCAGCTTAAACATTCATGACAAGGTGTTACACAATGCAATGTTTGATTCAGGAGCTTCACACAACCTAATGCCTAAATCTGTGATGGAAAAACTAGACCTAGATATCACAAGACCATACAAAGATTTGTTCTCATTTGATTCCAGCCAAGTCAGGTGTCTAGGTCTAATTAAAGATTTGTGTGTTTCCCTGGTCCAATATCCAACCAAAACAATTTTGATGGATGTGGTGGTAGCTGATATTCCACCCAAATATGGCATGCTTTTATCCAGATCATGGGGGGCCAAACTCCAAGGATCCTTGCAACTAGACATGTCCTATGCCACTATTTTAGTCTTTGGGCAACCAAAGAGATTATACCGAGAAACACTAATGAAATACGTGGTGAGTAGTCAAGAAAAGCCCCAAAACTTCCCCATCTACTCAATACATTCTGATATGGACTCATTCATCTTATATAATGCTGATATGTGTACCAAAACTGATGCCAAATTACTAGTAGCAACACAGACAGAGGGTTTGAATGAACAATCTGCTGCTCAAAATCAATTTTTTTTTGATATGATTGATACAACAAAGGAGAATGATACATCAAATGACTTACAAGAACCCAATCTGCCCATGGTGCAACGTTCTAAAACTCTCAATGCAAACCTTGATCATGAAACCTTATGGTATTTAGAGTTTGATGGATCTGTAAACAAATTAGGAGCAGGGGCAGGGGTTTGGATTCACAACATGCAAAATGACCAGGCTAAAGGTCATGCATATAGGTTAAACTTCAGATGCACAAACAATATGGCCGAGTATGAAGCTCTCTTGTTAGGTCTCAAACTCATCAAAAACCTAGGTGCAACCAAAGTCTCAATTTTAGGGGATTCAGATCTGATCATACAGCAGATGAAGGGAAATTTTGTCACAAATGATCTTAGGTTGAGGGCTTACAGAGGGGCAGCCATCCAAAAACTTGACACCTTCTCAGAATCTCAGTTAACTAAAATTTCTAGAAAGCTCAATCTACATGCACATAGCTTGGCAACCTTTGCCAGCACTTGCAAGCTACCTTTAGAACCCAACCACCGTTTCACTGCCGAAATCAAACATAGACCTCCTGTCCCTGATAATGTTAAAAATTGGCAGATCTTTGAAAATGATACACAGATAAATAACTTCCTCACTTTGAAAGAGGAATTCTCCAACATGAACATTGATACAAGCACTGTGGACGACCAACAACAAAAGCACAAAATTGAACAAACCATATCAGCTGAAATAACAAATCTGATGCTGCATCCAACTACTTTTGATCACAGCAATGTACAGGAGCTGAAGCAAACAGATTTTGATGAAATAGCTGAAGCAGAAGCTGAAGTAATTGATCTAAAAGACAATTTTCTGCCCATAGGCTTAACCCCTTTGGAGGATTTATTCAATTCAAATGATATCTCAAGGAAGCCAAAAATGCAACCACTAAATGCTAAAATTGAGGACTGCAACATTGGAACCACAGAAAATCCCAAAATGGTAAAACTATCCAAAGCTTTGCCTGCTGATCAGAAACTGAAATACATTGACTTGTTCAAAGAGTTCCAAGATGTATTTGCTTGGAGTTATGAGGACCTCAAGTCTTATGATACTTCAGTCATCCATCACACTATACCTTTGAAAGAGAATCAAAAACCTTTTAAACAAAAGCTTAGGAGAGTGAATCCCGTCCTCCTTCCCCTGATTGAAAAAGAAGTTAAACGTATGTATGAAGCAGGAATCATTGCTCCAATCAGGTTCTCAGAGTGGATCTCAAATCTAGTGCCTACTAGGAAGAAAACGGGAGAAATTAGACTGTGTGTTGACCTAAGAAATTTGAACAAAGTCTCTCTCAAAGACCATTACCCCTTACCAAAAATGGATCATATCCTACAAAGGGTAGTGGGAGCCTCTAGGATTTCATTGTTAGATGGGTTCTCGGGATTCAATCAGATTTTAGTACACCCGGATGACCAAGACAAAACTGCCTTTACAACACCTTGGGGAACCTTTAAATATGTCAAAATGCCTTTTGGGCTTAAGAATGCAGGAGCCACTTTCCAAAGAGCAATGGACATAGCCTTTGCCAAAGAAATCCATGATTTCCTAGTAGTCTACCTTGATGATCTCACTGCCTTTTCAAAATCAGACCAAGAACACCTAGAACATTTAAGGAAAGTGTTTATAATTTGCAGAAAATATGGCATATCTTTGAATCCAAAGAAATCACTGTTTGGCCTACAAGAGGGCAAGATCCTAGGTCACATCATTTCAAAAGATGGCATTAGGATCGACCCGGACAGAATTCAAGCTATCCTTCAAGTGCCTCATCCAAGAAACATCAAAGAACTACAAGGCTTTTTAGGGAAGATCAACTTCTTGAGAAGATTCATTCCTAATTTGGCCGAGCTAATAAGACTACTGAACAACATGCTGAAGAAAGACTCTAAAGTCAAGTGGACCATGGAAGCCAAACAAGCCTTTGAGGACATCAAAAGAGCTTTGACAAATACACCAGTCCTCACAAGTCCTAGGTTTGATAGAGATTTCATCATTTTTTCCTTTGCATCTGAGCACACAATTGCTGCTGTCATATTACAAAAAGATGACCAAGGGTGTGAGAAACCCATTGCCTTCTTCAGCAAAGCTCTTAGAGATGCTCCCTTAAAATATTAGATTATGGAAAAGCAAGCATATGCCCTGGTAAAGGCCATCAAATATTTTAGGATTTACATTCTATACTCTCATGTGATTGCCTATGTCCCAAATGCTGTGGTTAAAGAAATTTTAACCCAAGAAGGAATTGAAGGCAAAAGGGGCAAATGGATTGCCAATATCTTAGAATATGACATTGAAATCAAGCCTACAAAACTGATAAAAGGACAAGGGCTAGCCAAACTGATGACTGAAACCAATTTCCAAGCCCTTGACATCAATGAACTGGACAACGAAGAGGAGATGGCGACTCCACAGATCAATCAAGCCTTTTTACAATCCCCGTGGTATGCTGACATATGTTTTGTATTGTTAAACCTGCAAGCTCCTCCAGGGTTGTCCAGAACCAAAAAGAGATTCTTGAAAATGAAAGCATCAAAGTTTTGTATTATAGACAGTTCTTTGTTTTGGAAAAATCATGAAGGAATTTTACTTAATTGCCTAACATTAGATGAAACTGACAATGTCCTTAAGGAATTTCATGCAGGTGACTGTGGAGGACACTTATACTGGAAATCAACAGCTGATAAAATCCTAAGGGCTGGATTTTATTGGCCCTCCTTGTTTACTGATGTGAAAAAAATTGTAATGTCTTGTCACAAGTGCCAAATTTTTGAAGGCAAGAGAAAGCTGTTACCTTTACCACTTAAACCTATTTCAACTGAAAGACCTTTTCAGCAATGGGGTCTAGACTTCATTGGTGAAATTCACCCTTCATCCTCCGGCCAACATAGGTGGATTTTGACTGCCACAGACTACTTTACCAAATGGATAGAAGCCATCCCTTGTAGGCAGGCCAATGACTCAATCATTATGCAATTTTTAGAAACCAACATCTTGTCAAGGTTTGGCTGTCCAGAAAAGATCATTACAGACAATGCTGCTGCTTTCAAATCCAAAAGAATGATCAACTTTTTCCATAAGTACCATATTACCTTAGGCTATTCCACAGCCTATTAGCCTCAAGGCAATGGCCTAGCTGAGTCCTCCAACAAAAGCCTTATCAACATCATCAAAAAGGTCTTGGAGGAGAACAAAAAGAATTGGCATAAGAAGCTGGTAAATGCACTGTGGGCAGACAGATTGACCACTAAGAGATCCATTGGTACAAGTCCATATGAACTAGTTTATGGAATGGAGGAAAGATTCCCTTCATCCTTGGGAATCCCTGTAATCAAGTTGCTGCAAGAAATACAAGCTGAGCCTAATGATATTCAAAGAAGGATCAATCAAACCATCCACTTGCAGCAAACAAGAGAAGAAGTGTATCATAGAACCCAAGTACTGCAAGAGAAGCTGAAAAAGATGTTTGACAAAAGAACCAAAGCTGAAGACTTCTTCATAGGAAACAAATTGCTGAGATGGGATTCTAGGAAAGAAGACAAAGGGAAACATGGAAAATTTGACTTTCTTTAGAAAGGACCTTATGTCATTCATGCTGTACAAGGTAATAACACATATTTTCTGAAGAGTTTGGATGGCTCAAATACTGAAGAAGGCCCAGTCAATGGTAGAATGCTCAAACATTATTTTGACCCCCTCTGATGAAACACAACGCAGCTGTATATTGTACATAAATATTTGTATTTCCAGCATTTTTCATTTACAGCGGTTAGATAAGGGACTAAATGCATCAAATTTGGAGGAGAATCAGGGAACTGCACCATTTTGATATATATATATATATATATATATATATATATATATATATATATATATATATATATATATATATATATATATATATATATATATATATATATATATATGAATTTACCATAAGAAATCAAGAAAAGCGCTTGTGAAGGCTAAAGATGATGATGAATACTCAGAGAAACCAGCAAATACAGAGCTGTAATTTCACAAGCAGAGCAACTCAAAGGGTACTTCATACAAGTTACAAGTATTCAGATCAATGATCTCTAACAGAAGGAAGGTTCAGACTGTAGCATGAATTGAAAAATAAGGCAATCTGACCTACTGTTCTTGGCTTTTCATCTGGAAAAGCCATCCCCAAGTGGAGCCATTGTTAGGTTCCTATACCAATAGGTTTCATTTTTCATGATTGACAGTGGAAGTGCCAAATATGTTCATCTTTTCATGCTGCAAAGGTTCCATATTTTGTAAAAAGGCATTAGTGGAAAGTTAAAAAATGTGAAGAGGGTATGCCCTAAAAGAATTATCAAAGGGAAAAAAGAGTAAATTGGTCAGAAAAAATGATAAAAATGAACCCCAAAGAAAGACCAGGAAAGTGGCTAGTCCAAATGCCACTGCTAGTTTGATGGATGGCCCAACAGTTCAATCTGGACCATGCCATGTTTTAAATTGCTTGTTCTAGACTAGAGAATGAATATCTGTCCAAACAGTTCAAGCTTGGCAGATCAGTAGCTAGGTAGAGAAATTAAGGAGCCCAACTGCTTAATCTGGGCCCTTGGAAGAGATAAGGGTTGATTTAGGTAGGAGGGCAGTCAAAAGAAAAGAGGATAATCAGGGTCTGCAAGTCTAAGTGCACCCATTCAAAAGGAAGAAAAAATGTTAGGTGTATTAGGCTAGGTAGGTAGTTTGAGGTTGTAGAAAGCAAGGTTTTGATCACCTGATGTATTGTCAATTACAACTTGTCTCATCAATGAAAGAAATGCCAAAGCAGTTGTTTGATGGCAGAATTATGGAAGCATGTCTAACTCCCTTTCACCCCCCCTCAAAGTTTCTTACTAACACCCCTGAAGGACCTTGGGATCCGCCCAACCAGTCTTGTTATCACTTCATTTTTGTAAAATACTAAGTCAAGCTGTGACTTTCTTCAATGAAAAGAAGCCACATTTCTTGTGTAAATATCATTTCTCCATATTCCATTCAGTATTATGCCTAAGTTCCATTTCATGAACTTAGCTTCATACCCCTACACTTTCACTTCAAAAGGTAATATTAACTCCTAACCTTATTATCTAGCTCCCTAGATCATTTCCTTATCCCCTATCATACAAAAAACTATATAAAAACCCAAAAGTAATATATATTCCCACCCCTTGGCACTATAGCCATATAATATAAGTCTTGGGAAATAATAGTCCATTTGGGACTACTATTAGCCCTTCTGAGTCCAAACCTGGGGTTAATTTAAACATTCGGTCAAATTAAACCCCCCCCTCTCTCACACATAAACCTTATAGCAATATCCTCTGTGCATACATGTTATTTGGGATTAATTTGATATTCGGTCAAATTAATAACCACCGGCGCATAAACCATATAAAACCCATATAACCCACAAACCCAAAGTTTTTGAACCCCCGCCGCATAAATAAATCAATATAATATAGCGAGCCCCCGTACATTATCGTACCCGTAGCTCACAGTTCCGTCCACCGTCGGATCGGGCCCTCCCCATCTCGGCTCTCACCGATTTCGGAGCCGCCCCGACGTTCGACAGTTAGCTTCCGATAGGCTAGCGGTTTCTCCACCGTACAAAAGACGCATGTCTCCACGTGATTGTATCGGAGCCCCTCTGACAAATACCACCCCCGTACAGAAGGCGGTCCGATAAAACCACAAACCGCCTTCTGTCTCTCCGCCCCCGACGTCAGCGCCACGTCGCCTCTTACGTCACTTTTGCGTCGACCCATTGTCGCCCCGTGTCATTGCCACCTCATCCCCGGGTGTCCCCACCCTGCCATTGTGTCCTGTGCCACGTTGTCGGCCCAGTAAACTGCCACGTCACCGTGCCGTACCCGGGACCTGCCGATGACGTCATGTTGATGTCATAGCAAAAAAACACCAAAATGCCGCAAAAGCCCAAATTTGTGTTAAAAATCGTGAAAAACGTCGTTTTTGTTTGTTTTTTATGCGAACGAATGATGAAAGCCATTGCATGCAACTCACATCCAGTTCGCATTCGACGTGCCCGTCAACCACCAAGGCCTATTCAACCTGCAACCCGACCTCTTCGGCCTCCACCTGCAGCTATCCACCACAGCAATCTCTTAATATAACAGGTATTTACCCGAAGAAGCACCCCTTACCCTGTTTTTTATAGTTTCTCTGCAAAAATCGCCAATAATCCTAAAAATTCACTTTAAAAACTCGGAACTCATGAGCTTCTCCTCTCTGCCTCACTGTGTAACCCAATTTATGGCCAAAACCTGGCATCTCTGCCCCCTGATAAAATTGCCATTTATATCTCGAATTCCAGCTCCAATTTGCCTGTGGAACCACTAAGGACAGTTTGCTAAAACCCTCTCTTTTTCTCCCTTTCCGGTGTACTAATTGCAAAGCCTTGTACAGTCTTCATTTCATTAAGTTTTACTCAAAAATAGCTCTGCACAGAACTTGAAACTGTGAGTTCTTTGCCCAGAAAACCATTATCAGAACTCTGTTTTCTGCTGAAATACATGCCTAATCCAACTGTAATCATTGTCAAAACATGGAGGCCCCAGTTGCCCTTAACATTGCTCCATTAAATGCACCCCATAGACATCTAGAATGGCTTCCACTGGTAGATAGAGATTATCAAATTGATGATATGGAAGGAGTGAAGCCTCATCTTGAAGCCTTTTGTGAGATAAGGAATAAGTTCAGAAACAAGACTGATCCATTAAGAATATGGGAGTCCAACATGCCCATGTACTACTTGCCCTCAGTAAATGTTTTTCCTGATCTCATCCATCACTGCTGTTCCAATTATGATCCTTCTCAGAGGGCAGTGATGAGCCCTGCTGGTAAAGTCCTCTTCTACATTACTCCTCAGTCTATCAATGAGATGTTGCAATTCAAACCAACTCAGCCATTGGTCCCCCTTTCCATGAAGAATCTGCTAGATCAAGCATCAAAATTGCCCCCTGCAGAGATTGACCGAATTGCTAAGTTGTTTATGCCCCCAGACTGTTACTCAGATTTACAATCCCTTATCTCCATGTTGCATTTTCCGAGGAGGGAAAAATGCTTATAGATATGATCTCCTACATCCCGGGATTCAGAACAAGTGAGATTGTGGACAACACTATCTTTGCCTTGATGTCTATCTTCACTCCAGGACAGCCCCCAGCTGTCCAGTATGATTATGCTACCTTCATTGCTGATAAGATTCATGAGCAATTCATGAGCCTAGAAAGGGAAAGGGTATTCAAATACACCTCATACATCTATCATTTGCTGCTGTATTATCAGTCTGAGAGTTTCCCAGTTGTCCTCAAAAAATTCGATGCTAGAGGGGAGAGGAGGTTAGTCATAAATTTGGTCATTAGTATTCCATCATATTAGCTGCTCCCCATACACATACTGTGAGTTCATTGATCTTTTTGTCTATCCAGTTACCTGCTTACTATAAACAGATCCTCCCCCCAGACTCACTGATGAGATGCAGAAGATTCTACAGCTTTCCAAAAGATACAACATTTATGACTGGTATTTCTACCAAAACCAAACAGTAATCAGGGTTTATGGCTGTGAATTAGCCCCTTACAGACTGCCCAAATATGTCCCCATGAGACTATTTTCCTTAGAATACTTTCAGCAATTTGGTAATGCAGATATGATTCATTTCTTTGGCAAAAGCAAAAAGGCACAGCTAAAAATCAGACATCAATTGGGTCCCTTTATTTTCAATAAGAGGGAAGAAGCATGGAAGGATGCTGATCAGATTTTGGAAGAGAAACTTAAGCTCAAACTAAGTTTCCTTTGGTCGCCTTATGATCCCAATCACTTTATAAGCCTTAGAAGAATCAAATATAGGCTTGCATGATATGTACATCACAATATCCCTCAAATTGAGCAATTTGCTAATCAACAAGAGTGGGTAAAGGGCACTCTAGTTGAAGAATTCACTGAAGAAGAAATAACAAAAAAAGCAATCAAGAATCTGGAAAAATTTGTTGACTTGGAATCTTGTGGACAGGTATTTTTTACAGCTCCTTGGCACCTTGGAGAAGGCACCTCTTCAGCCACGGCTCACCAGCAACCTGCCCAAGTAAGTGCATCACCTGCAGCAACAGATAAAGGAAAAGAGTTGCATTATTCAGAAGAACAAGTGCACGATTTGGGACAGCAAGAAACAATGACAGATCAGCCAGTTTCTACAGATGGACAGAGTCAAGGGTAAGACCCCGCAACTCAAGCAAAAGTGACTGAAATTCCTGTGCTACAAACACTTCTAAATGAGGAAAGGGCAAAGAAGAGAGATAGGCAGGAAGAGACCCCTCCAGGGACATCTACAGATCAACAAGGAGAGAAGAGACAAAGGTTAAATCCTTTTTCAGAAGAAGAAATGCCAGAGGGGCCCACAGAACAACAAATTCCCCCAAGCATGGAGACATCGGGCAACTCTTTTTAGTAGGAGCAAGACAGACAGCAGGGAGTGGAAGTAACATCCACAAGGCAATAGGGCAGACAGGCCTCTGATATTAAAAAAGCATTCACTGATATCAAGGCTAGGAATGAACCAATGAGACTACAGCTGTACAACCAGCTAATAAGGATGGCCCCTACCAATCAACAAAGGCTAATGGCAGCCTATGACATCCAGGAAGGAAGAATGACCCTCGGTCACTTCAGACCTACAACTCAACAACCCCAATCAGCTGCTGATTACATTAGAACCAATCTTGAAGTGTTTGCCAAGGATATCCATCCAATGGACCAGATTGAACTGCACAAGCAGACTGAGGAGATGGTATATTCTACTCTAGCAGATAAGACATTGTTAGCCCACATATTGCAAAACTCTTTGCACAACACTGCTGCCCAACTTGAGTTGGAGAAAGCTTCGTCATAGGCCAAGGACAATAGAATCAAGTCCTTGGAGGAGATTATCATAGAGCTGGGACATGATCCCTCTGATCCCAAGGGTGTACAAGCTTTGATAAAAAAGAAGGATGAAGACATAGCTGCCCTAAGAAGACAAATCAGGCTATCACCCACATTGCATCCTCAAGCTATAGAGGTGGCACAACAAAAAGAGGAGCAGGATGTGATAGCTTTGCTTACAACCTTACATAAAAGGTTGGTAGAGACAGAGAGTTCCTTGGAGGCATCATTACAGGGAAGACAGAGAGAGTTGGCCTCTCAGCCAATTCAAACGGCTCAGATTCTTACAGCTGCTCCTCCCACGGCCACCACAACAGTCCCTCCCACTGTTACCACATTAGTAGCAGGTGCAAGCTCAACACCAATTTCAGCCACTACTTCAACACCTATAGAGCAAGGCACCAGCTTGAAAATGGACAATATGATGAAGGAAATAGAAGCTCTGGAATTGCAAATGGCAGAATTGAAAGAAACCAAGGAGAAGCTGGCTACAATTGACGGAAAATATGACAAATCAAAGCAGGATGTAGCTGAGAAGACAAGAGAAGTCAAAGCCTTGGAAAAAAGAATAAAGGAGCTGGAGAAAGAGCTTACCTTCGATAAAACTATAGCAGATATCAAGAAAATTTTGTGGGCCAAAATTGGCCAATCCATTACGGACCAATGGCAATCCATTAAAACCATTAATGAGCAAATGGATTTGATAAACTTGGCTCAGTTTGAAAACCAAAAGGCTAGAGCATCTTTAGGAAATATGCCCGAGCAAGCAAATAGAATGATCCAATTTTTGAATACTCGCACCAAAGGGCAGCTGGCAGCATTAGGAATCAGGAACAGAACTGAAACTATCTTGCTAATAAAAAGGGTGTTAACCCTTAGGAATTTTGTGCATACATTGGACAGAAAATGCCAAGAAACGCAATCAGAGGTGGATGAGTTCAAGACAAAGATCATGGCATTACATAGCAGAGGGATACCAAGTTTATTAACCAGTGCTAGAAGACTGCTGTCACATGACCATTATTCCAACAGGGTGAATAATTATGCTGCTAATCAAATCACAGCTTCCTCAATTGCATCAGAAGAGACAGGGCCTCGATCAGGACAGAGTGTCTTTGATAAATTAGAAAATCTATTCTACATTGCACATGAGATAAACCACCTGTTCGAATTCCAGCCCACTTTTCATAGATACACAGAAGCTGATGAAACACTGATAAATATACAAAGGAATCAACTACCTACAGAGGATTGGTGGAAAGGGATGATAGAGAAATTGCTCAGGTGATTTTGTTTATTAATTCTTTTTTGATCAAGCTACAGTTCAGCATATACAGATGGCACGATACACCTGTCAAAGGTAAATCAACATAAAGCAGAATTGAAATGATAAATACAACTCATCAAAATGCTAAGAAGCCGAGCACACAGGATGAAGACCCAGACAGCAACAGGCAGTGTACCAACATCAGGGTAACACACGCGGAATAAATGCGCAGCAGGCAGCCGACTCATTCAGCCGAGAAAGTCAAAGTTTTCTGACAAAATAGACAGCTAGCAAGCCAATATTAACTGCAGTGTTTAATTCTTCATTTAGACCCTCGCAAGAGTTGGTGATGTAATTTATTGCTTGAAGAGTCATCACCTAGATATTCTATATCTTGTTTTTGTATATATACCTCCCCATAGAACGTATTTGGGGTTGGTTGATAATCCTCATTCTAGATTTGCGCTGTATACTTTGAGAGCTCTATAATCAAGGATTGCTGGAATGCTTTGGATGAAGAACTGCCTGTTGTGTTATTTAATGGCCAAAGAGTGACTGTGGAATTCCTGTGGTACTACATGGCTCAATAAGTGTTTTCTTACCTCTGTTTACAGTTTATATATGTTTACGCCACCATTGTGTTACCATATAAATAGCAAGAAAGAAGAATAGCTTAGGCTTTGCTTGACTGCACTCTATGCTCAGTTCTTGTTATTTATATATGTTTTCTTCAGAAATGGTTATGAATATGTATACTTAAATGATCATGTTTACCCTGTTTCTTTCACATATGACTGTTATTTAGAAATTCTTGACTACTCCTAGACAACCTTTCATTCACCTTCCCTCTCGGTTAGCTAATGAAATATTCTTAGTTGCCTTTCATCTCTGACCTTCATTCCATCTTTATTCCAGCCTGATATTGTTCTATGTGTAGCTATCCTGCTCTGTATTCCTCTCGTGACCAAGAAAACGCAACAACAAGCCCTAATCCATGACTCCATACCCAATGGTTTGAACTTCTCACACTGTGCATCCCAACTCTGTTTGAAAACATCATCCTTCCCACCAAAATCAAAACAAAACCCATGTACACCATACCTAGCCTAAAATTACACCAAAACAAAGTTAAATCATAAAGAGAGAGCCCTCTCTGGTTGCAGGTAGGCTAGGACCTGTAGCTAAAAGATTGGTTAGTGGTTACCTCGTCAGTATTCCCTTGGGAGTCAAAGGGAACAACCTGAGTGATAACAACACCAATACTACTGGAGCAGAGAAAGAACTTTGAATCGGTTGAATTATACCAGCCTTTAGCATTTCTGCAACCATACGTTCAATTTCACTCTTTTGGACATAGGGATATCTGTACGGCCTGATGTTTGGAGGAACACTTCCTGGAATCTGATGAATAGCATGATCATGATCACGCATAGGTGGGAGACCTTTGGGAGTCTCAAATACCTTGGAATGATTGTCCAGGACTTTTTGGAGATCTGGAGAAATAGATGATTCCGATGTGGAAACATCTAGTGAGCATAATTATGCAATTACACCTCTTTGCTCCTTTTTTAGAAGCTTTGTCATACTATTAGAGCTGATTACCTTTCCTAGTTTCCTTGCAATACCCCTTAATTCAGCTTCCTTTCCTTCTGTAGAAAATTTGATGAAAAGTTCTTGAAAATTAAAAGCTATTGTACCCAGGGATTGTAGCCATTGGACTCCTAGTACAACATCAACACCTCCCATTGGAATGGAAAGCATTGGGGTAGTCAATACATATTCTCCCATGGATAGCTTGATATTATGGCACTTTCTAGAGCAATTTATTGTTCCTCCATTTGCAATCATCACTTGACACTCTGGTGCTGGATATAGGAAGCAATTCAATTCTTTTGCTACCTTACAATGAATAAAATTGTGGGTGCTTCCTGAATCAATCAACACTATTACCTTTTTCTTCTTGATTTGTCCTTCTATCTTGATGGTTTGAGGAGTGGTAATTCTCGCCAATGCATTACAAGATATGGTCGGATTTATTTGTTCTTCATCTAGGCTTTGTTCCTGGAGTATATCCTCTTCTTTTGACCTTTCTTGCTCGTTTTCTTCTTCCTCTTCACAATCTATGTAGAATAATTTCTTCTCAGCACACTTATGACCTTTAGTGTATTTGCTATCACAACTGTAACAAAGCCCTTTTTCTCTTTTTTCTTCCAATTTTTGTGGTGTCAACCTTATAGGTTGTGGAAGACTAGGGGCAGCAACACTTCCGTCTTTATAGTTGTGAGTGGTATGCTTCCTGGTTGCCATAATTTTGCTTTCCATTTTTCTTGCTAACCTGAATGCCTTCTCTAATGAATCAGGTTCCCAAAGGTGAACATCATGTTGGATATTATCCTTTAAAGGCCCTATGAACACATCAATCCTATGCTCCTCTGGAATATCTTTTACCCTTATGTTCAATTTTTGGAACTCCTCAATGTGCTCCATTATTGAACCCTTTTGTTTGAGACTTATCAATTGGCTAAAAAAAGTATTGCTTTTTGTATCCTCATAATGTGCTATCAATTCTTCCGTAAAAATTTCCCAAGTGATAAATGGTTTACGAGAGCAAAGCCATTGATACCATACAAACTGATTTGGTTCCAAATATAAAGTTTCCATACGTACCTTTTGTGTGTTTTGCACATTATTGAGATCGAAAAATTGCTCCATCTGTAATATCTATGTGGCAGGACCCTTGCCATCAAACTTCCTCATATCGATTTTTGGAATATGGTGAGTCTTCGATCCAACATTAGTGTCTATGGAATCATGATTAACATTTCTTTTGTTCTCATCATGAGTTTCCTTTAGTACCCTTTCACCCTTAGGAACCATTTCTTGTAGCAACTTATTCATATTTATCTTCAATTCGTCCATGTCTGTCTTCAAATCTATCTTCAAATCATCCATTTTAGCTTCCACGTCAATCATCTTAGCTTCTATGCCTTTCTTTAAACAGTCCATATTAGCTTCTACACCTTTCTTTAAACCATCCATCTTAGCTTCTACATCTTTCTTTAAACCATCCATCTTAGATTCTGTTTCTTTTTGTGCAAGGGATAGTTGTTGCACTTGGTCTTGTAATTTTGATATATCATGTTGCATTTCTTCCTCTTCTTCATGAGTCATGCTAGAGCTTTCAGGTTCCTTACTAGGTGTTTGCATTTTCTTTCCTCGGGGCATCAGTTACCAATAATAATGCTCTACTATGCCCTTTGAATTCCTTCAAAATAAATTTTCAAACCAAGCTTAAGCAAAAATTTAAGAAAATCTACACACCTTTTTTCACTTTGTAGGAGCTCGATATTGCCTCTGATGTATCTATGTACTTTCCAATCATCTAGTTCTAAATTTGTGAGCTGTAGTATCCCTTTGTGTCCTCTTTCCAATGCCACAAGTCTGACCCAAATTGGATTCTCCAAGGAAGAGTTATGTGAAGTCTCCCACAGTGAGTTGCTTATAGACTAGTTCAGTAGAGCGAACTTTTATGACGTGCCACGAGTCACTATTTCGACCTTTGGATCTGAAACATTCATACACGAAACTATAGTCTGTCCTCTTTCTGTACCTTCTTACGAAATTTCAATCCGATCTCCAGAGAGAAAGTTATGACGATTTTCCCCAGGTCACCTGTTTTGAATGTAATTCAGGAGTCTGCAAAAAGACCAACTTCCTCATATCATATCTCCACAAATATCGTGCGAAAAGCTCTGAAATTTGGACCCAAGGTTTAGTGCGATTTCTTCTCAAATGGGTTTTTTTTGTGAATTCTGAAACGTTACAGAAAAAAAGTTATAGCGAAAATTCCACGATGACCTGTTTGGAGCAGCGAAACCCTAGAATCCAAAGCTCTGATACCAAATCTTATGAAACCAGCTCAAGAAAAGATAGAAAAGATAGATCAACGCCTTAGAATTCAGCCTCTTCGAGGCAGCAACCTTCTTTACATTACATAAATGAACAATTCTTGGATGATTCAAATGACAAAACCTCCTTTCTATATATAGGAGTCTAAGGAGTCACAATATAATCCAGCCGACCTAACAATAATATTATAAAGCCACAAAAATAACAATAGAGGGATTCTATGGGGCACAGTAATAAAAATATGGGGGCAATAAGGGCACAACAATATTAATAAGGGGTATAACTATAATAGTAATGGGGTAATCACTAGTATTATAGGGACCCAACAAGGCCAAAGGCTCAAAGAGTCATCAGTGGACTGCTGGTTGCATATAGAGACCAGATTGAGTTCGATGAGCCTAGATCATTGGAGGAGGCCATCAGAAAGTTGAAACATTGTTATGAGTAGTCGAAGCACAAAGTTGTGCCTAAGCATGACTTGAAAAGAAATGAGAAAGCTAATGGAAAATGGCCACCAAAGAGAAAAATACCTCAAGATGCAAGTGAGAAAGAAAACGTAGTTCCTTACAAGAGGTTCAATACAACTGAAAAGGAACATGGAGAGAAAAAAGCTAGAGGCAGTGGTAGGGAACCCTTGCAATGTTGGATATGTGGTAAGGATCATCGTAAGAGGGATTATCTGTAGTATCAAAGTGGTAGTGTTGTAACATATTTGGTTTTGATAAGTTAGTTTTTGTTTATAAAAGAGGGTATAAAAAATATAGAATAAAAAAATGAAAATGCACATAAAAAAATGATGAAATGAAACCCCATCAAAAGACAAAATTTGTATTAGTAAGCAAATTTAAATGCCACTAGAAAAGAGTAAAATTACATTGCAAATAAACTAGGGTTTTGTGCGCAGCCTATTTAAAATTCCACAACCTGGTGTTTTGATCTGAATCATTTAGCTTAACCATGATCTAATCATTTAAATTTATGTCTCGAGATTAGTGAATAATTTCACCAAATTGTTTAATCTTGGTAGAACATGATTAGATAGGATAGAATAAAATAAAATTTGGCCTGATATGCTCAAAACTTGGCCAAATGATGTATTAGAATAAGATTAGAATAGGATTAGGGAAAATAAATGGTTGCTAGATCAAATGCGCCATTCATAGATAATTTTTTCTTTAATTAGGGTTAATTACCTTTTAAATGTGATTAATATTGTATAAACAAAGTTTTATAAAGTTTAGATTAAAGTCATAAACGACAAAAGCATTTTGTTGTGGAGCGCTATCAAGCGGATACCTTTTGACGGTGATCCTCTTCCCCGCCCAGATCAACAACGGGGAAGCCATTTCACACCCCCTTCTACCGTTTCACATTAACGACAAGGGGGGGGGGGGGGGGGGGGGGGTCCGAAAAGCGGTTTCCTTTTCATCGGGCCCATTGCAATGTGTTGCCTCCTCATCACTTCACACCCCCTTGCGCAATACCATTTACCACTACTCCCCCCCTCTCCGAAATCGCTCATCCCATCTCATCGATACGTCACTCCACTAACGATGATCCCCATTTCCTGCGCTCTTCCTCCCGTGAATTGTTTTCCTCTACGTATCCCTATTTGTTACACTCATATACATTACACTCATCCCCACCCCTATTATCCGTTCCTCCTACTCGTTACCTACCTTTCGTTGTCCATTAATTCACACCAATTCTGCAGGATAACAATGTGATTTTAAGAGTAATCGCTACACTGTTATTAAAAAACCTTCATCCATTTTTGCGTGAATCCCTTGTTTTCATTGCTACTATTTCAATTGTAGGTTTTAAATCTTTTCTTTGCTTAAACTCTACTACATATTGCGCCTAAATTTCAAGTTGACAATGCCCTCACCAATTTGTTTTTACAAGTATTGATCTCTGTTCAGGTACCCATTTCATTAGCATCCTGTCACTTTTCTCCCTTATCTATTAGAATATGGCACCCAAAAGAAAGGACCAACCCTCTAGTAGTAAGACCCATGCTCAGGAAAATCCAAAAGCCAATGATACCCTAGACCTTGACCACATCCCCTTAGCTGATCAATTGTTTAAAATCGTGGACACAAAGTGCGAATTCAATATTTTCGAATTGCGCCATTGGTTAAGACAAACCTATCAGGACTCAGAAATCAAGGCAAAACAATAGAAACATAGATTGAAATGCCTAGTAATGAGAAACAAGATAAGAACACACAAACTGCACATGTTAAGGAAGATCTAAATCAAACAAACAAAGCTCAGCTCCCTTTTAACATCAAAACTGAAATAGCAAAATTAAAGATATCAGTTCCCTTGATCAAACTAGTAAAAAATGAATCCTATAGGTCACAGATAACTGAAACTTTAAACATAGGAGAGGGAGAGGATGTTGTTAATTTGAATGATGATCAACCTGAATTATTGTTTGGCCCTGAGGCCAATGGTATTCATAAGAAAAGGGGAGTTCCTCCTTTATACATTAGCCTAAACATTCATGACAAAATATTGCATAACGCTATGTTGGACTCAGGGGCATCCCACAATTTGATGCTAAAGGCAATCATGGAGAGACTGAACCTAGATATCACTAGACCATATAAGGATTTGTTTTCTTTTGACTCTAGCCAAGTTAAATGCCTTTGCTTGATCAAGTACTTATGTGTAACTCTTGTCCAGTGCCTTGAAAAGAGTATTCTAATGGAAATAGTAGTTGCAAACATCCCAGAAAAATATGGAATGCTGATATCTTGCTCATGGGGAGCAAAACTGCAGGGATCCTTGCAATTAGATATGTCTTATGCCACCATATCTGTTTTTGGCCAGCCAAGAAAACTATATAGAGAGACCAAACTATCCGTCTTATGGATTCTCTAGGTATAACTAGATCTTAGTTCAACTTGAGGACCAAGCCAAAACTGCATTTACTACTCCTTGGGGTACCTTCATGTATTTGAAGATGCCTTTTGGATTAATGAATGCAGGTGCCACATTTGAAATAGCTATTGATATAGCTTTTTCCAAGGAGACCCATGACTTCCTAGTAGTATACCAAGATGACATCACAATCTTCTCTAAATCTGACAGTGAACACCTAGACCACCTGAGAAGAGTATTTATCAAATTTAGAAAATTTGGGATTTCTTTAAATCCAAAAAAGACACTCTTTCGTCTGGAAGAGGAAAAATTATTGGGACATATCATATCTAAAGATGGGATTAGAATAGATCCTACTACAATAGAGGCCATTTTGACCATTACCCATCCTAGAAACATTAGAGAGTTACAGTCATTTCTAGGCAAGATAAACTTTCTTAGGATATTCATTTCAAATCTAACAGAACTGATTAGAGAGTAAATAACATGCTAAGAAAGGACTAAAAAATTAAATGAAAAGTGGAGGCAAAACAATCCTTTGAAGCCATCAAGGAATCCTTAACCAAAACTCCAATCCTGATAAGTCCTAATTTTAACAAGGATTTTATAATTTTTTCTTTTGCTTCAGAACACACCATTGCAGCAATCTTGCTGCAAAAGAACCACCAAGGATATGAAAAACCAATTGAATTTTTTAGTAAATCCTTAAGAGATGCCACACTCAAATACAATATTATGGAAAAACAAGCATTAGCTTTAGTAAAGGCTATCAAAGACTTCAGAGTATACATTCTATATTCTCACATTATTGCTTATGTTCCAAATTTTGTAGTTAAGGAAATTTTGACACAAAATGGGCCTAAAGGGAAAAGAGGAAAGTGGATTGCCACACTATCGGAATATGGCATAGAGATAAAGCCAACTAAGCTTATCAAAGGCCAAGGTTTAGCCAAACTCATGGTTGAATCGAACTGTCAGGCCCTTGATATAAACTTCATTAGTGCCCTTGATGATCAGGAAGAGATGGTGACTCCACCGGTCAATGAACCTTTTACTAATTGACCATGGTATGCAGATATTATATTTGTATTACAAAATTTACAAGCTCCTCTTGGTTTGACAAGAACTAAAGCTAGATTTTTGAAGATGAAGTCATTAAAGTATTGTATCATAGATAATGCATTGTTTTGGAAAGACAATAGTGGTATTATTTTGAATTGTTTACTGAAAAATTAAGCTGATAAAATCATGCAAGAGTTTCATGCAGGGGATTGTGGAGGACACTTGTACTAGAAGACTACTTTTCACAAAATCCTGAGGGCTGGTTTCTACTATCCCACTTTGTTTGCAGATGTTAAGAAACATGTGACCTCCCATCATAAATGCCAAATATTTGAGGGAAAAAGAAAACTTTTACCCTTGCCTCTTAAACCAATTTCCACTGAAATGACATTTCAACAATGGGGGTTAGAATTCATTGGAGAAATAAACCCAACCTCCTTAGCTCAGCACAAATGGATTCTGACAGCTACTGACTATTTCACCAAATCGATAGAGGCCATACCATCTAGGCAAGCCACAAACATTGTCATAATCTCCTTTCTAGAGAGTAATATCCTGTCAAGATTTGGATGTCCCCAGAAGCTGATTACTGATAATGCAGCTACCTTTAAATCAAAGAGAATGATATATTTCTGTAACAAATACCACATCACCCTTGGCCATTCCACAACCTATTACCCTCAAGGTAATGGACTTGCAAAGTCATATAATAAAAGCCTGGTAAATATCATTAAGAAATCGCTGGAAGATGACAAAAAGACGTGGAACAAGAAGTTGGTCAATGCCTTATTAGCAGATATACTGACTACTAAGAAGTCCATTGGAACATCACCTTATCAACTGGTTTATGGGATGGATGTAGTTTTCCCATCATCTTTGGGAATGCCAGTGATGAAGATCATCCAGAAATTATAGGTGGAATCAAATGATATTCAGAGAAGAATAAATCAGAACATACACCTGTAGCAGAACAGAGAAGAAGTATATGTAAAATCACAGGTAATCTAGGACAAAATCAAGAATGTTTTTGATAAAAAGACTAAAGCATATGATTTTTACATAGGAGATAAAGTCCTTAAGTGGGATTCAAGGAGAGAAGACAAAGGCAAGCATGGAAAATTTGATTTTTATGACAAGGGCCTTATGTCATTTATGGCAACAGGGGCAATAATGCCTTTTTCTTGAGAGAGATCGATGGATAAGATCTACCAGGAGGACCTGTTAATGGTAGGATTCTCAAGCATTATTTTTCCACTGACTCCCAATAGTTCACTTTACTTTGCATCATTGTACATAACATTGCAGAGTGTAGATTGGATTGGATGGTAATCCTTTGAAGTTGAAGCTTGGAGAGAAGGCCCTGAGCTTTGAAGGATTCACTGTCATAAGTATCAATAAATCAGAATCACAGAAGCACAGTTTACAAGGTAACTTCGGTCACAATTCAAAGGCTACTGGTCTTTAGAGTTCTTGACATTTCACCAGGAAATTCCATCCCCATGTGGAACCATTGTTAGAGTCTTATAGTGATAGGATTCATAATTTTGAATTGGCTGAGGTTAAGTATTATAATATTGTACATACCTTTGCTTTCTGCAAAAGTTTTCCATATTAAAAAAATTAAAAAATGTGAAGAGGGTATGTCCTAAAAGAAATACCAAAGGACAAAAAGAATAAGAAAAGATTAAAAAAATGAAAAAATATGAACCCCATTAAAAAAATAGATCATGAAAGTGTGCAAGTCCAAGTGCCACTTCTTTACTTTACTGTCTTAGAATAATGGTTGTGTGTAGCTTGTCAAACATGCCGCAACCCATGATAGTCAAACTGTTTAATCTTGACTACTTCATGCCTTGAATTTCATGTTTATAGTTAGAAAATAAAGGTCTAGCCAAACAGTTTAATCTTGGAATATTAGTAGATAGGTAGAGAAATAAAAGGAGCTCATCAGTTTAATCTGAGCCCTTGGAAGATATAAGGTTAGAAGTAGATAGTTTGTTTCATAAAATTAAAAGGAAAGAAAAGGGTTTTCTAGCTTAAGTGCACCCAACAAAGTGAAGAAAAAAATGTTAGGGTAAGTAGAAGAAAGGTTGCAGAAATACAAGCTATTTGAGGCACAAGCACATCTATCATGTTTAATCATGTGTGTTTCAGTGTGCAAGAGCAGTTATGAAAGAAAAATTATGCTCATAAGTTCATTTGGTTAACTCCTCCATTCCATTTCACCCCTCACTACATACTTAACTAATTACCCCTTTTCCCTTCATTTTTACCCTTCCCCCTTGGTTTCACACATTCCATAGCAAATTACCATCCAAATTCATTTCCCCTACCCAAAAAGTGCGTTTTCCCTAGTGTGAAACCCTTTCCCCATGTAAAAAGTCATTTTACCTTCGTTAATTTCCCTAAAAACCCCAAAAGACCCACTAAAATATCTTATCCTAACTATTATTCCCCTCCCGCATTACTTTACTAACCCTAAAAATTCACTTTTCTCCATTGTACTCCATAAACCTACATTACAGTTTAATGTCGCAATTATACATTGACTAATTAACTTACGAGTAATTAACCCCTGGGCCCTACTAATATCCGCCGCCATCTCTCGCCGTGCATCTCCGCCACGCGATGGTCGTTGGATCTTGCACCCCCAGATCCTACGGCCCTCATCCATATTGCACCCGATCATCTCCCGATTTATCGGCCCGAGAGCATGTGATATGGGCAGTATTGCTCGGGCCCCCTTGGGTTATGTGGCGACACCGCATTAAGTCACGTGCTCTCGGGAAAATACCACCCATTGCTCAAAAGCGGTGCGATGGCTCCCTAAATCACCTCCTTCCCAACGCGAAAACCATCCACTGTTCATAAAAATTTTCTGTGCCAATTTTCTGACCATTCCCGATTAAAAGCCCGCATACTCCCATTTTCACCCTTTTTCACTCGTTTACTCTATGAAAGCATTCTAAGCTCTCCTGCGCCCCCGAGCTTCTGCAACTGGTTCTGACCACCAATTTCATCTTGAACACGTTCCGGAAGCCTAGTTCAGCCCTCCAGTGCATGATTGAAGCCACATAACCCTCTGTAGCCACCATTCAAAACCAGTTTGCAACCTGAACCATAAATTCCAAGTATTTCGACACAGAACCAGAACAACCCTCTCAAATTCAAAAGTATACAGTAAATTCAAGAAATAACTAATTGAATTTAATAAATTTCCATTGAATTGAGAGTATTTCTCCTCAAATGCTAAAACCCCTATCTTGCAAATTGCAAATACCCTATCCCTGAACCAGACACAGTCAACACTTCATTTTCACAAGTTGTATAATCCCAATTCCCATATTTTATCACAAAGATGGCTGCCCCGACCTCTTTGGATGTCAGACCAGTCTCAACCCCTCACCTGGACATTGACCATTTGGCCCTGGCAGACAGGGATTTCCAAATTAAAGACACAACCACTCTAGGCCACCTTCTGAGAATCCACTACTAGGCTAAGGATAGGTTCCTAAACCATGCTGATGACATCAACCTTTGGGAATCCAATTTGCCCAAGTATACATTCCTAGAAGTTCACCCATTCCCAGACATAGTACATTTTTGTCATGCCTGTTATGTTCCAAGCCATAGGGCTATTGAGGCACCAAACCATGAGTTATTATTCACCATTACTGTTGAATCCATCAACCAGATGCTGCAAATCCAGCCTAGTCCTAATCTAACTCCTTTGTCCATTGGAAACCTGTTGGACCTGTACATCACACTGGACCCAGTAAAAATCAAACAAATTTTCCAAAATTTCAACATTGAGGAGCACCATACTCCCAAAGACATTCCACCCTATGCTGCTTCTATTCATAACTCATGTTCTCATGCATCCTAGGATACACATTAGATGAGCATGTGGATGAGGTCATCATGGCCTTCTTATCCATTTTCACTCCAGGAAAGCCTCCTACTATTATGTATGATTATGCCTAGATCATTGCAGACAGAATGCATGAATAGTTCACTAGATTGCTCACTGAAAGAGTTTTCAAATACTCTTCAATATTGTTTCATATGTTCTTGTATTACTAGATAGATAAGTTCCCTTTGAGGATCCAGAAATTGGACACCAAGGGAAAGTAGAGATTAGTCATCTACTGGAAACCCTTGGTCTACAAGTTTTCCACATCATTCACCTACAAAGACTTCATAGACTCTTTTGTATACCTAGTCATGAACATGATGACTTCTAAGACTCAGCCTAGAATTAGCCCAGAGATTAAGAGAGTAATTTAATTGGCCAAGAACATCAAGGTGGGAGATTGGTACTTGTACGAAAACCACACTGAGATCATAATTTATGGTTGTGAGCTAGCCCCTAGAATTTTCCCAAATACCTCCCTATGAGGATATTTTCTCTTGAGTACTTAAGGCAAATCATTAGCTCTGATGAGATCCACTTCCTAGCTTATAGGAATAAAAACCAGTTCAAAGTGAAGAACCAGATGGGCCCATTTATTTGCAACAACAGAGAGGTTGGGTGAGAGGCCGACCGGTTACTTCAACTAATGAAATTCAAAAACAATTTCATCTGGCACTATGACCCTGATGGGGTCATAAACAAGCTCAGACTCAAGGTCAAGTTGGGAGCATACATCCACCACCCAAGGCTTGACATTGAACAATTTTATAACCAGGATGAGTGGGTGAAGAACACTTTGATTGACATTGACAACACTGTTGTGGATATAAAGAACACACTTATTGATTTGGAAAGACAATTTGTTCACAACTATTTCCTATAGGTTCCAGAACAAGGAGGGCCAATTAACATTCCTCCTATCATAAAGACTCCACTAAATGAGGAAAAGAATCCTAAGAGAAGCAGGGATGAGGCATCTAGGTCTGCCATGGAGACTACTGATGAGCTGATTGAGCCAAGCAAGAGGCCCAAATTGAATCCTGTTTTTGAATAGGAGGATATAATTGCATCAGAAGAAATAATTGACACTAAAGCAATGGGACAAAAGGTAAATAAGTAGCTACATCAGAGGAAACACAACAACCCTCAACCTCCAACACACAGTTAATAGATATACAACAGAATATGGAGATTTCTTCCTATGTTAAGCTAACTGACAAGGAAAAAGACATCAAAGACGGATTTAAAGAGATAAAGATGAGGAATGAGAGACTAAAGGTAGAGACATATGCCCAATATCTCAAGCTCATACCACCGAACCAAACTAGACTGATGTCTGCATTTGACATCAAAGAACGAAAAATGCAAGTCTCATTCTTGTAGCCCACTGTACAGCAACTAAAGACCTCAACGGACTACAAGAAGACAAATTTTGAGGTCTTAGCCAGGGATGTTCATCCAATTGATTAGATAGAATTTCACAACTAGGATGGAGAAATGATCTACTCCACCTTGACAATAAAGGCCATGACTGCTTACAAGCCGCAGGATTCATTAGAAAATATAACAACTCAATTCAAGCTGGAGAAAGCCTTTTCACAGGCTAAAGACACCAGGATAAAGTCCTTGGAGGACTTGGTTATTGAACTGGGCCATGACCCAAGTGATGTTAAGGCCATAGAGAAACTGATCAAAAGGAAGAATGAGGACATAACAACCCTCAAGAAATAGCTCAAGTTGCCTCATTTGCAGCACCCACAGACAAAATAATTCCTAGAAAGCCAAACAAATCATGAGGAAATGATGGAATTAGTGCTGCAACTGAATGACCAGTTAAAGGAGATGGAGGAGTTGGATAGCTTGATTAAGCTCAAAAAAGCTAGTATTGATAATGCTCCTGCAAATGTCATTCCAACAGTGACCACATCTGTATCATCTACTTTGGCAGCAACATTAGCTCCCACTGCTCCAATGGCCATTGCACTATAACATCTGCACAAACTACATCAGCAACATGATCAACAACAACAACCTCCACAAGTGATGAAACAAAAAGGCTGGTCAAAGCAATGGAAGAAATGTTCATTCATACCAATGAGATGATCAAACTTAAGGAGAAAGTCACCAACCTTGAGACAGATTGCAAGCTTGCCAAGATCTTGAATAAAGAAGAGCAACAAAGGCTGCAAGGATGAATGAAAGGATAAAAATCTTGGAGAAAGAATTGACATTGACTGAGCCTATAGGTAAGGCTAAAGAGCAAATGTGGGCCAATATCATTGAATCTGTCAATGATATTTGGCCATCCATCCAGGTCATTTTTTAGCAGATTGATTTAATAAAGCAGGCTACATAAGCCATTGAAAGGGTTAAAGTAGAACTTCGAGAAATGCCAGAGGAAGTAGCAAGAATCATACACTTCCTCAACTCCAAGAATAAGTATGCATTGCAAGAACTGAAGATACCTGATAGGACAGGTACAATTTTGGAAGTCATAAGAGTCCTCACCAAGAGGAATTTGATGTTGAATATAGAAGATAAGTGTCAGAACATGCAACTAGCCGTTGGCAGGTTCATGGATAAGTTCAAACTTTTAAAGGAAAAGGGATTACCTAATCCCTTAGTAATAAATGACAAGTTAATGACAGATGCAGATTACAACAAGAAGATCAGGGAAGTGGCCAGAGAATAGGTAATCACTTCATCCATGGAGGGCATGCCAACAGGAAAAGTGTTGTACCAAACTTTGAAAACTTGTTTTACCTCTAGCTGTTAGAAATACTGAGAGGGGGGGTGAATCAATATTTATTTTCAATTATTATTTTTATCAGTTGCCAAGCACCAACTTGTATTCTTTGTGAGGCTCCAACCTCTAGAGCATCAACTCTGTCTTGTCAAGGCACCAACCTTGAATTTAGGAGCACCAACTCCCAGGACACCAATCCTTTCAGTTCTGAGGCACCAACCTCAAGGGCTTCAACCCTCTGCTGTAAACTGTCTGGATCTGTTTGGTTGTAATTCTCTGCTCGCAACCCTGCTGGACCTATTACTTACTTCTGTCCTCTTGTTCCTTCCACTTCTTCCAGAACTTCGGCTTCATTTTTTTCTTACAGTTTTCCAACACACTCTAAACTCTTTGTTCTCTGTTATAAAAGCTTGATATGCCTGACCTTTGGCTTCCTCCTTGCTCGCTTGAGCTTCGGCTTCCTTAATGCTTGCTCGACCTTCAGCTTCCTCAAAGCTTGCTTGACCTTTTGGCTTCCCTACTCGGTCGCTTTAGCTTCCTCTGTTCTCGCTCGTCCATCTATGCTCGCTTGATTCTTCGGTTTCCTGGTCCATGGCTTCCTCTGTCAATAGAGAGATCCCACATGCCATGTCCCTATCCAATCATAATTGCAACTTTCTTGAGGTCTTTTATAAGTCGTTCCTATAACATCGCCAATGGCCGATTGCCAATTGCCCCTACTGGATGCGATATGATTATAAACTGTTTTTAATAATTCTGTCGGGTTCGTATATATATATTGCAATCGCAGTTTATAATGTGCCATTCCGTTATAACTTGCGATGCATAACCTCCGATACGGTGGACATGATATAGCATTAGGGCGTATTACAATGGTGATGACGTAACCCACTTGGACATAGTTCCCGAGGTTTAACTTTATCGGGTTCATTCTCCACTGTAGATTTTGTTGAGCTTTGAAATTACACCTCTCCTACACATTTTCCCAGACTTTTTCCCCTCACCAGTACTCCATAAGCTATCAGAAATCATTGCATATTGATTCTAAAATATAATTTAAGTGGTTTTCTAAATATGTTCTTGTGTTTGCTGTTTGACTTAGATTTTGCTCATGAGCTGCAGAATGCAGCCACTTTCCATAGCTGATTCAACTTTCCACAATTGTTTTTGTTAAACTCCAGGTTGCAGGTGTCATCAGGCAAAATGGGAAATGTGGGTAGATTAGGAATGACCTGGACATGGATCAGGTCCTATTGGTTCAGCCGGATTCATCAAGGAAAGCTGTGGTCAACGGTGGTCAAGCGGTGGTCAAACAAAGGAATCCTACAGCAACAGGACTCCGTCTTCAAGCAAGTGAAGGATTCATGGCTGTTCCTAGATCCTTGGGGTCATGTCGACAGCTGTAGACTGCCCCACGATGTGAATCCAACAGCCACAGTTGATAGATTTAATAATCTCGGCAACCAGTATGCTAAATCCATGGACGTTGTCTTTTACGTGTCCTCTATTCACGTAGTTTTACAGGAAAACAATTATGTAACTTTTGTTATAAATAACGTGTTTCTATACGCATAGACTTAGTCTTTTTGAATGTAATTTTGCTGTTAAAGTTACTGTGTGCTGTGACACTAGTTCCACTCTGGTAACAAGAGGATTATTCCTCTGTTTTGATATATAAATAAGACTCTGTTTCTATATGATTGCGTGAATGTAATTTTGGATTGATAGCCTGTTGACCGAGGCTGTGCCGAGGGTCCCTGTACGCTGAGGTTTCTTTTTCCTTGTTGCTGTACAATTTTTATGTATCGTTTCCTTATTTTCACTGTACATGTTTCATAGTTATTCACCTGTGTATATAATTCTAACATTTCATTCATGTTTATAATTTTACAAGCTTTGTATATCGCCGTTAACGCTGATCAGTGTGTGTATGTTTCAGGATAGAGTATGCCTGGGCATTTTCATATAATTTTCGTAATAACTAGTGACATGGGATTAGCCTCTCTGCTGAATTTGCTTTTTTTTTTTTTTTTTAACTCCAGTTCTGTTTTGTTGATTTTAGTCTTGTTCACTTGCTTTAGTAGTTAGTTTAGATATCAGATTGCTCATATCATTGACAATTATCTCCGAAAGCCATAGCTTAGACTAACTGGCGAGGAATCGAATTATGAATGATGTGATTTGATTTTAGTTTTACTTTTCTGCAATTAGATATCAGATTGCTCATATCATTGACAATTATCTTCGAAAGCCATTGCTTAGACTAACTGGTGAGGAATCGGATTATGAATGATGTGATTTGATTTTAGTTTTACTTTTCTGCAATTAGACATCAACTTGCTCATATCATTGACGATTATCTCCGAAAGCCATAGCTTAGACTACCTGGTGAGGAATCAGATTATGAATGATGTGATTTGATTTTAGTTTTACTTTTCTGCAATTAGACATCAACTTGCTCATATCATTGACATTATCTCCAAAAGCCATAGCTTAGACTACCTGGGGAGGTATTGGACTATGAATGATGTGAATTGATTTTACTTTTACTAGATTGCAATTTTTGATTTATTTAAGTGCAGTAGCTTAATTCATTTTTCTGTATTTAGATAGCAGCAGAGATAATGGTTTCATGATCAGTAGTTCATTATTGGCTTGATTTGAATAACATCACATTTTTGTTCAAGTATTAATTTCATCACTAGTATGTTCTACGACCCTTTGAAGTGTTAAGTTCTGGAAATCATTATAGAGGACACAATTGCCTTAAAATCTATATCCATACTTGCCTTCTAGAGTATTCTTAAAACTCAGGGATAGGATTTCCATTCATATTAGGAGCTAAACAAAGATAAAAAAACCCTAAAACAAAATAAACATTGAAAATGACAAAAAGGTAAGAAAGAGGCTGTCTTGCACATATAGTGCGCCACACTTCATCAATCTACAACCCCCAGATTGATAATTAATGCGGCAATTTAGGACACACTAAATTGACTAAACATTTTGGTGCCGTTACCGGGGAAGTGTAACTAGGTAGCCAATCTCTTAAAAAAAAATAAAGAAGGGAAAAATTGATAATTTCTTGAAGTATGCTCTCCTCTTGCACCTAGTGTGATCTGGAGGATAAAAAAAGAGAGTTGTTAGTTCAATAATTTCTTGATTATTCTCTCTTCTTGCACCTAGTGTGACTTGGAAGATTAGAAAGAGAATTATTAGCCCGACTTGAAAAAAATAAAAAAATAATAATAAAAAATGACATGCATAGAGCAGGAGATTCTAGGGGAAGGTTTATAGCTAGGGCCAAAAGTTCGATTTTCAAAACTCTAGTTACTTCAAGGCATAGACAAGATACACCTCCATCATCTCTGACTCACACTCCCAGCCTTAGGATTCCTGGAATTCAAGGGGCAACAACCGAATTAGGAGACTCTCCCACACTATCCATTAAATCTGACCTAGGAGAAGAACCTTTCTTCACTTCTACAGGGGAACATAATGTAATCAAAGAAGTAGAATCACCTGAAGAAGAGGAGGGATAAATTCTTCCTCGTTCGCCATTAATAGAAAAACCAGAGGACTCTGAGAACTCTGAGGAAACTATCATGACAGAGGAAGTAGTAAATGGATATGGAGGAGGGGTCGAGGTAGAGGAAGAGGAAACAATGGAGGAGGTAGAGGTAACAATGGGGGAAATAGGGATGGAGATAAATCATTTGGATTCCCTATAGCCAATGAGGAAACCCATACAACAATGAAAAACATTTCACCATCTGTCCTCCCAAACTTTTATGGGTTGCGAAGTGAGGATCCTGAAACATTTATATTTGAGTTTGAAGTCTTGTGCCGAACCTATGACTATATGGAAGACTCTCAAAAACTCAAATTGTTTCCTTCAACATTGAAAGGAGCTGCTTTGAAATGGTTCATGGGATTAGTCACTCAATCCATTAGGACTTGGAATGATATGAAACAAACATTTTTGGATAGATACTTGGATTATTGCATGCCCACCAATCATAAGGATGAGGTATTCAAGATGATGCAAAAAGAAGATGAAAACTTGGAGGATTTACTTGAAAGATTTCAATACAACTTAAAGAGAGCAAAAATGAGTAATTTAGATGACGAAACCTTGAAATCCCTTCTATTGTAAGCCATTAGAGATGAATTGATAGATATTTTAAACATGATGGGGAAGGGAGATATTTCTCAACTTCCACTCCGTGACATAGCAGAACTATGTGTCCATCTCTCAAGGGGAAAATCTAAAACTGGAAAAGGGCCTAGAGATCCTTCTCTTCTTAGAGCAAACAAATCTGCAACTAGATCAGTAAGTAGGGCAGAGATTGGCAATATGATTGATGAGTTCAAAACTGATATTCTAGGGAGCCTTAGTGAACAACTAGAAATACAAAACAAACAGAAAGCAGAGGCCGAAGCCTTAGCCATCTTTTGTCCAAAATGTAGAAAGAAACATTCTTTAAGGGAATGTCCCTTGGATGAAAAAGTTGTAGAAACATGTGTGATTTGCTCAGAAATCCATGATACCAAGGATTGTCCTTCAATTCCTGGGCTCAAAGCTGTCTTTCAGGAAGATCCAAATTCAGTAGAATCCCTTTGTTTTGTTTCAAGAAGACCATGGCAGGGGCCACAAAATCAAGGATTTAACAATCCTATGAACTTTCAGCTCCCACCAAATTTGAATTCTTGGCAACAACCTTGGCCCCAATCTCAAAATTCACACCAATCATGGGCACAAGGGATGCAAAATCCTTATGGTAGATTTGCTCAATTTTATCAGTATCCTCCATCTTTTCAAAATCAACAAAATCCACAAATTCCAAATCAAAACCCATAACTTTCATTACCATTTCCGCAACAACAACCTTCTCAACAAAATCCAAATTCTCAACTCTTGCTTCCATTTCAACAAAAGACAAATCAACTACTAGCCCAGCCATTGCCAAATCCCAACAACAAAAATCCTCAGAATGCTTACATGGTAGAAGGACAACAATTTCCTACCTATATGATTGTTCCTCTCAACGATGTACAACTCAGGTCTAGTAGAGTTTTAGAAAAACCTTCTATAGATGTTCAAGAGCAAGATACCTCTAAGGAGGATTCTCTTAAAGTCAATAAAGGTTCTGAGGAAGCATCTCCTCAAAGCCCAAACATTCAAAAAGGAAAAGAAAAAGAGTCAACCCCCACAACTCCTGTAGTTGAGCAACCTGCATCTTCATCCACACCTCCTTTCCATGAAATATTACAAATTGACAAAGGGGTGGAAAAAAAATCTTGTTGCTTGATTATGATTTTCTAGATGAATTAAAGAATGTCTGTATCAAGATTCCCTTGCTACAAGCCACTAGAGAGATTCCTATTCTAGCAAAAGCAATAAAGGAGTTGAGTCTCAAGAGACCAAGAAGGAAACCAAGTGATACAAGAAGAATCCACCTGGTAAGAAAAATTGCAGATATCATGATGGGGAAAATTACCATGCAGAAATATGTAGATCTAGGTAGTCAAATTGTCAAGACACATATAAATGGGATAGAAATTCCAAATACTTTGATTGACTTAGGGGCTGCTATCAACATTATGAGTAGATAGACTATGGAACAACTTAAACTTCCTAATCTTCTTTTTACACCCACCTTACTGCAACTTGCAGATAGATCGATAATCAAACCAGATGGTGTGTTAGAAGATATTTCAGTCTCCTTAGATTCTTGGGAATATCCAGTAGATTTCATGATTTTGACTCCCAAGAGTAATTTAGGAGGGCATCCACTTATCTTAGGTAGACCTTGGCTAGCCACAACTGATGCTTTCATTAGTTGTAGATCTAGAGATATGTACATTTCTGATGGTATTTCGACAAAGAAATTCAATTTGTATCCTCCAGCAAAAGTAGTTACAGAAGTAGAAGACAATGAATGGGTCGATGATGAGGATAGTATACAACCTGTCTTTACCATTTCTGAAATTAGTGAAGATAGTCAAATTCTGAACACATTAGAAAATTTTGAAACACCTTCAGAATATGACCACACACAATTTCAGTTAGATTCTGATATTGAGTACTTATCATCAAGACAAATGTCTCTTTACTTTATGGAAGAGTTCGGTAGTTCTACCATTGAGATTTTTCTAGGTAAGACATTAAACGTCAACAAAAATTTGGAAAAGTCACAACAGGAAGAGCTAACCAAAATCTTGCAAAAACATTCTACTGCATTTGCATGGGAGTATACTGATATGAAAGGTATTGACCCTAAGACTTGCATTCATCATATCTATATCGAGGAAAATAGTAGACCAATAAGAAAACCTCAGAGAAGGATGAAACCAAATCTTGGGGAGATAGTGAAAGAAGAGCTCCAAAAACTACTCAATTTAAACTTCATTTATCCAATTTCAAATAGTCGATGGGTTTCTCCTTTGGTTATAGTACCCAAAAAGAATGGTAAATGGAGGGTATGCATTGATTACAGGGAATTGGACAAAGAAACTTTGAAGGATCACTTTCCTTTGCCCTTTACCGATCAACTATTAGATACATTAGCAGGAAAAAGGTACTTTTCATTTTTGGATGGTTTTAGTGGTTCTAATCAAATTCAGGTAGCACCTGAGGATCAGGATAAGACCACATTTACCTGTCCATGGGGAACTTTTTCTTATCGAGTGCTTCCTTTTGGATTATGTAATGCACCCACAACATTCCAAAGAGCAATACTAGGAATTTTTTTCTGATCTAATCCATGATTGTGTAGAGGTTTATATGGATGATTTTACAGTTTATGGTGATTCATTTGAAGAGGCATTAGAAAATTTGGAAAAAGTCCTTATAAGATGTAAAGAAACAAACCCTTCACTAAGCCACGAAAAATGCTTTATGATGTTTACTGAAGGTATTTTTTTAGGACATCATATTTCAGGGGATGGGATTAAAGTTGATAGATCAAAATTTGAAGTCATCTCCAAATTGCCTATTCCAAATTGTCAAAAAGATGTTAGAAGTTTTCTAGGATTTACTGGATATTATAGAAGATTTATAGAAAAATTCACTACAATAGCATCTCCACTCTTCAAACTGCTTACAAAAGACTGTGAATTCAAATGGGATCCTGATTGTCAATCAACATTTGAAACTTTGAAAACAAGAATATCTGAAGCGCCTATCTTGATAGGACCAAATTGGAAACTTCCTTTCCATATTTCTATAGATGCTTTAGATACAACTTTAGGAGCTATGTTGGGTCAAAAAGATTTAGTCCCTTATGCCATTTAGTATACCAGTAAAAATTTAACTCCCACTGAGTTGAACTATACTGTGACTATAAAAGAGTTCTTAGCTGTTGTTCATGCAATCAATAGGTTCAGACACTATATCACAGGCTATGAAAATTTTATTCATACTGATCATTTTGCAATTAGATATCTAATGAACAAACCTATTACTAATGGCAGAGTTGCAAGGTAGCTCCTACTTTTATAGGAATTCAATATTACTGTGTTGGATAGACTAGGGAAACAAAATATAGTAGCTGATTTCTTGTCTAGGATTCAGAATACTAAAGAAGATTCTCCTGTAGAGGATAAGTTTCCTGATGAATATTTATTTGCAGTAACTACTAAGACCCCTTGGTATGCAGATATAACTAACTATTTGGTTACAGGGAAACTACCTCCACATTTATTTCCTGGTGAAAGAAGAAAGATTATTTAGGAGAGTTCAAAATATTCATGGATTTCTAACGAATTGTTTAAAACAGGGCCAGATCTTGTGATCAGAAGATGTGTTAGGAAAGATGAAATGCCTGATATTCTCAAAGCATGTCATGATGAACCATGCGGCGGACACTTTGCTGACAAAAGGACAGCCTATAAAATCCTCTCTTTAGGATATTATTGGCCATCCCTCTTCAAAGATGCAAAACAATATGTCAAAAGGTGTGACAACTGCCAAAGAGTAGGGAAACCTACCCTTTCAAATGAAATTCCATTACAGCCACAGGTACTCATCGAACCCTTTGAAAAATGGGCTTTAGATTTCATTGGACCTATTAACCCACCATCTAAACAAAGAAAGTATATATTGGTATGTACTGATTATGTCACTAAATGGGTAGAAGCCAAAGCATTATTTTCTGCTACTGAGAATTCAGTTGTTAGTTTTCTTTATGAGGATATTTTTACTCGCTTTGGTGTTCCAAGAGAAATTGTGACAAATCAGGGAAGTCAATTCACATCCAACCCAGTGGAGAAGCTGATGGAAGAATACAAAATCAAGCACATAAAATCTACTCCTTACCATCCGCAAGCAAATGTTCAAGTGGAGTCTACAAACAAAGTTATTGAAGGCATCATCACCAAGACTGTTCATCTACACAAAAAAGATTGGGCAGAAAGGCTTCCTGAAGCCTTGTGGGCCTACAAAACTACATGGAGAAATACAACAAGACATTATCCCTATGAACTTGTTTATGGGAAAGAAGTCCTTCTCCCCATTGAGTTCCAAGTCAAAACTTTCAAGATGGCAGTTCAGTTGGGAATGGATCTATCAGAAGCCCAAAAGCATAGAATGGAGCAGTTGAATGAGCTAGATGAGATCAAACAAGAGGCAATCCTAAGAACTGATCTAGTTCAATATCAAAGAGCTAAGTGGCATGACAAATACATCAAGGAGAAAAAGTATCAAGAAGGAGATTGGGCATTGCTATTTGATTCCAAGTTTAAAGATTTTAAAGGAAAATTTTAGACTCATTGGCTTGGGCCATATGAGATTGAAAAAATCTTTAGCAATGGAGAGGTAAGAATCAAAACCATTGATGAACATCAAAATCCTCTTATTGTGAATGGCCACAGATTAAAGATCTATCATAAGCCACTCTTAAAAGAGGAATTTGTCAAAAACTTTCAAGATAGTTCTACAATAAGGCTGGTGAAGAAGAATCCTTCTTCTCCACCAGCCTAGCCTTTGTTCTTTTTTGTTAAAAAAATAAAATGCGTATAAGCTTGAAAACCAATCACTGATTGGCAGTCTTATACAGAGAATATAGGGCGAAAATCAGGAACTCCTGACACCCTATGTTTTCCAAAAAAAAATAAAAACTTCTCTCATTGTATTCATAGTTTCATGACATCTCATTTCACTTCATTCCACCTCATTTCACTTCACTTCATTTCATTTCATTTCATTATCTCATTCCGCCAATAAAATTCCTTTTATGACCATTTTCATTCATTCAGTCATCATTTATCCATCTCCATTCAGTCATATGATTACTGTGTTAGTTTCTGCAGCCACCTCTCTGTTTTTCAACATTGACAGTCAGATGTTAGTTAAATGATCATGAAAATCAAATGCAGGTATGGAAAAAGGAAGACATTCTGAAGATATAAAGCACTTAGGAGCATGCAATAAGCAGCCAATCAAAAGTCAGTGGACGGAAGTGGTAAGTTCCAAGGTATGAGCAAATTTCATTTCAAATAGCATTTTAAAACACATTTTACATAGTTATGAAACCACCAACTCCATTATATGTAATGATTCGCCGTGATAACTTCCATAACCGCTCCATAACCTTTTCATAATTCCACCACAAACCTTGCATTAATTCTTAACGGCTTTATGATCCATCTCTGATCATAACTCGTGTTCAATCGTACTTTGACATTCCATCTGTTAAGTTGGGTAATTATGAGGACGTGATCGATTTGGTCACGGCTCCTTTCCTACCGCACAAATTCTGCAGCCATTTTATGAGCAAGCTAACGTCTATTCCACAGCCGTCTAGTTCAAAACTTTACCGGTTTCACTCTATTTCCATACTGCCCATCGAAATTGCATTTGTATTGTTGGTCTGCTCACATAAGCCTTCGTTTTGTAAACCCATTCTAGCCTTCATTCTGTGAACTCATCCTTGCTACCTATACTTTGTCCCTCCATTTACGACTACTGGTTTTTCTCCACAGTCCTCCTACATTCCCCGCAAGCACAACCATCTCACCTCTGTCAGTCTGTCATTCACGCAGACGTACTTTAAAGCAGGGGAAGGAATGGGTTCTCTGTTGAGAGCAGAACCGGAAGGGCCCAAACTTATGGAAGGGTATCCGCAAGTGAAAAGCATGCTAAGGAAGGCCCGATGGCTACAATTTATTCAGAAATTCAGAGGCTACAACAATGAAGTTACGAAGAATTTTGCGAGGTCTTTTGACGGAGTGGAAGCTGAGGTTGGAGACCTTAAATTCTCAATCACAGAGGCATCCATAGCAGCTGCAACTGAACTCTCACAGGAGGGAGAACGGTGGTTCAAAAATAAGAGCTTTGACGAGAGAGCATGGAGGGTTATCCTATGAAATCCAGGTATGGATGTAACCATCTTTAATTGTGGAATCCCTGTCTCTGCTTTAGAAGAAAAGTGGGCTAGTCTATTATTGATAATACATAAATTCATTACCTGTGAGGGACGATTCGGGTCAATGTACATGTACCACACCCGGTTGCTGATGAATTTTATAGAAAACCAAACTATTAATTTTCCCTACTTCTTGTTAAATAGCCTGAAGAAAATGTCCATAACTGTCCAAAAGAATCTGGGGGACGTAGAACCCCACTTGTATCATCACGGCCTTGTGAAAATCTTGATAGAAAAACAATTGAAGGAAAAGAAGGACACCTAGGAGTAGTTTTTAGTTAGAAATTTCTTTCAAGATCCACAATAAACCCCTGAAAGCAACACATCAAGGAGAAGGAGAAGAAAGAGAACAAGTGATAGAATTCAGGATACTCCTACTAACATAGTCAAAGAAACTAGTAGGGAAGAAAAACTATCCGAAAGTAGGAAGGAAAAAACTGAGGATAAGAAGCCAAGAAAATCAAAAGGGAAAAGAAGTATTGAGGCTGTCTATCAAACCCCAGAACCTTCCTCAGAAGAGGACCACCAAATACTATCTGAAAGACTAGTTTACCTTCAGGAGTAGTCAGCTACAACAAAGAGAAAAGGGAAAGAAAAACAGAGTGTGGAGAAAGAAGACATTAGTTCACAAAATTTGAGGAGAAGTTCTAGACTAAAAGGGAAATTGAGGAAAATACAAATTAAAGGGCCCCACTTTATTGATTTAGGAGGGGAAACACTGGAACAACCTTCAGCAATCCCTCCTGGCCGTGGCCCACACCATAGTCCTATTCCTCAGCCAGATTTTGAAAATAGTCCTTCTCGGCCAGAGTTTTAGATCAATCCTTCTCAACCAGATTTTGGGGACAACCCAAGGACGACTACACCTGAGATAGATCCAGTCCAGCAAGAAAAGTATGATTATATTGAGACCTTGGAGAAAATAGCCACAAACCAAGGCACTTTATCTGTTGAGCCTAATACAGCTCAAGAAGCTCAAATCCGATCACTAAAACATGAAGTTTTTGAGCTGGAGGTCTTAAATAGACACATAAAAAGAGAAAATGAAACATTGAAAGAACAGGGCAGGTTAGATAAGATTATTCACGACAACACCATGTTGCATCTTGGGCTATGGCAGAAGAAAAATAAAAATTAAAGAAAAAGAATAGGAGGTTGAATAGGGCTCTCATCAACCTCAAATTCAGGTGTCTAATGAGGAAGCTGAGGATGATAGTGGTCCCAAGAAAAAATAAAAGAAGGCTGGATGTATTGGTAGAGGTCTTAGAACACACAAACTGAAAGGAGGATGATCAAAGTTTTGGTTGCATGGGGACATGCAACACCTTCACAGTGCGGGTATGCTGAGCTTTGAAATTACACCTCTCCTACACATTTTCCCAGACTTTTTCCCCTCACCAGTACTCCATAAGCTATCAAAAATCATTGCATATTGATTCTAAAAGAGCATTTAAGTGGTTTTCTAACTATGTTCTTGTATTTGCTGTTTGACTTAGAGTTTTCTCATGAGTTGCGGAATGCAGCCACTTTCTGCAGCTGATTCAACTTTCCGCAGCTGTTTTTGTTAAAATCCAGGTTGTAGGTGTCATCAGGAAAAAGGGGACACGTAGGTAGATCAGGAATGACCTGGACATGGATCAGGTCCTATTGGTTCAGCAAGATTCATCAAGGAAAGCTGTGGTCAACGGTGGTCAAGCGGTGGTCAAACAGAGGAATCCTACAGCAACAAGACTCCGTCTTCAAGCACGTGAAGGATTCAAGGCCGTTCCTAGATCCTTGGGGTCATGTCGACAGATGTAGACTGCCCCACTATGCGAATCCAACAACCACATTTGATAGATTTAATAATCTCGGAAACCATTATGCTAAATCCATGGACGTTGTCTTTTACGTGTCCTCTGTTCACGTAGTTTTACAAGAAAATAGTTATGTAACTTTTGTTATAAATAATGCGTTTCTATACACATAGACTTAGTCTTTTTGAATGTAATTTTGTTGTTAAAGTTACTGTGTGCTGTGACACTAGTTCCACTGTGGTAACAAGTGGATTATTCCTCTGTTTTGATATATAAAGAAGACTCTATTTCTATATGATTGCGTGAACATAATTTTGGATTGATAACCTGTTGACCGAGGCTTTGTAGAGGGCCCCTGTACGCTGAGGTTTTTTTTCCTTGTTGCTGTACAGTTTTTATGTATCGTTTCCTTATTTTCACTGTACATGTTTCATAGTTATTCACCTGTGTATATATTTCTAACATTTCATTCATGTTTATAATTTTACAAGCTTTGTATATTGCTGTTAATGCTGATCAGTGTGTGTATGTTTCAGGATAGAGTAGGCTCGGGCATTTTCATATAATTTTCATAATAACTAGTGACATGGGATTAGCCTCTCTGCTGACTTTGCTTTTCTTAGTTTTTTTTTTAAATTCCAGTTCTGTTTTTTTGATTTCAGTCTTATTCACTTGCTTTAGTAGTTAGTTTAGATATTAGATTGCTCATATCATTGACGATTATCTCCGAAAGCCATAGCTTAGACTAACTGATGAGGAATCAGATTATGAATGATGTGATTTGATTTTAGTTTTACTTTTCTGCAATTAGATATCAGATTGCTCATATCATTGACGATTATCTCCGAAAGCCATAGCTTAGACTAACTGGCGAGGAATCAGATTATGAATGATGTGATTTGATTTTAGTTTTACTTTTCTGCAATTAGACATCAACTTGCTCATATCATTGACGATTCTCTCCGAAAGCCATAGCTTAGACTACCTGACGAGGAATTGGATTATGAATGATGTGATTTTATTTTAGTTCTACTTTTCTGCAATTAGACATCAACTTGCTCATATCATTGACATTATCTTCGAAAGCCATAGCTTAGACTACCTGGCGAGGTATTGGACTATGAATGATGTGAATTGATTTTACTTTTACTAGATTGCAATTTTTGCTTTATTTGAGTGCAGTAGCTTAATTCATTTTTCTATATTTAGATAGCAGCAGAGATAATGGTTTCATGATCAGTAGTTCATTATTGGCTTGGTTTGAATAGCATCACATTTTTGTTCAAGTATTAATTTCATCACTAGTATGTTCTAAGACCCTCTGAAGTGTTAAGTTCTGGAAATCATTATAGAGGACAGAATTGCCATAATATCTATATCCTTACTTGCCTTCTAGAGTATTCTTAAAACTCAGGGATAGGATTTCCATTCATATTAGGAGATAAACGAAGATAAAAAAACCCCAAAACAAAATAAACATTGAAAACGACAAAAAGGTAAGAAAGAGGCTGTCTTGCACATATAGTGCGCCACACTTCATCAGTCTACGACTCCCGAATTGATAATTAATGCAACAATTTAGGACACACTAAATTGACTAAACAAATTTCATCCCCCAAAATCCGATGGTCTATAGCGATTTCAGGTGGACTACTTGCATGAGAGTTACCCGCCGGAAATGAGCAGTTTTTCTCTCTCCTCTAGTTGCTACGTGTCAACCATTGAATGGAATCTGGCGCTATCCTCTAAATACCACTTACCATTTTGCATCCGCTCGAAATCCCGCTTATAGCTTTAAATCCACCCTTCGTCTTGGTTAATGCCCCGAATTGATTCGCTTCCGATGACCGTAGATCTTCTACCATCGGCGGCTCCACAACTCGACGACTTCTATCATTGATGGCTCCACAACTCTCTTCTGGATTCCTTTTCCACTAGAATGAAAACTCATCTCTTCCGTTCATCTCTTAACGCCATCCAATACGACTCCATGGCCCTCCTCCATACCTCGGCTCCAATATAACGCTCCTAGTCTGACAACTTCCAATATTCTCTGCTCTGATATGTTCCTCTTTGCTTAACTCATCTCCTCTGATGGCTTCCCTGATGGCTTTGCTCCTTGGCTTCATATCATCATTTAGTATCCTAGAACATTTCCATATTGACATTAATGACAATCTAGATCAACAATCTCCCCCTTTGTCATTGATGGCAATATTCTTCTTCTCTCCACCTTTGACATCAGTGGCAAAGGAGTGCACAAGGACTCCCCCTATCGAACTGTTCCCCCTGTCCAACAACATCTTTATGAATCAACTTAAGTGATGCTAAAGAGATAACCCCCATATTTTGACGAACATGTTCAAATGCTTCTCGAGGAAGAGGTTTTGTGAAAATATCAGCTATCTGATCCTTAGTATTGATATATTCCAAGATGATGTTTTGTTTAGCTACTTTTTCACGAAGGAAATGATACTTGATTGGTATATGTTCGGTCTTTGAGTGCACACTGGATTTTTGCTGAGGCTGATCGCAGTTGTGTTACCACAATAGATGGTAATTGGTTGATTTGTACCTGTGTTGACATCTTTTAGATCTTCCTTCATCCATAGTATTTGAGTACAACAATCTGCGACAGCTATATACTCGGCTTCAGCTGTAGATAGTGATATGGATGTCTATTTTTTGCTGAGCCAAAATACTAAACAGTCTCCCAGGAAGAATGCATTTCCACTAGTACTTTTCCGATCATCAACACTTCCAGCCCAATCAGCATCGATGTATGCAGTCAAAGTAAGAGTTGAGCTCTTAGGGTACCAGAGACCGAAATCAGGAGTTCCTTTCAAGTATCTGAGAATTATTTTTACAGCCAACAAATGGGATTGTTTAGGAGCCGATTGAAATCTTCCCAGCATTCCTACTGCTTGCATAATGTTGGGTCTCGTAGCAGTTAAGTACAAAAGGGATCCAATTATTGACCTGTAATGAGTTGCATCTACCAGAGGGGAGTCATCATTTTTGCTCAATTTGCAACTTGTGGTCATAGGTGTGCTCATGGGTGCACAATATTTCATTCCATATATTTTAAGCATGTCTTTAAGATATTTGGCTTGAGATATAAACATGCTTGTCGTGGTTTGAGATACTTGTAGTCCAAGGAAGTGAGATAACTCTCCTATCATTGACATCTCGAACTCTTTTGACATATTTTGAGAAAACTCATGGCTCATCTCATCATTATTACTAGCAAAAATCAGATCATCAACATAAACAAGTGCGACTAGTAACTTATCCTCATCCATCTTTATGTAGAGATTACTTCCTGCCACCCCCTTCTTGAAGCCTTATTGTTGTAGATAGTGATTTAATCTTGCGTACCAAGCTCTAGGAGCTTGTTTGAACCCATATAATTCCTTTTTCAACTTACAAACAAAGTCTTTTCCTTCTGTTAGATTAAACCCTTCTAGTTGCTCCATGTAGACTTCTTCCTTGAGTTCCCCATTTAGAAATGCTGATTTTACGTCCATTGGATAGATTTTGAATCCTTTTGAGCAAGAAAATGCCAAGAACATCTTGATAGCTTCCACATGAGCTACTAGTGCAAATTTTTCTTCAAAGTCAATTCCTTCAATTTGTGAATAGCCTTTACAAACAAGCCTTGCCTTGTTTCTGATGATTTGTCCATCTTCTTTCATTTTGTTTTTAAACACCCACTTGGTTCCTATTATGTTTTTATCCTTTAGACGAGGTACCAGCTCCCATGTCTCATTCTTCTCAATTTGAGACATTTCTTCTTCCATGGCTTTTAGCCAATGAGGATCCTTACTTGCTTGAGTAAATGCTTCTGGTTCTATCATGGATAGAAGAGAAATATCATTTTTCTTTGGTGCATTTGTCATCCTTCTTTGGGTTTGCATCCCTTCATCTATATTACCAATAATCTTCTCTTCTGAGTGATATTTTTGGAGAAATTTCATCTTTGAAGGAGTTTGAGATGGTTCTTTTTCCTTGGGTATTTCTTGATTTTTTTATTCTTCTTCAGGTTCTTCTTATTCAATGAGAGGATCAACTTCATGTTCTTCAATTTCTTTCTCTGGAAGGTCTTCATCAATCTTCACATCAATGCTTTCCACTATTTTCCATAGTCGGTTATTGTAGCACTTGAAGGCTTTGCTCCATGTAAAATATCCAAGGAAGATCCCTTCGTCAACCCGAGAATCAAACTTTCCTGGTGAGCCATCATTGATTTTTATGAAGCACTTGCTTCCAAAAATCTTGAAGTATTTTACTGAAGTAGGTCTTCCTTTCCATAATTCATAAGGAGTATTTTCATTATTTGGTCTTAATTGAGTTCAATTCAAGGTATAGATAGCTATCTCGACTGCTTCTCTCCAGAATTTTGGCTGCAAGTCAGCTGCTATTAACATTGTTCTTGCCATTTCTTGAACTATTCGGTTTTTTCTTTCAACTACCCTATTTTGCTTGGGTGTTCTAGCAGTAGAGAGTTCTTTTTTAATTCCATGTATTTTACACAATTCATTAAATTCTTTTGATGTGAATTCTCCTCCTCTATATGTTCTGAGGCACTTAATCTTTGAGTCCTTTTCATTTTATACAAGAGATTTAAGATTCTTAAAACACTCAAATGCTTCGAATTTATATTTTATAAAATATATCCACATCATTCTAATATAGTCATCAACAAATAAAGCAAAGTACCTTTCTCCTTGGAGTGCCAGAGTTATAGTTGGTCCACACAAATCAACATGGATGATCTCCAAAGGATTTGATGGAGAAAACTCCTTGGTCTTGTGGCTAGTTCTGGTTTGCTTTCCATGTTGACATGGACCAAATATTCCTTGATTTGGTTTGAAAAACTTTGGAATGTCTCGTACTACTTTAATCTTGCTGATATTGATCAAGTTATCGAAGCTTGTATGTCCAAGTCGCTTGTGCCACAACCAACTTTCATTTGTTTGACTTAAGTAGCATTTATCTTCTTGAATCTTGTTCAGAATGTAGATGTTGTATGGTGTTCTAACCCCTTTCGCCACAAGTTCTCCTGAGGAAGAGTTCCTTATTTCACAGTCTTTGGTGCTAAAGACAACATTCTGTCCTTGATAAGAGATTTGGCTAACACTCAGGAGGTTGTGTTTGAGCCCATTTAATAGCAAAGCATTTTGAGCTTTTCCTTTTCCATTAATAATAGTAATAGTTCCTTTTCCAATAATTTTGGTAGATCCACTACCAAAAGATACATTTCCTTCCTTTTTTTTCAATGAGACAGACTTCCTTTTGTCCCCTCTCATGTGTTTGGAGCACCCACTAGCCACAAACCAATGATTTTCATTATTTTGAGCACATAGAGCTAGGCCACATTTATCCATGTTGGGATTCTCACTTCTTGCTTTTCCTCTTTTGAGTGGCAATTTTGTTCATTGTGTCCATTACTATTACATAATGAGCAAATCAGATCAAATTTGGCCAAGGGATCAAAAGAATTGTAGGCCTTGATTTGTCCTTTCCCTTTGGGGCCATATGGTTTGTTTATTTGATCCTTCAGTTTTGGTGTGTCATTCTGATGAGCCCTGCAATGTCTAGCTTGATGACCAAAATTTTTACAATGGAAATAATGCCCAAAAAACATAGTTTTGTACCTGTTGTAATAGCCATGATTTGAATCAACATTCTTCCTTGGAGTTGCTACTACTTCATTCTTTGGATTTGAGATGGGCCTTTGATGAAATACTGTTTTGTATCTGTTGTAACATCCATGATTCGAATCAACATTCTTCCTTAGAGTTACTCTCTCTTCATTCTTTGGATCTAGGATGAGCCTTTGATGAAATAATGTTTCTTCTTTTGGGTTGTTGGAATGTACTTCGGCATAGCTTTTCGCATTATTCTTAGTACTTGATGATTCTCCTTTAAAACCTATTCCAGATTTGTCATGTTGAGGTTTTTGATTATTTAGGATAGTGTCAAGTATTTGAGAGCTTTTACAACCCTTTTTAACTTGCTCCAATTCCTTCCTCAGAGATACTATTTCAGCTTCACATTCTTTGCAATCTTCTTCTTTTTCTTTTAGCTTATTTTTCAAGAGATCTCCCCTTCTCTTTGTTTCCTTGTTTTCTATCTTGAGAGAAATGATTTTATTCCATAATTTATCATTTTCTTCAATGGCACTTATTAACAATTCATCTACATTTCCATCTAGCCCTGAGTCATCATCATTTGTGAATGCCATGAATAATACTTCTTGGCTTTTAGCATGGTCATTTTCTTCATCTAATTCTTCATTACCTCCTTTATGGTGAGGGAACTGGTTAGTTGATTTCTTTTTGATGACTACAAATTCATCTTCATCAGACTCATCTTTCTTAGAGAGGAAATTCTTCTTATTGAACCCTTTCTTTTTGTATACCATCCTTTTAGAATTTTCTTCATCATCACTATCATATTTATGAGGACATTTTGTAGCATAATCACCTATTTTTCCACATTTGAAACAAATAAGAGGGTATTTACCGTTTATCTTAGATCCTTTCTTCAGCCTGCGTACAAATTGCACCAATTCAGATTCAACATCGGAGTCATCACTACTGACATTCCTTTCTTTCCCCTTTTTTGATTTTGAGGCCTTGAATGATGCATCTTTGGAACTTAGGCAATCTTTTCTCATCTCATAGGCAATGAGAATCCCATGGAGTTCATCCATCTTGAGAGTATCTAGATCCTTCATTTCTTCTATGGCACTTACTTTGGAGTCAAATCTATCTGGGAGAGATCTTAAGACCTTTTGAACAATGGTGCTTTCTTCAATGTTTTCTTCCAATCCTTTAAGAGAGTTGACCACTTCAGCTACTCGGAGAAAGTATGATGCAATATCTTCTTCATCATCCATTTTTAGACTTTCAAATTTCCTTCTATGAGTTTGAAGCTTTGCCTTCTTGACTTTGGAGTCCCCGTCGTATAAGCTAATTAGCTTATCCCATACTTCTTTGGCAGAGTTACAATTCATGACTTTTGTAAATTCAGAATCAGTGATTCCACTAGTGATGGAGTTTAAGGCTTTTGCATTTGCAACGTAGACTTTCCTCTCGTCTTGATCTGTTGGAAGAGTGGAAGGAGATATGTACTCATTTAATACCAAATGCCAAAATTCAGGTCCAAGGGACATTAAGTAGTAGGACATTCTCTTTTTCCAGAAACCAAAATTTGTGCCATCGAACAGAGGAGGTCTTCCTGACACTTCTTGATTTCTCATCATGACTAAGAATCCTTCTTCAAGCTGTTAGGTTGATATGAAGAAGCCTGCTCTGATACCAATTGTTGGAAATACTGAGAGGGAGGGTGAATCAATATTTCTTTTCAATTATTATTTTTATCAGTTAAAAACATTTATATTTGGAACACAGAAATAGATAACAAGAATAGATTCTTTTATTAATGTGATCTTTGCAATAAATCAAGTACAATATATATATATATATATATATATATATATATATATATATATATAGTTTCAATCAGTTGCCAAGCACCAACTTGGACTCTTTGTGAGGTTCCAACCTCCAGAGCACCAACTCTGTCTTGTCAAGGCACCAACCTTGAATTTAGGAGCACCAACTCCCAGGACACCAATCCTTTCAGTTCTGAGGCACCAACCTCAAGGGCTCCAACCCTTTGCTGTAAACTGTCTGGATCTGTTTGGTTGTAATTCTCTGCTCCCAACCCTGCTAGACCTATGACTTAGTTCTGTCCTCCTTTTCCTTCCACTTCTGCCAGAACTTCGGCTTCCTTTGTTTCTTACAGTTCGCCAGCACACTCTAAACTCTTTGTTCTCTGTTATAAAAGCCTGATATGCCTGAACTTTGGCTTCCTCCTTGCTCACTTGAGCTTCGGCTTCCTTAACGCGCGCTCGACCTTTGGCTTCCTCAATTCTCGTTCGACCTTTTGGCTTCCCTCCTCCGGTCACTTTAGCTTCCTCTGCGCTCGCTCATCCATCTACGCTCGATTGATTCTTCGGCTTCCCAGTCCATGGCTTCCTCTGTCAGCAGAGAGGTCCCACATGCGACGTCACTATCCAATCGCAATCGCAACTTTCTAGAGGGCTTTTATAAGTCGTGCGTATAACATCACCGATGGCCGATTGCCAATTGCCCCTACTGGATGTGATATGATTATAAACTGTTTTTAATAATTCCATCAGGTTCGTATATATATATATATATATATATATATATATATATATATATATATATATATATATCTGATCCAGGTGGATATTGGTGGCCACCTGCCAAGTCCACCTGGACCCCCACCATTGTCTTTCTCAGCATTTTCAGTTTCCTTAATTGTAGCACAACTTACTATTTTTAGCAGTTTTTCGGGTCCTGAACTTCCGGAGCCGTTTTGAGGCCCTAAACGACGTTTTTTGGGGAACTTCCGGAGACGTTTGGCCCGTTCCAACAATGATAGTGCTCTGATAGATCTTTCTAATGAGCTATTGTACGCGTCAAACGGAGATCATATGCCAAAGTTACGACCCCGGGAAGTTGATGTACCAACTTACCCCCAAACGGGGCCCACAGTTTGGCGTTTCATCTCCTAGGGTTAGGTTTTGGAATGTTAAGGGTTTTTCCATTGTTTCTCAACAATAAATAGGCCTTCGAGCCTCATTGTAACACAGTTCAGAGGCATGTAGCCATCACATCTCTTCTCAGAGATAAGCTACCATCGCCCTAGCTAGTTTATTTCCATTTCTGTCTGTAAGCATATTTCAGTATTTTCCATTAATGAAATGAAGTATTATTTCTGCTGCATCTTTGTGTATATGGTTATCTCTGTAATTTGTTGCGTTCCTGTTTAAATCCGGATCAGTGGTATTAGAGCGGTCTGCTTTTTCTCTGTTTTTCTTTGCATGTCCCCAACAAGGTCGGGATATAAGGAGTTAGGGATTGAACTGGTTGAACCTTTGCAAGACCAGCCTCGCAAATCCCGACGGCCTCCCATAGCGGACGAGAAGAAAGACGAGGGGGTAGGAGATCCCATCAAAATCTTGCTCGAAGAAGCGCTCGAGCGACAACGGAACGCGATGATGGACAGCTTTGCGCAGATCCTTCAGCGGCTACCCAGAAGCGGCGCATCGGCTTCCAGTAGCTCCTCTGGAAACGCCACACCCTTTAAGGTACAAGTTAATTTTGAAATCCCCATATTCGAGGGTCAGATAGACGCCGATGCCGTAGATAAATGGTTAAATCTGTTAGAGGGTTATTTTTCTGTTCATGAATTTTTGAGTCGGGAAAAGATTGTTTTTGCTCTTCTCAAAGCAGCCCCCCACGTCAAGGACTGGTGGGAAACCTACTGCGAGCAGAAGGATGAAAGTATTGGCTCACTATTTTCAGCCGCACCCACCTGGGATTCGTTCCGGGATGCCATCAAGGAGTAGTACTACCCTGTCGGAAGCTATGAGGATGAATACATAAAGTGGACCACGCTGCGGCAGGGAAGGGACCAAGACGTGCCGGAGTTCACCAATCTTTTCCATACCCTTCGCACAAAGTTGGGTATCAAGGATTCAGAGCAACATTTGATACTCAAATACCGTGGCTGCTTGCACAAGTACATCCAGGAAGAAATACAGTTCCTAAACATCCCCTCGCTCGGCGCAGCATACCGGTATGCCGTCAAGGTCGAGCAGAAGTTTAAACAAAAGAAGCGAGACTTTGGATCTGCGAATCCAAAGCAGGGGAAAGGTGCCCCTAAACCACAGAACAAAGGACAAAGCCAAGGCGGGACAGCCCAAGACAACCAGCCGAAGCTGCAAGCAAAGAGCAACGCCGCGAAGCCGAGAAAGGACACTGGAAAATGGTGCGAGTTCCATAAGAGCTCCACTCACAACACAAGTGAGTGTCGGGCCAAGCAGTCACTGGTGGCTGAGCTAAAGGTTTCAGAATCAGATGCATGTTCCGACTCTGAGTCAAAACCCGATAAGGGGTATGAAAAAGGGAAGCAGATCATTGATGCGGATCCCAGCGCCACTGTTGCTACCGCAAAGATCCAGAAAAATGAACCCGAAGATCCAGAGGAGGAGGAGCGTCTCTTCCACTCCCAGATGTGGGTAAAGGGCTCCCCGATACAGTTCATTGTTGATAGCGGGAGTCAAAAGAACCTCATTTCGGCAGAGGTCGTGAAGCGGTTGGGCTTACCGACCACAGCACATCCACAACCATACACCATTGGGTGGCTTCACCAAGGGCGAGATCTTCGCGTGAGCCAGCAGTGTCGCCTTCCATACAACATCAAGCCCTTCATGGATGAGGTATTGTGTGACATTGCTCCCCTTGAAGTTTGTGACGTATTACTAGGACAACCATACTTGTGGAAGCGACATGCTGTGTATGAATCAAGGCCCCGTGCTGTTATTATTACATTGGGAAATAAGTTGTTCAGGATACCAGAGGTAGCACCACCTGCCGCCATCTCTTTGATTACTGCAAAACAATGCAGTAAGATCATTTCCAAAACCAGGAAATTTGTTTTCCTGATGATACGCCCTCAAGGGAAGAAGAAGACAGTGGCCGCGGCCTCCAAACGGGGTCCCTCTGCATGACAGCTACAGATGGACAAGATTGTGGAGGAGTACGAAGACATCTTCACCTCCCCGGCAGGGGTTCCTCTGCACTGTCAAGTCAAGCACTCCATCGATCTGACCCCAGGTGCGCCGCTACCCAATGGACCAATTTATCGGCGCTCCGTTCTGGAGAACAATGAAATCAAGAGGCAGATTCAGGAGCTCCTGCAGAAAGGTCACATCCGTCCGAGTTCTTCGCCCTGTGGGAGCCCGATAGTGTTGGTACAGAAGAAGGATGGGACGTGGAGACTCTGTATTGACTATCGGGCGCTGAACAAGATCACTGTCCGTAATAGGTACCCGATCCCGCTGATTGATGACCTCCTAGACCAACTAAAGGGGGCGAAATATTTCAGCAAGATCGATCTAAAGTCAGGATATCACCAGGTACCAATTGAACCCTCAGATGTGTGGAAGACTGCCTTCAAATCCAAGGAGGGCCTCTTCGAATGGTTGGTCATGCCTTTCGGATTGACGAATGCTCCTGCAACCTTTATGAGGCTAATGGATGACATCTTGCGGCCATTCACCAACTCCTTTGTAGTAGTATACTTGGATGACATTCTGATCTTCAGCCAGAGTTGGGAAGAGCACCTCCAACACATCCGACAGGTTCTCCAAACACTGCGGCAACACAAGCTATGTGCCAATTTGGAGAAATGCACTTTTGGCATGACCGAGGTTCAGTATCTGGGATACATCATTGATGAACAGGGGGTGCATGTCGATCCAGCCAAGGTCCAAGTCATTCGGGATTGGCCCTCTCCAACCACTCTAACAGAGCTCCGCAGCTTTCTAGGTCTTGCCAACTTCTACCGCAGGTTTGTGTTGGGATTTTCTCATATTTCTTGGCCCTTGAGTCAAGTCACCAAGGGCGGGGCGAAAGCAAAATTCTTTTGGTCTGAATCTCAACAGAAGGCATTCAGGGAGTTGAAGGATCGCCTCTGCACGGCACCAGTGCTCGCGTTACCAGATTTACAACAACCATTTGAGGTCGAGACAGATGCCTCTGACTATGCTATTGGGGCAGTCCTTACTCAACATGGACATCCAGTGGCATATCACAGTGAAACACTTTCAGACACAGTCCGGAAGTACCCCACTTATGATAAAGAGATGTATTCCATTGTACAGGCCTGCCGACAATGGAAGCATTACATTTTGGGGAAGGAAACGGTCATCCACACAGACCACCGACCTCTGCAGTTCATACAGACCCAAGGGAAATTGCAGAATGATCGCCATCAGAAGTGGTCTACATACCTGCAACAGTTTCACTTGAATATCAAGTATAAAAAGGGCAGCACCAATAATGTTGCAGATTGCCTCAGTCGACCACCGATCATGGCGCTAACCACCGTGCTCAACTCTTGCGGGCACGAGACTTCTGATTGGCCACTTCTCTACAAAAGCGACCCAGAATTCGGCCACACATACCAGACACTCTTGGAGGGTCGGCAGGTTGCAGATTTTCACCTCCAAGATGCCCTATTATGCCACCTCGGTCACCTTTGTGTTCCTTCAAGCGAGCGTGCCAAGATGATTTGGGAAGCACACTACAGTCGGGCTGCTGGGCATTTCGGGGTCGAGAAAACAGTGGCAGTACTGCAAAACTATTTCTATTGGCCGAATCTTCGACAGGATGTTGGGAAGTACATCCGATCATGTACTGCCTGTGCCATTGCCAAACCGACCATTAAGAAGCAAGGCCTCTATACCCCGTTGCCTACCCCTAGTCGACCTTGGGAATCCATCTCCATGGATTACATGTCAGGCCTTCCTTCCACTAAGCATGGAAATGACTGTGTTTTTGTGGTCGTCGACAGGTTCTCAAAGATGGCCATTATGATGGCCTGCAAGAAGAATATCACAGCAGAAGCCACTGCTAAACTCTTCTTTGAACGAGTGTGGGTGCACTTTGGGATCCCACAGTCTATCATCTCAGATCGGGACAGTCGGTTTCTCAGCACCTTTTGGTCCAGTCTCTGGTCAATGCTGGACACCAAACTCACGAAGTCCACAGCCTTCCATCCTCAAACTGATGGCCAGACAGAGGTTGTCAATAGGATGATTGTGCACATTCTGCGCATGTATAACTTAAAGCATCCACGCACATGGGACGAGAGCCTCCCCTACATTCAGCACAGCTACAACCGAGCTCTTCACAGCTCCACTGGCCATAGCCCTTTTCAGGTGGGTTTGGGATTCCAGCCACTATGCCCCATTGATGTGGCCATGCCACTTGCAGCTACTCACATGAATTCAGCTCATGTCCAGTCCGAAATAGATAAGGCCACCAGCTTCATTGAGCGCATCCAACATATTCGCCAGCAGGTCCATGACATTCTTGAGAAATCAAATGCCAAGTACAAGCAGCGACATGATCAACATCGGGTGCCACACAAGTTTCAGGTGGGCGACAAAGTCTGGTTGCATTTGCAAAAGGAACGCCTTACTGGAGCCTATCGGAAATTGAGACCACTCCGATATGGTCCTTACACCATTACTAAGGCTATGGGAGACAATGCATTTGAGCTCAGCATTCCCCCATTCCTTGGCCTGCACCCAGTATTCAATGTGGACCGCCTTTGGCCATACTTTCCACCATTGCTAGACACATCCGACATTGCAGAACAGCTCAAACCCACAGAATTAAATCCAGATTGCATGGAACAAGCTGCAACTGATCGGATCATGGACACACAGATCAAGAACACTCGCCAACAGAATATCCAACTGTATCGAGTTGTCAAAGCGGGCCAACTCCTTCAGCAGGGCAAGTGGCTCACCAGGGAACAAGTTCAGCAGAAGTTTCCTCATCTCATGGAGGAGCTCAACGCAATGGGGACCATTGCTTCCTAAGGGGGGAGGAATGATCCAGGTGGATATTGGTGGCCACCTGCCAAGTCCACCTGGACCCCCACCATTGTCTTTCTCAGCATTTTCAGTTTCCTTAATTGTAGCACAACTTACTATTTTTAGCAGTTTTTCGGGTCCTGAACTTCCGGAGCCGTTTTGAGGCCCTAAACGACGTTTTTTGGGGAATCCGGGGGCAACACGAGTCCATGGAATGGACTGGTGTTGCCTGTTCCAACAATGATAGTGCTCGGATAGATCTTTCTAATGAGCTATTGTACGCGTCAAACGGAGATCATATGCCAAAGTTACGACCCCGGGAAGTTGATGTACCAACTTACCCCCAAACGGGGCCCACAGTTTGGCGTTTCATCTCCTAGGGTTAGGTTTTGGAATGTTAAGGGTTTTTCCATTGTTTCTCAACAATAAATAGGCCTTCGAGCCTCATTGTAACACAGTTCAGAGGCATGTAGCCATCACATCTCTTCTCAGAGATAAGCTACCATCGCCCTAGCTAGTTTATTTCCATTTCTGTCTGTAAGCATATTTCAGTATTTTCCATTAATGAAATGAAGTATTATTTCCGCTGCATCTTTGTGTATATGGTTATCTTTGTAATTTGTTGCGTTCCTGTTTAAATCCGGATCAATATCGCAATCGCAGTTTATAGTGTGCCATTCCTTTATAGCTTGCGATGAATAACCTCCGATATGGTGGACGCGATATAGCATTAGGGTGTATTATAATGGTGATGAAATAACCCACTCGGACACAGTTCCTGAGGTTTAACTTTATCGGGTTCATTCTCCACCATAGATTTCAACCCCCAAAATCCGACGATCTACAACGATTTCGGGTGGACTACTTGCACGAGAGTTACCTGCCCGAAATGAATGGTTTTTCTCTCTCCTCTAGTTGCTACATGTCAAGATTTGAATGGAATCAGGCGCTGTCCTCTAAATACCACTTACCATTTTGCATCTGCCCAAAATCTCGCTTATAGCTTTAAATCTGCCCTTCGTCTTCGTTAACGCCCCGAATTGATTTTCTTCTGATGATTGTAGATCTTATACCATCGACGGCTCCACAGCTCGACGACTTCTACCATCAACGAGTCCACGACTCTCTTCCGGATTCCTTTTCCGCTAGAATGAAAACTCATCTTCGCCGTTCATCTCTTAACGCCATCCAATACAACTCCACGGCCCTCCTCCATAACTCGGCTCCAATATAACGCTCCTAGTCTGACAGCTTCCAATATTCTCTGCTCTGATATGTTCCTCTTTTCTTAACTCATCTCCTCTGATGGCTTTGCTCCTTGGCTTCATATCATCATTTAGTATCCTAGAACATTGCCATATTGACATTAATGACAATCTAGATCAACACCAGCATGAGGTAAAACACTTGTTTATTAATAAGCCTACTCTTGCCAAATATACAGAGGCAGATGAGATATATAGAAAAATTCTCAATATCCAATTACCAGATGAATAAATATGGGAAAAACTGAATGATTTACTGTAGTAAATACATAGAAAATTAAAATGTATAGTAAAAAGTAAAACAACACAGTAAAAGGATATTGACAGGTCAGCAAGGTTAAGGTGTATTAGGTGAAAGAGTATCAGATGAAAGGTTAAAGTAAAACAGAATGTCCAACGTGAAGACCAAACAGCCAAACAACATAAAGGGAAAAAGATCAAAGAGCAAAGCCAACAAAACCTTAATAACAGGGACAACAAGCAACAGTTCAATAGTTGTCTCTATCTTCTTGCAGGAAGATATTTCTTTTTCCCTAGAATAGTTCTCAATGCAGTTTGAGATATTTTGTAATTCCTTTTGTATAAATAATTCATAATTTGAAGTATTAGGGTGGATTATTTTACATTTGTAGAGTTATTTTGATCTGAAAACCTAAGGGTGATTGTCCCATTTTCAAGTCAACCGACTGGAGCAAAAGCATTTCTCTATAGGATTCATGAGATGAGCCATTTGCAGTGAAGTATCTTCATTGTGTGATTTCGTTACCTTCTTATGTGTTTCATAATCTTAAATGTGTTCTAAATTTGAATGAATTAACTTGAAATATCACTCAGAAATTGTTTAAGTACACTCTATTTTGCACAGTTAGTCATTTACATGTTTTCCTCTAATACCCAGATTTGAGAACCCTTAATTTCTCTCCCATCCCGGTTGAGTTCTTTCATTCCTTCCAAAATCTGGCCTAGGGAACCCTTAGTTGCTCCCTGGATCCGATTTGAAACTAATCCACCATTTAGCCATTGAGATTTGGAGTAACTCATCTATCTTGCCCTGTAGACACTGTTTTTAGAACTGAATCAAGTCTTGTTTGTCTGACATTAGACTCCATAGCCCATTGGTAAAAGCCAAACCTCTGTTCATCTAAATAAAGTGATCCCACCACCAATTTTGAAAACAAAATCCAAGCGCAAACAATAACTAGCCTAAAAGCATCTTAACTAAAACAAAGTTAAATTATAAAGAGAGAGCCCTCTCTGAGCATCAGGAAGGCCAGGTTCTGATCTCCAAAAGTGGTTTGTGGTTACCTTTGACTTTTCTTTCTTCATTAAATTCAAAATAAATATCAAAGTGATAAAAGAGAGGATATGACTTGAAAAAGGAATTTAAAGTCCTTCTCATATTTGTGCCATATATAGCATGAATGTTAAACAACATTCAAAAGGAGAACCTAGTAGTGGGAAGAATGTTGCAAGCAAGGAAGAGGAAGGAAAGAATCTTGCCACTATTGTAGAATATTGCAGGTATTCCATGGGAATATATGACTTCTAGTTGACACTAGGAAGATTGAAGAGCATGGAATGCACTGATACATAAGTTGAAGAAATAAGGTGTTATCTTCATGAGGACTACTGTTCAAATATAATGATATTTTGGAGCCTTAGAGGACTGTTTTGAGCCCCTTCTCACTAAAAAGAGAAGTAGAGGTATGCAGTGCCTCCTCCCAAGCAAAAAGTAGGGGAGACATTGCGGTCATAGGTGCCTGGTCAAGGAATCAAACCAAAAGAAACAAAAGTATTGGGACAAGCCAGTAAGCAAAATCAAGGAAGAGGAGTAATTTGACAAGATGAGGTAAATTCTCATTGAGTGGGAGAAATGGTTGGATTAGCTACTTAATCAACCTACAATATGGGGGAGCTCAATGTGAAAGTTGAGCGTTGAAGAAGAGTTTGAAATGTCAAGTAGAAACATGATTAGTGATCAACTATGGAAGTGAGAAGTTAAGAAAGTAGGATTGCTACTAACAACAAACCAAGGACATGATGGAACCTAGTGTAGTACAAATATAAAGGAATTGGTGTGAAAAGCTTGGATGATTTAAGCCTAGGTTATGGGAGTCATGGCATAAGAAAAGGCGTAGGTCCAATAGTGCAGTCAAAGAAAACATCCAAAGAAGATATACACCATAATGTTGATATCTAGAGGGAGATGACCATGCGGTTGTGGTTGGACTATTGCTGGGATGAAACTAATTTTGAGTGGGTGGGGATATTAGGGCCTAGATTTGGGCACACATTTAACCGATTCATGCACGATGGACAACATATCCATCATACCATTTGTGACATTCATATAAAAAATAATGCAATGTTATGAAGGATTCGATTGATGGTTGAGTATTGGGCCAAGGCTTTGATGAAACTAAGACGGTAATAGATTATTGAGAGGTGTGGACAAAAGTGTGCCTAGCTAAGTGGAGATGATATGAAATTATTTACTTAACTTGCAATAATTATAAGTGTGAATTAACTTTATCTTATTTTTTAAATCTTAATGAAAAATTGAAAGGTTGAATTGGACAAATGAACAATAAATAATAAAAGAGACAAGACACAAAAGTTGATAATGGATTTCACCCATGTTGGGCTACGTCTCTTGATTCACTTCCAAAGAGAAAGTGATCTATTATGAGATGAAAAAAATGTTTATTACATCAACTTGGTCTCCAAATTGAAAATAATCTTGTCTTTCAATATACTACAAAGGTTGTGGCACTCCAACAAACCCCTCCCACTCTTGGGTTGCCAAGAACTGGACTCAAAACCCAATTTATTCAACTTACGTAGAAGAATAATACTATTCAATTAAACCTCCTATTCATAATGCTTTCAAGTCACAACTCCTTGGTGCAATGGTTAAACCACTGGGTTATATAACTTTAGGTTACGATGTTGACTCCCATTGGTTGTGATTTTCCATAGCTTGGTAATATTTTCAATTTAAAAAAAATATTACATGTCCCCTATACAAAGCAATGCAACTGGCACATTATTTAGGTTGTTTTACTATCAGTGGGGAAGTCACATGGTTGAACTTGCGTGTTTCCAATTTTAAACCATTGGATAACACTATTATTACAAATATAGTTTACCACCACCCCTCTACAACCTCTAGGCCAATGGTGTAATGATAAGTCATTTGGATTGCATCGAATAGGTTGGTGTTCAAACTTGTATGGATTGAATTTTTAGCCAACAATATATTACATGTCCTTAAATATTTTTTTAACAATTTTTTTTTACCAATTGATTTGTGAAATATTGAAAGACCACGGTATTTGGTTGCTAGAGGTTATGGTTTCGACCCAACCCCCACAAGCCACTTTGAGAAAGCCACATGGCAACTCCTAATTGGTCCATGTTGCTTCTGCATAGTCATCCCACCAAACCATTTGCCACCTCAAAAACACTACCACATCAACATTCGTACAATCCAAACAAAATGCCATGTTAGCATCTGTGCAGTCCTATCAGCATGACACTAGCACTTGTACCACCTATCACCATCAATACTACGATGCCAATGTTAGTACATCCACATGTCAGCCTTTGGGATGCCACATATCAGGTCCTACACATCTTTTTTCCTATTTTACCAAAACTTTATAAGGCCATAAATTTCTCATATTATTTATGTTTGATCTTGTTCAAGGATTGTTGGAAAGATCTCAAAGAGTCCTTCAACATGGAGATCTTTTCCTCAACATTTGAGATCATTATTTTTTATCAATTGTAAAGATCCACTTGGATCAATCCTCCCCACTGGAAATATTTTGGACCACCAATAGTCTGGTTTATTCAGCAAGTAAGTGAGGCTATCACTTCCTCACTTGTCTGATATCCATCCATCAAGCTTGGATAATAAACATTTGAATCATCAAAATCTGTCCAATAAGGATGAAAACTATCATAACATTGTTGACATAATCAATAATTCTCTTACTTTCACAATCATATGTATTCATCGTCGCAAATACTAATCATACACAATAGAGTAGCCATAAAAATGAACACATAGTTTCTAATGAGAACGAATTAATAATATTTTTTCTCTTCTTAATAGGAAAGATTAACCAATGGATCTATTTCACTCTCAACCATAGGCTATAACCTTGGATCCTTGATGATTGGATGCAACAAATCCTCATGTTGTAATTCTTGTGAACCATGAAATATTTTATCATAGTTAGAAACATCCTTAACTATATCATCTCTAGGTTCACAATGTTTAATTTCTTTTGGTTTATCATTATCCTTAGCTTTTACAGGCACAAGTGAAAAGTTCTTGCTTGCATTTACTAGCCTTTTCATTTGTCGTGTATTTACAAGAGACAAATTAGTATTCATCTAACGAGCCCCCACAATGAACTCATTTCTATCTTTGATAAGATGATTCTTCTTCACCTCCATGTAAAAATGGCCTTTCTGTCATATAGTTATGGAATTCCCAAAATAATCCCACAAATGTTAAGTGGAACCACATCTATGAAACTGAATGTGATTTCAAATCTTAGTTTACATTACCCAGTCACCTGTAATTGAGAATTGTCACATACCTAACCCAAATGATATGGTTGAGGATGAGGCTTAGTTTCCAATCTCAATTTATTAACAATTTCCTCAGAAATAAGATTAACTTGTGATCCACTGTCAACAAGTGTATCATTCTGAGTGTGTTTTGAGATGACCCTAATATTCAACAATTCACTTTGTTTCATTTCCTCATGTATTACTTTATATTTTGAATAATGAGCACATGAAATATAACTATCAATAGAAGATATACCTTTTATTGTCATAGTTGTGATCATAGTTTCAACACCTAAGTTCGATCCCAGATCCTGTTGGATTGTAGCAACAATCTTTTGTTTACCCTTCTGACGCACAAACCATTTTGGCTTTAACTTTGGATGAAGTTTCCAACATATATCCTCATCATGTCCTTCCTTATGGCAATTGGAACATGAAAGAATCTCATCTTCCTTCTTCACTATAGTTTTCCATTTTAGTTTTCCCTTTGCTTTGTTTTTGTCTTCCTTTGACTAAACAAATTCTATGGAAAAATTATCATTAACATTCCTTCTATCTAATTCAAGGTGAGTTTTTTGTACACAAAATTCATAAATATTAGTTGGATTAAATATAATAATAACACACTTCAAATCAGTAAAGAACTTGCCAATTACTTTAATAGAGTTTCTTGTGTATAAAGAGGAATGCCCAATGTTAGTGCCCCTTTTTAGATTCCCGAGTATAACTTTGAATACTTTGTGCTTTAGCTTCCCTTAATTTTTTCCAATCCATTATTGCTTGTTGCATGTAGTCTAATGGATAAAGTTATTCTATGAACTCATACAAGGAAGAAATTAGTTTACCAATTTGAATGAGATATTGCGTTCTACGCTCCTACCAAATCAATGTTTGACCTTATAGCCAAATAATAGTTAGTTGGATATTTGAAATTTCTTCAACAATATTTTGGTTCATGCTTCAAGCTGTATGATCCAATTATCCAACTTCTTTGCATTAGTTTCACCATCATACATTGGAAAATCAGACTTAACATCTAGTTTCAATAGAGGTAAATTAGACGTGGTTTTCTTAAAATAATTCTTTGAAAAAGAACTTTTGCTAAAATCAGAAGAAGAGGAAGATGGGGATGGAGGAGTCTTAGGAGGTTTATTACCAACTCCTTCTCCTTCATCTTTTACAGATGGACCATTTTCAGTAACCCTTCCACCATAGCTTTCATTGCCATGAATGGTTCAAGGAAACTCACTTTGGAATAAAAAAATTCCTTCCTTTTAGCTATGATATTTTTCGTCTTTGAGTTGCACGCCTCAAGCCAAATTCAGGGTTTTACTCTTTAAGAAGTCCTTCTCCATGCTTGAGCTTAGATCTAGTAAGCATTACACTTGAAGATCCTATCAAAGCTTCTTTGCTACCAAACTTGATATGAAATTATTGACTTGATTTGCAATTATTACAAGTGTGAATTAACTTTAGCTTAAATTTTAAAGCTTAACAAACAATTGAAAGGTTGAATTGAAGAAATGAACACAAGATAATACAAGCGACAAGCCAAAGAGGTTGATAACAATATTCACCTATCTTGGGCTGCATATCTGGGTTCACTTCCAACAAGCAACTGACCCATTATAAGATGTAAAAAAATGCTTATTACATCAACTTGGTCTCCAACTTGCAAAGAAGCCTGTATTTGGATATGTTATAGAGGTCATGGAACTCCAAAAAACCGTCACCCACTCGTGGGCTAGAAATAACTAGCCTTAAAAACCCAATTTGTTTAATTGACATAGAAGAATAATACTATTTAATTAAACCTCCTCTTTCAAGTAATGGTTCCTTGGTGCAATGGTTAAACCATTGTGTTATATAATGTGAGGTCACAAGGTCAACTCCTGTTGGTTGTGATTTTCTTTAGCTTGGTAATATTTTCAATTTAAATAAAATATTGCATGTCCCCCTAAACAAATTAACGTGATTGGCATATTAGTTGGGTTGTTTGACTCTTGATGGGAGAGTTGTGGCTTCAAACCTGCGAGTTTCCAATTTTAAGCCATTGGATAACACTATCTACAAACATAGTTTACCACCACCTGTTTACAACCTTCGAGCTAGTGGTGTAATGATAAGTCATTTGGTTTGCGTTGAATAGGTTGGGGTTTAAACCTTCCTGACTTGAATTTTCCACCAACAATATATTACATGCCCTTAACTAACAAATTTAACAAAATTTTGTTACCAATTGATCCATGGCATATTGGTAAACTACTATATTTGGTTGACGAAGGTTATGGGTTTGATCCAACCCCTATTGAAACCATTTTAAGACTACCATGTGACAACTCCTAATTGGTGCACATTGTAGCTACATAGTCAACTTGCTAAACCATCTGTCACATCAACACCTCTGCCATCATGTCAACACTACCACATCAACTTGCCATGTTATCATTTGTATAGTTTGCTCAACATGCCATGTTAATATCCGTGCAATCTAGTCAACAAGCCATGTCAACATTTGTACTACCACATGTCACCATATGTACTACCACATCAATGTTTGTATAGCCACGTGTCATGTCCTCCACATCTTTTTACTTGTTTGACCAAAACTTTAGAAGACCATAACTTTCTCATATGACATCTGTTTGACCTCATTTAAACATTGTTGGAAATCTCTTGACAAAATCTTCGATGTGGGGACCTTTTCATTAGAATTTAAGACCATTAATTTTTATCATTTGTAAATATCCACCTAGATCAAACGGAAAAATGAAACTTGGGGTTTCCATGCAAATTGGCACGAGACGACTTGGTGACATGGGCACCACAAGGGTGCAACACGATTGAATGTCTCAACTTGCCCAAGTGAAGGAGGAACCAAGATGTAAGGGAGAACACATGAAATTGGTGGCACAAATGCCACAAGAATGTGACACAGTCAAGGAGTGTGCCCCCATGACCATGTGGAATGATTCGACCAAAGCATTGACGAATTGAGCAAAGGAGGATGAATCAAGAGGATGTACATTGAGCAAGACCAAGTGAGCGTAGAAGGACTGAGCCAATGTGGATCGAACAAATCGAGGGAGGGAAAATAGATCGATCATGTGTGATATGAGCAAACTTGAATGAAGTGGATCAGACTGAGCGGGGTGTGAGAGAATAGTATGAGGGAAAATTGATGGGACGAGATGAGAAAGTTGAAGTCGACCTAAACTGAAGGAACACGTAAACGGTTTGATAGTAGAGCTCACCCAACCAAGTGGGAAGGGTTGTAACTCCAGACAATAAGAGTGTGGAGTCAAATAAGTAGACGTGAGTCAAGTCAAGAGGATTATAATGAAATCAATGGAGAAAAGATGAACCACACAAGGATGCAAGTCAAAGAGGTGTGCAAAGTTGCATAAAAGAGTAGCCAAGTGAGTAAAGAAAAATATGGGTCGAGTAGAGATGAAACGAAAGGTGCAAGAGCTTGTGTCCTAGGGTATATGAACTAAGCAAGCTAAGGCAGAAGATCAAAGGGTACCATGAGTAGGGTGAAGATGAACCGTCGGGTCAATTGGACTAAGTGGTAGGGTTTTTTGGGAAAATAAGGTTCTGTAGCTTGTTTATTGTATTAAGGGGTGAACCATTATCTCAAAACCTCATGTAAAGAATATTTTCATTGATTAATAAAATAAGGCTAGGGGGTTGTTTCATACAAATTGTGTATTTGCGATCTTGTCGATGTGGTTTATTTACATATGTGGCTCATGAATGAATAATAACTAAAGTAGTGTGATAATAAGATCTACTTGCAAAATACTGAAGGGTTATGATATTCTACTAAGTAACCCATAATATAGAGATTATATAAGTAATCTTATCGTGAGGCATAGTCTAGGTGAAGTAACACTGTACTACACTAGGCAGTTGCGAAACACATTGGTGCTCCACACTAAAGGTGTCATGGTGCACCCAATGAAGCACCTTGTAATTGTGTGGAGCCCCTAGGGTTGTGTGAGGTACAGTTTGACCCATATGCAAAAAGATACATGGTGGTGACATTTTTGAAATTTTCGAAAAAGGTATTGATGAGATGATCATCATCACTAAAACTTGTCTTACTCAAATGCATTGAACAAAATCACATCCATGGAATTTGTATCTTGTAATGCACACATTTTCAATGGGAGACCCAAGAGAAAGTGGGAATGCAATAAGGTCTTGTGGCAACCATGTATGCTCCCTTTCTTCTATCATCCCTCTCTTGTTGTGATATTTTGGAGGAGTACAAATAAGGCCTCATTTTCATTTAAATATCTAGTATTAGATAAACGTAATAATAATCTAATTACTTATAGCCAAAATTTAATATAATTGAATGTAGCAGTTAATATCACATATATACATCATTTAAAGAAATATTTATTACATGCATGACCATAAGTTTCAAGTTTATGTCCATCAAATCACATGTAGAAATTCATTTATAGAAAAGATATTATAAATACAATATCAATTAATTCTTTTTTTAAATGCCCCAATAAGACATCTAAAGGTAATCCTAATGTGAGTCCCATTTGTCAAGTAAAAGGAGGTTTATGGAAGTTTTAGTTATTAACAACTCATCATCAAGAGACAGGCTACATATTACATACACAAGAACACATCTTGACAGCTTCCCATTCATAAAAAATCTCTTTGTTATTGGATATATTATCACACTTAATGAACATATGGATATATTTATGAATGACACAGTCTAACCGTTCTACATTTTGTTTTTGTTTATTTATTGGAATTCAATGATACAATTTTTGGTGAGATTGTCAATTTTGTTATTTAAGTTGCACTTATGAATGCATAAATAGATTCAACATCCTAAAAATCCCTTGGGGCACTTGAATTGTGTAGACTTCATTTCTCAAACCTATAATTCCATCAACTCCTTGTTGGATTTTGGACAAAATTATCTAGAAATTATGCTAGAAAAAGAGTCAAAATATAGAACATTTAGACTATGAATTTATGAACTTTGTAATGTTACTATGAGTACATGGATGACTGTTAATATATAACGGGTTCTTTTTGTTAAATTATCTCATGTACACCCATCGATCCACATACTATACATGGAAATGCTATGTTTGTATCTCAACAATATTTATTTATTTTTATATTGAGGATTGCAAAATGACATTAATGCTACTCATTGCTTTGAAGGAACAAACATATGGGAAAGGAATAAAAACCCCTAAATTGAACTCTATTTTGGACTTACCAATCATGTAATTATTACCCCAAGAAGATAATTTAACACCTAAGCAATGCATAAGGAGGGATGAGAATTAAGCTCCAAACATACCATGATTACAAGAATTTTTGTACTTATCTTACCTTTTAAGAGGAAGAAAAAAGTCCTTGGTCTCCTAAGATACTTCAGTCAACCTTGGTTTATAGTTGGACATTCATATTCTCAATTCATCTAACTTTTTTGGACCTCCTAGTAGAAATGTTTTTGGTTATATTGATTCGGAGTCCAAAATTTTAGGGGTAGGTCTTGCTTTATTGATTCGGAGTCCAAAATTTTTTAAAACATGTTTGAGGCATCAAATGACATATTTTAGGGTTAAAAATTTGTTGATTTTTTTTTTATAGCTTCTTGATGTTATTTTACAAATTGAGAGATTTCCAACAACACAAAGATCACCTTACTGCAAGTTCATATAAGGAAGTTATGACTCCCATAATTTTACATATCCTATTGACCACCATGCGTTGATGGGGTTGAATGCCCAAGTATCAACAAAAAGAGTTAGTCCCAAGGAAGAGGTCCAATTATAATCTCCCTTGTTTGGAATAGAATAGCCCTCTAGATTGATGACCTAATAGCCTTTCAATGAGTTTTAATATATGTTTTCTTTTGTATTTGTTTTTACAATTTTGTTGAGCCTCAACAAATCCCATTAATTTCCATAAAAAATTAAGGGCCTCGTCAATAAAAGTTTGAAATTACTTCACTTTCCTTATATTTAATTTCGTTTTTCTTGGTTTGAAGAGCTAATTTAATGATCTTCCTTTCTTAATTTCACATGCTTCATATTATTAATTTTTTTATTATTATCTTTCTTAGAATAATAATCTAGTAACGTGATGGGAATTACATACATATTTTGCCTGGAAGTGGAATCTTTAAAACCATATTAATTAACCATAACGATTTTAGTTGCATAATTAAAATTTGTTTTTTTGGTTGCATTCTCCCCACATTCATAATGGTTAATGCTTTTTAAGTTTGTTTGATTTCTAATCTTTCAACATTGTAGGTATGTTTTTCTCTACTAAATTTTTTATATCTCACTTTGCATAAGAGTGGGCTATCAACACTTTAGTCAAAAATTTCATTTTCATAACACAAATGAGTTAATTGAGCATTTGGTGATTAAATTAATTAAACTAAAGACTAAATACTTCGAAGCTTAATACATGTCTTGAAATAATACATGATGAATAATGAAAACAAACTGAGAATTCTGAATTTGAATAATGCATTGATTTTTTCAGGCTTTAAAATTTTGTTTAAAAATTATGAATTTATCATAATTTTATATATATTTTCGAACTAAAAACAATACAAGTGAGGGTTGCTTAAATTGATTTTGGTTTGTGCATTGAATATTTTTTTTTTTGTAGAAGATTGGAGTCGAACTGAAATATCGCATTTTGGGAAAAATATAAAATTTTGAATGGACTTCACTTTTGTTAAAAAATGATTTTTACATTTCCCCCTTGACAATTTAGCTCACTAATCATGACATTTTTCTTGCATCAAAAACTCATGACTCGATTCCTACACTCAAGGAAACATATTTAATCTCATTATCCATGAATTTTATTTAACAAAATGTAAAAATGTATTAAATAAAAGATTGATTTTTTTTTAAATAACTTTTTCAAAACAAAATTTTATATATAGATAACATATCAAAACAAATAAATATAATAATAATGATGATTAATGTTCTCTAAAACTAATGTGGTTTATTAAATTTTTAAAAAGTAAAAGATTAATTGCAACTCTTTAATATGTTTATTTTATGATAAAAAAGAGAAATAAGTATTCTTAGTTTTGTTGACTTAACAAGTCAAGAAAGTTGGTAGTGGGGCAAATGTTTTGGAAATGAGAACAAATGTGACTAAAAGTCGGGCAATCCAAGAGAAAGTGTTTTTCATCTTCAACCCACTTAGTATCGCAAAGGTGACAAATTCTTTCATCCCAAGGTGTTTTAGAAATATACCAATGCCCAGTTTCACTTTGAAGCTCATGAGAACTAGTTCTTATCTTTGCAATGTTCATTTTCTTCTTAACACTGGTCAAGATAGAAAGATAGTTCTGGTTAGAAAGAGTGAGGTTGATCACCTCCTTATAATACCTTAGCTTCATTTTTTCCTATAGATCCTTATCATCCCACAACTTATCCTTAAATTCGGAAGTAATAGTATTTTTAATATTATCCTTATTCTCCAAGATGATCTCCTCCTTTATCCCCCAATGGTTGAGCCAAGACTAGGTGTCCTTATGCCAACCTCGCTTCAGTCGAGAGGCGCTCTCCAGCCCAGTATCATAGAAATGTTGTAATGTAATGTAATGTCTTGTAAAAATTTAACTTGGTAAAAATAAAATGAAATAAAAAGAAAAATAGCCCTATGTTAAAATAAAAATTACACGTTATTTTTTAATTATTAATGTTTGTTGTGTAGTCACAGTAAACTTCAGGGAAAATTTTAAGAACCACCCTAAATTTATATGTATAATAAATGGGTGAATCCCCATGATACATAGGAAAAATGGAAGGTGATTTTATCAATAATATAATACGTATATATAATTTTTTTGGCAAATCTATCACTAGATTATATTATCTTGTAAAATCATGGCAAATATTTCACTGAATTCTAAAATCTTGTAAGATTTTGGCAAATATTTCATTGAATAATAAAACATTGTGAAGTCTTGGTGAATGTTTTGTTAAAGTATGAAACCATATGTGATAATAGGAAAATAGAGTCATTAAACTGTAATATACTAACATACATGTTTGGAAAAAAGAAACATAATTTTCTCTTCCTACAAACAATGTTGCAAGTTTCAGTGGGCGTGTTTGTCAAGGTTCTTATTGTACACTCTTGCATATCCTTCTATTAGTTTTGATAATATTCCACCACAAAGTTCTTGTATGTGTTGATCTTGACCGCCAATTCTGTCAATGTAGGAGAGATTAATCTTTTCTCTACCACTTTTGTCAAGCTATGAGAGATTAACGTTTGCACAAATTTTGTTTTAGTTTTCTCCCAACTTCTCTTTCCTTGAGTGTTTCCATAACTACCTTGTTGATTCCATATCAAACCAATTTCTCAAATGCTAACCTAATTGTGACAAAGGAATTTCTTACTTCTACAAATTTGTAGCTTCATTGTAAGGAGAAATTGTTATATTTGTAGGGGCAATTTATAAACACTTTCATTCACTCTTCAGGTACTTTGTAAGCCATCAACCTTCAGGTAGTTCATCCTTCCGTATGATATTTGGTCATTACACTCCGTTATTCAAGAAATATATAAGTTATGAAAGTCATTCTACCATGTCATGAAGTTGTTGAATCGAGGGAATCCCATACCCATGAACCTTACCTATGGTCTTACGATGCAATCTTCTGTTTTGATTCATTGTGTTAAAGTCCATCCCCTTCAAGCAGGCTTTATGCAAGTAGGAAAATGAAACAAGGCTCCCTTACTTACCAGCCTTCCTTTCTCTTACCTGAATAGTTGTATCTTACCCAACCAACAAATGGTTCCTACCTGTTAGCCTCCTATTGCAATAGGTTTCATATTTCATGATTGACAGTGGAAGTGCAAAAAATGTTCATCTTTTCCATGCTGCAAAAGTTCCATTTTTGAAAGATTTCTCAATTAAGGGAAGGCCAAACAGCTTAATCTTGGCTTCCCTAGGTTTAAATTGCTTGTTTTAGAGATAGAGAATAAATGTCTGTCCAAACTATTTAATATTGACAGATTGTTAGGTAGGTAGAGAAATGAAGGAGCTCAACTGCTTAATCTGGGCCCTTGGAAGATATAAGGCTAGATTTAGATAGGAGGACAGCCAGAAGAAAAGTTGAAAAGCTGGGTTTGCTAGTTCAAGTGAACCCAAACGAAAAGAAGAGAAAATGCTAGGTAAGTAGGCTGGGTAGGTAGTTTTGTGGTGGCAGAATGAGGAATTGTGATCCATTTTATGTTTTCAAGTGTTATATCCGTTGTGATCACAAGCATGAGGCAATTTTCCTTGGAGCAGCTCAAGCGAGGCATGTCTAACTTTCCCATTCTTACTTTCCCCAAATCATTCACTAACTTCCCCTAAAGAGGTCAAGATCTGCTTGATATCTCTTAAATTCATCATTTTTCATAACACTTGCCTAAGTAAAGATCTGCTTTACTTATGGATCTCATATTTCTTCTACAAGTCCTATTTCCCCTTTAGAGCCTAAGATTTCTATACTTAGCGCTTTCTTCATCAATCCCATATTAACTTCTAATTCTATTTTATATAGCTCCCTAGCTACTTTCCCATCCCTAATTGCTACAAATAACTATATAAAATCCCAAAAAATATTAAATATCCCACCCTATAGCACTATAGCTATGTACATACAGTTCTGGGAAATAATAGTCCATCTGGGACTATTATGAGCCCATCCGTGTTAAAACTCCAGGATTGGTCTAACCTCTGGTTAGGCTAATAACCTATATCCACCCCTTTACCCTTGAAACCTTACTATCCTACCTTTCGCGCACATAAAACCCCCAGACTCCGCATTAACCAAGTTTTTTGACCCCCTCGGCGCGTTTTTATTTAAAAATGTCGGGTGGATCCCGTCCGTAAACCCCCTATCACCTCACCTTTATCGCCAGCCGTCCGATGACCAGCGCCCGAGATCAACGGTGGGCAGTTATTCCTGCGCCCCGATTTGCCGGAGGTTAACGTCCAGGGGATGGGCGGTTTCCCTACCGTACCCCCGCCACGTGTCGGCCTCTCGGCGTGTTCGGAGGCCCCTTCCCCAATACCACCTACGCTAAAAAGTGGTGCGGGGAAACCGGAAACCACTCCCCCGCCCCTGACATCAGCACCACATCCTCATGACGTCATCAACCTACGTCCCCACCACTATGCCACGTCATTGCCACTTCATCCGCCCGCATCCACGCCCTGCCACCGTGTCATCGCCACATCGCCATCCTCGTCAGACGCCACGTCACCGCCGTACTGGGACCCTCCGCTGACGTCATGCTGATGTCATCACCAAAAAGGGCGCGAAGCGCGAAATTTGCAGCAAGGGATGCCCGGAATGAAAAATTGAGGCAGTTTTCGATGCGCGATTAGCGCTTAGTGCTAATCGCGCATCGCTAAGAAAAAATGACCAAAATGGAAACCTTCTCATGGCTCGGCTACCAGCAGGCCCGAAATTCGCAAATTGACAGGAATTTCTTCACGTAGGTTCAGAAAAGGGGCAAAAACAGTTCTTAAGGCAACAGAGGGCCAAACAACAGCCATAAAATGTCGATGGGATAGTTTAAAGCATTCAGAAGACAATAAGGAGCCTATGTTTAGTGAAAGTGTATCAGAGGAAGCGACAAAGACTATCAGTTAGTGTTTTTGGTGGAAATCCGTATTTGCAAAGCAGGCAAACATTAAGAGGCCCCCATCAAAGTCAATAAAGCAGTATTGGGCCATCAAAGCTCACCAGATCAAAGTTAATGCATAAGGCCACCTAAGGGCAGCGCTGCAGAAATCAAAGCACAGTTATGGCCAAATGCCAGCACAGAGCTCTAAGGACATCATAGTTACTCATTTTTGAGGCAGCTGCCCCAGCGCAGCATTAGATAGATATTTTGGCATTTATTTCAAGCATATGTTAGGTTAAAGACACTTATTGCATAAGATCTGTCTCAGATCTGATTCTTGTAGATATTTTGCTTATATAAACCACCCTAATTTACTGTTTAGAGGGTTGGTTGGTTGATTCGCTCCACTAGAGACTCGCTCTGTATGTATGATGATTTCTTTAATCAAAGACTGCTGAAAGTTTGGAAGATGGACTGTCTGCTGTGTCATTAATGTTCTGAAGAGTAAATTATGGAATTCTTGTGCTGCAACATGACCCAATAAGTGTTCCCTATCTCTTTTTTCCATTGATATATGCTCATATCATACATATGTCACCATCTAAAATAGCAGGAAAAATGAATAGCTTGGACTTTGTTTAATTGCACTCTGTGCTCGATTTCTGCTGTTTCTTTATGTTTTCATCTGAATTGGTAATGAATATGAATTCCTTTTGGCTCATATTTCCCCTAATTCACCCATGTTTGACAGTTATCTAGGGATTATTCTGCCCCTAGATAGAGCTCATTCACCTTCCCTCTGTTAAGCTGGACGAGAGATTCTTAATTGCCTCTCATTCCTTAGCCTTCAATCCATCTCCATTTAGCTTGAATGTTGTTTCATGTGCTACTATCTTGTTCCATATTCCTCTTGTGACCAAGAAAACGCACCAACAGTCCTATTCCTTGACTCCATGCCTAATGGTTTGAAACTTTCATACTATACCTACCTCTCTACTTGGAAGGGTCATCCTTCCCACCAAAACTTAAACAAAACCCCTTGAAATCAATAACTAGCCTAAAATCATCATCAACAAAGCTAAATCATAAAGAGAGAGCCCTCTCTGATTGCAGGTGGGCTAGAACCTGCAATCCAAAGATTGGTTAGTGGTTACCTCGGTCGTATTCCCTTGGGAGTCAAAGGGAACAACCTGAGTGTTAACATAATGGCGACTCCACTGGGGACAATCATTTGTTTAATGCAGTAAATCCCCATTTTTGATCAGTTTGCCTTTCGAATAAATCTTAAACTTGTTTTGAAAAATCCCAAAAAATAAAAAATTCTCATTAAATCTCAAAATATTTTGTTTCCTGAAGAATATTCCCCTTTTTTAGTTTATTCCATATTCAGCTCTGGCCTGTGTTGGTGGACAGAGATCAGATCCTTCAAAGTTAGTTTATCCACCTGGCGACTCCACATCATCATCATAATAAAGACTCCACTGGAGAAATGAACCCAAAAGAAATATATGAGCAGATCAGGCTATTGACCCGGATTATTATCCAAGAGGTCATTTTCTTTCTCTTCCATAAAATTTTGCTATGTATATTGTACTTTAAGAACGAGTTTAAATTTGATTTTTATGATTTGCCTTTTGAAAATGTTGAGGAAATCCCTCCTTGCACATTAGAACAACCCTTTAAATGCTGCTGAAGATCATCATACAGCCAAGGAGGAAACAAGTATCAAAGCAAATCATCCTATCCCTGTTCATATCGAGCCCAACCATTCGATCCCTGTACATACTCCCGTGCCTCATAAATTTCCTGATAGATATAAACCTCTCATTTTGCCTCCCATGCTCAAACCTTTGCCTAAAAATCATCTTGAGTATCTCCCAAGATTTGATGGAGAGAATGGAGTTACTGCTCAGAAGCATGTCCAAGTTTTTGAAGATTATCTTAACTTATTTGAAGTGGATGTTGAGAATGTTAGTATTAGGCTTTTCACTCTTTCTTTGCAAGGGAAAATCAGGATTTGGTTCAAAACTCTGCCTCACGCAAGCATCTCAAATCTTGAGCAATTTCTCAAACTCTTCCTTGATATATGGATAATCAAAGTCAATCTCCTCATGATCATAGAAGAATATAATCAGTTAAAAAGACATCCATATGAGACAGTACAACAATTTTTAGACAGATTCAATCAAATTTATAATTCAATACCATTGAATATAAAACTTCCCCCTGATTTGGCTCTACTACATTATCCAACAGCATTTGATCCAGAGATAGAATTTCATCTGAGAGAGAGAAACCCCTCCACTATGCAACAGATGCAGAACATGGCAGTAGATGTAGAGGTTAATCTGAAAGTTAGGGAGAGGAAGCTGAAAGCAGAAAAAGAGGAAGAGCTTGATATCTTGATAAAGAAAGTAGAGGAATTAAAGCAGATGGTCACAATGAAAGTTGAATGTTCAGATCACCATGACACTTTTGCTCCACAAGAAGAAAGGGTTGACATTTCTGAACATATTTTTACCAATTCAACCAACCATAGACCAGATGACATATTCATAGAACCTTATGTGAAGGAGCAGTCTCCTGATATACTGTGTGAATATGGTAGCTTTTCTTCTTTCAGTTGTCTACCAAAATATGATTTATACGATGATGAATATGATCCTCAAATTCATATTCAACTTCCAGAGGAATCAGGTGCTATTTTGGCAGAAAGCAGTGTTCAGGTTCAACAGCCTGAAATCACTGATCAGCTTGCTCATTTCAACAATGAAGAAAAGGAGGAAAATGCAGAGAATTTTGATTTCAGCGAAGGAACTTTACCATTTTGTTTTGAGTCTTTTCAGTTCATCGAAGATAACTATCATGCTACAAAAAATCAAATATCAACAAGCCTTGGTATTGACCAGCTGGAAAGCAATCAAATCTTTGTTCAAAATTTGTCATATCTAAATTTGCAATCCCAGAATCCCATTGAACATCAGATAGCAGAAAAAGGTGTAGAAACAGCAACATTTGATCAAAAAATCCAAGTTGGTTCCTTGCCCTTTTGTTTTGAATCATCTGAATTATTCAAAGAAAAAGAAGAACAACTGGTAGGAATCTGTTAAGTTCCATTTGAACCTGTATGTAATAGATTACATCAGACCTTCCAAACTCTCAAGTATCCAACAGCTGACAGGTTGAATGAGGAAAGAAATCAGAACTCTTCTCCATTAACAGACCATGAAGGTCAAAATCAAGATGATAATGGTTGCAGTGGACAGGCCCTACAGTCAGTTAAAATATCATCACAAACAGTAGTTGCAAGCATGAAGGGTGGTGAAGATAAGGATGACATTTCAGGTTCATGGCATGAAAGCTATCCAGAACATTTGTACAGTTGTTTGATTCAGCTAAGGAATAGTGTACATATTCTGCAAGATCCTTTTGTACAGTTTCTAGATTCAACAAAGGAGATCAGGAGTTTCCTTATCTTCTCAAAGTTTAACAAAGCCAGATTTGATTATAAGATCTCAGTTTTAAACACCATCAAATATAGGCAGCAAAGGTCACTGGTGTATATAATTCTTAAGTGGTTGCATTGGCTGTTTCATTTCACCTAACCAACAAAGTAAGTGTTGATTAGAGTAGGTAGGTAGGATTTCAGTTTTTTGTTTGGATAGCAGCTTGCTGTAGTTGAAGCCCGAAGTGAAGGCCCTAAGCTCTTCAAGTCTGCTGTCATATACATAAATAAAGCAGCCAACAAAGAGAAGTTTTCAGAGTACAACAACAATTGAAGATCAAGGCAATCTGACCCGCTGTTCTTGACTTTTCACAAGGAAAATCCATCCCCAAGTGGAGCCACTGTTAGCCTCCTATTGCAATAGGTTTCATGTTTCATGATTGACAGTGGAAGTGCCAAAAATGTTCATCTTTTCCATGCTGCAAAAGTTCCATTTTTGAAAGATTTCTCAATTAAGGGAAGGCCAAACAGCTTAATCTTGGCTTCCCTAGGTTTAAATTGCTTGTTTTAGAGATAGAGAATAAATGTCTGTCCAAACTGTTTAATATTGGCAGATTGTTAGGTAGGTAGAGAAATGAAGGAGCCCAACTGCTTAATCTGGGCCCGTGGAAGATATAAGGCTAGATTTAGATAGGAGGACAGCCGGAAGAAAAGTTGAAAAGCTGGGTTGGCTAGTTCAAGTGCACCCAAACAAAAAGAAGAGAAAATTCTAGGTAAGTAGGTTGGGTAGGTAGTTTTGTGGTGGCAGAATGAGGAATTGTGATCCATTTTATGTTTTCAAGTGTTATATCCGTTGTGATCACAAGCATGAGGCAATTTTCCCTGGAGCAGCTCAAGCGAGGCATGCCTAACTTCCCCATTCTTACTTTCCCCAAATCATTCACTAATTTCCCCTAAAGAGGTCAAGATCTGCTTGATATCTCTTAAATTCATCATTTTTCATAACACTTGCATAAGTAAAGATCTGCTTTACTTGTGGATCTCATATTTCTTCTACAAGTCCTATTTCCCCTTTAGAGCCTAAGATTTCTATACTTGGCGCTTTCTTCATCAATCCCATATTAACTTCTAATTCTATTTTATATAGCTCCCTAGCTACTTTCCCATCCCTAATTGCTACAAATAACTATATAAAATCCCAAAAAATATTAAATATCCCACCCTATAGCACTATAGCTATGTACATACAATTCTGGGAAATAATAGTCCATCTGGGACTATTATGAACCCATCCATGTTATAACTACGAGATTGGTCTAACCTCTGGTTAGGCTAATAACCTATATCCACCCCTTTACCCTTGAAACCTTACTATCCTACCTTTCGCGCACATAAAACCCCCACACTCCGCATTAACCAAGTTTTTTGACCCCCTCGGCGTGTTTTTATTTAAAAATGTCGGGCGGATCCTGTCCCTAAACCCCTTATCACCTCACCTTTATCACCAACCGTTCGATGGCCAACGCCCGAGATCAACGGTGGGCGGTTATTCCTGCGCCCCGATCTGCCGGAGGTTAACGTCCGGGGGATGGGCGATTTCCTTGCCGTACCCCCGCCACGTGTCGGCCTTCCGGCGTGTTCGGAGGCCCCTTCCCCAATACAACCTACGCTGAAAAGTGGTGCGGGGAAATCGGAAACCACTCCCCCGACCCTGACATCAGCACCACATCCTCGTGACGTCATCAACCTGCGTCCCCACCACTACGCCACGTCATTGCCACTTCATCCGCCCGCATCCACGCCCTGCCATCGTGTCACCGCCATGTCGCCATCCTCGTCAGATGCCACGTCATCGTCGTACTGGGACCCTCTGCTGATGTCATGCTGACGTCATCACCAAAAAGGCCACGAAGCGCGAAATTTGCAGCAAGGGATGCTTGGAATGAAAAACCGAGGCAGTTTTCGATGTGTGATTAGCGCTAATCGTGCATCGCTAAGAAAAATTGACCAAAATGGAAACCCTCTCATGGCTCGGCTACCAGCAGGCCCGAAATTCGCAAATTGACAGGAATTTCTTCACGTAGGTTCAGAAAAGGGGCAAAAACACTTCTTAAGGCAACAGAGGGCCGAACAGCAGCCATAAAATGTCGATGGGACAATTTAAAGCATTCAGAAGACAATAAGGAGCCCAGGTTCAGTGAAAGTGTATTAGAGGAAGCGGCAAAGACTATCAGTTAGTGTTTTTGGTGGAAATTCATAATTCCAAATCCGGCAAACATTAAGAGGCCCCCATCAAAGTCAATAAAGCAGTATTGGGCCATCAAAGCTCACCAGATCAAAGTTAATGCATAAGGCCACCTAAGGGCAGCGCTGCAGAAATCAAAGCACATTTATGGCCAAATGCCAGCACAGATCTCTAAGGACATCATAGTTACTCATTTTTGAGGCAGCTGCCCCCAACGCAACATTAGATAGATATTTTGGCATTTATTTCAAGCATATGTTAGGTTAAAGACACTTATTGCATCAGATCTGATTCTTGTAGATATTTTGCTTATATAAACCACCCTAATTTACTGTTTAGAGGGTTGGTTGGTTGATTCGCTCCACTAGAGACTCGCTCTGTATGTATGATGATTTCTTTAATCAAAGACTGCTGAAAGTTTGGAAGATGGACCGTCTACTGTGTTATTAATGTTATGAAGAGTAAATTATGGAATTCTTGTGCTGCAACATGACTCAATAAGTGTTTCCTACCTCTGTTTTCCATTGATATATGCTCATATCATACATATGTCACCATCTAAAATAGCAGGAAAAATGAATAGCTTGGACTTTGTTTAATTGCACTCTGTGCTCGATTTCTGCTGTTTCTTTATGTTTTCATCTGAATTGGTAATGAATATGAATTCCTTTTGGCTCATATTTCCCCTAATTCACCCATGTTTGACAGTTATCTAGGGATTCTTTACTGCCCCTAGATAGAGCTCATTCACCTTCCCTCTGTTAAGCTGAACGAGAGATTCTTAATTGCCTCTCATTCCTTAGCCTTCAATCCATCTCCATTTAGCTTGGATGTTGTTTCATGTGCTGCTATCTTGCTCCATATTCCTCTTGTGACCAAGAAAACGCACCAGCAATCCTATTCCTTGACTCCATGCCCAAAAGTTAAATAAAACCCCTTGAAATCAATAAATAGCCTAAAGTCATCATCAACAAAGCTAAATCATAAAGAGAGAGCCCTTTCTAATTGCAGGTAGGCTAGAACCTGCAATCCAAAGATTGGTTAGTGGTTACCTCGACCGTATTCCCTTGGGAGTCAAAGGGAACAACCTGAGTGTTAACACTACCTTGAATGATGGAGTTTAATATACCAACAATAAAAGATTTATGTAACTCTGGTCCCCACCACCTCGACACCTTATGGCCTAGCACGAATGAAGGCATGTTAAGGATTTCTTCATTAGTCCTGGTAAAGATAATTTCAATTCATATTCATTATGGCTTTTGCTAATCACTCATGTAGGGTCACTTGACTTGGCAATGAAAATTGCTCATTAATGCTTCCCATCACTCGACCACCTTCAATCATATTCATTTCAACAATTTCATTTTGATTATCATTTGTAAAATTTGTATGTGGTTTTTGTGATCAAGAACTACTATTTTTTCTTGAATTGCTCCATCATATTCTTAAGTAGCATTACCATGTTCATCATCATCACCTAATAGATGATAACATCCTTGAGGTAGACTCAACATGTTAATAACAACTTTTTCATCTTTATCACCAGGTATTTCAAAAACTTGCTACAAGCCTCATCATTGGTAAGAGCATCATAATTGACTAGCCAAATTCCATTGCACTTATATTCCACATTAGTATTAGAGGGTGTCAAGGTCCTTTCAATAGATATGCTAGCAATTTCAACTGTTTCAAACCTTTTTACCTCTCTCCATGGGTTCTTTTCCATCCAATTTATTCTCTCAAACCTTAAATAATTCTTAAAAGGTACAAATGCACTTTTAGGGGTTGCAAATTATGAGTAATGTCTAAGCAATGCCAACACTATGTATGCCTATCGTGTTTGCCTCTGTGGTTTGTAAAACTATGTTGGTTTGATGAACATAAAAAATTAACAAGTACATGTTTGTAAGATAGACGCCTCCAGGTAAAAAGTGACAAAATGGTATAGCCAAATCATAAACAATTATTTAGTCATCCATGCATTAGGATGTGTAGCCACAGATATTCCTTGCTCACAATTCTTGACATGGTTCTTCATATTTTTATTTCCCTAAAACAAATATAACCTAGACATTGATAAACCAACTGTAATTGCATAGAAAAATATAGTTATCCACGCTGTTGTTAGGAAACACTCTGGCACATTTTCACTCATTCTCTTGGAATTTATCCACATGCAACAATTCCTTCCAACTTGGAAAGGAAACTCGTCACAATTGCATATAAATTTTGTAAACTGTATGAATGATCTTTGTATGCATTGGATAGAGTGTTACTAATAGAACTTGGTTAGAATTGTAGGGTGTAAATCCATAACTTTGTCTCTATTTAGGATTTCAATTTTTCATAATGCCAGCTCTTGATATATTTTCTTAACTCCTGCACACCCTGATTTCCGCAAAATCCATCTTTCAATGGACTCAAAGTGGAGCAACGTTTGCCTTAAGTTGTATCAACTCTAGGTCATGGCCAATTTCAAGTATTTCCTTACACCAATCAACTATTTCCTCCTTTTGATCAATTAACACTATAACGACCCCTTTTTCTTCTTCCTTGCATGAGGTATTTAGCCAATAGCGTATTGATTCTGGTGAGTTCCACATTTTCTCACTGCAACTCTTATTAAGCATCCATTGAAGTCAACATCATCAATTGCCTTCATCATATCCTCTTTAGTTCGGCCTCTGTTAACACTAATCTTATTGGTTAAAATTTCACCTTGCACTATAATTCATACAGAAGCACCACCTTCAACATCTACATCATATGCTCTTCAACTTTTATATCATTATTCTCTTCAAAACCTACCTGATTTAACTCCTCATTTGAGGCAGAGTGTTGTAGATGATCAGCCCTTGTCACTTGCATTCTTACCCTCACAAGAGCAACACTATTTCCTCATGCATGACAAAAAACAAAAACATTAAATGAAAAAATATTGTAGAATAATAGAGGTTAATGCAGTGCATAGCAACAAGGAAGTGAAAAACTTTAAGGAAAACATAGGTGACAAGAAACAAAAATTTAAAAGGAGAGAGTTTATGAAATAGTGTTGATCCCTAACTAAAGATTCATGGTGAGAGAAATGTTTGCAGTGACCTATAGAGCAATATTGTAAACTGATTTGAGGAAATGGTACTTCCATTAATGATGGTTCGGATTTATAATGCTCCACTGGAAATCTTGATTGATGAGTCCCAAGAATAATGATACATTGTATGAAATTCTAACAATGATATAGAGAGCAGTATTGTAAAATGAGTTGCCGCAATGGCGCTTTCATGAATTATAGATTACATTTATAACATTCCAGTGGAAAGTTGAGTGGTGAATGGTCATTGGCAAGGATTTCATATGCAGAATGATGATATCTGTGTCTAGGATTGATTTGATTATGATCTAGGGGCTCTTAGTTGCTCCTAGCCAATGCTGGTGCTTCTAAAATGTTTAATGGCCCTGGCAGATTGATTTGATTAATGGTCATTTTTAACATAGTTGAATAAGTTACTCTGCATTATAGATTGCAAACTTAGGGGTGGGTCATGGAAAGCATTGAAAGATAAGCATTACCTATTCATGTCTAATCAAATGCATAAGAGGAAAGAAACATTGGGCTCTATATGGACTTGAAGTATGCATATTGGAACATCATTCACTGCAGACATTCTCCAACAATTAACCTCTCTGTCAGATGTGATAGGTAATCTGTACATCAAAATTGAACCTTGTTGGACTAAACATTTGATGGTTCTTAATGTCTAAGGATTTGATGTGTCTTTACGTATTGGCTTCCCTCCCCTAGTTTATCACCTGCTCCAGAATCACAAACTCATGAGGCATTGATTACAATTGAATATAACCAATGAGAACTTGAAAATAATATCAATGGAGTTGCAACAATAAAAAAACATAATTAGGTCACTGTATCAAGACAATACATTAAGCATGCAATAATTCTTGCGAGAATGATCTCCATTATAGCAGGAACGACTAGGGATCATGACGTCAAATACAAAAGGATTCAAAACATTGATCAACAAGAGTTGTTGCTTAAGAATAATGTATTACCCCACAAACAACACCTCATGTTTAATTTCAAACGTATTATTACCCCACAAACAACACCTCATGTTTAATTTCAAATGTATTACAACGGACAACAAAGGAACTGCCAACATAAAATCCCAACAATCAAATACATGCATAACCCAACAGGGACTTCTGTGTTTTGGCAGTGGAGTAATGAAAAATAATCCAGACTGAAAAAAAAAAAAAAAAAAAAAAAAAATAAATAAATAAATAAATAAATAAAAATAAAAATGTTATCTTTTGATGAATGACATATCACAACAACTGTGTAGGAATTAAAACAGCCAACATAAAATCCCAACAATCAAATACATGCATAACCCAACAGGGACTTCTGTGTTTTGGCAGTGGAGTAATGAAAAATAATCCAGACTGAAAAAAAAAAAAAAAAAAAAAAAAAAAAAAAAAAAAAAAAAAAAAAAAAAAAAAAAAAAAAATGTTATCTTTTGATGAATGACATATCACAACAACTGTGTAGGAATTAAAACAAAACATGCACAATCACCACATTATTAGACATAAATTCCCATTGAAAAATCAGAGTAGCTAATAAAAAGCAAAAAGCTCTCAATTTTGCAGTTTGCACCAAAAAAAACAAGCACAAGAATTTGAGATGATGACTAGACACAAGAAAATAATGGTTGCTATGCAATAAATGATCTGCCTAAATAATGTTATCTTATTCGACCAATAATACTCAAAACACAAAAGTACATTCTACCATTTCTGAAAGCGCTGAGTTGGAATGTACATGCAGATGAATGTTTCTTATCAAAACACCATTACTATTTGATAAACCACCACGGTTGTAGATGAATTTCAATCTTGATCTTCAACACCTGACCTAATGAAAACTTGAGCTAATTAAATCATATTACTTTATGCCATCCATGACACAACAACAAAAGTTTAATATTCTGCCATTTTCGAGAGAGCCCGGCTAGGAGGTATATGTAGATGAAAATTTTGCATTGAGAAAGAAATAATTACTAATTCGAAACATGCCAAGTTTTTACCTGACACTCAATCATGATGTTTAGAACCTGAGTTAATGAAAACATCTCAATACATCATGTCCACCATTCATAAAAGATTTTATATCCTGCTAATTCAAGGAGAGATTAGTTGGAATATAGGTATATGCAAATGAAAGTTCACCAAGGTATAGAAGCAGTTGCCCATATGTTTCACAATCCTAGTTTGGCAAACTCACATTATTCTTTTCAACACTTCCAAATGAAAACAATCTCTAGCAATGTGAGACTGCACTCACTATAATTTGCGCTACTTTGAGCATCCAGTTGGTTGAAAGGCCTTGAATTTGGTGGTCACACAAATTTGAGCATTCAAGAGTCAAATATTTTGAAACAACACTTAACCCATGTTCATCATTTAGATACTATGATTCCTTTGAATAATACCATCTCTTGTTAAGAGAATTAAGACCAGAAGACCATTAAACCAAAATCTAAACAATGTTGTCAACATGGTCTTACCTGGTCAGAAGAGGGGTGTTGTTATCACACCCACTGGGGTTCAACTCCCCAAGTGACATGTTCATCTCTCGTGCTAGCATGCCTCCACTAGGGGCTTCTTATTGTGTATGGGACTAGTTACAAGTCCTATGAAATTTTGGAAAAATAGATACCACCCAGTCATGGTATATTTTACAGTCCTCAGACACATCACATCATGTCTCACAACCTTAATCCAACAATACTTGCACTTGTTTCTTCACCCCATAAAACTCCATAACAAATTATCTATACACTTGTTTGGAATAAGTGAATCCAATAGTAATTGGATCAAATACTCCACTTTTTTTTTTGTGTTTTTGGCTCTCAAATTTGTCTCTATATACTTTGCATTCCTCTGTCCTCTAGACTAAATGAGAGCTTGATTCTATAGACTCAATAAACTCAGGATGTAGTTTCCTAATAGTGTAAGTCCAAATCGATCTAATATAATGAATAATACTAATATAATTCAAAACAATAAGAGTAGTCAACTAGTCAAATGAAACATAGAAAGGGTGTGTAAAGTGGTAAATTCAGTAATCAAACCCTGTGTAAATACCTACTCAAGCTACGTCAATTCTATCTATAAACCATGGATAGGGTGGTAAATTCATTCTATAAAGGGTGTGTACAATAAATGTAACAATAGCACTTTCTTTATATTTATTCTTACCTAAGTCTTTATGCCTTTCTATTACTTAGTACTAACCAATAGAAGAGAGTCTAAATAACTACTCAGGAAAATGAAGGATTGAAAGGGTGTACCATACAAATTATGTAGACTTTTTTTGCCAATAAATAAAATAGAAAACTCAACATCCATCACACCAAAATAGAATCTGTATGCTTATACTGGGAAAGCACATAAATTCAAGCAAAATACAGATCTCAACATGGTTCATTGTTATAATCTACAAATGGGACCAATTCTTGCTAGCCTTTGTGAGATGATGAATGTAACAATAAAATCTTAGAAGCCCAAGTGATTGCAAATGTGTCATGTATACATGGAATCTGTGCATGTGTAGAAGTATCTTAGTGAACACACTTTATGAAACTTTGTAACTGGCCCAATACCTGGGCCCCTAAGAAGTATGGAATATTTATATCCAGGCTATATAAAATATGCATAGTCACACCACATAAATAATTGCTATAATAGCTTCCATACAAGTTATCTATATTTTTCAACCCAAAATTATTTTGATGAACAAAAAGGCAGTGGTACATAATTGCCAATAAATAAAATGGCAAACTCAACATCCAACACATCGGAATAGAATCGATTAATGCCAATGCTGGGAAAGCACATAAATTCAGACAAAATTAAGCTTAAAACATCATTCATCACTATACTATACACATGGAACCAAATATTACCAACCCGGTTATCGTCACTGAAGCCCAACCTAAAAGTTGATAAAGGACACTTCTGAGCTTGTGAGCATGTCATATCTCTAACTAAGATTTCCAATGCCAACACTAGACAATGGAATCTGGCTAGCAAATGATTGAACCTGCTTTTTGAGATCAACAATTCTATTTCATAGCTGGAAATTGTCTGACTTAATAAATTCTATAAAATCTTTTAATTTTGTACTTTTCACAAAGCCCTTAGCCTTAATGGCTATCTGCACCCCCTCATGGATAAAATCTGCAACCTTAATAAAGTCATCCTCAAGAAGCCCACGGGTGGTTAATGCAAGAGTCCCTATGCGCATGCCACCAAGAACCATAACACTTTTATCACCTAAAAGTGTAAGGTATGAAAGTAAGCTATATCATCCCATGGAGAAAGGAAAATCAATGAATCGATTACATATAAATATACAAAGAAAAAATTCATGTAACCTGGCACAAAATTCTTGTTCAGTGTGATAGAAGCAACATCCAAAACATCCTCTACTCTTGCACCATCAATGCCCTGTCCAAGCCCATTAATATATACCATGTTACATTGAACCAACTAAATCCAATAGAAATCAATATGCAAGTAGGCTGTGTACTCCAACATATGAACAAAGGATCCTTACCAAGGGCCTCAAAGCAACTAGAACTAGGTGATTTTCACTACATCCAGACACCAAATTGTAACCCAAATCCATTAGGCTATTTGCAAGGGCTCGACAATTTGCTACAACTTACTAAAACTATTTTACCTTTGATAAGAAACAAAATCCATTCAAAAAATAATTCACATGCATGAATTTTTCAGAAGCTTGGACATGTGAGAGTGCTACACCTGTACTTGATAAGCCTTGAACTCTGCAATTACAAGTTGTTTTAAACAAATAACCAACCCTCCTATGGTGTGGTTATGTGGTCCTCCCTAGAAAGCCACAAATTATTTCATGTATCTTTTAGAAACGAAATTATACAAAAAATCGATATATCCAACATTATGATATTAGTGAGCAGGAGAACAATATGGATGATGGAAGAAAGGAAGGAGAACTCAGATTGACCTATAAATCTGTAAAAACTATAGGGTTGATGGTCATCTCTAGGTCGACCCCCAATACTGGTTCCTTCCTAAAGAATATCATGCCTCCCCAAGGACCTCGTAAAGACTAAAAATCACAACCCTCCAATCCAAAAATATTTCAGAATGAAAATATCAAAAATATAAAAATGAAAGGAAAAAAGTGAAATAATTGACAAACAATTCAAGGAACATAATGAGTTTCATCGAAGCTTTGATCTAGTAGTGATAAGAAACAGAAAGAACATAAAAAAATGAAAACATGAAACTGAATCAATGAACATGTAAGAGAATCAAAAGGAAATCCACACCTCTTAACTCTATAATCACTCCTCCTATGATGGGAATGACATATTTGTTTTATTTCTTCGTTGTTTCTTGAACATTAATGGGATTATTTTTCTTCTACAAGGGGGGAATGACACATATAGATAGCATTAAGATACATATAAAAAAAGATCCATCTAATATAGTCATATTTTAATCGAAAGGGTAAAGTGCAGAGAAAATTAATAGCATCAACTCACCTTGTGTGTTGTAGTTGTTACTACATCAAAAAATCAAATGGATTGGCCATTATAGAAGCAACGATGAGACCATTTATGTGTACCATGTCCATCATTAAGTATGCCCCAACAATGTTGGAAATATTCCCAAACCACAAACTTTTTAGTACTAAAAATCATAAAAATCCAACATTACATACTATAAGAACATATTAATAAAATTTGCTAGAATAAACGTTGCGAGAAAGAGAAATTTTTTAAAGGACAGCCATTATAAGATCTTTAGAAATATCCAGCTTCAATAACTGCCTCATGCGAGGGTAATCAATATCTCAGGGATATGCACTAGCACCAACAATGATAAGCTTGATCCTAAAAAGGGTGGCATTCTTCTCAAGCATCTCATAGTAAATGAATCCTATAACCCAAGAAAACAAACCCAACCATTAACACTTTGAACACTTGCCCAAAATATTGGTTCAATATTTGTTAATCATGGAATTGTTTCCCTCCTAATTATTATTAGACTGGAAATTCGAACTCACATGTGGGCTCATCTAAACAATATGGCATTGATTCAAATTAAATTGATGTAGCATATACTCACTTTTTGCTGTCATGAATCCATGAGATAGATTCCCTCCATGTGGTAAGTCCAAACCCTAAACGTTGCAAATAAATTTTTCACATGTTACATGCCCAAATAGGAATGATCATCTTATCAAAGGAGGTTCATAGTTCATAACCATACACACCATAATGCGATGATGTGGTCAGGGAGAGTTGTATAAACAACAAAATTAGCTGGGGATCGAGATAATGGTTGAAAATTAACACCCCATGTACTGTTGTCAAGATGGAATGCTTCTAGGGCCCTCCGCTAGCAAAGCCTCTCACTTTGGTCAATTAATTCATTGCCAACATATTATTTGCATGGCATAAATCCCAACCCAACACAATAGTGAATAAATATAGAAAAGTGTCCAACAACTGTATCCTTCATTGTAATAACAAATACTCATGCAAAAACTACAGGTCTCTACACTATAACGTTGAACCCATAAACCATTACACACATGTCAAACATTCAAACTAAAAAGTACATGTTCAAAAGCTAAGAGAAACTGAGTTTAATAAGAAAAAGTACCAAGTGGCAAGAAGAAACTGCCAAGCAGCTCAGACACAATCACAATCATGATGGTTCCATTCTTCACATTCCAAGTTATACGTTTAGGCACTTACCTCATACCAGGGAGTCCTTCTTAATACTTGTTTGTTAGACATGATCCAACAACTTCCATAACCACCCAGGATGTAAATTTTTCAGAAGAAATAATTTCCAAGCCATTGAATTGTGATAGATTTTCTTTCTCAATTATCTCATTCATTTCAAGTTAGAGCTCACTCAGAGGAGGATCTACAAAGCTCTGCTTTCCCTTTGCACAGAGTAATTTACAAACTAGATAAATAAATCACAATAAATTTAGTACCCTTGGTAGCTGAGGCACAATTTGACAGGAGAATTAATTGTATTATTGAGGTCTACAATTTCTATTTGTTGGCATCCTAGGGGAATCCAGATCAAGAGCAAAGTCTTTGTCAAGCCATTCACTAACCATTAACTCAACAAAACTATAAATAAAACTAGGTATTTGACATAGTTCATCAAATGAAGATAATAATCTTATTTGTAGCAACTCAATTCACAAATGAATCTTCTAAGCACCTCCAAGATAAACTATATTCAACTATGATTTGTGCTTTCTTCACTTGGCCTTCAAATGACAGGATGATCAAGGATGTCACACAGGCTATCTATACATGCAACACTTTCAACCAAAAAAAATAAATACATAAATAAATAATTCATAGCATGAATTGTGAACAATATGCACACTTGGGAAGTTGCAGGGTTGTGCCATCATGAATGCTAAAGGATTTCCCATTGTCAAGCTTGTTGTCATAAAAAAGGGTTTATATGATGGGCACGACCTAAAACCTCCTAATTTTCTGCTTTTCTGTTGCCAGGGAACCCCCAAAACTAGTTGTGAAGTTTTGGGCATCAAATTTGTAGTTGAGTTCAAATTATATTGACCCAACAAGCCCATACCTATTGCTCCACCGCCTATTATGACCTGCAATGAATACGTTTTCACTTGAAACAAGAGCTATCCTCTGTGCCCACTTCAAAATGTGAAAAATAATCAAATATTAGGAGACATGTGAATCCAGAACTTGATGTGTTGCGGATAATTCTTTGGTAGAGGCAAACATGAAATACACCAAAAGCAGCACCAGTTCGAATTTGCCTCCTGCACGTTGTTGACTTGGGTTTGAATCGTAGATAATATATAGAACAAGAATGTCACACATGTAGGAGCAACTGACTTGGTTTCGAATTGCAGATAATATATAGAACAAGAATATCACACATATTCATAGATAATATATAGAACAAGAATATCACCTTGGCAAGCACCAACAAAGAAAGGCCATGGATAAGTTTTATCAACCTCCAGATTGCAACCCACCTTGGAACTTTAACCTTTGGAGTCATTTTTATGCCTTCATATAGGTATTTTATTTGATGATGTACCTGAAAAGGAGGGATATCCTTGTCTACAAAATTGTTATTCCTTCTTTCCTGTCCAAATGGCTCTAGAGGCAATCAAGGGCAATGATCTATGTTATTTGAGTGCTCTATCATCAAACAATCCAACAAGGAAGCCTCCTGCCAAGTACCCTATCCTCAAATAAGAGGAGAATAACACTCCATACCTCCTAAGAAAAAATACAAATGAACACCAGCACGTGGTCTATTGTTTCCCCTTCACATTTGCATAGAGTGCAAATTCCAAGACCCTACCTTGCCTTATTTTGTAGAAGCTCTCACATCAAAACATTATTCGTTAGGGCCAACCACATAAAAATCATGGATTTCATTGAAGAGTTAAATTTCCAAATCTTCACCACAACCAAGCTACTACTACTACTTCATCATCAAAGATAGCCTTGTACCGCAAGCTAGCTGTCAACAATCATATGGCAGGATCGTTGGGCCATACAACTTTCTTGCGTGAAGAAGACATGGAGACAGCTCTTTGCTCCTAAATGCAACCAATGTTGAGTTAAAAAAAAAAATTGCTTGATTTTGTACTGAGCAACAACAAAGTATACAGAATTTCCTTGTGACGGAGTTGCTAAGATGGAATCTTCATCTACAAACATTTTACCTATCAGGATCAGAAAAACTAGATTTTTCAAATATAACCAAAAGAATTTGAACAAATTTAACTTTTGTTGCATATGTTATATGGATAAGTTCTCTTGCAACCATTGTAAGTTATAATTGTAAAATCAAGGTAGATCTTCAAAACAAAAATGGCATATCTACAAACATTTACCTATCAGGATGAGAAAAACTAGATTTTTCAAATATAACCAAAAGAAGTTGAACAAATTTAAATTTTGTTGCATGTTGTATGGATAAGCTCTCTGCAACCATTGTAAGTTATAATTGTAAAATCAAGGTAGATCTTCAAAACAAATAGGGCATTGGGAAACCAATACAAGGATCCGCAACAAGATCATAATATATTCTAAGTGCAAACCCAAGTAAAAATATATGTGCAAAGTCATAGATTCAAAATTCATGTTAATTATCAAGCTATACGACGTGGGTCCATAGCTTTTCAAAGATAAATATTTCTTCATTACATGATCTATTAGAAGATTAGAAGTTACAGTTATGTGGGTAATATATTATATCATATGTCATTGTACATGGAGCAATCTTCTTTTGGAAATAAACTAAAAGAGCTTTATTACGCTTTGAATTTCAAATGCTTGTTAAAGGATCAAGTGGTGGCTGCAATGAACAACTCAAACTAGGTGATCTTAGAACAAAATAATTTAGTATTTCCAAGACAAAATAATATTACTGATGTATCTCTGCATTCCATGAAAACATAACAATTTGATGTATTGAAATGATGTTAGGAGATTAGTAAAGAGGATCAAATTAAGTGATGTTATGGCCATTCCATTGTATCCGTTGACGCTTCGAGCGAATAAACTCAGCAACACCAAGAACATCGAGTGCCCTCCAAACATTGGTCATCCGAGTCAATGTAGTCCTTGTGGTTTGTAGAGATTCTTCTCGCCCTAACATCGGGCTCTTGAAACCAACTCTGCACAAGGTCATTACAAATGTAAAAAATCAACAAGGCACAAATTTGGTAGTAAATATGACCAAAATAAGAACTAGTTCAAACAATTTTCACAATCCTGCTTTTGTAAACAACATTCTAATCTCCTTAACATTATGATCAGTTGTCACTATTCTTCCCAGGTCAACGAAATCAGCTCCACCTTGGCATCAAAAGTGTAATTGCATAAAAGGAATGTCGGTCTCATGCCAATAGGTCTCCTACGATGAATGCAAAGGAACCTAATACATAAACCATTTGTCTCTTCTCTTAGCTACCCCGGGCTTATTTCCCTTTCCAAATATCAGTAATTCTTTTCCAAGAAAATATAAAATAAGAATAATATTTTACTATATTCTAAAATGTGAAGATGTTGAAATCATGCCACAAATTGAAGGGAAATCAAATGTCTTTCCTCAAAGCACCAAATATATAAAGAAAACAACAATAATTATAAAAATAAAACTAGATCTATTGATCTATGCATGAAATGAGTCAAGGGACTAAAAAAAATCTGACCAAAACAAACCAAAAATTTCAAACTTGACAAAATCCTCTAAACAAGCAACAAACAAACCACTAAATTTTTACAAGATATCGGAGCTAGAGATCAATGCAATTTCATGTACTTGACTAAGACCATTGTTTCTTAGCGTTAGACTTCTTAAATTAATTATTTATCATTTAATACTAGGACACTATCTATGTGAAAAGAAATAGGTCCCTGCTTCATCAAATCTGACTTCATTTCCAATCAAAGATCAAATCAAAAGGATACTAACTCGTTACTCTAGGATGGTGCTAAAGTTAAATACACAAAATAACAAAAATAAAGATATGATAAAAAATAGACCTGTAAGATTGTATTGGTCGAGTGTGATAGGGACACCAATAAATGAGACTAAAGAGATTTATAGAATGTGGTAGTTACTAGTGTGTGTCTATTGTGCGATTAGTGGTGTGGTGGAGAGACCTACCAAGAAGGGACGTTGGTCTCAGGAAAGTATAGTAGGGAGATCCATAGAGAATTTATGTAAACGGAAGATGAGAAGTGTTTTCTTCAAGTTGGGTTATGTTATGGTAGAATTTTGTTGGTGATAAGTGACAACAAAACACTTACATCAATAGGTAAAAAGTAAATTCGGAACATGAGTCAGACTGCCTCATGTTATCTCATCCCTTAATGGTCCTAAGGAAATGTGGGGACCCGAACAACTTAGTACCTGAAATACTTGAAAGCGTGGTTGACAAATGACTGACAAGACTATACAAATGAATGTCGGTCTCATGTCAATAGGTCTCCTACGATGAATGTGCAGAAACCTAGTACATAAACCAATTTTCTCTCTGCTTAGCTACCCATGGCTCATTTCCCTTTCCAAATATCATTAATTATTTTCCAAGAAAATATAAAATAAGCATAGTAGTCTACAAAGTCATTCACCAAAGTGAAAGGAAATAAAAACAACTTTCTTCAAACCACAAAATATATAAAGAAAACAACAATAATTATAAAACTAGATCTATGAATCTAAGCATGAAGTAAGAACTAAAATAATTTTTGGGACTAACATAATATTTGACCAAAACAAAACTCAAAACTCAATAAAATGCCCCAAACAAAAGTAACATATAAACCATTAAATATTTCCAAGATATCAGAGTTAGACATCAAGGTAGTTTCATGTACTTGAATGAGCCCATTGATGGTTTGCGTTAGTCTTGTTAAATTAGTTATTTATCATTTAATACTAGTTAGACACTATCTATGTGAAAAGAAATAGGTCCCAACCTCATCAAATCCAGCTTTATTTCCTGTCATAGATAAGAAACAAACAATGCAATGATTAAATATGAAACCTCAATCTTAAAATAATAAGCATCAAGGTAATGTCGTTGTAATGTTACAATGAAACATACAATTATAGAACCTATTTTTACCTGAATTTGACATATAGTAATCTTGCATGATCAATGGAACATGTATACCAAAACAAGGGTCCTAAGGTATTTCAATTTCCCAATTCTCATCTTGGTCCTCATTTTCTAAAGTGTGAACATGATCTTCTCTAAATGAACTGTCATTATGAGCCTCCAAAACATTATGTTCTATATCAAGTTCATTAGAGAAATTTTTTATATTTTTTTCTCCCTTTCTATCACAATCTAATTGCCAAAGAGTTAGCGCTCTTTCATATGGAAAATTGTCAATGTCATACTTTTTTACATATAATCTTAAACATGTATCCACATGTTTATCAAGCTTGTTCCTCAACTTCGACTTCAAGAATGATAATGCACTAAATATTCTCTCATCCTCCACTGATCCCAAAATCATGGTTTGACACAAATATGATAATTTGAAATATTCTGATACGTTTTCTTGCAGGTATTGGATAGCACTTAAAGTAGTCCATAATCTTGTTAAAGCACCATTTTCATTAGGATTCTCCAAAAAAGGATATTGCTTCCACATTGTTTCAACAAAGCATCCACCTTGTTGATACAATTTTGATGAATCTAAAATACCTTCAAGTTGTTCTCCATGTATCCAGACTTTCTTGCAAAAATGGTCTACTAAACATTTTAACCTTTTTTGGAAATTGGCTTTTAAAGTTCTTGGTCATGGAAAATTGTTCCAATATTGAGGGTATACCACACACATGGCCTCTTTCATCTCGAGGAAAATGTTCTCTTATCTCTAATGATAATGATCTTGCAATTTCTATCAAATTTTGTCTCATTGAAATCACAATATTATCAAATTGGTCTCTTGACACGAGGCAATCTTTGGTGATTCATCTCGTCTTACTAATATAATGAAAGGGAACCATATACCCACGCACTACGATACATAGTATCCATTTTTCACCAAATTCATTTTTTTTCAATATTTTCTATATTGATGATCTTAGTCCAACTTTTAAACTCTGGACTAGTAAAAGAGTCTGGCATCATATACAAATTATCTAATGCAATACATGCTAACTTTCTCACATTTGTGTATTCCGCAATATACATTGTACGATTCCGAGAGATTTTCAAGAGGAAATTCATTTCATGTAGCATAAGAATAATTCCATGCAATGTCAATAATGTCTCTGCATTAGTTAGTCGAGAAAGAAGATCTTGAGCTTTGTCTACATTGTAGCTATTTTCATACATCAACCCTACCAAATATTTGAACTCACTAAATAGTCTTTGAGGTGGTCCATTTAATGGATCCATCTTGTATCAACATCTTTCAATAGTTTTTTTCCATCCGTAACACCATCTGCAAATTGTTGAAACTCTAAATACCGTTTGGGACTACGAGAAAAGTATGCATGAGTCTTACGTACAAGATCTTCAACTTTTGAAACTGATGGAAACTTGCTTACTATTTTAAATGCAAGATTCATCATATGAGCCACATAATGAATATTAAGCATATATGGTGAAGTTTATAGTTGTAGCCTAACACAAAGGCCATTCCTTTGTCCTTGCATTACTGATGCTCCATATGCTCCAACACATACCAACTTTTTTGCAATCATTAAATGATCCATACCACTTTCCTTCAAACCATTAAGAACAAGTTCATAAATATTTTCAGTTGTAGAAGTCTCTCTCATCTTTTTAATCCCAAGTAGATAGGAATGCCTAATATGGTCATTAACCATATAAATGCTCATGCAAATCCATGAAGTATTATCTATAGTCGTAACCTCATCCAAAGACAATGCCAAAAACCTAGCATTTGTAATCTTCTCTTTCAAATCATCCTTTTCTACTTGAGCTAGATATATTTCCCATTCCCAACCACTGGTTACAGACCAATGAGAAGATGGAAAGTTTGACACTTGAAGAAAATATAGAAATTTCATGTGATCTGGATAATCTGTCATAGGATGACCTTTAGATAAGATGTGAAATACAATGCTCAATTGTATCATCTTGGATAACAAACTTCTTTCCATCGTCTTTTCAAATAGAGATATGATGGTTCCTCCACTTGCCTCAAGTTTCCTCTTAATTATTAAATATTTTTTATATTTTTATACATATTCAATATGTTGACATTCCTCAGAAGATTTCCATCTAACAATATATTTCTCTTTACCATTTACAATTTTATTTTCATACACCTTTCCTACATGATTTTGTATTGTATCTAGCTTCATCTAAAATTTCACTACCTTTTGAGTTTTCCAACTACATGCATTACATCTAACTTGTTGGAAAACCTCGTTCTCACTTGTAGGAGGTGTTTCTTCAATAAATGAAAAACTTGAGACCCAATTTTCTTGGAATCGTCTCCCTATGGTCCACTGGCCTTTTTTCCTTTTCTGCGAATGGATTGTGTCACCTTCCAAGGAAAATCTTTAACATTTTCATCACCAATTTATGTTGAAACTGCATTTATCTCACCCTGATCACTTGCGAAACCTATTATTTCATCCATCATATGGATATCAAATGCATTTCCACAAGAGTTAACCTCTCTCTCAGTAACAGATTGTTCAAAGGATCTTGAATCATGAAGAGAATGTGTATTTTTGGATGGAGCCTTTTGAAAGTATGATAATACATCCATTTGCCTTGATGGTTTCTTCCCACGATAATCTTTTGACATCTCACTGAATATTCCACAAGTAAAATTCCAAATCGATCTGCAAACCTGCATCCACAGTTTCCAAGAGTTGAGATATGCTTCATATAAATTCACTTGTTCATAGAAAATAGAATTGTACTTTGCAAAATAATGGTTGAGTCAACATTGAAAGAACATATATTAGAAGTTGAATTTTGAGGCAAAATGGAATTTCACAAAAAATATTTAACAATGATAATGGGAAACTATTAACTTTTAAGACATAAAATATAATAATTCATTTGTATAATATTGAAAAAACATTATCCTTACAGGTCTATCTTAGTCCTTTTGGCTTACTAGTTTGGCTTGGGTCGATACCCGTGCTATATATCTATGGATGTGCTTTGAATCGATCCCATTCCATGCAGTCAGTTTTTTGGACAAATTCTATTAGAAAAATTAGTGACTCTTTGAATTCTGTGCAGAAAATAGAATATTAATCCTCATGGATTTGAATGTAGGCATGATCTAGCATGAAATCCATTATAAAATGAGTAAATTTCATATGGATTTGTTGTAGAATTCCCTTGCTGTTTTACATCTGTGTAGCCATCTATCATGCTAAGAAGTAGGTCAATCAATGAAATTTGCATGTTTTAAATGGGAATTCTATGTGAGCATTTGTAATTCCATATGCAATTTGCATTAGAATTTTAATGAATGTTGTTAAACAACCGCAAATTTGTTCATAACTAGGAATCCTGAATAGGTCTGGATCTTGAGGAAATTCTTGAGATAAGGTGAAGTGCATATCTAGTTACCACTATGGGAGCAAGGATGGGTGCACCATTTGGGAGTACAAATTTGAAAAGTTCATCTCCCAAGGGTATAAAAGAAAATCTAGATTCTAGACATATAACAGCCATAAGAAAAACCTTAATTATTGTAGTTTCTAATTTCAGAACAATGCAACATCAAACATATCAGTCACTGACTCACCAGTATGAAGTTGTTGTAAATTAAAGGGTATACTGCTTGAGTCCCAAGCTTCTCAGTGTAACACTGACCCCCATAACCCCTTGTAACACCCCCCCGCCCCCACCCCACCCCACCCCCCCGCCCCCACCAAAACCTCAGAAGGTGGTTATTTTATTTTATTTTTCTTCTTTACACTAATAAGAAATCATACTTATATTTTGGTCAGCCCATATGGTATTTCTTTTTAGGTCATTTCCACACATGATAGTCGATCTTATTATATCTCCATTTAGTAAAGTCTATAGATCTTTATATTTGCCTAAATGTTAGTCAATTTCCCCTCAAAGGGAACAACCTTCTTACCTTAATGTTCTCTAACCCCTTCAACTAAACTATTATTGGAAATTCTAAATATTACAATGCAATGAGATGATCGATGACCATATGGTGCTAATCCATGCAAATCTTTGGAGGAATGTTTCTAGTGAAAAGATTTAGCTATCCACATAGTTGTGATTGAAGTGTATTTATGAGGCATGTATAGCTATAAGACTTAATCATTCTTATATTAATAAGAGTTGGAGTTCAAATTCAAATGACAAGAGCTAGAGCTAAGAATATAAATCTAGAGTGGAAAGCCAAGAGCCAGATCTGAGAGGTAGAGTAGGAGCCTGCCTAGTAGAGACCTAGGGTCAAGGGCCAACAACCAAGAGAAATGAACCACCGAGTCTTTCAAATTATTAATATTTTGTGTCATCAATTGCTTGTGGTGATTATTATTTTCATTTGCAATAACATTGTATAAAAGATGAAAAACTAGCACAAATCAAAGGGTGATATATGAGTTATTCTTCAAGAGAACAATAAATGGAGTTGAGAAGAAAGAGACAGAGCGAAAGAAAAAACTTGAAAATACAGAGCCAAATCTAACCAAAAGTGGTATCCCATGAATTAATTCAAATGATGAGTTTTTATTTGACCAAATCCTCCTAGAATGAGATTTGATCTATAATGGATTTAGACCATATCCTTTGAATGTGTAAGTATAAGGGAAATTGGAAAAACATGTTCATTGTGCATGTGGGAAGGAAAAAAGGGAGAGGAAAATCAATCAACTCAAAGTTTAGCCACCTAAGTTCCACCTTAAGCCATAATAAAATCTCAGTAAGTACCAGATCACCACTAGGATAGGAAATGGAAGCACTACGAGACAGGTAAAATTCGTTGAGTAACAAATAATTAGCGAAACATGGACCTCAATTGTTATAGCATTGGATCGTTGATGTGATTTGTAAGGGGATATGAACAAAGATAAATGATAGAGAACTGCATGAAGTGAAAGGTGGAGAAATAAAGGAAGATACGAGGTTCTCCAAAAAGCAATTGTCACTTGGAGGAGCAAGAAGGAATATAGAGCAAGAAGATAAGAAGAAATAATATCTGTAAACATTTTAGAAAAAGCCATAATGTCTTTACTTCAAACTCTATTGAAATAAATACTTCATAGAGGATATCTATTTTGTATTTTGACAACTATTAATGACACAACAAAATAGGCATAGTCCCCTTCTATTAATGACGGATTTTCCTTCCAAGGGTTCTCCAGGGTTTATTATGTTTGTGTGGAATTCCTTTATTTTTGAATGTTTGGAGAAACTAATTGTTTAGTGCATCTCAAAGGTTGTAATTCTTACTATTCCTATAAATAATTGTGGTAATGAAGTTTGTTTCTTACCAATAAAAGGACTAGAGAACACACTCTTTGGGTCTAGGAAGATAATTTTGGTACTAAATATTGCATGTGCAGAGTAAGAGAACAAGAATAATTTATAGAACACACAATGGGATTCATTATAACTTAGTGATCCAGGTTTGGGTGTGAAGAAGGACCCTTCCAAAACCTTTTAATTTCCTGATGTGTTAAAATTGCATTTTAAAAGAACATTAATGAATACATCTGCATGCGGAAAAGAAGAGAAACATAACAATCATCAGCACATGAGAACAAAGCCGTTGATAATGGAGTTCGTCCAGGAGGGACTATGTCTCCTGGCCCCGGTGTCAAGATGGTGTAGGCCGCTGCATTAAGTGTTGCCAATAATGGTGATGTACACAGAGATGATGTCTCAATCATACAAGGAAAAATTCCCTCACGCAGGAGTGGCTCTAAGAGATATCCCACAACTTGGAACTCTCAATCAAAAGACTCCTATTAGTATGACACAAAAAAATGCATGGTGAACATTCCGCCAACATGGCACAAAAGGGATGTCAAAACAAAACACATGCATGATGACAACAAGAGTATCCCAGCAGAATACAACAAGGGATCTCAAAGCATAACATAATGAGTTATGACAACAAGTACATGACATAAAGGATTCTACATAACATGAAGCAAGGAATCATGACAACATGTAATAAACAAGATCTTGCATCAACATATCATATACCTCACAACCAAGGGCCATCTGAAGAAGAGGATGTCACACCGCTGAAGCTACTCGGACCATTGCGATCCCTATGGAAAACCATGAAAAACAAGTATAAACTTGACTATATTCTGAAATGTCAAAATTTTACCTCATTGGGAAAATTTCATGGCTTATGGTTCTGCTTCTTGTTTTTGTTGAAATCATGGTTCCACGTGCATTCTGGAAATGACTAGAAAATGCAGACCTCTGATGAAGAAACGAACAACACCATTGTGTTCATGGCGATTAGAGGTGTAAAAACCATATAAAACTTGTCAATTTCTGACAAAGTGAAAATTTTTCCCTCCTACAAACTTCATGGTTCTTGCATTAAAATATTAAGTAATTCACTGCCTCAAAATCCATGCCTATATTTGGCCTCGAAATCTATGCCTGCATTCTCTCTCTGTCTTGAACTATGTGCAGAGGGAAAACTTGAGTTTAAATAAGCAAAACCCTGGTGGATTTACCAATGTAGGTAGTTGGCACATTGGTTAAAAGAGGCTTATGGTTAAGGAGAGGTCGGGGGATCAAATCCTGCCTTCTCCGCATATAAATTTTTTTATAGCCATAATGTATTTGAAATAGGGCAGCTTGCCCCTTAAACCCCACATTAATCCATTATCGGCGTGTATATTTATCGCAATCGGCAGTCGGCAGGGATCTGCACCAATTAAATCGGCGCAATATCAGGGGTTCTGTCGATATCGTTATCGACCATGTATCAAAATCGACGATCGGATCGGGCGGCATATCTATCACGATCGACGATCAGCGCTTTCAATCGACGCTTTAACAGAGGTTTCGACATAGACATCGACGCGATTGTTATGGGTCGGGGCGATATATATATATATATATATATATGGCTTCGGGGTGTGGGCTGGGTCCACCGCCGATGGCCCGCGCCCACCCCTTAATACAGAGTTCTGTTATATATATATATATATATATATATATATATATATATATATATATATATATATATATATATATATGGGTGTGACATTTGTGGAGGGTTCGGTGGAGGTTGTGGCTGCCGATCCCATTATATATATATATATATATATATATATATATATATATATATATATGGTTTGCGATCAGCGATAAGGTTGTTTTAAAGGGTTCGGCAGGCTTTGTTGTCGCTGATCCCGAAACCATGTGTTTAAATTGATTGTTTTGTTGTGTTATATAGTTATTTTAATAACCATATATATCAACAATTTTCGTTATATGGTTATTTAATAACCATATAAAAATTATTTTGTCTCCTATGCAAGTTTAGGAGACAAATTAGAGAATGCCAAGTGTCAATGGCTGATGGGTTGCCATGTGGGTCCCACTTGCTTATGTGGCACACTGTGGGCCCCTCTTTTCCCCTGTCATATCAAACTTTGAAGAGCTCTATCTTTCATATACGAGCTTGGTTTGACGAACCGTTCACACCTCTGTGATCACGACGACGAGATACTTAACATGAACCTGTTTCAAGCATAATCCAAACACTTCGATTTTTGAGCCATATTTGTCCTGAGTGTCTCTCTGGAGCCACCTAGATCACTTAGGTCCCAGTGCTGAGAGGGACATAATTTCATAATGAGTGAACTCTCAAGCATGATAACCATACTATGCAGCACAAATTTTCCAATAGTGTCAAGACCCAAGAAAAAAAATCCTTAGATAGTACTTTGCACCTATTGAAGCTTTGTTGAAGCCCATGTACTTAGCTCAATTAGTCCATGAAAAGGGTTCAAGATTGAAGTATTTCCATACCTATTCATTATGGAAGATTTATTGTTCTCATTGGTAAAGTCAAATGTAACATCCTTTAAAGGGGATTATATTGAAGCTTGAATAATATCACATGAAGTCTCAACGTCTCTCAACCAACATACAACAATCCATAACAATGTTCTTACTATTAAAACAATCAAATTTGATGTAACTACACAAGTTAATACAGCATAGGAAACATAGTGAAATTAGGTCATTTCTTAACAATAAAAGCCTAGAGATCACAATTTGCGGTACCATTAAACACCAATCATTTCATACACTCAATGTGGAACCAAGAACACTAGTGCTAGTTTAAATGCAACATATTTTGTGTTTTCTCATCCTCACTATAGGTCCCCTTCTAATCATATGCACATAATATAACCAATGTAGATCAATGAAAAGGAATCTGAAGATGGGAACAAAGGCCTAGATTGTGATCTTGCCAAAACTAAGGAATCCAGTGAGAATGGTAGTAGGAATGCGAGGTTCAACACTGACGACCAGTATTATATCTTTGACATGTTAATACATTGTCATAAATGTTGAGACCATGCCTTTGCTAATGCCTAAGATTACACATCCCGTGATACATTAAACTGTAGGAGTTATGTTATACGAGTGTTCTATAGAAAAGACTAAACATTTAATATACTCACACCATACCATAATAGAAAACCCCATAGCCTCCTCTCAAAATATGCATAAGTGATAGACAAATACATAACCACGACAGGCCAATGACATAGTGACAATTTCAACAATTACAACTTAAATTGACAATGGTAGTAAACACTTATCTGTAAACCAGGCAGGGCAGCTGAGTGAGGACTAAGCTTATACACCCAACCCTTAGATGTTCGAGCTATCCATTCTAGTGGTTAGAGCTCAACCTAGTCCTAATAAATTCAGAAATTTATACCAGAGATTGATGATATATTTACTCCCGACACTTGTTTCAAAATAGATCAACCAAAAGCACCTATAGCAACAACCTAAGAACGAAATACATCACCTATCACTAAGCATCAACCATCAGCTATTTATCTCACCCTTTTGAACTACCTGGATTGGGCAAGGGGGTTGCGGCCGTGGGCACAAAAGCACATACATCATTGCGGGACATATCCATTGGTCCAGGAACACATAAATTGGGGAGCACATAGATAGATAGTGTGAGCAATGCTCCACAACCAATCGATCAACAACACATTAACAAAGATAGGGGAAAAGCAAGAGGGAAAGAGAGACATTAATAGAGGAATAACATCTGCAGACACAAAGAGCAAGCAATAACGTATAAACATAAACATATTCATATGGTTTGATGGTTGCGGCTTACTTGGAAACGAATCACCAATTAAAAAATGGTCCAAATGGAGGATTCGGATTCACAAAATGTATACCCTAGTCCCTGGTGCTGCTTGAAAGGAGTCACCAACTCAGAAATCAGAAATGGAGGATTCACAAACCAAGGAATCAGAAACTATCAGATTTATACACCCTTGCCATCGATGAAAACCAGATTTGAAAAAAGGGAGCCATATCACCCTTGCCCTCCATTTGAAAACCAATAAATCAGGAAATCAGTGCAATTGGGAGCAAATCCAACCTCCCAAACCAGAAAATGGGTGATTTGCAAGAATTTAACATTGCAAAGCAGAAAATTAGGCTATTTGCAAGAATTTAACCTCCCAAACCAGGGGAATCAGCCCAAATGAGTTTTACATGGTTTAGCCACCCCCTTTTTTGGGGCTAAAATGAAAAAAAAATTATTTTTTAAATAAAAGTTGGGCTAACTATATCAAATGGGTGTTTTATAAAAATTTCGCCCCTCTAAAATGCAAAACCCCTTAAATTTCGCCCCTAAAATTTACCATGGTAAACTTGAATTGGTCAAGTTATTGGTGGTTTTTGAGCTCCAGGTTTATGAGAACCTATGGTATTCATGTGGAATATAGGCTATTTAATGAGGGGCATTAAACCAATATATATCCATCTTAACTCCAAATCTATCAAGCATTAAAAGGGATCAAATCTCTTGTCAGGTCCCACTAGTTAAGGATGGGCCTCATCAACAAGGCGAGCCAAGATCAAACCTCATGGAGGGTGGTTGTGCCCTGTGCTAAGGGAGGAGACATGTTAAAAAAATCAGTCAACTAAGGTTGGTGTGGCCCAAGCCAGGTGCGATCCTCGAGTAACTTTGACAACTTAGATGCCCCTGGGTTGTGACTCCTCAAGCCACGGGTCAAGCCTGGAGGATCACAAACAACTTGACAAAAAAAAAGGGATCAAATCTCTTTGCATCTCAAGAAATTTGATCCATCTCGACACTTGGTTGATTCAAAATTAAAGTGAATCTATGCTAATTTTAAAAATATGAATAATATAGATGAATATTCAATATATATGTGTGTGTGTGTGTGTATTTTTGTAAATATAAAATGAAATAAAACAAAAAATAAAATGTTTTTTGCTAGGGTTGCTAGGGTTGCTGAGTTTCATTATCGGAAATTTAGGGAAGTCATTGAAATTGAAAAAAGGCCAAACAATCTCAATAGAGATGAAGGTTGGAAAATTAGCAGTTGTTGGATCCCTGCCCTCTCTTCCTAGCCATTTCCCCCTGCCCCCGCTCCTTTTGTTGTTCATCCCCCTCGTTTTCTAGATTGTCGGTTTTTCCTTTTTATCATCCCTTTGATTTTTATTTTTGTTCGCTTGTTCTCTTTCCCTTCCTCTCGATTAATATTGAAAACTTTATTGTTTGCTTAAGAAATAAAAATTCCTTTTATAAAAACTTTCTTTTCCTAATTAGTGATGAAGGATTTTTTTTTTTTTTTTTTTTAAATAGGAGGGGCTAGTTCCCTACAGAAGCATTATGGGCCCTCTTTTTTTTTTACATATATTGGTACAAATGCGTGTCAGAACACGCTGACAGCCGTCACATCGAAGCAAATTTCAAACGCCGTCATCGGGGTCTCCATGGAACAGAATAAACTGCGGGAGCAGCACCGCAAGACTTGAACGCGGCCAGGGGGCATGCAAACAAACCGCCCCGACTGTTACACCTTCTTTAAAACAAGCTTCTTTCTCCCCATTGGTTTAGTTAAAAAAAATTATCCTTGATCCCTTATTCAACTACCTTAATAAGTTATCCTTTAAAGAATTATTCTTATTATATTTTAGATAAGGCTTAAGTTTATTTTATTTTAATAGCTTTATTAATAAGATCGATTTAACAACAATTAATGGTTGTGGTAATAAATATAACACTACTAACTTACAATTAGATTTTTAATTTTTATTAACCCTTTTGATTAAATATAAATTAAAAACTAACTTACAATTAATTAACTAAATATTTAATTATATAATTTTAATAGAATATGAAATATTTAATTATATAACTCTTATGTATATTTAATGTAAACCCTTTTGATTCATGTTAATTAAATATGTTACTTTATTTATATATGGTTTAAACTAACTAAATATTTATTTATCTTACTTAATACATGTCATTTCAAGTAAATAATTAATTCATATTGATTAATTTTATTTAAATATAATTATGTTCTCCTGTCTCTGTGCCTTGGTCCAGTCCGACTACTCGTTTCCAGTCAAATATAGTCGTTTCCTAGTCAAATATAGTTGTTGGATTTTCTACTCTAACTATTTAACATGCACCCTAGATCTGATTCTTCAACTTGTCCTGACGATAAACTACACTCGTTGGTTCGAAATGCGTCGACAAATGCATTTGAATGTGACTCGTTGGTTCGAAACGCGTCGACAAATGCATTTGAATGTGATTTACGTTGAAATTTCTTCTCAAAAAACCAAATATTTTTATTATTATTTAAATTTATTTATTTGTAAGGTGATTGGTTAAGATTTTATTATGAACTCTTTAGTAACTTCCATTTCTCCTAGGTACTAAATTTTTTTGTTTTGTTTCTTTTTTATTTAACTTTTTGATTTTGATTTTGATTTTCATGATTTAAAATTTTTTACCTCCATATTTTCAATTTAAAATGACTTATTAAAAACACATAAAAAATAAAAATAAACATATATATTAAAGTGTATATATGTTAATATAAACAATATTAGTTAATCATATTTCTTAATGTTTGGTAATGATATTCAACAATATAATATTTTATTAGTTGTTTTATTTTGTCATGAAATTTTTATATTATTATTTTTGTTTAATTAAGCCGTAAAGCGTTTCCTTCTGAAATCGACTCCCTCAAATGCTTTTCTGTCATAATCTTAGTCATTAGATCACTTGTTAGACGATTGAACGAAAATCTGCCGTCCAATTTAATTAAAAAAACTTAAAAAAAAACATTAAGTTTGACATCGGTGACTGTGACGGAGGGAGAGTGAATAGACTTTTTTTTGTTTTGTGGCGGCGATTTATTTGAAACGTGGCCCTGTGCCTTCGTTTTCATCTCTGCGTTTTCCCATTCGGTCGACTGCGCCTTCGTTTGCCTCATTAGGCCGTAAGGCGTTTTCCTCTTAAACAAACTCCCCTCTCCCCTCGGTGCACACCTGTCATTGCTCTGTCCCGTTTGATACATGTGTTAGACGATTGGATTATCTAGGTCCATTGATTTAAACGCACCAAACGGTTTTCTGTTTCTTTGTCGGCGTCTTATTCTGTTTCTCTGACTGCCTCCCCCCAAGTGTTGAGAAAGCTAAATATCAGGTGTGAATTAGTAATAGAACCTAAATCTTCTATCTTCCATACATGGAGCATTATGTCCTGCTTTCTGCTTGCCGCGGGTGATAATGCTCGGGTATGGACTGAGTTTATAATTTCCAATAGATTTTATACTTTTATCAAACCCTTGTCTATCAGATTATTGTTGTTGCTAGTATTTTTCTAGAATGGTACATGCAGTAGATGACGTTGCGATCATAGAGGAAGGAGAGGAAAAGCTTCATTTTGATTTCCTTTACTGTGGTGCTTTCTTCTTGCCAAATGATGGAGGAAAGGTTTTTCTCGAAAGTTTATGTTTAAAGGTTTGAAGGTTCGCTATCGACGAGCTTAATTGGGGTGTTGTTTTAGATGTTTGCGTGTTAAAGATGAGGAGCGATTGCAGAACAACGTTTTAGGTTGCATGCTTCTGGTGAGCATGCAGGTGTGGTAACACAACACTGGTGTCGTGGAGTCATGGTGCAAAAGAGGAGTTGAATTATAACACCGAGTCATGGCTGTAAAGTTAAGTCATGTGAGCTCCTAACCTCTTGACGCTTTGGTTGCCTGCGGTTTATTTCTCTTGTGTGCCCACTTACCTATAATGCAAGCCAAACTCCACATCTGCCACGTAATATTCACAATTTCCCGGTTTATGAAGAATAAAAATCATTCCCACAGTTCCATTTGCAATTCCAAAAAATCGCTTATAGGTGCATTTGGGTCTCTTTCGCATTGAATTGATAACCCAAATTAGTGTTGCAGTGACCATGGAGAACACGTATTCACTCGGACAACGGCTGAAAAACTTAATGACCTATTTTTGAACGTGGAGTAAGCATATTGAATGTTATTTTATTGGAAAAACCATTTCTCATTCGAAACTTTTGAGAGCCAATGGATTGATGTCGGATCTTTAAAGTTATTATGGTTAAAATTTTGAATGCTATGGAGACGATTAAGTGGGATTTCTTCAGAGAAACATGGTTTCACTCTCCCCAAGAACATGTAGTTGTGTTAATGCGACCCATTATTGTGCTCTCTTGTAATGTCTCGAGAATTGTGCACTGTTGTTATGACCTTTCGACTGCTAGTCCCCACTAATGTGTTTTTCCAAACACTATATTTTTGTCTACAATATTTATTAAGTATCGTAGTTGATCAATATCACGAGTGAATTTCAAATTTTAAAGAAAATACTCAAGAGAATTGAACATTGAAAAAGTATGGGAAGAAATAAAAGTTGTTAGTAATACTCGTATTGCAGTGTTAAAATTCGAGTTTCAGACATCTCTGAAATTTGAAAAGTTTTCCATCGAAGTGTGTTCGAGTTAAAGTATAGTGAAAAGGTTTCTAGTGCCTATATTCAAAATTGCAATAATTTAGCATTGGTAGTTATATTTGTTTACAAGTGCATTTTTGGTTAAAGCTAAAACTTGTCTTTTGTTGACTCACGCTATCTAGAAAATGGATTGAATTGGTGTAATATTGGACCTCCTGAAAACTTTGATACAATTTACTATGCACACTGAAAATCTGCAAAGTCTTTCTTGTTAATATTAGAATATCTCTACAAAATGCACAAGAAGAGATTGATTTTTTTCACCTCAAATCTTAGCTACATCAAGATGACTTACAATAGAAGAGTCATTATTTTGCACTAGTTACGCCGTAAGGCGTTTCCCTCTGAAATCGACTCCCTCAAATGTTTTTCTGTCATAATCTTAGCCATTAGATCACTTGTTAGACGATTGAACGAAAATCTGCCGTCCAATTTAATTAAAAAAACTAAAAAAGAAACATTAAGTTTGAGATCGGTGGCTGTGACGGAGGGAGAGTGAATCGGCAATTTTTTTTTTTGTTTTGTGGCGGCGATTTATTTGAAACGTGGCCCTGTGCCTTCGTTTTCATCTTTGCGTTTTCCCCCATTTGGTCGACTGCGCCTTCGTTTGCCTCATTACGCCATAAGGCGTTTTCCTCTTAAACAAACTCCCCTCGGTGCACACTTGTCATCGCTCTGTCCCGTTTGATACATCTGTTAGACGATTGGATTATCCAGGTCCATTGATTTAAACGCACCAAAGTTTCTTTGTCGGCGTCTTATTCAGAGACGGGTTACTAACTTATTTGAATAAGACGGGTTATTTTAACAACTTCAGGTGTAACAGGAATCCAATTCCGAGGATCTCTTATCAAAGAGAAGGATCATGAAGTAACGGGAGGATTTTCTTTACTGCGACTCCAATTTCATAAACTATGGATAGGTTTCATATTTTACTTCACTTTTTTATTATTGCCCTATCTTGTTTATGCATGTTTGTTTTTGGTGTAGGATTTAAGATATTCTCTGGAACAAGGCATTTTTTTGAGCGATTTTTTTATAGCAAACTATAGGTGACAACAGTTTACTCTCCTTGATGTTATATTATACGAGATAGATAAATAGATAGCAAACTGATTAATGCTTTTTGATCTTCTGCATGTTTCTTTTTGGTGGGCGGAGGATTTAAGATATAGTCTCTGGAACAAGGCATTTTTTTTTAGCAATTTTTTATAGCCAACTGTAAGTGACAGCACTGATACTTTACACTCTTTCTACTCTCTTTGATGTTATACTATACAAGATATAGATAGACAACAGACTGGTTAAAGAGTTTTGATCTCTTTGTCGAATTTCTTGATCAATATTATGATGTAACCATTATACCACTTTTTATATCAATAAAAAAGAAAGCCTTTTTTTTCTTTGGCAAAAAAGAAAAAATGTATTTTGCAAATAATTGAACATACATTTTACAAACACGTCCTAATCAGATGCAACACTTTGGTGGGCGGAGGATTTAAGATACAGTCTCTGGAACAAGGCATTTTTTTAGCGGTTTTTTATAGCGAACTGTAGGTGACAACACTGATGGTTTACTCTCTTTCTACTCTCTTTGATATTATACTATACCAGAGATAGATAGATAGCAGACTAGTTAAAGCATTTTGATCTTCTTTGTTGAATTTCTTGACCAATATTTCTTGAATTTTTTGATCTTCTTTGTTGAATTTCTTGATCTTCTTTGTAACCATGATAATACTACTTTTTGTATCAATACAAAGAAAGCGCTTTTTTTTCTTGGGCAAAAAAGAAACAGTGTATTTTGCAGATTATTGAACACAGATTTTACAAACACGTCCTAATCAGATGCAACACATTATTCATATGAGGCAGGGAAGGAACTGGTGGATCAAAAGGAGTCCATCTGAATTCGAGGAAGATTTAGTTAAAACAAACAACTTTTAACAGGATCCTATTAGAATTCGAATTATCCTAGTGATGTTTTAAATAACTGACACGTTTCGCTATAATAATTGAGAAATATTTTACTTTAAATAATTGAGTGATGTTTTAGATAACTGACGCGTAGCGCTCCCAAGACCATTGTAGGACAAAACACCAGCGTTTTTAGAGATGTAAATGTGAATGCAGTAACACGGAGTGAATGAACGCGCAAAAATATTGCAAGGCCAGTAGGCTAATTACAAAACGCATGTGATCGGTTCCCACGGAAGGTGATGACAAAACACTTAGGACAGCATGATAATAATAATTCATTTATAGCCGTACTGTAACGTCAATGTGTATTTTCAGAAGTCTCTTACCAAATTTTAATTGGTTTGGATCGATCATGTTAATATCTCTATCTCAATTTAATTTTCATTTATGCCTTACACCACACTATGTTGTATGCTAAAGTTGGAGTTGAGAAGTGTAATATTAGGGTGAATAAATTTGTTCTTTACATTACAACCCAATGTCATAAAAATATTTCATTTCTTCTAGGTGAGTTATTGAAATTCAATCTTTCTTCTGTTTTCTAAATTTTTGTAAATTTACTAATTATTTTAGAAGAAAAAATAAATAATTATAATTTTACAAGAAAAAGTAAATATTTATAAATTTCCAAAAGATGGTGATTTTTTAAATAGTCTTTTAATATCAAAACATATATAAAACTAATTATATGAAATAGCCTTTCAATATCAAAAAATATATAAAAATTAATTATATGAATTATTTAAAAACTAATTATTTGGAAATGTCTATCTATAAGTATCATATGATTCGCATCTATGAATAAATTAAAATCGTATAAGTTATTAACATAAATTTTACCATAAGTATCACAGATTCACATGCATCAATAAATTGAAATGGTAATAGGATATTAGTTAATAAAGTAAATCCTTTTATACATGTATTGTTGGACATAAATATTGACTTCATCTATAGACATTGTCAAGAAATATGTGATTAATAGTCAGTGATTTGTTATAGTCATGTTAGTGGTTTGATAAAGTACATTGACATGGTCATAGAGTTGTGAGATCTTGACACTATGATTTCATCAATTTTCAAAGGTTTTAAAGTCTTGGTTTCATCATTTGAAACTAACCTTAGTCAGTGGTTTGATAAAGTACATTGACATGGTCATAGAGTTGTGAGATCTTGACTCTATGATTTCATCAATTTTCCAAGGTTCTAAAGTCTTGGTTCCATCAGTTGAAACGAACCTTAACTAACAACCTATTATTGAGGGCCACACCATTCCATGTTTTCCCATAGGTAATTACATTAATTCTTAAGGAAAAAATATTCTATTAATCCGCCTTCAACCCTAGCTCTTGGTTACAGAAGCGATGAACACAATAAGCAGGAAAATTGTTACAGATTGATTACCTTCTTTTCCAAGTTTGTATGTTCAAGTTTGTATGAAATTTAGACTGAATGGTAGCTGAGAGTACTTTCTAGAGTCCAGAGCATAACCTAAAGCATTAAGGCCTTTTGAAAAAAACCCTTGTCTGCTTTTCCTTTAGGTATCATATCGTCTATTGGACACAAAATTTCATGCCTTCTAGGGCCATCAGGAAACTTTGGCTCTCTTCCTTTGACAACTGCATTCAGGGCACTAAAAAAATGCTTCACTATAACAGAACAGAACAAGAGTGCTTATCACATGCACTACTGTGAATTCTGATCACAACAATTATCCATGGCCCTAAAGAAGAAACAAAACTCTCGCGAAAAAATAAAGACTCTTCCTTCTGCACATTGTTTCACCGGAAGCTGTTAAAATCAGTTAGAAACCCATCTTTGTATAAGACAATGACATCTACGCAAAGGAAACATAAAAAATATTTCTATTGGTGTAATTAAATCAATGGACCTAGACAATCCAATTGTCTAACAATGGTTCAAATCGAATGGTTCCATCTTACTTGGCTTGTCAATTTGAGGATTTGTTTAGGTTTAAATATGCTTCTAACAGGTATCTTCTGATGTCCTCTTCCCAAACCTGCAATAAATGAGGTTTACAAATTTCCTCAAAATTTCTACTAATTGATAGTATCAAATGAATGAGCAATGAATGAGATCTAGAAAATGTAAATTGCATCATATCTATAAAGATTTGTTGGAACAAGAATAAATTAACATATTCAAGGATAATTTTTTAGCATGGGATTTAATTCATTCTGAAAGAAAATTTGGAGTGTGACGGATCAACCATGCATTTCCTTTCAATCTGATGAGTTCATACTTGCATTTCCTTTCAATTTGATGAGTTCATACCTGCAAAACCATCAACTTGTCCCCACAAAGGATTTCTTTCAGTTTAGGTAACAAAGAAAATGGTGTATTCAGGAGAAATCCATACCAAAAAAGGCCCCAGGCTGGCTGGAAACTTTGCCTTCCATTACCATATTAAAATTTTGAGTATTTTTTCTATGAAGTGTGAACTTTGAAGTTCTATTGCACCTTCTATTCTTGATTTTTCACTCAACGAGGATGAATTGCCTCTCCATGATAGGAAATGGTGCTTTCTTTTGCTGCATGCAAGTGAGAGAATACATCACATGTTGCTGCGCTTTCTTCTGCATACTTACAAATAACTACTAACATCCAGGAAATGGAAGACAAGAAACTGAACCACTTTTTCTTCACAGGGTAACATCATAACCACACCCTTCTTTTGGGCACTTTGAATCCCATACATCTTATTTCCACAACGTGAATACCCATTGCATGGACTAAAGCTTTTGTGTACATGACAACACTGGACTGTGGACCTCACTTTTAGTCTCCACTACGAGAAACTGTCCTGGGAAACTACACAAAAAGAATACTTCAGGGAACCCGAGTGAAGGATGATATATCCTTCTAGGATATGGCACGCTTACTATCATCAAAAGCAGAGAAGGACATCAGCAAACATAAGCACTTCTCTGAGTTACCAGTCATAGCTATGCTTGCTGGATAGCTGAAAACTAGGCTTTCCTCAATTCTAAAGTTGGAAATGTTGTTTTTCTAGGAAATTTTCAGTATTTTTGGTGAATCACTCTGAGTTTTGCACCTTTTTTTTTATGGCTCTTAATAAATTAGGGGTTAAGAGGGATTTATGCTAGTCAATATTTTGGATTAAATCATACTCATGAATGAATGTGAATGCAGTTGCTCAAGCATCCTAATCTAGCTCCAAGCTCTTCTAAGGGATCCAGGTTGTTTACAATATACTTCAAAGAGCGAGCATAATCAATTTGGAAGGATGAAAAATATATGAATGTGGTTGGAGGCTTAGGGCCACTAGAAAGTATGCATTTAGTCAGTCCTTGCTTTTGTCCATGCAAGTATATGATTGAAGGACCAAATGCACCAGAGTTATACATCTCCCTTACATTTGCTACACTTGTGTACAACAAATATCAAATGCACTACTTTTCCACCTCTGTTCTTCAATTGTTGTCCTCAGAATCTTCAAAATCTCACTGAAATCTCTATCACTTTGTCCAAAACCAGAAAAATAATGACATGGATCTCTTGCAGAAGGCCCTGATCTTGTCATCTGAGGGAATATGTCAATAGTTGATATGGTTTCGAGTTCCAGTTTGATCAAAATTATCAACAAGGGATTGATTTTGGATCAAGCTCATGTTAATTCAAGTATATGGCCCCTCCTATGTCCTATTTCTGCTTCCGCGATCATTGCTAATCGAGAGCTTACATATAAATAATGTGTTTTTGGTTGAATTTTTTTCCTTTATTTTGTTTTTCTCTAAGGAGTTCAGAACTTCCCAACATACCTTACATGAATAATGAGTTTACAAACACAAATGGTAAACAATCAGGAAAAGACTTACATATAAATAATGTGTTTTTGGTTGAATTTTTTGCCTTTAATTTGTTTTGCTATGAAGAGTTCAGAACAATCAGGAAAAGACTTACAAATAAATAGTGTGTTTTTGGTTGAATTTTTTGCCTTTAATTTGTTTTGCTATGAAGAGTTCAGAACTTCCCAGCATACCTTACAGGAACACTGAGTTGACAGAAACAAATGAGTTGACAGACAAAATGGTAAACAATCAGGAAAAGAAAGAAAATTACAAGGCCAACAACAAAAACGAGGCATATATGCACTTGTACTTCTGAGACATATAAGGAAGCTTCAAGTGGAAAAGTACTCAATAATATATAAACTTAAATTAATTGATGATGTTTCAATGATTAGAATTTTTGTTTAATGTTTTTCTGTCTAATAATTTTTAGGTATTTAATATGTTAGTATTCATTTCAATGATCAAATTTTTTTATATGTTTTGTCTAGTAATTTTTAGGTATTTAATAGGTTAGTATTCATTTTACATTTAGATTTATTTAAAATGGAGTAGATTCATTTTTTTTCAATGTTGTAAATTTTTTGTGTATGGAAATGCTTTACGATTATTAAATGACATGTTTTAGAAAAATTAATATCAATTCCATTTAGATTATATACTATGAACATGTCGTGGTGAATTATTATATTAAAATAATATTAAAATATAAATCATAAAATAGTAATAAAAGTAATAATTTTGTTATATATTATAGACATTAATTCATAATAAATATTAAGGTATATTTGTTAAACGATTTATTTCACATTATTAAAATAAAAATCATAAAAATCATTAAATTATAGCGTTATTTTAAAATTATTGTTATTAAGAAATTATATATATATATATATATATATATATATATGAAAACATGGAACATGATTTTTAATTATAGAGATTTACCCTATTTTATTATTGAGATTCTTAATTTGTAAATAAGATTTGTTAGAATACCATGAGCCAATACCATAGCTTATCAATACCATGTGCCAAAAAAACTAAAACTCACCACTTTATATAACATTTATTGATATGGAATTCTTGTAATTAACCATTTTAATTAAAAAGGAAAAAATGACATAACTACTTTGGAAATAAATCTTAACCTTTGATTTATGTATATTACTATGAATATTCTAGAATATTTGTTAATATTTGTTCTCTTAAAACGAACTCACCTTGTTGTTTTGTTAAAGGTTGTAAAACTATCAAATTTATGTATTCATCAAAGGACCTATTGTACATTTCATAGAGTTGTTGTTGGTAGTCATGAGGGGGTCTTTAGAAACACAGGTAGGAGGTAGTTGAATAAACTTTCATGAAGTCCTCGGAGGAGAATTCGTTCATAGTTCAAGTCTCGACAATGTTTCTAAGTTAAACATTCTTTAATATTATTCTTTCTTTTAAATGTACTTTGATATTTAGGTACGTGTTGAATAAACTTTCATGAAGTCCTCGGAGGAGAATTCATTCATCGTTCAAGTCTCGTTCTACAATGTTTCTCAACTAAACATTCTTTAATATTATTCTTTCTTTTAAATGTGCTTTCATAGTTGGGTAAGTGTTCGAATAAACTTTCATGAAGTCCTTGGAGGAGAATTCATCGTTCAAGTCTCCTTCTATAATGTTTCTCAACTAAACATTATTTAATATTATTTTTTCTTTTAAATACGCTTTGATAGTTGGGTACGCGAGACTACAACTTTTACCATCATTACCATAGTAATTCCTATGATTCTATAAACAAGAACTTAAACAATTGGTATTCCCATAAATACTCAGTGAATATGATTTAGAAATACAATTTGTTAATTGAAATTAGAAATACAATTTTTAATTGAAATTTAGAATGCAAATCATTTTGATACCTGGAAAAGAGTGAAATGAATAAAAAAAGGATAAGTAGAGGGTGATTGAACCAAAAAAGTTTATTTGTTGGCTACACAATTGGGGTTCATTTAACTACAACATGTCTACGTTGAACTCTGTTATTATAACTTGTAGCTTTGTTCCAACCAACAAAACTATTTGTGTATTTTGGAGATAAAATGACATAAAACCCAAAGAATTCAACCAAAAGAATTGTCATGATTAAAACCCAAATAATTCCATAAAAAAAGTTGTCATGATTATTAACTCCCATTATCAATATTTCAGTGTCATATTAGTCCAAGATTTTTGTGCACTTACAACTAAGGGAACTAAAGAGAGCCAAAAGAATGAATACCACCATGCTCATAGAAATTAATCCAACCAAAAAGAGGATGTTAGCTTAAACAATAGTAGAAAATCCATTTAAGAATATATAGATTGAAGTCATTGGAAGCAAAGATAGAGTGTTGAAGACTTACCATACACATTGAGAAGCAAAAAGATTACCGGAAGAGGCCACAATGGAGGACTGTAGATAACCCTTCTTAGTTCCTCTTTTCTTGTTTCCCTTATTCATCTTACTAACGAGATCAACATTATGCTCCTCCTCAATACCTGCAATAGTATCTAGTATTGTCTCCTTCTAGTTGAAGTCATTCCATAGCCTGCTAAAAATGGGAAGTTTTTTTGGTCATATGTCATAGCCAAAAAGTTTCCAAAAGAAACAAGACCTATTTAATTCAATGTGAATTGTGTACTAGCTCTTTACCCTTCACCTACTAATTATCATCTTCAATGATTCTTTATATGTCAGAATGTTTCTGGAACTTATGCCTTACGGCGTTTCCTTTGCAACATCTGGTGCAAATGCTAGTTACACTATATTTAAATTAAGCGAAATACTAACTACTATGTAACCTTTATTATTATATTTTTTAGTTTATTTATTTTTATCATAATAAGAATAAAACACATAATTGCCCATTGCTTAACCTAATTTGAAATTCCACCATATTGGACAACAAATAAATAACATACCATCGGTTTGTATTGAACGACGGTTGTATGTGCCCACCATTTGATTTTGGCTTTGGCAAGTGAGCACAACGGCTCTTCAATTAAAACCCGATAGCATATTATTTATTTGTTGCCATTGTATGGCGTATAAAACTTTACGTTGATCCAGCATATGACACATGGCGTATAAGGCTTAAGTCGATCCGACATATAACACACGTTTATGTACGACATGAGGCAACCATAAGATTTTGATCCGACATATGACACATTTTTATGTCCAATATTGGATTTCGAATTATCTATCGGAGAGTTTACAAATACAAAACCTATCCAACCATCTCAGGTTCGATACGTTTAAGAGAGATGATTTGGCTTGAACGATGATCATTTCAAGGTGGAGAGAATGCTGGGTGGCATTAATGAACACATGGAGGATGTTCCTATAACAACTCGAGTGTTTGGCCTTAATACGAATGTAGCAAGGTTGGGTGCATTTCAAGTTTCAAAAAATGGAAATGAGGAAGATAAGTTGGTGATGTTTTAATTGGGATATAAGTTTTTTTAACCCCTAGAAGAGAAATTGTCTAGTTTGAAAAATGGGCATATATCAAGATCAACCATTCGAGACTTAAAAAAGGAAAAACCAAGACAATCGACAAACATCAATTGAATATAAATAAGCAAATGTGTTTCGAGACATTGCGAAACAATGGACACCAGAAAAACAAAATTTTGTCTAGCTTATATACAAGGAGATAAAATGAGTACAATAAAAAAACAGAGAAGTTAGAAATTTGGAATCATCTTATAATCACTGTGTTATCACAATTTTAATCAATAGTTTTAAAGCATTGACAATTTCAATGTCAACGTTGATTTGTAAAAAATAATTTTAAAGCGCTGACAGCTTTAGTGTTAGCGTTAATTTATAAAAAATAGGGTTAAAACGCTAACAAATAGAATATCAACGTTATTGCAAGTTCTGGAAATAAAAATGCGCTGACATTCAGAGTAGCAACATGTATGTGTAAAAATGGCTAGTAAAACTCTAACAATTGGAGTATCAACGCCAAAGGAAAAATTCAAATTTTGTTTGGTGTCCAAATAATGTGATGATGGAGCACACGTCAGTGAAGGAGAAATAATCTATCAAACGAGAGTTGACTAAGCATATGTCAGTGAAAAAAACTTTGTTTTTCCCTATAAAGGCATTAACTTCGGGCACGATTTACGAACAACTGGAAACAAATTTTCCAAATATGAAAGAGGTGTTTGTCGAAAATAGACCAATTAACAAAAAAGTCTCAGTGTTTACATAGGTGTCACGGTTTGAGAGATTCGAATGGATCTTTGAAGATTATTTTTCAGGAATTCGCCAGAATTAATTTTTTCTATATTTAGAAAAACGCCTAATCCACTTTCAGTTGGAGAGCCACCTCATCATATTCGACTTGGAAAGATCCATAGATGACAATCAAATTCACATCCTCAGGCAGGGTATCAGTTGACGATTTTGATCCTAGTTTTTAGTCGAGATTCCAACAGACTATTTTATCTTTAGATACAAATATTTTTGAGATTATGTATTGTATTCATGCATTAGATATGCACTCTTTATGTTTAGAAATTTATAATTAAGTACATACTAGAAACCTGCTTTTAGTTTGTAATTTTTATATAAAGATAAAGTCTTTCGAATGAAAAAGGGTTGGTTTTTTATTAGAAGGCTTATTGCATGTTGTATATTTTCTGAAAGTTTAATGAAGGAAGCCTGGTTTTGCAACAAAAATTCTTGTGTTGGGAAATTTTGGATATGTGTTCTCTTTTTTATGTTTTCCTTTCTATGTCATCATATGCATATTTTTCTATGATTGATGAGAGTAAATGAACATAACTCATATTTATTATGCTCGGTTTATATGTTCATTCATCCATAACTTTTCTGATCTATGCTTTGTACAACTCATCTTTGTGATGCTCTTATAAGTATACTATTTCCCTCCTATTCTGCATTCCATATCAACAATTTAAAATTTCGAAATATCTCATCTACCCTGCCTCTATGAATGTTTTAGTTTGATATATTGATTAAGCCAAATACTTGACTCCATGCCCAATGGAATTCTATCAAGCCCTACCACATTTTAAAACCTTGTTACAACAGATCTAGTCATTGTTTTAAGTACACAACCAATCATATTTGACCGAGTTATAGAATGGATCCCCCTTCGGTATTGAAAGGGCTAGCTTTCAAATTCAAAAGATTGGTAAGAGGTTACCTTCGAGTTTTCCCCCACAACAAGGTTTTTCACTGAGTGATAACACATTGGGAAAAGGAATGAAATTACTCCTTAGAAGTTGGATTCCTTTGCATTCTTTGAAATAGATCAAGCCTTCCTCCACATATAAGACTCTCTTGGACAGATAGTTAGCCTGTTGGTTCCATTCTCTAAGGATATGATGGAAGGGGAGAGAATGGAAATTACCCTAAAGAGAATTTATTTGATTCATCCAATGATGAATGGAAAGAACCCACAAATTTCCTTTCCCAGTAAGCCAATCAACCACACACTTTGAATCTCCATAAACTTGGAGAGAAACAATGTTCAATGAGGCTGCCATAAGAAGAAGAGCCTAGACTGCTGAAATCTCTACCTTAGTGTTTAACCCTTGTGGAAGAAGAGACGAATGTGGATCATCTTTGAATATTTGGATGCCATGTTTATATTCATATACCAAAGGACAAAAGGAAGAAGTTGGATCCTACTAATATGAAGGGCATATTTGTTGGGTATAGTGCTTTATCAAAATATTACAAAATCTATCCCAGAACAGAAAGATGGTCATCCCCAGAAAGAGACAGGAAGGATAACAAGTCTGTGAAACCAGGAAGCTCGGTTCAGTGCGTACTTAATAAGGGAAGGAAGCCTGGGAAAGTAAGTGCTACCTGAAGGGGTGGATGGATTGATGGTCGAGTAGCCAATAGGTTTGACCTTTCTAACCATTCTCATGTTGCTGGAGGATTCCAGTGCGCCACCAAGTGAAACTATTCTGCTTCTACCTGATTCCCTTCGACCTGACACCTACCTTCCATCCACCGATCCTTGCTTTCCTAAAAGAGGATTGTCGAAATGAAGTAACCAGGGATACCATCTTTGATGAAAATATAGCTTATAAGAAATCAAGAGATGTTCCAGTTGATTTTGATGAAGAGAAGATACCTATCTTTGAGGATATCTCGAGGGACAATGATGTTCAAGATCCAACATCAACTCGATAATATTTTGAAGGCCTTGGTGAACCTATGTAGTAAGTAATTGTTCCTGAAAATTGGAAGAGGCTTGCTTGGTTGAGAAATACTCTAGAAGAAGCAGAGGGACACACAACAAATGGGACCTTTAAGGAAAGTAAAAGACCAAAAAGGTATTATGGGGTCACAGGGGGTTTGAGGGGTGCAGGTAACCCCACTCTATGGGGTTCGGGGCAGCACCCTGGAAAATTTTGTTTTTGGACCCTATATTAGGTTAGGCGGACCTACCTACGGTTTTGTGCATGATTTTTCGCACATGGTTTTGGATGCGGTCGTTTTCAGTCCATGGTTTTGGACGCGATGGTTTTCGGTCCATGGTATTGGATTTGGATGCCATGTTTATATTCATATACCAAAGGACAAAAGGAAGAAGTTGGATCCTACTAATATGAAGGGAATATTTATTGGGTATAGTGCTTTATCAAAATATTACAAAATCGATATTAAAGAGGATTGTCGAAATGAAGTAACCAAGGATACCATCTTTGATGAAAATATAGCTTATAAGGAATCAAGAGATGTTCCAGTCGATTTTGATGAAGAGAAGATACCTATCTTTGAGGATATCTCGACGGACAATGATGTTCAAGATCCAACATCAACTCGATAAGATTTTGAAGGTCTTAGTGAACCTATGCAGTAAGTAATTGTTCCTGAAAATTGGAAGAGGCCTGCTTGGTTGAGAAATACTCTATAAGAAGTAGAGGGACACACAACAAATGGGACCTTTAAGGAAAGTAAAAGACCAAAAGGGTATTATGGGGTCACAGGGGGTTTGAGGGGTGCATGTAACCCCACTCTATGGGGTTCGGGGTAGCACCCTGGAAAATTTTGTTTCTGGACCCTATCTTAGGTTGGGCGGACCTACCTACGGTTTTGTGCATGATTTTTCGCACATGGTTTTGGATGCGATCATTTTCAGTCCATGGCTTTGGATGCGATGGTTTTCGGTCCATGGTATTGGATGCTTCGACATGTATAAATATGTATTGTAACATTCAAAGGAACATAATGAAAAATCAAGCTGGTAGTCCCGGTTTTGGAATCCAAGGGAAAATCGTTGTGTATATTTGTTTTATGTGTTATGCTCTCGCATTGTTTATTTTTTGTGTTTTAGAATTCATATGCAGGTAGTTTCTGTACGGGGTTAAAACCTACATTTGGTATGAGAGTTATTTTGGCTTCAAGGGGACACCTTTGTTGCTGAGGGGTTTCACTCGGGCCTATGATAGACCCTGTTTAGTGGGAGATCTGTGAGATTGATTCTAGTGGTGAAAGAAGATGGCGAGCAATGGAAAGATAGAGGTCGATAAATTTAATGGTTAGAGTTTTGAGTCGTGGAAACTCAAGATGGAGGATCTGTTGGTGGATAAAGATCAGTGGATCGCGATAGATCCGGGTACTAAACCAACGGGAGTGTCCGATGAAGAATGGAAGAAGTTGGATCGGAAGGCAAAGAGCACAATATGATTGTGTGTCTCAGATTCAATATTGTTGAATGTATCAGGGGAAGTTACGGCGAAGGTTTTGTGGGACAAGTTAGTGACTTTGTACCAATCTAAGTCTCTGGTGAATACATTGTTCCTGCGGAAAAAGTTGTATAACCTGAGGATGAAAGATAGAGACTCGGTGACAGAGCATCTGAATGCATTTAATACTGTGGTAAGTCAGTTATTATCTGTTGATATTAAAATTTCAGATGAAGATAAGTGCATCAGTTTGTTGTGTTCTCTACCAGATTCATGGGATAGTCTAGTTATTGCAATAGGTAGCAATACAACTGCCTTGTAGTTTGATGAAATAGTCTCATCCTTGCTGACGGAGGAGATGGGACGGAAAAATATGGAGAGCTAGAATGGTGATGCCTTGTCTGTACGAGGACTGTCCCAGAACAGAAACAAAAATAAGTCCTCAAGTGGGAGATCTAAATCTCCGGGAAAACCTGTAAAGGTGGTGTGCTGGAAATTCGGAAAGTAAGGGCACTACAAAAGGGATTGTAAATCTAAATCTCTTAACAAAGGAAAGGGATCTGATGATGCTCCTTTTATAGAGGCGAAAACCACCTCAGATGAAGGTGGGGATGTGTGCTTGGCTTCTTCAAGTACACATGTAGATCACGAGGCATGGTTGATTGACTCAGGTGCGTCCTTTCACTTCACTCCCCATAGAGAGTGGTTCTGCGAGTATGAGAAAAATGATGGTGGTGATGTCTTTTTGGGGGATGACAGGAAGGCTAGAATCATTGGTCACAGAAAAGTAAAGTTGAAGTTGCAAGGTGGAAGGGTTGGAACACTTCCGGGTGTTTTGCATATTCCTGCATTGACCAGAAATTTGATTTTTGTAAGCAAGTTTGATGATGCAGGTGCAAAAACAATGTTCAAGAAGGATACTTTCAAGATGGTTGGGGGGGCACTAGTATTGATGTGAGGAGTTCGAATTGGAACTCTGTACGAGCTACAAGGTATCACTGTTGTTGATGGGCGCAACAGTTCTGTGGTTCCTGAAAGAGGAGCAGAAAATCTAGTGGTCTCTGGAGAGAAGACCATGTTATGGCATCAAAGGCTTGGACATATTGGAGAGAAGGGCCTTCAAATACTTCATGGTAAAGGTATGGTAGAAGGTATGAGTAATAGCTCTTTGGATTTTGATTTCTGTGAAAATTGTGTATATGGGAAGCATAATCGGGTGAGTTTCCCCTCTAATGGTAAGAGGGGGAAACATATATTAGAACTTGTGCACAATGATGTGTTTAGACCTATGAAAGTTCCATCACTGAGTAAGTCTGTGTACTATGTATCATTTATAGATGACTTCTCAAGGAATACATGGATATATTTCCTTAAGAATAAATTTGAAGTCTTTGATTGGTTTAAAGAATTTAAGGCTCTGGTGGAAAACTAGACAGAGAAGAAGATAAAGGTGTTGAGGACAGATAACGGTGGAGAGTTTTGCAGCAAGGAATTTGAAGAATTTTGTAAGAAGTGTGGTATAGCATGGCAGAAGACTACTCCATACACACCTAAGAAAAATGGAGTTGTAGAAAGAATGAACAAGACGTTGATGGAAAGGGCAAGAGCATGCTCAATGGTGCTGGGTTAGGATAGGAATTCTGGGCAGAGGCAGTGGAGACAACATGTAATCTAGTCAATAGATCACCTTCATCATCGTTGGAGGATAAGACTCCACAAGAGGTATGGATTGGCAATAAACCCTCTCTTTCACATCTGAAGGTATTTAGATGTGATGCATATGTACATGTTCCAAAGGAGAAAAGAACCAAGTTGGATAGTAAATCTGAAAAGTGCATCTTTATTGGGTATAAGGATGGTTTAAAGAGTTATAAGCTTTGGAACCTAGTAATAAGAAAGGTTGTGTACAACTGAGATTGGTGTTCAGAGAGGTGAAAGATGTTATTAAACATGAACTCCAACCAAAGGAACCTGAGAAGATAGAGTTTGAGCTTAAGGAGGAAGAATAAGACTCTATAGTAGAGGAGGAATCAGAAGATGAAGAGCCACAAACTCCAGGTGTGAGAAGATCAGGTCGAGAAAGAAGGCAGCCAAAAAGGTATAGTCCATCTGCTTTCTATTCATATTTTTATTTATCTGTTACTAATGATGATCCCAGAACTGTGAAGGAAGCAGTAGATTCAGAGGATAGAAAACTCTGGAAAGAGGCCATGGTTGATGAAATGACATCTTTGCACAAAAATGAGGCTTGAGATCTGGTGGAGTTGCCGGCTGGAAGGAAACCCATTGGCAGCAAATGGGTGTTGAAGAAGAAGACAAGTACAAAAGGAAAGGTGGAGAAATACAAAGCTCAGTTGGTCGGAAAAGGTTATTCCTGGGTGCCAGGAACTGATTTTGGTGATATTTTTTCTCTTGTTGCCAAGGTAGCTTCTATTAGATTACTTTTATCTGTTGCTGCTGCTTTTGATTTTGAGGTAGAACAAATGGATGTGAAGACAACATTTCTTCACGGGGATCTGGAAGAGGAGATATACATGAAGAAACCTGAAGGTTTTGTGGTGAAGGGTAAGAAAGAAATGGTATGCAAGTTAAAAAAGTCTTTGTATGGGTTAAATCAGTCACTAAGGATGTGGTATCAGAAATTTGATACATTTATACGAGGACTTGGATTCACTAGAAGCAAAGAAAATCACTGTGTGTATTTTAAATTAATTGGTGACCGTGTTATTTATCTGGTCTTGTATGTGGATGATATGTTGTTGGTTGGAAATGACAAAGAAATTATCCATGATTTGAAGGCCCATTTGTCCTCCAAATTCGACATGAAAGATCTTGGTGCTGCAAACTATATTTTGGGCATGGAAATTAAAAGAGATCGGAAAGAGAAGAAGCTCTGGTTAAACCAGAGGAAGTATGTTGAGACAATATTGCAAAGGTTTAATATGCAGGATAGTAAACTGGTGAAGTTTCCTATTCCTGTAGGTGTAAATTTATCTACTGAACAGTGTCCCAAGACACAAGAAGAGGAAGAGGACATGTCCCATGTTCCATATGCAAGTGCAGTCGGTAGCCTAATGTATGCGATGGTTTGTACTAGACCAGACATTGCACATGCAGTGGGAGTATTAAGCAGTTTTATGTCAAAACCAGGGAAGGAGCACTGGACAACAGTGAAGCGAGTTTTCAGGTATTTGTGTGGCACTAGTGATTATGGTTTGTGCTACCAAGGAAGACCAGGATTAGACAGAGTGTTGGATATTCGTGGATTTGTTGATGTAGACTAGGCTGGAGATATGGATAAAAGAAGATGTACACGTGGGTATGTGTTTAACCTATTTGGAGGTGCAGTGAGTTGGATGAGTAAGAAACAATTTGTAGTGGCACTATCAACTACAGAGGTAGAATACATGGCAGCCACTCATGCAATCAAGGAAACAGTTTGGTTGCAGGTATTGTGTTCAAGTATGGGGTTAGTACAGGGAGCTATAAGGATAAACTATGACAGTCAAAGTGCAATTTTCTTAGCAAAGAACCCTGCATATCATTCAAAGACAAAGCACATTGATGTTGAGTATCACTTTGTGAGGGATATGATAGAAGACAAAAAGGTGTTGCTGGTAAAGGTGGACACTTTGAAGAATACTGCAGACGCATTGACAAAATATGTGAGCTCTGAGAAGTTCTCTTGGTGTAGAGAAACAATGGGCGTTGCAGGGTTGGATAAATGATTAAGCTCTCTTGTGGCCCCCTGTGGAAAGAAAACAACAAGTGGGAGAATGTTGAGTTGTGTTATATTCTTTCCACGACTAGCCCATGTAGTTAACCGAGGGGTTAAAAGGGGGGCGAAGCCCCTCCTTTGTTGTGTCGATTGCGTAGCTGGGGGTGGTCACAGGGGGTTTGAGGGGTGCAAGTAACCCCACTCTATAGGGTCCGGGGTAGCACCCCAGAAAATTCTATTTTTGGACCCTATATTAGGTTGGGCAGACCTACCTATGGTTTTGTGATGATTTTTTGCACATGGTTTTGGACGCGATGGTTTTCGGTCCCTAGTTTTGGACGTGATGGTTTTCGGTCCATGGTGTTGGATGCTTCAGCACGTATAAATATGTATTGTAACATTGAAAGGAACATAATGAAAAATCAAGCTGGTAGTCCCGTTTTTGGGATTCAGGGGAAAATATCTGTGTATATGTGTTTTATGTGTTATGCTCTCGCATTGTTTATTTTCTGTGTTTTAGAATTCGTATGCAAGTAGTTTCTATACAGGGTTAAAACCTACAAAACCAACTATTAATTCAAAAGCCAAGCATTGGTGAAAGAAAAGATATTTGTGGCCAAAAAGAGTATGAAATTAGTGATTTACAACTGACAGTGGATCATTATGAGTACATATCTCAATTCTGTGTTGTAACTATGTTTAATAGAAAGGTTGACGTAATTCTTGGTTAACCTTGGTTTAAAGAATTGTTTGCATTCATGTTAAACATAGAGAAAAAAGTTATGATATTTCCTTATAAGGGAAAGATGATCACATTTCGAGACATGACAATGAAGTCAAAATCGATAATGTCCTTATCAGAAGACTTTAAAGATGTTATGAAATTTGATACCTCAAATAAATCGAAACTCAATAACAGAGAAGAAAAAAGAGTTTGATGAGGCCATATCCAAAGAAAATTATCGTTTAAAAGATCACATCCAGAAACTACTTGCATAAGTCAAAAATCGTAAAGCTAAAAAACACTAGTTAGAACGAGAAAATGAAATTTTTGAAAAGAAACTCAATGAAAGTCTATCAAGAAAAGAAGAAGAATATTTACACTTAAAGAACCTTAATAAAAAATTATTAGAACAAATCAAAAGTATAAAAAATAAAGACAAGGATATTGAGGAAAAAATCAATGATTCAGAAAATGACGAACTTTTATGTATAAGGAATCATAACTAAGCCCTTATTACACAAATAAATAAGTTCAAAAGTGACAATAATTTAGTAAATGATAAATTAGAACAAATTATTCAAAAAGAAGTTTTGAAGTCTCCATTTGTAACAGTCCAAGTCGAAGATAAAGGAACAGATACTGATCCATTCCATATCACAACTGAAGAAGATGATAGCCCAATATAGGTTAAAACCTAGTCAGATGTTGCATTCCAAACAACGGAAATTCCAAGTGATGATTCAATAGACAACTCAACAACAACAATACTTGAAGTAAATCAGGAAATCACCACAAACAGATTAGACCAAGATCAAATTGCAAGAGTTCCTTATCAACATTCGAATCACAAGAGCATACAACTAAGTCAATCTATATATTTGAGCCATTCAGAATGGAAGCAACAAATTTATGTTCCAAGGAATACCATAGTTTGCAGAATCCAGTCCTATAATAATAATTCATTAAAAATTTTCAGTGAACAGAATATTCCATAGAAGATTAATCTAGGATGGTCAGATCCATTCTTAGTCCGACAATTTTGTTTTGTTGAGTGATCTAGGGCATAGCAATTAAGTGATTTCTTTTATATTAGTAATTGCTTGTGAGTTCTTTTTACCTCTATAGATTAGGATATTCTTTTATTTAGGTTATTAGTGTTCTTCTTCATTAAACAACGACCAATGCATAAACCATAAAGAGACAAGAAACACAGTGTATAGGTTATTAGCCAAGGCCAAAACCTTTCACTCTTTTAGAGGAAAATCCGAACAAATTCTTCTCCTTATAGAGATTCCAATTGACGAATACTAAGACCAAAACCTTGACCTATTTTCCACTCCAAGACCAAGTCACAAATCTTACTTGATGGGATCCTTCTATGCTTCTCCCTTCTTCTCGACTACCTTTTAGAATTCAATTTCCTCTTTACTGCTTCAGACCTGTACCTTACTTTGAATTCCTTGGGAACCTTAGATGCAACACACCTGAGATATCTATGGAAATCGAAACCCTTAATCTCCTTCACTTGACTTAAATGATCTCTTCTTCTAACTCGACTTCTTCAACAAACTTCACCCTTTTTTGCAGTAATAAAAATCCCCTTTTTCCACACGTGTGAGAGGAGTTATGCCCAAAAACAATCCCAAAATAAGTCTGTTGACTTCCCTGCTCCTTTCCTTCACTTCCCTGGTTCTAGGGCTTCTATTATGATCTTTGCATTTCAGACTTTAAACTACTCTTCATTGAAAATTTTGTGTCTAAATGAAATTTGGCCCTATTTATAGTGTTTTTCCTCTATAATAAGATGATTTGAATAGGTTGAGCCGACATCACTATTTGGAGGAGTTAATTAATTCCATTTGAAGCCGAATTGAAGAGGGATTCCATGTGCTTGTCTTGGAGGGCTACTTGAAATTTCTATTGATTCATAATAAGTGTAGTATGCCCAAGAAGGGTCCTTCATACATGACATAGACTCAAATTAACTTTTATGACTAGATGAAAAATCCTAAAGGCTCACAATGGGAGCCATCACTAAAATAAAATTCCTTGCTCATGAAATCCATGAGACAAGCACTACAATAATAATTTTATTGTTATTCTTTTCATCAAATATATAAAATAACAATTACACATGTCATTATGAATACTGAACCTAGTTACACTTTTCAACACTCTGTCTTAACTAGGGAGGTATTCATAATGGTACTTGGTCATTCTCAATCTGAAGAATTTCTCATAAGAAGAGTCGGATTGGTAACCCATCTGTATAACTTCATACCAACCAACATTGTCACATAACAAGGACTTGACTACCAAATCTATCTCTCCACGATATCCGAGCATAATGATGGCGATACCAATGAGGTATAGACACCCTCATCATTGGCTCTCTCGAAACATACCTCACCCGGGTTCTCAAGGTGTGTTCCACTAGGATTGTTCTTATCTTGGATTCCCAGTCCTCAAAGAATATCGATCCTCAATGACTACTCATATCTTGGATGCCCTAATACATCCTTAAAAAGAATCAAATTCCAGATGCTTACCCAATCCTCCATTCTGTCTTCCCAAGTGAAGACAAGAATGATGTTTCTATATCTCTCTCTTAACTAGGGAGGACATATCAATTCCAGTAAAGGAATGTAATCATTCCTACGGAAGGAATGTACCTAAGATCCCTCTTGGCTTAGGAATTTCCAAGTTTCTTCTAAGTAAGAAACTTGTTTCCAAGCTCCCTCTTAATTAGGGACCTACAACAGCTCCTCAGTGGAGATAATGAGACAACCAACTGCTTGAAGAAATCCTCTTCATGATGTCATGAATTTATTTTCGTTATCTAGGAGTCTTCATGTTTGGGACTTCTACATAGGGCACTGAACATTCATCACTCTCATCCATGTCATCATTGGAAAGTGATCCATCATTACATATCTGACCTTCCTTCATGCCATGTTTACTTAAGGATATTTCATCCTACTACATGTGCATCGGTGTTGAAAGATATCCATAGATATTCCCTTGGAAGCCCCGCATAGACTCATTTAGATATTCAAAAATAAAGGAATAAATATTAAAATCAACATTACCTTTGTGATGGTTTTTCATCATGACATATTCTAGTTTGCATCAACATCCTGCATATATATCGACACATCTCCCAAAGATATATATATTGTCAAGGGTCTCTTTCTTTTTCAAACTTCATCAAAGTCTTCATATCTTCCAAGGAGATATCCTAGTCAAATATTCTTGGTCTTTTGGATGTTTATTTCCTTTACCATGGTTTCATACTCCATGATCTCTTCCTTCCTTTCTTCTCACATTTCATTCCCAGAAGATTCCAGTCAGAGTTCCTCAATTGCATTCAACCACCTCATACTTCATATAAGGACATATTATGTTGATTTCATTTAGTGAATGTGTGACCCATGCATTCTTGCATCCCTTTGAGGGAAGATATCCTTTCTTGTGATTATTCTCTCAAGATATAGCATTGATCCATGTTACCTACAACCATATGACATGAGTTCCACAATATCAAATGTAAGCATACATACCACATTTTTCCTTTGGGTCATACAAACTTTTTGCAGAAACCTCCTTGATTGAAAGAGCTTCAACCCCTTGATCGGATTTACATCTATGTCATCATATAATCATCCCATGAATTCCACAAGTTTGTAATTCTTGATGAAACACTTGCTTCCTCTCTTGATCGATGAACCTTTTGATGAATATTCCAGCGGAGAATCTTGAGGATCTAGATTATCCCCATCAGGAGATCTTCCCTTTTGACAAATGTATGATAAGCCTTGTACTATATGACCTTGCCACTTATGTTCCAATGAGATTCCCAAGAGCTATATCCTTGAATTCCATATATTCTAACCATTTTTCATGCTTTTCTATGATGATGTCTTGAGCTCTTGCTCTCAATGCTTCTATGATGTCTTGATGCATCTCATTTAGTGAATCATGATAGCCATATCTTATAACAAAAGACTTAGGAACTTGAAAAAACTTAGGTGAGGAAGACTATCTCAGTAATAAAGATCACCTAATTCCTCTTTCTTGGACTTCTTCTTTTCGGCTTCCTCTACTTCTATGGCGATATGTGATTCTTATCTTCCTATTTTGTTATTGTCCTTCTTAATCTTAGGACAATCTCTTTTGTAGTGTCCATATTCCTAACACCCGTAGCATTGAATTTTAGACATGTCCCTTTTATTTTTCCAAGAACCAGACTTTCCAAAATTTCCCTTTCTTTTTGTCATTGCAGTGTAAGCTTGATTTTGCTCACCTGCTCCCACATCAGATTTGGCCTTTAGTCTAGTTTCTTCAATCTTTCATAGTGACCATAAATCCTAGAATGGAGTAACTTATTTCTTCCCATAAATACTTGAAGTGAAGTTACCCCACTCTTCTGGTAGTTAATTTAATACAATTGTAGTCATTTCTCCATCAGACATGACTTCTCCCAGATCTTTCAGTTGATACTGGATCTTAGATATCCTCATAAATTATGAGGCTGGTCTATATATATAAGAAGTGACTTTGCATTAGAAGAAACAAGTATTCAGATATCTCTAAGTATTCAACAAGGAAGATAAAACACAATACAATGAATGAAGAAGTCTCAGATTGCTCTCAATGAAGTTTGTCTTACATATATATCTCAAGGGTCTAGGTGAAGTCTGTCTTACATACATATCTCAAGGATCTCGGTGAAGAATTGTCTCATAGACATATATCTCAAAAGTCTCAGATGAACTCAGTCTCATCATCTTCATACTGAAGAAGTGAAGGATTGTCACAAGACAGTGCCACGAAGGGGAAGAAACATACTTGTGTTGAAGCGAATAACTGTGGTATCCGAGGAAGAAAAGCTGAGGACTAGACAACGAGATCTAAAGGAGTAAAGTGACATAACGACAAGTTCAAATATTGAAGACTATGGTTTGAAAGCTAAATAATGCAGGGGGTAGTGACAAGCATCTTAGAGGTAATATTGAGTTAAGTAATTTTGTCAAGCATCTTGGTATTCATCAACTAAACATCTATAAGAAGAGATTGAAGGGTTTTCCTCTCAAGAGGAGAGGTTTTAGCCCTAGTTTGAAAGCCTAAACATTGTGTCATTGTCTTATTTATTTTGTTTCTATTTGATGTATGGAATGCACACTGTAATAAGGAACTAAGATAATACGATGTACACAAGTAGTAATCATGTAAGAAAATTATGAAATAAATCATATTGTCCCTAAATTCTCAACATGGTATCAGAGCTATGGTTCAGTCAAGGGAATATAAGTGACACTTAAGAAGGATAAATCATAAAGGATCAATTACACTATCATATCCATATTGGATTCCTCCCACCTCTCTGCCACAGGGAGCTCAGACAAAATCTCAGTGAACTTATGATCAGTCTCAATGCCATCATAGTAAAAATTTGTTTGGAATTCAGTCATCTCTATGTTCTCTTTGATCCTAAATAAAGAGGTCTATGTTCACAATCACCTCCCTTACTGTCTCAAGAATATATACTTAAGTCCAATTATCTTGTTACCAAGATTTCAGAAGTCTCAATGTCCACTTGAAATCACAGTAAGAAGGATCAATTCTCCTTTTCATATTGGTGCCAAATTACATTATATGAAGTGTCAAATTGAAGTATCAATAGTATAGAAGCATCAAATTCGGTAATTAGATTCATCAACTCATGTTCATTTCGAAAGAATATATTTGTGTCATTCCTAGGATCCTCACTTCTTGATCACTGAACCTCTTCTATGCAATAAAATATAGTCTCGACATAAATTATAGTATCAGGGATATATATCTTGCAGAATTGATCCAAGGAGTACCTCTCACAATCCATGTTATACAACTGTCTCAATCTAGTTTCTATAACAAGTCAGTTTTAGTGATAAGACAATCTCGTTATACGGTGCTACCCACAACTTAGTTACCTATGTTATTCGGTGACAAGTTTAGGTTCACAACACAATGCCTCTCTACACAACTTGTATGTACAGTGCTCATAGACATCACTGTCTTGGTACATTTTCATAACAATATAAATGTTAAAGTCTCGAATCTTGTCTATGAACATGATGCTCGGATTAGAACATAAGTCTCTCTATATCACCACCATAGTTTGGATAATGCTCGATATAAGTGTTTGTTGATGCACTCCTAGGAATACTGAGTGTGATAAAGTCCACTTGTGAGATAGAAATATCTCTAGCATGTCAACAATGCGTTAAATTATAGAAGTTAAAAGTACCTTGAATATGAATTAGAAGTCAAGATGATCTCAAGGTCATGAAACAGTTTTGGTGATGTCAAGATCACAAATATGGTGGTAGACGATCTCCAAGAAAGTTTCGATAAAAAGATACTAGTGGTTCATGATGGGAAGCTCAGGCAAAGGAATCATCAAGAAAATACAAACACTGGAGGATAGTCATAGTCCTCTTGAAAAGGTCCTTGCATAAAATGAGTAGTATAGTCTTAGTCCTCATAAATGAGCGAAATCATTGAATTCATAAAGTAGAAATTAAGGAAGCTAGTAAAGGAATTACAAACATTATAAGAAAAGTATGGTTCTTAAAAGGAAATTGACAAGAGGAAAAAAAAATTCATGTCACTAGATAGGATGGAAGGAGTTGAATGAAGCCCATGGTAAGAGGAGTAGAATTCTTTAAGTTATCCTCTCTCTATAAGTCTCTTTCTGGGCTCCTAGATCCTGCATAGAATGTGAATACAATATGTTATAGGATGTGGTGTGACATTATGGAAGTATTAGAAACAAGATCTCGTGACATCATCACGAGGGTGACTAGATTCACAAGGATAAGTAAGATACCTATGTCAACAACTTAAGGTTTCTATGAAAGAAGGCATGTTGTAGGCAACGACTTTACAAAGCTTAAACATTTGAAGAAAAAACATCATGCATCAAAAAGGAAACATTTGCACGATAGGGATCTTTAAGATCCTCAAGATTCTATGTTCACTAGAAGATTCACTAATTTAGGGATTAAGCAAGTGTTTCAATAGGAACTCCAACTTATGGAGTTCATGGATGATGATATGATGACCTGAAGCAGATCAAGGGATTGAAGATATTTATAATCAAGGAAGCTGCTGGAAGAAGCCTCGATGACCTGAAGGTAAAAATAAGGTATGTATGGTTGTGTTTAATATTATAATGTCATGTCATATGGTTGCAGGTAACATGGATCATTGCTTCTATCTTAAGAAGCACAGTCAAGAGAAAAAGGATCTCCTCCTCTGAAAGGATGCAGGAAGACATAAGTCCCACTAGATGAACTCAACATAATATGTCCTCATATGAAATATAAGGTGGTTGACTACAATGAAGAAACTCCTATTGAAAGCTACTGGGAATGAAATATGTGAGGAAGGAAGAGATCGTGAGATATGCAACCCTGATAAATGAAATCAACATCCAAAAGATCAAGAAAACTTGACTAGAAAATTTCCCGAAAATATATGAAGACTCTGATGGAAAATATGAAGATCTTGGACAATGGATATCTTTGGGAGATGTGTCAACAGGTATGAAAGATGATGATACCTACAGAAAGATGTCATGATGAAGAGTCATCTCGTAAGGTATGAATTTATTTAATATGTTTTTATTTTTTGAAAAATCTCTGGATAAGTTCATGCAGGGCCACTCAAAGAAGAGTTGTAAAACAAGTACAACTAGCATTCATGTGGTGGATAGAAGAAGCATGATGAAGAAGTAGCCATATGACGAAGGTTCCAGATATGAAGAAGGCCACTTTCCATGAAGAAAGGAATGACATGATGAACTAAGGAAGAAATTGATTAATGGTTGTTTCCCTATACGGAAGAAGCTAAACTGATTTTCATGACATCAAGGAGAGAAGTTGATCAAGCAGCTGAAGGACCCACAAAGAATAAGTTGCTGATGTATAAAAGAGTCCCTAGCTAAGAAGGAGCTCTGACAAGTCCCTAATCAAGAGGGATCTTGGATTGGATCACCCTTGACTAAAAAGGAGTGACAATTGTGTTTTTCTATTTCATGTGTCATGCACTAGACTAGGACAAACAATCATAAGTCTAAGTGAAGGCCATGAAGAGAAATGTAAACACAATGTACCCTCCCTAGTTGAGAGGGAGAGATAGACGCAACATTATTGTCTTCATTTTGAAGGCAGAATGGAGGATTGGGTAATCATATCGCATTTGATTCTCTTTGAGGATGTGTAGGGCATCCAAGACAAGAGTAGGCAAGAGGACCAATATTCTTTAAGGGTTGGGAAGCCAAGATACGAATAGTCCTAGAAGGTCATACTCAGTGAACACTCGGGTGGGTATGTACCTCGAGAGATAATGATAAAGTGTCTATAATCATTGGCCTCTCCAACGTTGTGCTTTGATCTATTAAGAGATAGAGCTATTAGTCAAGGCATTTCTATGTGACAATGTTGGTTATAATGATGCTATACAAATGGATTACTAGTTCGACTCTTCTTATGAGATCTATTTAGTATTGAGAATATATATGTACCATTTAATGAATACCTCCCTAGTTAAGAGGGAGTGTTGAAGGAAATGTGACTAGGTTAGGTTTTCATTATGACTTGTAATTATAAGAGAAGAAACAAAATGAATTATTATTATTCCTTGCATCATGGGTTTCATGAACAAGATGTGTTTATCATAGGTCAAAGACTCGTTCTTGATGTCCTTAGGATTTATTTTCCCAGCATAAGTATTATAGAAGTCATGATGTCAAATATCTACGCTCCAAAATGAATGTCACTATCCCTTTGCAAGTCGGCTAAAATAAAGACAGTGATCTCCTGCATGGAACATCGGCCTAACTCAAAGGTTCTCATGTCAGCCTATTATACGAACGATGGTCTGTATATATAAGAAGTGACTTCACATTAGAAGAAACAAGCATTCAAATATCTCCGAGTATTCAATGAAGAAGATAAAACACAAAACAACGAATGAAGAAGTCTCAGATTGCTCTCGATGAAGTTTGACTTACATATATATCTCAAGGGTCTCGGTGAAGTCTATCTTACATACATATCTCAAGGCTCTCGATGAAGAACTGTCTCATATACATATATCTCAGAAGTCTCGGATGAACACAGTCTCGTCATCATCATAATGAAGAAGTGAAGGACTGTCACAAGAGAGTGCCATGAAGGGGAAGCAACATACTTGTGTTGAAGCGAAGAACTGTGGTAGCCGAGGAAGAGAAGTCGAGGAATAGACATCAAAATCTGAAGGAGTACAGTGACATAAAGACAAGTGTGAAGATCGAAGACTATGATTTGAATGTTGAATAGTGCAGGGGATAGTGACAAGTATCTTGGAGGTAATCTTGAGTTAAGTAATTTTGTCAATGGTCTTGGTATTCATCAACTAAACATCTATAAGAAGATATTGAAGGGTTTTCTTCTCAAGAGGAGAGGTTTTAGCCTCGTCTTTTGTTAACACTCTGTAATTTTCTGAATTCTATATTTAAAGAGCAGTAGAAAACATGGAAATTATTCAAATATGGGAGCAGAGTGTAGATTTAAACAAACTTTGTCCTTTACTTATCTATTAAATAATTCATATTTAGAAACAAATATGTGTGATAAACAAAGAAATATAAACACATAGAACGATAGATACACTTCACCAACAACTTGAAACAAGAATCCTGTGAAAGAGATTTTTGTATTACTAGAAAATCCATTGATGTTTCAACAATGTACAATAGTGTTCTTTTGTATAAAAACCAACATCTATTACTTCAAAAAATGAAGCATTTATAACTTATTTACAAAAATATCTTATCAAAACCGACTAGGATGTATTTAGGAATTCCTAAACTGAATTTATCTAACTTATTACAAGTATTTAGGAAAATTCAAACTATCTGTATTGGTGGCACTAAATTGGTGGAACAACTGGCTGTCTGGCCTTGAAGTCTGTTGTGTTGTTGACGTTGAGTTGTGTAACCAAAACCTTTTGTTTACTCCAGTAATTCACAAAATTTATCCCAATGTTGTTCACTAGGGATAGTCGTCTTCAGTAACTTCCTGTAAACTTCATCAAATTCAATATATTTAGAAAATGTTGGCTTGGTAATGAATTTTTGTTTAATTGCATACTGAATGTCTAGTTCATATGCCAAAACTTCCAAGAGCACTTTTCCTGTCATAATGAATCTTCCAGCTGCAACCTGTGAACTATCTCTTGCCTTGGTAATTAGTTCCTTACTGTGATCAAACCACGTGTTGAGCTTATCATTAATAACTAATAAATTTGGAAGTCCTTTCTTTTAGAGGGGTTCCAACTTGTTGAAAAATCTATGTACACGAGTGTCCATAATCTGACATTTTTCTTCAAGCTGTCTCATTAGATTTCTCTTAGTCAATACCTTCTTGACTTCCAATATTGTTTTTGTTCTGTCTTTGATATCTAACTCTTCCAATTCCTGTTTGTTTTTAGAGTTAAGGAATTTGATGAGTTGAGTGGCTTCACTATATTTGTCACCCAAATAATTTCTGACTTCTTCGATGGCTTCATTGGAATTTAGAATTAGTTCTCGTTGTTGAAAAATGATTTGTATTGAAGGTAAAATGTATATCATGTATTCATTGATTCACTTCCAAATATTCTCTTTTACCTGTGCCAATGTATTACCCATGGCAATGTCTTTTTCCATCTTCTGCAATCTCTAGGACAATGTTTGGGATCTCTGTGTTTTTGTTAGGAGGGAATTCTCAAATCTTGCTTTCTATTCCTGTAGGAATTTCACCTGTTGTCTTAGTTTCTTTATCTCTTCTCCTTGTATAGACATGTTTTCCATGGATTCAGGCAACTTAATTGAATCATTTGCAGTTTATGTGGGAAGTATTGTAAAAGAGGACGTTCCTGTTGTTGTGGTTGATGTAGGGATATATGTTTAAAGTAGAGATGCAATTGGTACTGCATCAAGAGTAATTACTACTAGTTGTGAACTATGTTCCTTTTCTTTGATTAGCTTGTCCATCTTTGCTTCCATCTCTTTGATTTGTGCACTCTGCTCCACTAGGAGCTTCAACATTTCTTCTTTTTGTAGCTCTGTCTCTACTAGATCCTTTCCATGGGGATCTTTAGTCGCAAGCATCTTTAATTGTTTCTTTAGGGCTGCTATGTCATCATTCTTCTTCCTAATTATCTCCTCCATGGCCTTTGAGTTACCAGGATCAAAACCTTGTTTGACTACCATTTCCTCCAATTGTTGGATTCTATTGTCTATATCAAAGGAGGACACTTTCTCCAGCTTAAGCTGAGACTGAACATTGTTTAAAGAAAGTTGTAGTTTTGAAGCAGTGAGAGTAGTCTGTGTGAAGGTTGAGTAGACCATTTCTCAAGTTTGGCTGTGCATATCCATTTTATCCAAATTATGAACATCCTTTGCCTCAAACTCAAAGGTAGTTTTTTTGAAGTTTGTTGCTATATTTGTTTGTGGAACCTGGGCCTGCAAGAATTCCATATGCATTCTTCCATTTTTTGTGTCATAGGCTGAAATGAGCTTGTGCTGGATGGCGGAATATTGCTTATTGAATTGAACAAAGGTATTGTCATGAATGGCTTCATTCCTCTATTTAATCTCTTTATATCTCTGGAAAATATCCAAACACCTCTATTTTGTAGATGACTCTGGTGTGAGATGTACCGTAGCTGGAATCTCTTTAGTAGTCGAAGATGATGGAGAATCTGTGGTACTACTATTAATCTTAAAATCTTGTAAGCCTGAGAGTACAATTGTACCCTGTGTTTCCTCCAGTGGTGGGAAGTCTATCTTAGAGCCTGCCTCAACCTTCTTTGTATATATCTTGAACTCTTTGTCTAAGACTTCTGTAACTGAAGGAGAGTCCTCCTCTCTTGATCTCTCTTCGGTATTTTCTCTGGGTAGAGGAGTCTCTAAAGTTTCTCTAGAAAGTACCTACTTTTCAGACTCCTACAATGTGTTTTCTAACGAAATGTGTTGGTTCATGTACTTCTCTATTTTTGGCCTTTGGGTGTGCACATAGGGATTTTCCTTCTGTTCCAATCTTAACTTAGAAATTGCTCCAAAGGGGTCATAGGACCAAGTAAAACTAAGAGGGAAATTCATTTGTTTCAGCAAGATTTTTTCTTCCTCTCTTGTTGCTCTACTGTTGCAGATGAAAGGTCCTATCTAGGTCTTAATTCAGAACTGAAACTTTTTCTTGGTTGCCACAAAATGGATGTTGTCTGAGTGAATTATTTGATTAATGTACTCCAAGGAAAATATTCTCATTGGGAGGTACTTGGGCAACTTATATGGTGGAAGATCTGAGCTAGAAACTATGATCTATGTAAATGACTGGTACAGGTACTACTAATCTCCTGCCTTCACTTGTTCACTGAGCTATAACACTTTCTAAATATCCTCATTTATCCTTGGAAATTGCTAGCCACTCAACAAACAAGTTGCTGGATACACAAACTGATCAATAAACTCTGTAAAGCTGAATTACTGTGATTGTCTTCTGATCATGGAGGTCCAGAAGATAATGGACTAAGGCTCTCCTTGTTGATCAAGCTTCTGCACTACAAAGGGAAACCTATATGTCTAAAATAAAATGAACATATACATAAGAATAGAAGAATATCATAACATTCCTTCAATTAGAAACTGAAGGAATTGTTCATGAATTACATTTTCCAAGAAGTGACCATAGTCAAAGTTGACTAATAGTCCTTCTTCTGTAGAAAGGGTGGATAAGAAGCCTAAAATAGGCTCATCTACCTATTCATCCGAATAGTAACCAAGAATTCTTGACAATACAGAGATAATTTGTCTAGTCCTTTGAGGGAAAATAGAAGAGGGATAAGGGGGATTCTTCTTGGGGAGTTGAGAATCTTCTGGGAGGAAGACTTCAAAAATCCTAGCTCTCTGGGGGAACATGATCTTCTGATAGATTTCTCTGAGAGCTTCAAGGGAAAAAGGGGTGAGGGAATCACTATAGGGGACCTGCAACATTTGGTATATGCTCTCAGAAGTAATGGTGAAAATGAATTCACCATTGGGGGAAATGATGGCCCTCTTACATGAAAGGTAAGAGGCATGACACTTTAGGAAGAATTTAGGGAAGTAATAAGACTCGGGGAAAAAAACAAGGGTAGTCTAGATTGCCAGAGGTTGATTTCATCAGATTGGTCAAGGTAATTGTCTCCATACCAACAACGTAATTTTAAGAGGTCGAATTGACATTTTGTTACGGCTATCTTATAGTCTCTGTCAGCAAGAGGGATGTGGTCTAAATCCATAGGGAGAGTGAGCATGGGATTCACAACAGTGGAAATTTTGGGGGCCATCGTGGTAAAAGAATGAATGCAGGAGAGTTTTGAAATAGGGAATTTGCATAAGATAATTAGTAATTCTCAGGAAAATGTTAGGTGGAAGTTTCTTTGTAAACAATCGGAGATAGGAAAGTCTGTGAATAATACCAGCCAGGTGCGAAAGAAAGGGTGGGAGTGATGTACAATAGGAAAAAGGGGAAAAGAATGTAATCATGGGAGAAAAATTGAGCTTTATAGTTCACAGATCGAGCAGAACCATTGAATCAACAATTGTGAGCTGCATTTACTCTACAACAAGACGTAGGAAATGGTAGGAAACCGCAATGAGACGGGTGCAATAGTCGTTGATGTGGTGGATTGGGATAAGAGGATGTAGGCACGGGATCATTGGCAGGAAGTGATGGGAGGAGGGATACATGGCATCAATGGAATGGAAGTTGAGTAGGGACGTGGCAAATTAAGACATGCGGATGAAGGCGGGGTAGCGTTGGCGGGTTACGTTGGTGGTGGAAACCGCTCTTGGAGGGCGGGGGGGGGGTAGGCTGTTTGTGATATGAGAGGGGGAAATTACGAGGAGTGGACACTAGCGGCAGGGAAACAGTTTTTGGACCCCCCCCCGACCGTTAAAGAGAATAAGTGCGGGGGGGGTTCCGAAATGACTTAAGGGCCATCGGATCAGAGTGGGATTGTGATTGGGGGAGGTAAGATGTGCATGGTTTAATGCCAGCAGACCCACCTTGTATTTCATGCAGATATCTTTTTACACCAAAGTCCAAACTTTGGACAAATGACCAGTTTCATTTGTTATAAAATAAATCAATATTTTCCTATACTAATGTAACTTTAAAGTAATGAGGGTGCATTTAAACGTGCAAAACCTATTTATTTTGTCATTATTAAGGGATTAAGAATATTTATTTCAAACAACTAAACTAATCTAACGATTGCATTAATCTAGATTAAATTGTTGGATTAACTTATTCACCTATTCTACCTATCTAATCTCAGCCAAGATTACATTGTTTGGCTAAGTTATTTACTCTAATCTAATTAACATAAATTGAAACTTGCTTAAACATGATTAAATTGTATGTTTCAAGCACAAAGGTATTGTGGAATTTTGACAAGCTGCACACAATTTCATGAATTTATTATTTTCAAAAACAACAGATTATAAGTGGCACTTCAACTAGTGTCACTTTCACATTTATTCATTTTTTGTGAGGTTCTTTTATCATTTCTTTTCTTTTTCTATTTTTTCTATTTTCGTATTTATACCCTCTTTTCATTTTTTATTTTTCAATTTTCTATCTTTTTGGAAATCGTTTGTAGTAAGCAATATTATTTGCAATCTAAAATACTGAAAGCAATTATTCAATAATAAATTTGATCCTATAAATTATAGGACCCTAACATTGGCTCCAGCTGGGGATGGCACTTCCTGGTGAAGTGCCAAGAACACCGTAGACTAATAGCCTTGAATCCTTATCTTCAATGTTTGACCGCATCTGATTTTTGTGTTTGTTGTAGTTATGGTGGAAAATTGACTAAAATCTTAGGCCCTTATCCACGGGCTTCAAATTTTAGACATAAGCTACCCACCTATGACATGTACAAATTAAATGGTATCTACAACTGGTGTGATAAAAATTGTTGTTTAGTCTTAAAAAACATAATGATTTGGCATCCTGCCATTGACAGGTCCTCCAGGTAACTCAGTTCCATCTTTGTTCTTCAGAAAAAATGCATTGTTACCTCTATAAGCATCAATAATGTAAGGTCCCATCCACAGATTGTCAAACTTACCATGCTTTCCTTTCTCTTCTCTTCTGGAATACCATTTCAGAACATGATTGTCGATCTGAAAATCATCAGCCTTAGTTCTTCTGTCAAATGTCTTCTTGAAGATTTCTTGGATCAATTGAGTTATGTTATGAACTTCCTCTCTTGACTGCTGCAAATGAATTGTATGGTTTATTCTCCTCTATAAATCATTTGGTTCAACCTCCAATTCTTGTAGCATTTTTAAAACAGGAATTCCCAACGAGGTTGGAAAAACATCATCTATTCCATAAACTAGCTGGTATGGAGACATGCCTATTGACTTTTTGGTAGTAAGCCTATCTACCCACAATGTATTAACCGACTTGTTGTGCCATGATTTCTTGTTATCCTGCAACAAAATTTTAATAATATTATCTAAGATTTTATTTGAAGATTCTGCCAGCCCATTTCCCTGAGGGTAATAGGCTATAGAATTTCCCAATGTTATCTAATATTTGTTGCAAAAATAAACCATCCTCTTTGACCTGAAAGCTGTAGCATTGTCAATAATAATTTTCCTAGGGCATCCAAATCTTGTAAGGATATTGTTCTCCAAGAATTTTATGATGACTGCATTAGAGGCTTGTCTAGTCATATGGCTTCTATCCATTTTGTAAAGTAATCATTTGCTGTAAGAATCCACTTATGTTGGGCAGAAGAGGCACGGTGAATTTCTCTTATAAAGTCAAGGCTCCATTGTTGGAAAGGAGTTTCAACAGATATAGGCCTTAAGGGTAAAGATAATAATTTATTTTTTCCTTCGAATATTTGCATTTGTGGCATGAAGTAACTTTATTTTGGACATGAGAAAATAAGGTGGGAGAATAAAATATTGCTCTCAAAATATTATTGGCAGTAGTCTTCTAGTACAGGTGTCCACCGCAATCCCCTTCATGAAACTCTTGCATGACTTTATCTGCTTCATTTTTCAACAAAGAGTTGAGTAAAACTCCATCGACATCTTTCCAATAAATATTTTCATCCAAAATATAAAACTTAACAACTTTAAGTTTAATAAATCTAGCTTTTGTTTTAGTTAAACTAGGCAGATTTTGTAAATGATGTAAAACATAAATAATGTCTACATACCAGGGAGAGGTAGCAAAAGGTTCTACTACCTGTGGATTCACCAACTCATCTAGTTCATTGAATATTGCTAGAAATTTTATATCTAAAGCATGTAAGTTCAATTATGCCATTAATTTTGTTAACCCTTGACCTTTGATGAGTTTAGTGGGTCAGATTTCAATATCATATTATAATATAACAACAATCCACTTACCCCCTTTCCCATCAGGATCGTTTTGTGTCAGTATATCTTTTACTACTGCATTTGGAAAAAAAACAATAATATGTGAATAAAGATTATACACTCTAAAATCTTTTATGTCTTTTACCACGACAAAAGCTTGTTTTTCCATGATGTCATATTTCGATGATGCATCTCTCAAAGCTTTGCTAAAGAAAGCAATAGGTTGTTCATGGCCTTCATTATTTTTCTGCAAGATAAATGCAGCAATTGTGTGCTCAGAAGCAAATGAAAAAAATAGGAAATCCTTTGTAAAATTTGGACTAATTAACACAGGAGCCTAAGTTAAAGCCTGCTTTACCTAATTAAATGGTTGTCTAGCTTCCATGTTCCATCTTACTTCAGTGTCTTTATTTAACATGTTGGTTATATTCTTTAAAAGTTCTGCTAAATTAGGAATGAATCTCCTCAGAAAATTTATATGTCCAATAAAGGATTGAAATTCCTTTAGACTTCTAGGGGGATTAATTTTGAGTATAGCTTTGATTTTGCTAGGATCTATTTTGATTCCTTCCTTCGAAATTATGTGTCCTAGCAGTTTTCCTTCTTGCAAATCAAAAATTGTTTTCTTGGGGTTGAGGTAGATACCAAATCTAGTACATTTTTCAAAGACTCTTCTAAGGTGATTTAGGTGTTCCTCATATTTTTTCGAAAAATTAGTGATGTCATCCAGGTATATAACTATGAAATGACCCATTTCATCAGCAAAGGTAAAATCCATTGCTCTCTGAAAAGCAGCTCCAACATTCATTAGACTAAAATTCATTTTCACATACATGAAAGTGCCCCAGGGTGTAGTAAACATTGTCTTTTCTTGATCATCTGGGTGTACTAAGACTTGGTTATAACCAGAAAATCCATCTAACAGGGAAATTTTGATGGATCCCACCACCTTCTACAAGATGTGGTCCATCTTGGGCAGAGGGTAATTGTCTTTTAAAGAGGCCTTATTCAAGTTCCGGAAATCAATACAGAGCCTGATCTCACCAATATTTTTCTGAGTTAGAACCAAATTGGATACCGATTTGGAATATCTCAAAGGCACTATGATCTTTGCATCATACAATATTTTTACTTCTTTTTCGATAAGAGGCATAAGCTTTGGGTTTATTCTCCTTAATTTCTGTTTAAAAGGTTTATGATCTTCTTTTAAGGGGATTTTATGTTGTATAATGCTTGTGTCATAGGATATTAAATACTCATAACTCCAAGCAAAAACATCAACGAATTCTTTGAACAATTCAATGTATTTTAGCTTCTTAGATGGGGGTAAGGATTTGGACAATTTGATTATTTTGGGTTCTTTTTCAATCCCAATATTGTGTTCCTTAATACCAGCTCCAGTGGGTTCAATTTTGGGCTTCTTAGCTACATCATTGAAATCAAACAAATCTTCTAATGGAACTAGCCCTCTAGGTAAGACATTATCTTTGAGTTGTAAAATTTCAGTTTCTTGTTTCTCTTCATCTATTTCATTCAATTCTAATTTATTCACACTACTATGTACAATATCTTCTACATCAAGTTCTATATCTATATTAGCATCTTCAAATTCCTCTTTGGACTGCAAAAAATTCTCAATCTAGGCATCATTTCCAAAAACCTACCAGTATCTAATGTTATCAGGTACAATAGGTCTATTTTTCACTTCAACAATATATTGGCGAGTAGGACGAAATGGTAATTTACAAGTACTTGCCGAAGTAGCAAGACCATTAGGAAGAATGTTTTGATCTCTTGAAACGATAGACAAACTATATTCAGTGAAAGAATCTAGAAAATCCAACACAACATTCCTATATGCTCTCATCCTTGGATGTTTTGCAAAATATTCTCCTTTGATTTGTTTTATTACCAACTCAGAATCTCCATGAATGGAAATACGTTTAGCACCCAAATTCTTTAAAATCTGTAACCCTAAGATTAAGGCTTCGTACTCTGCTACAATATTAGAATGCTAGAAAATTAATTTATAGGAATGACCCTCTAAGTGACGAGTGTAAGAATTGGAAACCCATATACTAGCACCTGCCCCTTCTTTACTAACAGATCCATCAAAACTCAAATTCCATAAAACTTCATTTGATTTATCCTGTTCATTGATTAATGTTTGGCATTCCTTAGTGATGCAAAATGTAGTGTTTTGATTAGGAGATTTTTCTTGTACATTTGCATCATTATACAGAATAAATGAGTCAAGATATAAATGGATAGAATATAAGGGATAATTATTAGGTTGCTCTTGGGTTGTGACCATGAATTTCATGAGTTTCTCCCTATAAAGTCTCATATTCTGACCAAATACTAGGATTGTAGTGTAAGTCATATCCATCTGTAAGGTTCCCTGGAGTTTGGCTCCCCATGAACGGGAAAGCAACATGCCATATTTGGGAGGTATATCAGCAACAACTATGTCCATTAGCACACTTTTGGTTGGTATTTGGACCAAGTTGACACATAAATCCTTTATAAGTCCAAGGCACTTTACTTGACTGGAATCAAATGAATACAGATCTTTATACCTTCTGGTTATATCTAATCCCAATTTCTCCATGATTACCTTAGGCATAAGATTGTGGGAGGCCCCTGAGTCAAGCATAGCATTGTGTAAGATTTTATCATGAATGGTCAAACTAACATAAAAGGGAGGTACATCTCCCTCTTGAAGTTTACCATCGACTTCAGGGCCAAACAATATTTCAGGTTGATCATCTGATACATTGGTTGTATCAAAGTCTTCTCCTATGCTTAGGGCTTTCATTATCTCTGATCTATAGGAAATTTTATTCATTAATTATGTCAAAGGGATGTGTTACACGTCTATTTGGGCACATCACTCCTGACGATCAAATCAATGTAAACAAGGTATATAAAATCAGTTGCTACATGCCCTATACATGCCACCTCATTGAGTGCTTTCATCCATGAGAGTTTCCTGACTTAAAACCCTGTTGAAGTGCTTCCTTGGGTCACCAGCGCACCTCTGGTCAGGGGTAAGTGCTCTACAGAGCAAGTATCCCCATTCAAGGTTGTGTTGCAGAGCACCTAAGCCCACTCAAGCCTACGTTGGGTGAGAATGCTTGAAATGTTCATTGGATCCTGAGTATATTCCTCCTTTCTAGAGCCTTCTAGAAGGAACCCAACTCCTATCCTATCAAGATGAGCTTGACTTAGGATAGCCTTGGATCATCTAATCCTATATCTTCTCATCCCATTGAACATGGAAACTAATCATCCAATTATGGAAAACCATTAAATGCCATATTAATGACAAAACCACTTGCATTCATCTATAAATTGGCCTCCCATCATAGAGCCAAAGAGATGGGATATTTACACGGGGGCTTCACTGGTGGAGCAATACCATACCACGTGGGTTCATATTGGGGGATATATAATAAGGAAAATTTGACTTAATATATTGGGGGATATATAGGGGGTAAAGGGTTTTTCTATTAGCAAGTACAAAAAATGGAGCTCAAAGTTAATGAAAAAATATAAAGGGGTATAAAAAATGTTAATGAAAAAATGGATACCTACAATATCTAATGAAAGTAGGGGTTCTTTAAATTGAGGAGGTGTATTAGGTTCATATTGGTAGGGGGTTAAATAATGTGATTTTTAGACGTATTTTCCAATATGTAGTCCAATTAGGGGTATTGTTTAGTATTCCATGAACGCATGTGATATGTCAGAGGTTCATTGAGTGAAGCCCCCGTGGATATTTATAGAGAAATATTGTTGGTTTAGAGACTTAAAATCTTTGTCAAAGTAATGTTATGCTGCTCGATTGATGTTGCTATTGGTGTGATGAGGGCTTGGACTAAGCTGGATGAGTAACACAAGATCAAACCACATTGGGTGTAACTTATCCTTCTATCAATCAATAAAGTTGTTTGTTCCTTTTCCAATACTTTTGTCTATGTCTATGATGAATGTATGTTCAAATGTTGTCGATTCCATTTTTTTACAATAAATATATCATATGCTTTGATTGTTGTCGTTTTTTGTTTATGTTGGCAAGTACCAATTGAGTGTATTCAGTTTGAGTGGGAGTGACAGGAGCAAATCAAAGGAGATCAAAGGAAGTGAAGGATCACAAGTAGGCTCTTTTATCTTATCTGTTTATTGTAGAAAAATGTTAAACATCTTTACTTCAATTGTTCTAAGTGTAACTACCCACTTAGGGAAGATATACTTATCCGTAGGTATAAATTTTGTATAAAAAATTGGTGACCATACTGGGGAACGACCATCATTCCTAGTAGTTATCCCTTGTCTTAGAATCACCAGAAGACTTTGCTTGAGTTCATTTACCTATATTCAGTCATTTTGAAGCTTGTTTGGTCAAAATGTGTGCTTATTTGTGTGTTGATAGTGCTCCCTGGCATCAACCCACTATTTTTCTTCACACAGTGCGTTGCAGAGCAGCCTTAGCCTAGAGGCAGTGCTCTGTAATGCACTGTCTCCCACTCAGGGTTGCGCTGGTCCCTGTCAAGCCAAAAACCCATCTTTTTGCTTGATTATTTCCAAACTGTTTCATATCTTGTTTGTTGAATGGTCAATGTTTCTCTGTCCCTGAAGTCCAAATTAGCATTTCTTTTCCATGCCCACTTTTGCTTTGTTTGTTCAATGTTTCTTTATGTTTTCTTTATCATTGTCGAATCAATCCCAAAGTTAGCTTACATTGATTAGCCTTTACTTTTCTGAAAAAGAATTGTCATAAAGTCTTCATTTCTTTGAAAAAGAAACTATCGTAAAGTCTTCGTTTCTTGTGAAAATCATTGATTGATCGTTTGTGCATTTAGTTTCTTTATGTTCATCTAAACATTAAAGGAATGAAAAGAAAAACATGCATAATGCATTTATAAGTTTGTGTATGTTTGTAGGAATGGTATAGGGAAAGTTGCATTAGATGTGCTCTATGCTCTTTGTTTAGAGATTCTGATTGCTCTATCCCTTTTAGTTATAGTTTTCATTGTTTAAATCAAATGAAAAGAATGTTTCCCATCTTAGTTGCATTTTAGGAGTTTCAGAAACATCATGCAGTGAACCTGAAAGGCAAACCTTTAAACAATATCAACTAAAATTTATCTCAATTAACTTAATGGATCATTGTAACTTAATGCATAACATTTAGAGGTCTAGGCTAGAGACATGTTCCGACGTTGTTAAACATAGCAGTTGTTGCTAACGGTCTGCGATACATTCCGAGTGTGATACCTCATTCCACGTATGTAAGTATATCGTAGCTCATCCACGTACTTTCGGGTATATCAGGTGGTGTTATAGTACGAAAAGTATAAGGGAATGTTCTCAGTGTGCGGTTTCGCATTAGATAATGTTAACATGGATTGGGCATCTGTGTACTTTCAGGTATATTTGGGAGGACTACATTAGGTTGCTATCCATCCATAGGAAACTGAGCCAGTCACCTTGTATACTATGATACACCGAAAACAACATTCAAGGAGATTACATGCACGTGTGTTAAGTCCTTGGCTCCTTCGAGGCAGTATATTGCAGTTCACAGTTACTTGGTAATTCTTTTTCCTAGATTACCCTATTTTTGTTTATTTCTTTTTATAATAAAATCAATCAGAAATCGTGTAATAAAATCAACCTTTACCCCATCGTTCGCGTAGGACAGCGAGTAAATCGCCTTTACCGCTTGAAGCTACACCTAGTCGATGAAAGCAGTCTCGTTTAAATAAGTCTAGTACATCACAAACTTCTGGTTCTTCATCTGATTTACCAGAGTCACCTATACTAGTACATACCGTGATTCCAGTTACTCCTACTATTACTGGTTTATCTGCTACTGAAGTGGAACCTTTATAATTACCTAAGGACATTGAAAGTGAACTTAGTGAAACAGTAACTAAAGTTGTCCAACAAGAAGTTGATCCTCAACCAAAAGTTGTTCAAGAAATTCATCCTGAACCTGTTGTTCTTTTACTAGAACACTTGGATCCCGAAGTTGAACAACCAGAAGTTGTTCCCATACCGAAAGACAATCGACCAGTTTATCCTCAGACATCTGTAACTGTTGAGACTTCTCCTTTACCACAGAGTCAAACACTATAAATTTATTATGGACCTGACGGTGAAATCCTTCCACCTAGTTTGATTGCTATTAAAGAGGAATTTGAAGAAGAAACTTCACCTATTACTCCAACTCGTTTTGGACTAGGGCTTTATCTTTATCCTTCTTTTCCTCGGTTAACTTATACTGCTCCTCTTGGTTCTATTTACTTTCAAACTCCTGTAGATTCATTAGGACATTTATTTGACTATGGCTGAAACAACATCCGAGATTGTATCATATGTTACAGCTGCAACAACATCTACTGTCGCTACTTCTTCGATGTTTACCACAACACCTGAGTCACATCTGTATGGTGGTCCATTCGTCCCACTGGGTTACCAATCATTATCTGGAACTCACTCTGGTGTTTCTTCTAGTCCATGGTCTTCACCCATGTCGTCCACAGGAATTTTACCTGGTTCTTCACTTACAGATACTGAATAGTTTGATCCATCAAGTCAATATCAAGATGGTCCATCTGGTTACCATCCAATGTATCCACTTAAAATTGGATTGCCTCCATATGGAGAACAATATGCCCAATCTGCTTATTCTCCATACTCTGGGGGGCCACCATATGGCAATATACCATCATCTTTAGGTCCAAATTATTCTGGAATGATTGTTTGTCAATGACAGCCTACAATGCCTGTTCAACCAAGGCTTGTGTATTCATCACAACCAATAAAACATGTTTCATCCATACCTACTATGCATGTCATTACGAATTTACCACAGTCGAAAGCTCAGTTGATTGTATCTCAACCTTTGAAAGCTAGTCCTTCAACCTCTCACCCTCAAGTTTTAGGTCTACAGACTCAGTCTTTTCAGGCCATTTTACAACAATTGTTTGTGTCTGGAATCCAACAACCTCAGTCAAGTTTACCATTAACTGGGATGACTCAGACTTATACTGGTTATCCACAACCTGGTTAAACTTATACCGGTGGGCAACAACTATTGTATCAACAACAGTGGCATCCACAATACCAACAAAAACAATTCCAACAGTACAAAACTTATCCTGGACTTGGTCAACAAGCCTATGCTAGGTTCAGTCAACACCAAGCTTACCCAAGTTCTAGTCAACAAGCCTATGCTGGTTTTGGTCGACATCAAATTTATCCTGGTTCCAAACAACAACCTTATACTAGATATGCTCAATAAACCTACCCCTATCAAGGTTACCAGCAGCAGATTCCTTATGCTGGTATGAAAAGGCCTATTTCCCAGGCAATTCCATCTTACCCTGGTTACGCTCAACCCGACCTAAAGGCAATTTCCTTTATCACAACACTTGAATTATCAAATTTAAATCGGCTTACCAATGATCCCATTCTTTATTCAGCTTGGTGGCCAGTGATTCCGCACAAATTGCCTTATGATATTCCTAAGTTCAATGGAAATCCTGGAGAAGATTCGTCTAATCATGTTATGAATTTTCATTTATGGTGTTCATCCAACTCCCTAAATGATGATTTAGTAAGACTACGTCTTTTCCAGCAAACACTCACTAGTCCGGATACAAAGCGGTATATTTAATTACCACGAGCTTCATTTGAAAACTTCACAACCTTAGCCACTACATTTTTAACTCATTTCCAGTTACCCATCAAATATGAAATTGGAACAAAACTGTTGACCAGATAGACCACTGCTACTCACATTTCTGATCATATTCATGAGTGGCGTCATCGTTGTTGAATGGTAAAAAATTTTGTTCCTGATCAGCTTTTAGCTTAGTGGTTTACTAAATCCTTGTTGTCATCTATCACCGAGGATGTGGATAAAGGAGGAGTTGTTACTAAAAAGAAAGTAATTTCTCGTTCCCAATACTTAGATTTGATTTACACCTAGTCCGACATGCTCTATGATAAGATTCCAAATGCACCTAGACCAACTTTTATTGTTCCACCACCTCCATCCAGTAAGATTCTCATGACTGTGACGATGTGATAAGTTCTTTAAGCACTCAAACAACAAGTAGACCATCTAGTCAAACACTTTCTATTTCAAATCAAACCTATAATACACCTGATAATACACTTTCTTCTGAAATAAATGTCGTGTCATATGATAAAGGTAAAAATGAAAAGCAACTTGGAAGCAAGAAAAAGGGGAAAACCAAAAAGAAACAAAATTCTCCCCCTCGAGAGAAATCATTCGATTCCTCTTCTCCGGCTACGAAACCTTGTTACCCATGTTTAATTTGTAATGAGGAGCACTTTACGCGATATTGTCCTCACCGCTCTGAAGTCTCAAAACTTCTTAAGACTTCTAGTACATCCGTTGTGTTGACAAACCCTTTTCCAAACCAAGAGACGCATTTGGTTGCTACATATCATGCTTCCATTTCACAAGTGCTTATGCTATCCACCACTAAGCCTAAGACTGATGTTTTGGTGACTACACAAAGTAAATATTATGGTAATCCACTGTCGTTTTCGAATAACCAGGCTATAGATCAACCCAATACTTCGACTTTGACTTCATCTGACTCCATTCCACCACCCATTGCACCAAAGTTAACAATAAATCCACCTAAGGAAGTTGTTCATAAATATACATTCAACCCTCGAGCTCGAGCAGCGCAAAATTATAACATAGTAGAAGATTTGGCTCAGTCACCTTCTGCTATGTCGATGCTTAAGGAGCTTCAAAATTGTCCCTCCCAAAAGCATGCTTTATTATCAACAATTGGTGGAATTGATCCAACAGATTCCAATCTCGTAGTTTTCAACCATGTTGGTTATATGCCACAATTACCAACACAGTTAACATTCTTGATCCAAGTAAATGCTTTGAATCACCTCATTCACCGAACAATTGTTGATGAAGATGCATCTACTTGTATCATGTCAATGAATTGCTAGAAAACACTTGGCTCACTGCCTTTGTCATGATCACCTACGACGTTAAAATATTTTGACGGTTGCACTTATACACCTTGTGGAATTTTAAGTAACCTATAGATAGAACTAGGGGGAAAATTGTAATTGTTGAAGTTGAGGTCGTTGACGGACCCCTTGACTACAATATTTTACTAGGAAGACCATGGGTTTACGCTATGGCTGCTATGGTTTCGACATACTTTCATATGATCGCTTTCCCTCATAAAGGCGGAATCACAGTAATTGATCAACTTGCCTTCTTCGCCTCTAGTTCACAGGCAACTGGAAGCATTCTGTTAGTTCACAGACCTCCACTATCTCTTCATAACATTGGAGTAAGTCTCTTCAAAGATTCTTCGCTAATGGGAACCTTTTCACTACCATCACCATCACAAACGGCGAAAGTTGCAAAAGTTGAGACATGTAACATGATATCTTCCACTTCATCTGGCTTATGGAAGATTTCCAATAATTCAAAAGTTGATATGCATAATGAAACCATGCCACTAAGCCTAATTGATCTCACATAGCAATCAATATTTTTGGCTTGCGCAGCAAATCCAAATCCATCATCACCAATTGTATGGGTTGATCGTTCGTTAGAATATGGTACTTCCTCTAATCCTTTTTCATGTACATTTTCTACTGATGAAGGAATCATCCAATCAATGATGACAAAAGAACCATGGGCAGATTATCATCATCGATCCCATATTCTAGATCACATAGAAGATATTCCAAATAAACTAAATCTCTCTTCAATCGTTGATTTCCTTTCAAATTCTGTATTTCTAGACATAGTCGATTCTGAACGAAACTTATCGAATATCGAAGAAACCATTTCTATCGATATTTTGACCAAACCTAGAATTGTAGAAAACATCCATGTTGGAAAATCTTGTTCTCCATCGGAACTTGAAACTTACCGTGCTCTTTTTCGTGAATTCCGTGATATATTTGCTTGGTCATATGAGTAAATTCTAGGTATTGATTCTAGTATAGATGAACATGAGATTAAAATGTATCTTGATGTCAAGCCAGTACGACAGTGCCTCTGTCATGTTCATCTGAAGAAGGCTGCTGCCATAAAAGCAGAAGTTGAAAAAATTTTGCATGTTGGTTTCATATACCTCGTTCCTCTTACCGATTGGGTTTCCAATATTGTTCCTGTCATGAAGAAACAAGGAACAATATGAGTGTGTGTTGATTATAGGGATGTTAATCATGCTTGTCCAAAAGACAACTATCCCACTCCCTTTATCAACCAGATAATTGATGAATGTGCCAGATGTGAAATATTTTCATTTATGGGTGGCTTTATCGGCTATAATCAGATCAATATTTGGCCAGAAGACCAATCTAAAACTGCCTTTATTTCTCCCTGGGGCACATTCTCATATTGGAAACTCCCTTTTGGTTTGAAGAACGTTGGGGAAACTTTTCATAGGGAAATGAATTATGCCTTCCACGACATCAAACACATCATTAAACCCTATCTAGATGACTTACCTACTCATTCACGGAAATGGGTTGATCACCCGCAACATTTGAGAACGGTCTTTTTACGGTGCCGACACTACAAAATTCGACTCAATCCACATAAATGTGTGTTTTGTGTTAGTTCCGGTCGTTTGCTTGGTTTCGTAGTGTCCAAATAAGGAATTCGACTCAACCCCTTGAAGGTTAAGGCAATTCTTGATCTGCATCTACCTTCCAATTTACTTCAGTTACAGAGACTCCAAGGGAAGGCTAACTTTCTAAGGAGATTCATTCCCAACTATGCTGAAATGGCTAAAGGATTTACTCGTCTTTTGAAAAAAGGAATTCCATTCCATTGGGACTAGGTTGCGCAAGCTTCCTTTGATGCTCTCAAAGATACCTTGATCCGAGTGTCATTAATGTATTCCCCTAATTATCAAAACAACTATTTCATGTATCTCGCAGCCGCAGATACAATCATTGTTATGGTTTTAGTCCAAGAAGAAGGTGGGATTGAACATTCGATTTATTATTTGAGTCGTAGTTTGAATGATACAAAATTTAAGTATTCTTACGTGGAGAAGCTAGCTTTGGCTTATGTTCAAGCTATATACAGATTTCGCCATTATATCTTGCTTTGAAAGACCATTGTCATTTCGAATTGAAACCTATGACATACATCTTATTAGGTCAATTGCTGGGGGGAAATATTCAAAATGGATCATCATTTTGCAGGAATTTGATTTGGAATTCATCGAATCGAAGTCAAAGAAATCTCTACTTTTTGTCGAGCTTCTTTGCAACCTTCCTTCTACTGTCATCGACTCAACAATGAAACCATCAATTTTGGATGAATCTTCATTTCTGATCTCGTCATATGGCCCTTGGTATGGAGATATATTGATCTATCTCCAAACCCAACTTTCTGGTCCGATACCTCTCGCTTGCAGCAATGACGTATTCGATATCAAGCTAAAGATTATCTGATGATTGGCGACACCCTTTACCATCGCAGTATCAATACGATTTTTCGTAGGTGCCTCACACATGAGGAAGCCTAGAAAGTTCTAAATGATTGCCATTCTGGTGCTTGTGGTAGGCATTTATTTGGTTATGCTACCACATAGAAAATTCTCCGTGCTAGTTACTTCTGGCCTACCATATTTAACGATTGCATTACTAATGTCAAAAGTTGTCATGCATGCCAGATTTTTATCGTAAAACTTGATTACCACCTGCACCACTACATCATGTCGTCGTTGTTGGATCATTTGCAAAATGGGGCATTGATTTCATGACATGTAACCCTCACTCGGCTGGGGGGCATGGGTATATTATTGTTGCCGTTGACTATTTTACGAAATGGGCCAAGGCAATGCCTACATTAAACAACAGTGGTGAGACAACTGCACTTTTTTTCTTCAACTGTGTGGTTGCACGGTTTGGTGTACCACAAGCTGTAGTTATAGATCATGGTTCGCATTTTTGCAATCACATGATGAGTGAATTAACTGCCAAGTTAGGACTCTCACATGATAGTTCTACTCATTATTATCCATAGGCTAATGGACAAGTTGAAGCCATCAACAAAGTCCTTAAGAGAATGCTTCAACGAATGATAGGAGTTCACAAACGAAACTGGCATTTGATCCTATACTCGACTTTGTGGGCTTACCGAACCTCAGTAAGAAATGCAACTGGATTCACACCTTTCCTGTTGGTGTATGGTCTTGAGGCAATCTTTCCAATACAATGTGAGATTTCATCACTAAAACTCGTAATTGACTTGTTACCTGACACTTCTGATGAAGAAGCACGTTTCGTAGAACTCATCCATCTAGATCAAACACGTCGTGAAGCCACATTGACCAACAAAGCACATAAAAATGAATTAAGGCACAATATGACCGCAATGTCAAGCCTCACATATTCTCAGAAGGAGACATGGTCTTGCTTTATGATCAGGAAGTCGATAAATTAGGAAAATGAAAATTTAAACCACTATGGATGGGCCCCTACATTGTCAAGCGTGTTTAGGCAAAAGGCGCTTACGAGTTAGTTGATTATGATGGAATTCCATTGTTGCAGCCCCGAAACGGGTTGTATCTTAAACGTTACTATGCTTGATAGTGCATAGTAAAAACACTATATATATGCTCTGATTGCGTGTGTGTGTGTTACATTGTGACTTTTAGAGTTTTTATGTGATTAGTAATCTACTTTGCATTTGTTGCAGATTTCATAATCTTTGGAACCATTTGTTGGTTATTCCGATGGTGCTAGTCGTAGTACGCAGAACCTATCCTCTACAACATGGGCCATATTCATTCTAAGTGGTGAGTTAGTGATTTTTCAAGGGATTTGTATCGTTCGTTCTACGAACAATATCGATGAGTATAGTGCATTGTTCGAACTCCTCTATGATGCCATTTCACTTGGCATTCGCCGAATCATCATTAGGCTAGACTCACAACTTGTCGTACTACAACTTACGAATGTTGATACCACCTGAAATCCATCTATTCATCGTATATTCCTTAGAGTTCGTCTCTTGCAAAGACATTTTGATTACATTCAATATCAACACATTTCCAGAAACTTTAACACTTTAACTGATTCTTTAGCAAATTACGTGTTAAATAGACATTTACGACATATTTAAAGAGTAAATTTTCAATTCACATCAACAGTTGAATAGGATTACACATAACCATACAAAAACACTCAAAGTAAAATAAATAGATGTTCAAAGTTTTTACAAAAAATTGTGTCCAAGACATGTTGGTCATTTGACCTCAAAACCTCAAAATGCATACAGTAAATCATCCTAAGTAGTTCTAATGATGCTCATGATAATAGGTCATTGCCTGAGCTATCATGCGCAATAGTCTCATCCAACGGTTAGGTACACCAATAGTATGGCATTGTAGTCTTATCGGTAACTCCTCGATCCGAACATCCGTTATACCAAGGGTTAACCCTCTATATGATGCTGCAACTCCACCAATGTCTCGATCAGATCTAAAGCCTATAGAAATGCTCTTCCGACATTTCTCCCCGCTGGTTCACCCGCCTCCTATTGATGACCCATTGGTTGAACAATGCCAACATCTGTATACATGAGAAAATTTTTAGTTTAGTCTTGGAAACATCAAGAAACACAAAAGCATGTAAAAACTCAAAAAATCAAAAATACATGGTCAAAACAATTTACCTATAGCACCCCATTGAGCACCCACTGGTAATCTCAAATGTAGATCTCTACAAAAATCCATCCCTGCATATGGATGCTCCTCTATGACAATATGTTGTCGATGGAGCTAAATGAAGAATGCGGTAGAAAATGAGATTAATGACTGACCAACATGTCTAGCCATCAACTCTACCCATCTCTGCATCCGTGGATCTATAGGACCAGCTAAACTCAGTGTCACATGATGAGGTTGCATCAACGAAATTCTCTCCAAAGTAAAAGCGATCAAGATCGATCCATAGCTGAAATTTTTCGTCTTATCGCTTTTTAATTTAGTCAGTTGCTCTTTCATCAAAGAGAATACTGCCTCACACTAGTTGAACATAGTTGGCTTGAGACACTTAAATGCATACTGCATGTATGATCTATTCGTGACATGAAGTGTCACGCTACCTGCCAACTTTGTGATAGTAAAGAGGATTGTTCGTAAGGGCATATCACGAACATCCCTGATGTTTATCTTTCCATATTTGCTAGGTTGTGTACCTGGACAACAAAATTTTCAAATGTAGTCCCTCACTGATTCACCCCCACAGGAAGAACCTGAAAGAGAAATGGGGGCACGACGTCTCGGCAATCCTGTAAGAAAGTAAATATCATCGATCAATATAGGGAGCACTTTGTCCCCTATGTGAAAAAACTATTCTGTTGAATCCCATGAATGAACCAAGAACTGAAATAGTTCTAACTGTTGCCTCATCCCAGATAACCTGAAATATTTGAGTAAACCACAATCTTTGAGGGCCTCAACAATACTAGGATCATTTAGGGCAACCATATCTTGTTCTTCATGTTCTCTTTCATGCCATGTAATAGCCATTATGATCTGATCAAAGTCTGAAATCACACCATAGGCTTAGTTAGGATCTGTTTCATGCAAAAAACTAAAGAGATTTTAGGTAGAAATGATGAATCAAATTTCTAAATTGTGCCCAATGCACCCATGATCTTTAGACAATGCAATGTAGAGTAGTTTCCCTTCTGTTTGACTTCTCTGCAACGCAGTTTTTGATGCATAAGGGTGTGTTGATCATAGGGAATAATATATTTACCCTAGGGACCCCAAAACCCTAAAAATTTGCCTTAGATATCCTACCTGGTCTTGACGTCATGAAGAATGATCCACAGAATCTCTTGCAATCAGCTGTTGAAGTTTGAGGTAAAAAACTGGTTCAGAGCACAAGACTAAATGGTAAATGTCAAATGGTAAAACGACTTGGTAAATTCTTGTTTTATTGTTATTTCATGTTCATTAAATGAATAAACTATAGTTTTAATCTATTTTTACCAATGAAACAGGTATGTTTAATCTGTTTGGTGGTTCTTTGAGCAGGTTTACAACTGACATAGTGAATTTGACGTGTATGGTCGTAAAATGTACTTTTGACCACATAGCATACTTTTATCTCTTTTTCGAGCGCTTCCTATTTCATCTCTTTTCAGACTCTCAAAATATGGAAATATTGTCAAGCTATTGTCCTTTTCAGCTCACAAACTGATTGGAAACGACATCTACTTAGTATAAGTTTAACCCTTTTCCGAACTGAGATAGATTACTTATGAAAAAGGAATACTTTGATCAAACATGGTCAATAGGTTCTCTCTTGTATTATTTTACGCTTTTTCGTACTTGAGAGACAAATTTATGAAAAAGAACTTGTCGAGTTTTCTTTTTGTCCCTTTTCAAACTCTCTAAACATGAAAAGGACCGAGTTCTCATTGTCGTTAAACTCATTAGAGCATCAAAGAGCAACAAACTTGTCCATCATGACAAGACCGAGTTTCACCTTCGCTAGACTCGTTAAAACATCACATTGCGATGGATTCACCTGAAGGGTAGAATGGGTAGAATTATACATCAAGCATATGTTATCCTCCTCAAGCTTGTTAAAAACTATAGAGGTATTGGTTAGCAATGACTAGGGAAAATGGGAAAAGGGATAAATCACTTTATGATAGAAAGTCACTCTTGAACATGACACTTTCACTTCATCTCTGTGACTATTTGGGTTGGGTTATCTGCTTGATGGTTATCATACCTATGGTTTATCACACCATCCATCACTTTGGTTTTGGGTCAATGCTTCCAATTCATTCAGTGTCGCTGACATGTTCAAGAGAAGTCACTTAGTAAACTTCATCCTTTGCAACACTCATAAACCTTCATTTTCATGAACACCATTCCTCAACATTGTGTCATCAGTCACATTCTGTCTTCAAAATCATTACACTCGTTTTGTGTCATCAATGGGGGATACATCAAGGCCTTCTTGCAATGAGTTGCTTCTTATCGACATCAGCACATTATCTGGGAAGTTGACTTAGAAACACCCTTCCAGTACCTTGAGGCTTGCATAAATCAATGGCAAGTTTTTCGCTTTTGACGACAGGTTGACATCACAGACCTTGAACTGAAAGACTTTGTATGGTGTTCGACATCAAAACATCTATTCACACCACGTAGAATGTACTGTAGTACTTTGAGAATCATTATCATTATTGGTGATTTCTCTTGTGTCCGTTAACAACTTACATCATTAGCTGGTAATTATACGGTGTCTTCCCATGTTCAACTTCAGATCACATTTTCACATGGTTAGACTCGTACTTGAGAAAACGATTGGACAAGATAGAGGACCCTGGATCTAGTTTCATCCATCTGGGCTGCGATTTCAGGAGAGTACTAAATCATTTGTATGATGGCTTTACACAGATGGTCAACTTATCATGGGTCTATATCTGTAAATGACTATCTAATTTATGTACATGTAATGAAAAGTTTATATGTTGAGCATGTGTATGCTTTCCCTCAACAATTCATGAAAATACAAAGATATCATGATATTATGCATTGTAATTGATGCATGTCATTGTCTACTTCAAATCCTCCTTATCACATCATAAAGCATATCACTCAACATTATCATTTTTGACTTCATGCTTTAGGGGGCAGTTGTTACAGGTCTATTTGGGCACATCACTCCCGACGATCAAATCAATGTAAACAGGGTCTATCAAACTCTAATTCATTTACTACATGCCCTAGGCATGCCACCTCATTGAGTGCTTTCATCCATGAGAGTTTCCTGACTTCAAACCCTACTGAAGTGCTTCCTTGGGTCACCAGCGCACCCCTGGTCAGGGGTAAGTGCTCTGTAGAGTAGGTAACCCCATTCAAGGCTGCATTGCAGAGCACCTAAACCCACTCAAGCCTGTGCTGGGCAAGAAACCTTGAAATGTTCATTGGATCCTGAGTATATTCCTCCTTTCTAGAGCCTTCTAGAACGAACCCAGTTCCTATCCTATCAAGATGAGCTCGACTTAAGATAGCGTTGGATCATCTAATCCTCTATCTTCTCATCCCTTTGAACATGGAAACTAATCATCCAATTATGGAAAACCATTGAATGCCATATTAATGACAAAACCACTTGCATTCATCTACAAATTGGCCTCCCATCATAGAGCCAAAGAGCTGGGATATTTATAGAGAAATAATGTTGGTTTAGAGACTTGAAATCATTGTCAAAGTAATGTTATGCTATTGGATTGATGTTGCTATTGGTGTGATGAGAGCTTGGACTAAGCTTGATGAGTGACACAAGATCGAACCACATTGGGTGTAACTTCTCCTTCTATCAATCAATAAGGTTGTTTGTTCCTTTTCCAATACTTTTGTCTATATCTATGATGAATGTATGTTCAAATGTTGTCGATTCCATTTATTTACAATAAATAGATCATATGCTTTGATTTTTGTCGTCTTCTGTTTATGTTGGCAGGTACCAATTGAGAGAATTCAGTTTGAGCGGGAGTGACGGAAGCAACTCAAAGGAGATCAAAGGAAGTGAAGGATCACAAGTAGGTTCTTTTATGTTATCTGTTTATTGTAGGGAAAGTTTAAACATCTTTACTTCAATTGTTCTAAGTGTAACTACCCACTTAGGGAAGAAATACTTATCCGTAGGTATAAATTTTGTATAACAGGATGGGTATTTTGAGTTTCGTCAATTCATTTTCTATATTAAATGATGTATGAGCTATATTTGAATTGGAAACCTCTTTTTTATCAGCTAAATCCTTTTGGGACATGTCTCTTTCTTGCCTGGTAGAGGGGTCATAAGTTTGAATTGATTTGGATGCAGTATCCGATTTTTTCTGGATCAGAACATCAAGATTCTTTCTAGCAAGAATCTCAATGCTCTTCTTGCCAGGTGTTTCAGCCGGATTTTGGAGTATTAGGTGTCTTCCTACTTCTCATATCGTATTTCTTATGGACTTCCATAATAGAATTCTCAAAACCTTTCTTAAAGTATTATGATTCTTCAGGTTCTATTTCATCCTGGGATAACAGGAAAAGGTCGTGTTTTTCCTCAATAAGAAAAATAGAGTCATTATCATTTAATCCCATCAAATTTATCTGAGTGTCCTCTGTATCATCAGCTACCTCAGCCTCCTCATATGTATAATTTTCTTGGAAAGGAGTTCTTACCTGCTAGTCTGGACCTTTTGGGCCCCTTTGTTTGATTTGGGGTTGATTTCTTCTAAAGTTTGGATTCCGTATTTGCCCAGTTTGATTTTCTCTCGGAGGAGCTCTATCAGTTATACGATTCTATCCATCAGTTTCTTTCTATCCATCAGTTTCTCCACTATTCTCAGTATAATATCTATTTTATAATCAGTGGAAGAAGAAGATGAAGGTTCCTTAGATTTTTTTTTTTCATATTTTTTTTTAGCTTTCTTGGCTAATAAATTAGCCTCCACTTTGAGCACATTTGCTTGCATATCCTCTAAGGTTGTGGGATCTCTTACTCTCAGTTGATAGGCCATACCAACATCGAATCCTTCTTGGAAATGTATCAAGGCCAAAACCAGGGGTGGTTTAATGGTAGCACGGATTGCATGGTAAACCTTATCAAACCTGTCACAATACTCTTCTATAGTTTCATTAGGTACTCTCTTAAGGTTTTTGTATTCATTAAGGATCTGTAGAGGACTCTTTTTGGTGTCCCACCTATTTAGGAAAGATAGGTGAAATGCAGCAAGATCAACTATACTACCTGCTGCTAAGTTTTTGAACATTTTCTCACCTCTCCACCTAAGCTCTGGGCAAATAGCCTCAATTTTAAATCATTCTCATCTACTTCATGAAGATCACAAAAGTCATGCATTCTATCTATGTTTTGTTGTGCATTGATAGCACCAGTGCTATCAAATTGGGGAATCCTGGTCTGATAGTCTTGGGGCATATGATGCAACTAGGCAGGTAAAACCAAGGGAGCATAACAAGCAACCATGATGTATGGTCTTATGGGAGGTGTAGATGTAGGATTTGTTGGAATAGGTTGGGTTACTATCTTTGATACTACTGGGTGAGTAGTAGAAATTACAGAAGAGGTAGGGCCAACTGATATTGGATGAACTGATTGGGAAGAGGAAGTTGATGCTGCAATAGTAAGAGCATAAAGTTCAACAAATTGTTGAATGTAAGCTTCATGCACAACCTGATCAAGTGCTGACACAAGATCCTGCAATTTGTCAAAGTTCTGGAGGGCTTGTTGATCCAAATCAGGTTCAACAGATGGTCTTATTGGTTTGTAGGGCTGAAGAATGGATTCATCAACCACTGTCTGATCAACAAAAGTTTCAGACTTGGTCCTAAAAAGACTATGTTCGAAAGGTAAGTCAAATTGAATATCTTGTATGGTGTCGAGATTTTCAGGAAGGGAATTTTCCCTAGAAATGGGGTTATTTCTTCCTTGGCTTTCGACTAAACTTCTTCTTCTTAGTATCCTTTCAGGATTGTATAAAATTTAAGGTGGGCCTAGATCAAGATTGGCTCGGGTATGAATTCTTTTTGGAGCCAAATTTTCAAAAATGAAAAACAACCTCTAATCCTTTATTTCCAATATTTGATCATTAAACTTCTTGAAATAAAGATGTATAAACTAGGGAAATTAACCTTATGATAATGAAATGAAGGATTATTTTTAGTTCCTTGGTATGGTCGCAAAAATGTTAGCACTCTGTAATTTTCTGAGGTTGCAGAAGAAAATCGCAAAGGTAACCAAAAACCTACTTTGGAATTTGGGATCTAGCCCTGCCAGCTTCAGATAGGGCTCTCTCTGTGAGATTTAACTTTGTTGTATTGAATATTAGGCTAGTTATGAAGTTTAAGGTTTGATTTTTATTTGAATGGTTGGTTGATAACTAGATTACCATTGGGCTATGGAGTCTGTTTCACAAAATATGGATCGATTTCAGTGTTTACAAATAGATCTCACAGGGCAGGGTAGCCAAACTAATTGGATTCTTTTAGTTTATGAGATGGGGACGGAATAATAGATTAATATTCACTTTAGATATATAACATTTTACCTAGATTCTATATTTAAAGATCAATAGAAAACATGGAAATTATTCAAAGCTGGGAGCATAGTGTAGATTTATACAAATTATGTCCTTTACTTATCTATTGAATAATTTAGATTTAGAAACAAATCCGTGTGATAAACATAGAAATATAAACACATAGAATGATAGAGACACTTCACCAACAACTTGACACAAGAATCCTGTGAAAGAGCTTTCTATATCACTGGTAAATCTGCTAATGCTTCAGCAATGTACAATAGTGTTCTTCTGCATAAAAACCAGCATCTATTACTTCAAAAAATGAAGTACTTATAACTTATTTACAAAAATATCCTGTTAAAACCAACTAGGATGTATTTAGGAATTCCTAAACTGAATCTATCTAACTTATTACAAGTATTTAGGAAAATTCAAACCGTCTGTATTGGTGGCACTAAATTGGTGGAATAGCTGGATGTCTGGCCCTCGAATTTTGATGTGCTATTGATATTAAGCTATGTAGCCAAACCTTTTGTCAACTCCAATAATTCACAAAGTTTATCCCAACGTTGTTCACTCAGGATAGTCATCTTCAGTAACTTCCTGTAAACTTCTTCAACTTCAATATATTTAGCAAATGTTGGCTTGGAAATGAATATGTGTTTAATTGCATACTGAATGTCTAGGTCATATGCCAACGCTTCCAAGAACGCTTTTCCTGTCATACTGAATCTTCCAGCTGCAACCTTTGAACTGTGTCTTTCCTTGGTCATCAGTTCCTCACTGTAATCATACCATGTGCTGAGATTATTATTAATAACTAATAAATTTGGAAGTCCTTTCTTGTAGAGGGGTTCTATCTTGTTGAATAATCTCTATACACCAGTGTCCATAATCTGAAATTTTTCTTTAAGTTGTCTCATTAGATTTCTCTTAGTCAATACCTTCTTGACTTCCAATATTGTTTCTAATCTATCTTCAATCTCTAACTCTTCCAATTCCTCTTTGTTTTTGGATTTAAGGAATTTGATGAGTTGAGTGGCTTCACTAGGTTTGTCACCCAAATTCTTTTTGACTTCTTCGATGGCTTCATTGTACCTTAGGATCAGTTCTTGTTGTTCAAAAATGACTTGTATTGAAGGTAAAATGTCTATCTTGTATTCATTGATTCACTTCCAAATATTCTCTTTTACTTGTGCCAATGTATTACCCATGGCACTGCCTTTTTCCATCTTCTGCAATCTCTGCGACAATTTTTGGGATCTTTGTGTTTATGTTAGGAGGGAATTCTCAAATCTTGCTTTCTGTTCCTGTAGGACTTTCACTTCCTGTATTAGTTTATTTATCTCTTCTCCCTACATAAACATGTTTTCCATGGATTCGACCAACTTAATTGAATCATCTACAGCTGATGTGGGAAGTACTGTAGAAGAGGATGTTCCTGTTGTTATATATGTTGTAGGTATACCTGTTTGAAGTAGAGATGCAATTGGTACTGCATCAAGAGTAACTACTGCTAGTTGTGGACTCTATTCCTTTTCTTTGATCAGCTTGTCCATATCTGCTTCCATCTCTTTGATCTGTGCACTCTGCTCCACTAGGAGCTTCAACATTTCTTCTTTTTGTAGCTTTGTCGCTGCTAGCTCCTTTGCCTAGGGATCTTCAGTCGCAGGTAGCTTCAATTGTTTCTTCAGGGCTACTATAACATCATTCTTCTTCCTAATTATCTCCTCCATGGCCTTTGAGTTACGAGGATCAAAACCTGCTTCTACCATTTCCCCCAATTATTTGATTCTGTTGTTTTTAGCAATGGAGGACACTTTCTCCAGTTTAAGCTGAGACTGAACATTGTTTAAAAAAAGATGTAGTTTTGAAGTAGTGAGAGCAGTCTGTGTGAAGGTTGAGTAGACTATTTCTCCAGTCTGCCTGTGCATATACATTTGATCCAAAGGATGAACGTCCTTTGCCTCAAATTCAAAGGTAGTTTGTATTAAGTCTTCTCCTGTCTTTGGTTGTGGAACCTAGGCCTGCAAGAATGCCATATGCATTCTTCCCTTTTCTGTGTCATAGGTTGAAATGAGCCCGTGCTGGATGGAGGAAGATTGCTTCCTGAATTGAACAGAGATATTGTCATGAATGGCTTCATTCCTATATTTAATCTCTTTATAAATATGGAAAATATCCAGTTGTCTCTGTTTTGTCGATGACTCTGGTGTGAGAGGCATCGTAGCTAGAATCTCTTTAGTAATCGAAGATGATTGAGAATCTGTGGTAATGTTATGAATCTTAAAAGTTTGTAAGCCTGAGAGTACAATGGTACCCTATGTTTCCTCCAATGGTGGGAAATCTATCTTAGAGCTTGTCTTAACTGAAAGAGAGTCCTCCTCTCTCAATCTCTTCTCGGTCTTTTCTCTGGGTAGAGGAGTCTCTGAAGCTTCTCTAGAAAGTACTTGCTCTTCAGCCTCCTGCAATGTGTTTTCTACCCAAATGTGTTGGTTCATGTACTTCTCTATTTCTGGCCTTTGGGTATGCACATAGGGAGTTTCCTTCTGATCCACTCTTAACATAGAAATTACCCCAAATGGGTCATAGGACTAAGTAAAACTAAGAGGAAAATTCATTTATTTTAGCAGAAGGTTTGCTTCCTCTCCTGCTGCTCTACTAGTGCAGATGAAAGGTCATATCTGGATCTTAATTCGGAACTGAGACTTTTTCTTAGCTGCCATGAAATGGATGTTGTCTGAGTGAATTATTTTCCTGATGTACTCCAAGGAAAATATTCTCATTGGGAGGTACTTGGGCAGCTTATACGGTGTCAACTCTAAGCCATAAACTCTGATCTTTGTAAATGAATAGTATAGATACCAATCTCCTATCTTCACCTGTTCACTAAGTTGTAACACTTTCTGAATATCCTCATTTATCCTTGGAATCTGTTGGCCACTTAGCAAAGAAGCTCATGGATACACAAACTGATCAATAAACTATGTAAAGTTGAATTACCATGATTGTCTTCTGATCATGGAGGTCCAAAAGACAATGGACCGAGGCTCTCCTTGTTGATCAATCTTCTGCACTGCAAAGGGGAACCTATCTGCCTGAAAGAAAATGTACATATACATAAGAATAGAAGAATATCGGAACATTCCTTCAGTTAGAAAATGAACGAATTGTTCATGAATTACATTTTCCAAGAGATTACCATAGTCAAAGGTGACTAATAGTCCTTCTTCTATAGAAAGGGTGGATAAGAAGCCTAAAATAGGCTCATCTACCCATTCATCCGAATAGTAACCAAGAATGCTTGAAAAGACAAATATAATATGTCTAGTCCTTAAGGGAAAATAGAAGAGGGATGAGGGGGATTCTTCTTGGGGAGTTGAGAATCTTCTAGGAGGAAGACTTCAAAAATCCTAGCTCTCTGGGGGAAGTTGAGCTTCTGATAGATTTCTCTGAGAGCTTCAAGGGGAAAAAGGGTGAGGGAATCACTGTAGGGGACCTGCAACATTTAGTTTATGCTCTCAGAAGTAATGGTGAAAATGATTTCACCATTGGGGGAAATGATGGCCCTCTTACTTGAAAGGTAAGAGGCGTGACACTTTAGGAAGAATTCAGAGAAGTAATAATATTGGGGGAAAACAAACAGGGGTAGTCTGGACTGCCAAAGGTTGATTTCATCATATTGGTCAACGTAATTGTCATGAAACCAACAACGTAATTCGAAGAGGTCAAATTCACACTGCGTTTCAACTATCTTATAGTCTCTGTCAGCAAGAGGGATGTGATATAAATCCACAGGGGGAGTGAGCATGGGATTCACCATAGTGGAAATTTTGGGGGCCATCGTGGTAACATAATGAATGCGGGAGATTCTTGATAGAGGGAATTTTCAGAAGATAATCAGTAATTCTCGGGAAAAAGCTAGGTGGGAGTTTCTCTGTAAACAATCGGAGATAGACAAGTTTGTGAATAATCGCATACATGGGCGAAACAAAGGGTGGGAGCGATGTATAGTAGGAAAAATGGGAAAAGGATGTAATCGAGGGAGAAAATTTGAGATTTATAGCTCACAGATGGAGCAGAACCATCAGATCAACGATTGTGAGCTGCATTTACTCTGCAACAGGACGGAGGAAACAGTAGGAAATTGTGACGGGATGGGTGCAATGGTTGTCGATGTTGTAGATTAGGATAGGAGGATGTAGGCGCGGGGCTATTGGTGGGAATTGATGGGAGGAGTGATAGGTGGCGTCAATGGAATGGAGATTGAGCAGGGACGTGGTGGATTAAGCCAGGTAGATGAAGGCGGGTGAGCATTGGCAGGAAGGCGGGTTGCAGCGGGTGGCGGAAACCGCTTTCAGAGGGGGGATAGGTTGTTTGTGGTATGAGAGGGGTGGGTTTGAAAGTACAAGGAGTGGACACGCAGTGGCGGGGAAAAAAAAATCGAACAACCCCCCCCCCGGCCGTTAAAGATAATCAGTGCAGGGGGTCCGAAATGACTTAAGGGTCGTCAGATCAGAGCGAAGTTGTGATCGAGGGAGGTAAGATGCGCATGGTTTAATGCCAACAGACCCAACTTGTAGTACAAGCAAATATCGTTTTACACCAAAGTCCAAACTTTGGACAAATGACCAATTTCACCTATTACAAAATAAATCAATATTTTCCTATACTAATGTAACTTTAAAGCAATGAGGGTGTATTTAAACGTGCAAACCCTATTTATTTTTTCATTCTTAAGGGACTAAGAATATTTATTTCAAACAACTAAACTAATCTAACAATTGAATTAATCCAGATTAAATTGTTGGATTAACTTATTCACCTATTCTACCTATCTAATCTCAGCCACGATTACACTGTTTGGCTAAGTTATTTACTCTAGTCTAATCAACATAAATTGAAACTTGCTTGAACATGATTAAGCTGTATGTTTCAAGCACAAATGTATTGTGGCATTTAGACAAGCTGGACATAATTTCATGAATTTATTCTTTTCAAAACCAGTAGACTATCAGTGGCACTTCAACTAGCATCACTTTCACATTTATTCACTTTTTTTGCGGGGTTCTTTTACCATTTCTTTTATTTTTCTACTTTTTCTATTTTTGTATTTATACCTTCTTTTCATTTTGTATTTTTCATTTTCTATCTTTTTGGAAATCATTTTCAATAAGCAATATTATTTACAATCTGAAATACTGAAAGCAATTATTCAATCATCAATTTGATCCTATAAATTATAGGACCCTAACAACTTTACAGCCTAAACATTGTGTCATTGTCTTACTTATTTGGTTTCTATTTGATGTATAGAACACATGTTGTAATAAGGAACTAAGATAATACGATGTACACAAGTAGTAATCAAGTAAGAGAATTTTGAAATAAAACATGCCCTCCCTATTTTCTCAATTGATACCACCTTTTGATCTATCTTCCTTTGGATGAATATTCTTCAAAACACTTTGACTTGAGTAGATGTAGGGTTTTTGGATTTCTTCCACTTGATGATGATCCCAATACTTCTTTGTATACTTCTTTGAAGACTTCTTTGATCTAGGGTTATGATGCTTCTTTGACATCAAGATGATCTCCACTTTGATGCCTTCCTTGAGATTTGATCCTTGAGTGTCTCTTGATAAGATGCCCTTCCTTGACTTAGTCACCTTAGCTTTGATACCATGTTGAGAAATATAGGCATAGCAATTAAGTGATTTCTCTTTTATTAGCAACTGCTTGTGAGTGCTTTTTAATTCTATATATTAGGATCTTCTTTTATTTAGGTTATTAGTGTTCTTCTTCATCAAACAACTACCAATGCACAAACCATAAAGAGACAAGAGACACAGAGTATATGCTACAGCCAAGGCCAAAACCTCTCACTCTTTGAGAGGAAAATCTGAAAAAAAATTATTCTTCTTATAGAGATTTCAATTAACTAATACCAAGACCAAACCCTTGATCTATTTGCCACTATAAGACAAAGTCACAAATGTTCCTTGATGGGATCCTTCTATGCTTCTCCCTCCTTCTAAACTACCCTTTAGAATTCGATTTCCTCTTCATTGCTTCAAAGCCATACCTTCCTTCGACTTCCTTGGGAACCTTAGACGCAACACATGTGAGATATCTATGGACATTCAACCACTTAATCTCCTTCAAATGACCTAAATGATCTCTTCTTCTAACTAGACTTCTTCAGTAGACTTCACTCTTTTATGCAGTAATAACAATCCCCTTTTTCGACACATGCGAGAGGAGTTATGCCCAAAAACAGTCCCAAAATAAGTTTGTTGACTTCGCTGCTCCTTTCATTCACTTCGTTGGTTATAGGGCTTCTATTATGACCTTTTCATTTCAGACTTTAGACTACTCTTCACCGAAAATTTTGTGTCTAAATGAAATTTGGACGGCCCTATTTATAGTGGTTTTCCTCTATAATAAGCCGACTTGAATAGGGTGAGCCGACATGACTGTTTGGAGGAGTTAATTAATTCCATTTGAAGCCAACTTGAAGAGGGATGCCTTGTGCTTGTCTTGGAGGGCTACTTGACATTTCTATTGACTCATACATAAGTGTAATATGCCCAAGAAGGGTCCTTCATACATGACATAGACTCAAATTGAATTTTATGACTAGATGAAAAATCCTAAAGGCTCACAATGGGAGCCATCACTAAAATAAAATTCCTTGCTCATGAAATCCATGAGATAGACACTACAATAATAATTTTATTTTTCTTCTTTTCATCAAATACATAAAATCACAATTACACATGTCATTATGAACAACGAACCTAGTTACAATTTTCAACATGTTTATCACTCAGAGCATCATATCATTTTGTATCAACGAAGATGAAAGTTCAGAGATGAGAAAATATTCGAAATGAGAAAAGAGATCAAGCCCTTGCATCAATAAGCTTTGAGGACAAAGATTTTTGAAGAGGAAGCCAATGCTATGAATAAAAATATATTAAATATTACAAATAATGTAAACAATAATAACAATAAATAGTTATCAATTAGTTAGTAACTAGCTAATGAAAATGTGTCCCTAACGACATAGTCGCTAGTGAAGAGGCACCTGCCCAGGGTATATAAGAAGGCCCTCACCCTCATTGTAATCATATCTCATATCAATTCTTTATGTAGTATTCAATATAGAATTACTTGTCCAACAATGGATGTCTTTATCTTCGAAGTATTTTGAAGCTTACTCTGCTACGTATATGAACTTCGTTCGTTACATGGATCCTACTTACTACAAATAGTTGATTGGGTCCTTGATGTATCTGGTAAACACTAGAACTAACATTTTTTTTGCAATAAATGTCCTCAGTCAATTTCATATGGAGCCAAAGCATGACCATTGGATAACAGACAAACACATCTTAAGATATTTGTGTAGGAATATACATCACTCCTTGGTTATAATGGTAATGAGATTCAACTCAAGGGATATACGAAGTCTGACTGAGGTGGCAGTGAGACAAACAGAAGAAGCACAAAAGGTGGATGCTTCAACTTAGGATCTTCCATGGTCTCCTGGATAAGCAAAAAGCAAGACACAATTTCTTTAAGTAGTGTTGAAGTGGATTATGTCGCTGCAAGTGAATTCTGTCGGGAATATGTTTGGCTTAGGAATTTATTACCAAATTTATTTGAAGGACCGCTTAGCCCTACTCGCATAAATTGTGATAATGTAAGTTGCATAAGCCTTGACTGAAGACCCAATGTTTCATGCTAGGATGAAACATATATATAATAATTACCACTATATCAGAAGCTTGGTATGAGATGGGGTTGTGGAACTACATTATCTACCTACAGATGAACATGTAGCAGATATTCTGAAAAAAAACATTACTAAACAAGAAGCTTGAGTACTTGAGATGTAAGCTTGGTTTGGTGGACATATCTTCCCTAATTGAGAGGGAGTGATGCTGGATAGTTCTTATCCTTATGTGTCATGCACTAGACCAAGACTAGCAATCGTAAGTCTTAGTGAAGGCCATAAGGAAAAAATGGAGTCTGGAGGATTGGATAAGCATCTTATATTGGAAATTCTTATGGATTGAAGAGTCTAGGAAATAATTTGGAGACCGATATTGTTTGAGGATGAGGTAGGGCATCTAAGATAAGAGTAGTCGAAGAGGACTGATATTATTTGGGGATTTATGATTAAAAATCCAATATGAGAATAATCCTAAAAGGACATATTAGGTGAACATCCAAATGGGGTATCTGCCTTAGAGGTAGTGCAACAGCTCATGTAAAGCCTCCCAACATGATGTCTAGTTAAGACCTTCAACGAAAATGCTGGTTATGATATAGATGCTTGATAGATGGCTTACCAATCCAAATCTTCTTATGAGAATGCTTCAAGTTTGAGATTCCTTGTACTTCATGATGGGATTATGAATACCTCCCTAGTTAAGAGAGAGTGTTGGAAATTGTTGTTGGGAAATCTAGGGCAATAGTATTAGATGATTTATCTTTATTAGTAACTTCTTGTGAGTGTCTTTTGCATCATCAGATTAGTATCTTCTATTTTCTTAAGTTATTAGTGTTCTTCTTCATCGAACAACTACCAATGCATGAACATAAATAGACAAGAGACACAAAATGTAGGCTATGATCCATGGCCAAAACCACTAACTCTTTGAGAGGAAAATGCACACAAATTATTCTTATATAGATTCCAATTGACGAATACCAAGACCAATACCCTTGACCTATTAGCCATTCCAAGACCAAGACACAAGCTCTCATGATAGTGAACCTTCTTCTTGACTCCTCTTCCACTTCGACCTTCTTAGCTTCGAGACGTAGCAGTAACACGAACTGAGATCATCTCCTATCATAGCAACAAATTGTAGACACATTTGAAGTGGCATATAAACTCATCGTTGTCATGTCACCGAACTGTGATCATTGTAGCAACACTGAAGCCAAGATAGAACTGAATCTTTGTGGCTTTATTATAACACTGATATGAGACTTCTTCATAGCATCGAGGCTCTCTCACAGAGATCCGAATTTCATGAATGTAATGATAAGACTTGATTGTAAAGATATTTGAATTAGTCACTATAATCATACACCCGAATTTCAGAGATACATCCAAACTTGTCTTTTGTTTTGTGATCCTAATTTTGGAGAGGTCTGAGCTTCTCTTGACTGTGATCACCTCTAAAGACATCCTCATTGTCTTTGAACTTCTCACTGTAATTATCATCCGAAATTATAAAGATATTCGAACTGTCTTCATTGTGGAAATGTGAAGACGACAATTGTGTATTTATAGTTGTTGGTCCATATAAATAAGCTGACATGTGATCTCGAACTGGCGTGTCTCCAAATAGGTGAGCCGACATGAGATTGTTACTTCATTTTGAAGTTGACTTGAAGAGGAGAGATTGTGCTCGTCTTTGGAGGGATTCTATACAATCCTATTGACTTATTTAAATTTATAACATTCCTAAGAAGGGATCTCCATACATGACATTAACACTTTGACTTTTATGACTGATCCAAAAGGCTCTAAATGGGAGCCATCTAAGATAAAACCCCTTGCTCATGAAACCCATGAAGCAAGGCAATATAATAATTTTATTTTTCTTCTTTTTCATCATTTACAAAAATCATAATTACATGTCATTATGAAGACCAAACCTAGTTACACTTTCAACACTCCCTCTTAACTAGGGAGGTATTCATAATGGTACTTGGTCATTCTCAATCTGAAGAATTTCTCATAAGAAGAATTAGATTGGTAAACCATTTGTATAACATCATATCAACCAACATGGTTACATAGCAAGGCTTTGACTAACAACTCTATCTCTCCACAAGATTTGATCTCAATATTGGCGAGGGCAATGATTTATAGATACTCTCATCATTGTATCTCTTGGAACATACCCCACTCGGGTTATCAAGGTGTGTTCCATGAGGACTATTCTTATCTTGGACTCCCCAATCCTTAAAGAATATCGGTCCTCCACGACTACTCTTATCTTGGATGCCCTATCTCATCCTCAAAGAGTATCATATTCTAAATGATTACCCAATCCTCTCATTTTGTCTTTCCAATTGAAGACCAAAATGATGTGTCTATCTCTCCCTCTTAATTAAGGAGGAAATATCTATTCCTATAAAGGAATGTACTCATTCCTACAAAAGGAATGTACCTAAGCTCCCTTTTGGCGTAGGAATTTCCAATTTTCTTCCAAGTGAGAAACTTGTTTCTAGGATCCCTCTTAACTAGCGACCTATAACATCTCCTCAAGTGGAGATAATGGGACAAATGGATGCTTGAATAAATCCTTCCTTTGATGTCATTAATTTCTTCTTCGTTATGGAGTCTTCATCTTTTGGGACTTCTTCATAGGGCATAGACCATCCATCACTTTCATCCATGAGCCAGTCATGTCATCATTCCTTTCATCGGAAATTGATCCATCAGTCTACATCTGGCCTTGCTTCATGACATGCTACCTTCTCCATGCTATTCTCTTCAGAAGAATATTACATCCTTCTACATGGTCCTCTTGGAAGACATTCACAGTTCTTCCCTTTGGCAGTCCTACATAAGCCCATCCAAATATTTGTTCAAAAATAAGAAATGAACACTTAAATCAAAATTACCTTTGTGATGGTATTTCATCATGACATCTTCCAGTTTGCATCAACATCCTGCATACATGTTGACATATCTCCCAAAGATATCCATTGTCAAGGGTCTCCATCTTTTTCTGACTTCCATAAGAGTCTTCATATCTTTCCATGAGATTTCCTAGTCAAATCTTCTAGTCCTCAAATGTTGATTGCTCCTTTCATGGTTGAATAGTCCACGATCTCTTCCTTCCTTTCTTCACATATTTTGTTCCCAGGAACTTCCAATCAAAGTTCCTATAAATTACTGTCAACCACCTCATTTTAATATGAGGACATATTATGTTGATTTCATCTAGTGTGACCCATGACCCATTCCTTCCTACATCCTTTTAGAGGAGGAGATCCTTTTCCTTTGATCATGCTTCTTAAGATAGATCAACAATCCATGTTACCTGCAACCATATGACATGTCATTATAGTATTGAATATAAGCATACATACCTCAATTACCTTTAGGCCATCCGGGCTTCTTTCAGAAACTTTCTTGATTGAAAAGAGCTTCAATCCCTTGATCTGCTTCATATGTCATCATACCATCATCCCATGAATTCCACAAGTTGCAGTTCTTGATGAAACACTTGCTTTCTCTCTTGATCGGTGAACCCTCCGATGAGGATTCCATCAGAGAATCTTGAGGATCTTGCATAACCCTATCCAATAAATGTTTCCTTTTGACTTTATGTATGATGAGAATTGTCCTGGATGACTTCTTCCTTTCCTTGAGTTTCCAATGAGGTTCCCAAGAGCTATAACCTTCACAGTTGACTGCCATAGATTTTGTTCTAGTTTTCCTTCATGTTTCCCTATGGTGATGTCATGAGCTCTTGCTTCTAATGCTTTTCCTCTTTCAACTTCCTCCACTTCTTCGGTGAAATGGACTTCTTCTCTATCTTCCTTGTTATTTCCCTTCTTAAGCTTAGGACAATATTTCCTATAACACTCATAACATTGAATCTTAGTTATGTTCTTCTTTCCTTTCGACAAATGTCTGAATACTTTTTGCCCTCAACCTGTCTTCTTCTATCTTGCATAGAAATCATAAGTTGTTGAGTGGAATAGATTTCTTATCCTCACAGACATTTGTTACCTTGTTCATTAGTTAGTGTATTTAGAACAATGAAGATTATCTCATCCCAGATCTTGCAATTTAGATCTTATGAAGATAACCTTTTATCCTTTGATACCTTCAATTTGTGTAGATAAGATCTAAGTGATATGACCTTTCTTATTGCATCTTAAGGTAATAGTTCTTATCATATTTATCTCTTTGATGTCTCCAATAGGGAATGAGGGGACCTTTGATTGATTTCATAAGAATCCCTTAAGCCCTTTGATCCCTTTCCATGTATTCATATAATGCTTGACCTTCAGATGTTTTGGAGACTTTCCATTAATATGAACAATGACTTCACCTTCTTCAAGGACTATGTCTATCCTCCATTTTTTTGTAAGGCAAGGAATTTCGATGAGCCAACCAGCTTATAGATATCCTTGCAAAACAAAGTCATTTTACCAGATTTAGATTATAGAATAAAAGATACCTACTTGACAAGTGAAGATGAAATCTTCAACTTGATCCCTTTGATGGTGGTTGATGAAGATGTATTAGTTCCCTTTTGGATTATCTTCTTCCAAATGAAACCCATTCTTTAATAAAAAGGAGATTTCCCCTTTTATGATGACAATGCCTTTTGATCTAGCTCCCTTTGTTGATGGTGATTGATGAGCATGTCTTGTTAGTTCCTCAGATGATCTTCTTTAAGGATAAGGGAGGGGTCCTTACTTCGATGAGAGGGAGATTTCCTATAGCTTTTGAAGATGATGACACTGCCTTCTACCCTTCAAGATACTTTGACTTCTTCGGTGTGTTGTGGCCAGCAACAACCCCCCCTAATTCAACCTAATATCAGTCATAATGATAGATTGAATAGGGGACCCTTAGTTAATTTCCGAAAAAAAGAAAACAAAGACTTCTTTTGAAATTGCAAGCATAAAACGTAGAAAAAGTACCTTAGACGACTTAAGCCTAGACCTGTGTTCATAAAAAAACAAATCCTAAGAGATGCCTTCGTTTCACCCCTAAAAACCAATATGCGCACCGCCTCGGTATTAATGAACAACATCGCATCGCAATACACTAGCGTCCATAAAGAAAAGCTTCAAAGTCCGCCGATCTGCGATGTTGCGATCGCGCGATCGCATATCGCAGAAATGAGGCTGGGCACGTTGGCAAACATTTGAATCATTGCGATCTGCGATATGGCGATCTGCGATGTTGCGATCACTAACCTTTGCGATCGCGCGACATGCGAGGATGAGTTGGCAAGTCATAAAAGCACCTCGGTACGACTCTTTCGGGCACGCCACCCAAAGAAAAATCCACTTACCATTACCTGACTTGGGAATTATGCGCATTCAATGTTAGTAATGAATTAGTTGTCAGTTATTAAGTGGCATAAAGACGCGTGCCTTAATGCGGATTTGTTTCACGTAAGGTGGCGTATCTAATCTATCTCTTGCATTTAAAACTCTCCCATCACCCTTCTGATCAATCTTTCCATTTTCGTTCGTAACCTGCAGGAGCAAAGTGCGAAGGCAAAACCGAACAGAAACGCTAAGCGAGATGGGGAAGAAGAACAAAGCTCAGAGCTCAGAGACAAGGGAAAAGACCAAAGAGATGGCGCCCCTCTACACAGATACTGCATGCAATAAAGATGCAGGCATCTCAACTTGGGAAGGCATGTATAAGATATTGGAGGAAGAAAATCCGAGAATAATCAAGGTAACTGCTGCTGTCGCAGGTGCATCACGTTCTTCAGAGGCATCCCTGGAAGATCTAGCATGTTCTTTCCTCCATAGGATAGCAGCGAGGCCAAAGATCCTGCCATACACAGACATGATCAAATGGATACTAGATGATGCGGAGTTGCACCATAGACAGTTCAAGGTCCAGGGACATGGGCCCGTAGGATCGTTTGCAGCTCAAGACCTGAAGCTCATGTATCATCTACCTGAGCCGCAAGCGACCTACAACGCAGAATTTGTTGAGAAGTTCGCAGCAGAAAATCCGGACCTATCAGACACAACTAAGGAGTGGTCAAGAAGAGATGAGCCATTAAAGAAAGATAAGAACGATATGTATAGCATTGGTTCTCTTACTTCTCCATATTGCTTTGCTACAGCCATGCTCTGTAGAATATTCGGCAAGCTAGATATCAATAAATTTTCACCTGAATGGCTACCGCTGATTGATGCCGCGACTAGCTCTGAGATAGTCGATTGGGCCAAAATCCTTTCTGACACTCTGTACATGGCAGTCCTCCACTACCGTTCTAAAAGATCCCACTCCCAAAGAGTCTATCCGCCTTTTTATTTGTCTGCCTACATAATGGATTCTGTCTGTCTCGTATCAAAATTCCCTACCATGGGTTGGCAATGGACTACCCAGGACCCATTGCCTATTCATGTCTATCATAAAATTCTGTGGGATTCCCAGTTCGCCCCCCATTTTTACCAGATTTTCCATGGACTTATATTACCCATACATAAGATAATATACGATAAAGATCCCCCAAGATGCTCTCCCGAGGCACAGATTGATATCATCTCCATCGCAAAATGGTTTGGAGAAGAATGGTTTACCTATATCCGAGTTTTTGGAAGCACAGTACCCCCGCATGTCCTACCCTTATATATCCCAGATAAATTGTTGGCTCGAGAAATCGCTTATCAGACTTGTTCTGAAGGTGGTTTAACTAAGGACCTAAAGAACAAAAAGAAGGCCATTTGGCCTCAATTCCCAGTCACGTGCGGGGTCTTCTCTTTATTCGATGTAGGGCACGCTTTTGGTGAGGTGGAGAATGTGACGTGTCTCCAACTATTTAAACTCCCACCAAGGCCATTTGACCCAAATAAATTCGCCCAGGAATTTACAACTAGCGTCAGGATAAGTGTGTTCTCTGGATAGAAGGATCCGTTTGACGATCTTTTTCAGGGAAAAAACTCGCTCAAAGAAGTTTTACAGGAAGCACGATCGAGGCTGTCCCCGGACGACTTCCGGAAATTCACATTGTATAGGGAAAGGAGGCTGGCTAACATTCCACTGGAAGTGCTGCGGATAGCTGCCAGAGAACCGACTCCAAGCGTCAGCCTCAGTGAACACTCCGGTACCTCCAAATCTGATTCCAGCGTCGTGCAAGAAATATCTCCAGACCTTGAAGAGTCTGTCTGCAAAGAAGAAAGAAACGAAGAAACAATCAAGGACACAGCTCAATCAAGCTCGATGGCTCAGCAGCAAGTTGCCGCCTCATCATCAAGAGAAGTTCCTCCCCCCGTCACCGAAGCACCTCTTGTTACAAAAGAATTAGATAAAGAATGGGAGACCTTCAATGAACTGATTAATCTTGAAGGTCAGGTCCCGAAAACACCCGTGGACAACACGCAGGTAGCGCAAGAGGTCTTCTCAACCATAGTCAGTAGTACCACAGAGATGGAGCAACTTCCTATCGCTCCATCCTCAGAACTTCTACTTAGCGTAGAAGGGATCCCTCCACTGGACGTATTCTACAGCCCACAACACAAGGCAGTTGTAAGGAGACAAAGAAAGAAAAGAAAGCTTGCGGATGCGCTAGCTCAAGATGCTGAACACCTAGATGTCTTGTGGAAAGATCCGAATAGCAATCCAACCGAAAACCTCACCAAGTTGTCTCAGATTGCAGGAGCATATGCTTCTGCGACCATCGACAAGGCTTCCGAAGTTCAGCAACTTCTAAAAGAACGTGAAAGCCAAATACAACTGCTGCAACAACAGTTGCAACAAGCCAATATAAACGCTGAAGCTTCCGAGCAGCTTGAAAAACTACAAGAAGACTTTCGCCAGATGCAGCTGAGCCACCAAAGAAATATTGAAGAAAAGGAAAAGCAACTGCAGACGGTGCAAGGAATGCACAAGGATGAACCCAAGCTAACAAAATTTATTTCAGAATCCATCAGCTTGAACGACCAACTGTCACAGCAACAGGAGGACATGGCACGTAGAATATCACAGTGGAGGCATTTTTGTGAGCTGAGCGACAAGATTACCAGCCAGGTAGTGGAATTACAGAATGACTATGACCAGGCCAACAAAAGAGTAACAGAGTATCTGGCTTGGCAAAATGACGAGGAAGGGAAGAAAGCAGGGGCACCTAAGATTAATGAAAATCACAAAGATTTTCTCTTCAACAAATGGGACGAGCAAATAACACAGGCGGAGCAGGCGGCAGAGTCAGCGGCAACACAGGCGACCATACTTATCGATTGTGTAAATGAAAATTTGCACAGAGCTAATTTGATTTCAGAGTCTACCCCGGGATACTTACCAAATGCGTTACAGCTGGGAGCAAAATGGAAGCAGAAAGCACAGGCAAACGGGAAGACAATTTAGGCATTGGCTAGGTTAAACTGGGAAAGTTACTGGACTTACTTAGTTAAGCCTCACAGCCAATGCATGACGGTAAGGTGCATCATGAACGCGGCCGAGAAAGTAGCGCCAGCTCTTATGGACGTTGTTTTCGCAGCCCAACTAAGCACGGAAGTCGGTCAACCGACTCTTCTCAAGCCCATGCTTGATAACTGCAATTTCAGGGACCAAATTAGGAAGTAATTTCAATTTAGAAAGTTGTTTTTCTTTTTGTTTTACTGAATTAGAAAAAGGGCGGTCATTTGAGAGCCGTATCCTAAATTTTGTAATAATACTATTATTAGGATTAGATAGTAGTATTTCAACCCTTCTCATTGCATTGGAGAAGGGTCCAGAAATTTGTCAAAAACTTGTCCTCAGAACATGCACTTCTGCACCCTCAGAGGAGGTTTTGATGAATGGAAGGATCGCGATTTATTTATGTTTGCATTTTTATGTCTGCTACTGATGTTGCACTTCTGTACTCTTGGTAGACGTTAGAAGCAAGTAGAGGTAGATCGTTATTGTTTGAAGTCTATGAGTAAGGATTAGTCATCAATGGTACTTTTATCTCTTGATTAATTTCTGCTTGTATTCTTAAAGCGATATACAGCTGATATTGTTTGCATGCTAATGTATGAATATATAAGTTATCATTTGGCACTTCTGTACAATGGATTTATCTATTTATGCTTAATATGCGAATGATTTGATTATGCGATGCGCTGTTCACAACCGCTCTGCCTAACTTCTTATGCAGAATGGTTTATCTTTATTGATTTATATTCTGATATCAGTTGAATGATCTTTATTACCAGCTGATGTTAGAAATCTTTCTAGATCGCATAACAAAAGAAACATCCCGGGTTAATGTAAATTCTGTGTGTTGTTTTTCATTTGATTATAGTAATTTAGATTCAAGTTTGCAAGATAGATTTACAGTAGTTTTAGAACGTTTCTTAGAAATAACCTAACCAAAATTCCACACACACACACATACACATCCCATGCATCGGGAAGCTGGTCCCGTCATCCCCAGTCGGACCCGCTACTCCAAACGGGCAAGGAGCCGCCAACCAGGTTCCGGACCGGGTGGGTATCCCCCTTGTTGTTGACCCGACCTCAGGGCCCTCAACACGGTGATAAATAAGTAGAGATCAAAAATGCTCCTAGGGTTTCGAATTTCTCCAAGATGATGTGATCTTCATCCTTAAAATGATTCTCTTGGATGTCTATACTTCTGGGCTACCTTGCTTTGTAGATCTCTTCAACTTGATGAGGGTCTTTGTGGTCTTTCGCTAAGGACTATAGGATCCAATATTCTTGCTGGTGTAGACTTCTAGTTGCCTTGATTTGTAGATCTATTCACATTGAATAGAAATAAGACTTTTGCCTTGATTAATGATCCCAAGACTCCTTCTAAAGTAGACTTTATTCTTTGATCTATGGATTTATTCTTAAATGTAGATCTTTGAACTTTCCCTTTGATATCCTTTGACATGTTTTGATACCATTCTTGAAATTTGATCCTTGAGTGTCTCTTTGATTATATGCCCTCCTTTCTTGACTTCATCACCTTAGCTTTGATCCCATGTTGAGAAATCTAGGGCATTAGTATTAGATGATTTCTCTTGATTAGTAACTTCTTGTGAGTGTCTTTTGATCATTAGATTATTATCTTCTATTTGCTTAAGTTATTATTGTTCTTCTTCATCAAACATCTACCAATGCATGAACATAAATAGACAAGAGATGCAAAATGTAGGCTATGAGCCAGGGCCAAAACCTCTCACTCTTTGAGAGGAAAACCCACAAAAATTCTTCTTGTAGATATTCCAATTGAGGAATACCAAGACCAAGACCCTTGACCTATTAGCCATTCCAAGACCTAGATACAAGCTCTCATGACAGTCAACCTTCTTCTTGACTCCTCTTGCACTTCAACCTTCTTAGCTTCGAGACATAACATTAACATGAACTGAGATCATCCCCTATCATAGAAACAAACTGTAGACACATTTGAAGTGGCATATACACTCATTGTTGTCATGTCACTGAACTGTGATCACTATAGCGGCATTGAAGCCAAGATAGCACTGAATCTTTGTGGCTTTATTATAACACTAATATGATACTTCTTCATAACACCGAGACTCTCACAAAGATCCGAATTTCATGAATGTAATGACATGACTTGACTGTAAAGATATCTGAATTAGTCACTGTAATCGTACACCCGAATTTCAGAGATACACCAAAACTTGTCTTATGTTCTGTGATCCAAATTGGGAGAGATCTGAGCTTCTCTTGACTGTGATCACCCTAAACACATCCTCGTTGTCTATGAACTTCTCACTGTAATTATCATCCGAAATTACAGAGATATCCGAATTGTCTTCACTGTGGAAATGCGAAGACCCCAGCTGTGTATTTATAGTTGTTGATCCATATAAATAAGCCGACCTGTGATCTCGAACCGGTGTGTCTCCAAATAGGTGAGCCGACATGAGATTGTTACTTCATTTTGAAGCTGACTTGAAGAGGAGAGATTGTGCTTGTCTTTGGAGGGCTTCTAGACAATCATATTGACTTATATAAATTTGTAACATGCCTAAGAAGGGCTCTCCATACATGACATTGACACTTTGACTTTTATGACTGATCCAAAAGGCTCTAAATGGGAGCCATCTAAGATAAAACCTCTTGCTCATGAAACCCATGAAGCAAGGCATTATAATAATTTTATATTTCTTCTTTTTCACCAATTACAAAAATCACAATTACATGTCATTATGAAGAACAAACCTAGTTACACTTTTCAACAATTTTAACTAGGTTCGGTCTTCATACTGACATTTTGTAAACATGACATTGTATATTTTGTATAAAGGAAGAAAAATAAATTTTTTATTATTATTTAAAGCATGGCTTTCAAGCTCAAGTCTATGTCAGAAAAATGTACTTCGTGCTTCTAGGTATTTCTAGGACGAAGAATTTATGTCATGTATTATAGTCCCATTTGGACTCATTATAAAAAAAAAAAATTAATAATAATAATAATAATAATAATTTCAAGAAAAAACCATTTATTCCTCTAAGACCAAGTCGGGCACATTGAAGGAGAATTCGGCCTAAAGGAGGTCTATTTGACCCCTCAATAAGGATATAAATAGAAGGAGCTTGAATCATTTGTGACACGCATCCAAGACAAGTTTGATATGCAATAGCGAAGGAGAAGAAAGATCTGGAAGGATGAAGGAAGGAAGAAGAAAGAAAAGTTTCTTGGGTTTATCTATTTTTCTATCCTCGTGTGAAGATGCTAGGGTTTCTGTGTAGTTTCTGATTGCAGGAGCTCAAAATTGAAGGGCCGAAATTATAGAGAAAAGTTGTAGAGGGTCAAAGTCTTGAAGCTGCCTTGGAAAGATCCTGCTGGGGGGTTGACTTAGTGATGGGAGGATTTTGGGCTTTGGTCTTTGGGTCTTGGAAGTCTCATGGTAAGAAGATTCTATAAGAAGAGAAGCATTCTTTATGGGTTTTCCCCTTGGAGGGGTTTTTCCATGGCTTGGAGCATATATCTTGCGTACATTGTCTTTGTTGAAATATGTAACTAGGTTTGGTCTTCATAATGACATATGTAATCATGATTTTATGTATTTAATGAAAAGAGAAAAATAAATTTATTATTGTTGTTCTTGAAGCTTGGGTTTCATGCTCAAGGAAAAAATATTTTTAGGTCAAGCACCCATTGATTGCTTCTAGGTTTGTCATAAAGTCAATTGAGTCATTGTCATGTATGGAAGACACATTTGGGCATGTTACATATTGTAAATAAAACCCTCCAAGACCTTGTCACAATGTCACATCAAGTCGAACTTCAAAGGAATACAGGTCGATTGCATAAGAAGATCAAGTCAGCATATTGGGACTCTAGAAGAAGCCTATATATACAAGGCTAGTCATCCACCTTTAAGGGATCAAATCACACACAAGAAGCTCAATCTAAAGTGTAGAAGATAACAAAGAAAGGAGAAGACAAGACAAGGAAGGAGTATTTTCTAAGGTCTGTTTTTTTGGGGGTAATCTCTCACACATGCAGGCTATAGCTAGGGCATCATATCACCTACAACAAATCAGAATTATAGTCAGTCAAGAATCCAAGAGAAGGGTGGAATAAGTACTTATATTCAAGCTGAGTTATTAAAGAAAGGAATGTTACCCAAGCAAAGGAGAAGAGGCTATGTTCACCCTATTTTTGTCACGCATGCAAACTAGGGTTACTGCAAGAAGTACCAAAAATCACAGTCAAGGTGTAGGTCCAAGCTTATGATGTGACGATAGATTTGAAGCTAAGAAACTTGGGTTAACTTTGATAGAAATCAAGTTTGTCAAGAATAATTGTGACTTGGCCTTGGAGGGGTCATTTGTAAAGGGTCATAGGTCTTGGAATTCTTCAATTGAAGTTCTATAAGAAGAGAAGAATTCTTGTGGGTTTTCCTCTCAGTTGGAGAGGATTTGGCCCTGGTTGATCGCCTATGTTATGTGTCCTCTTGTATTATTGTTCTTTATGGTTTGGTAGTTATTTGATGAAGAGAACACTAATAATAAACAAGTAAAGAATAATATAATCAAGATAAGTAAAAATATTTCACAAGCAGTTATCAAAATAAGAGAAATCACCTAAGCTAGTTGCCCCTAGATTTCTCAACATGGTATCAAAGCTAAGGTGACAAGTCAAGGAAAGGCATCTTGAAGAAGGTATACTCAAGAGTCGAATTCAAGGGAATCATCAAGAAGACTTGATCAAATTTTGGGTTCAATTCTTTTACTAGATCCGAAAAAGAGGCAACAAAGAAGTCTAACATCAAGATTTTTTGAAGGCCAAATCCATTACAAGATGGAGTGAAATTTGGGCTATATTCCATGAGATAAGAACCTCAGGAATGCATATATATAAAGGTATGTTTTGATCCCTACATCAAGGAGGCCGAATACCTAATTCATCAACCATAGGAAGGTTGAGACTTTTGGAAAGAAAAGTGAGCTTCTAGGCATCAATGAGAAGGATTGTTTTCAACATTCCAAAAAGTCAAACCTACAGTAGCAACCACAAAATTGAGACTTTGAGATAAGTATAATTGTTTTCTCCATTCAAGAAATGAGATCTCCCAAAAAATGTTGATAAAGGAGACTCTAAAAGGAGGCACAGTAGAATTCGTTGTGACAGGAAGGATCCCAAGATCTGATCTTCTTCTAGGAATACATAGACCTGATACTCAACTCGATGAAATTTTGATACATAGACAGTATCACCATTTGGACATACGTATAATTTCACTCAGTCAAAAATACGAGCTTATTGAAAATCTGAAGCGCAAATCCCTTTATCGAGTCTGTGATAACATAAATCCCATTTTCAAGACATGTCCTTGTGACATAAATACTCTACTCTATTGTACAAGTTCAATACAACAGTGATCGAGCCCCTGTGGCACAAAACAATGAAATCACCAATCTCATACACATTTGATCTCTGAGAATTGATCAATCAAAAGAAGATCGACCTTCAAGTAGGTACCATAGAAGGATCTGATTTTTGAAAAAGGTCCATTCACTATGTCTTTGAAGAAGTTTGGAAGAAGTAAGGAATTAGATCTGAAGCAACCTAGCCATAAAAAAAAAAAGTTGATCCTGTACCATCACTAGAGGTTTCTTGAGAAACATTGATATACCTGTAGCTATCATCTTGCGTGAAGACCTATGGAACTGTAGTTAAATATTGAAATAGACATTGGTCCAAAGACAATGAGCAGATGAGTACAATGAAGAATATCTCACACCCTATAGCAGATCAATGAAGATGGCATATGGAATTGCAAGTCATCATCACAAAGGTAAGTAACCATAATATATGTATGGCATATTTTATTAAGGATCCATGATAAGATGTTTTAGGGTTGAAGATATGGCTTTAGGGTTTATTAGTATTATAGGGCAAAGGATGAACCCTAGTATGACATGAATAGGAAAATAATCTGATCTAGGGTTTGAACTTAAGAAACTCTAGGATGATTGCATGATTGCATGAAAACCCTAGAAAGATAACTTGACATCATGTTTTGGTATCGTATACTTTGCTTGGGGTGCTTGTCAATAAATATTACAGGTACAAGAAGTAAAGATGGATGGGATGAGCCTTTGTTTTAAGAAACATGATGGAAGGAGGGAACTGTGCAGACATTATTCACGATGTAATTGCAGAACTATGGATGCTTGTTTCATAGCAAGTAGAATTAGGAGGTGCAAAAGACCTCCACCATGGTAGTCAAGTAGAAAAGAATTATAATGAGATGCATCTTAGTAGAAGATGATATCATTCTAGAAGCATACCATTGAAACAAGAGCCCATTAGAAAAGCTTGAAAGATAGCTAAAATAGAGTCTATAGCAATCATCATAATAAGGAAGCAGCTCTTGGTAACCTTATTAAAATCATATGTAGTACTTATGGGTAGAAGAAAGTCATCTAGCATAGAGTTCATCATACATCATCATCATTAGAAAGGAGCATTTGTAGGATGAGGATAATCAAGATCCTCCATTGGAATCTTCATTAAAAGGTTCACCTCTCTTGGGAAAAGCAAGTGTATCGCTAAGAATTCCATCTTCTATGTGATTCATGGTTTAAGAAGGATGATGGTGATAGAAAAATGCAACATGATTGAATAACTTTCAAGCAAGGAAAGGAAGTTGTTGAAGGAAGCATAGATGAAAAAAAGAAGGAAAGAGATAGGTATGCATGTATTTTGGTTGAGTCATGTTGTCATATGGTTGCATGGGTAAATGCTCTATCTCATGAGCATGATCAAAGAAAATGGATCTCCTCCCTTAGAAAGATACATGAAGGCATGGTTCACGTATTGACTAGATGAAGTCAACATAATATGTCCTCATATGGAATATGAGGTGGTTGACAAAGATGAAGGAACTATGGATGAAAGTTCCAAGGAAGCAATATGTAAATAAAGAAAGAAGATATTGTGAAAGGTGCAACTATGGTCACATGGAAAAGGAAATCAACATCTGATGACTAGAAGAATTGGCCATGACATCTCCATAGAGAAGGCATGAAGACCCTGATAAGGTCTGTAAAGAAAGGAGATCATTGACATTTAAATTCTTGGAGATGCACTTATGAATATGCAAAATGTTGATGTTGCAAGCAAGATGTCATGCTGAAAGGCCATCACAAAAGGTAACTTTGATTTGATGTTCATTTTTTATTTTTGAACAACATCTGGATGGATTGATGCAGGACTATCGAAAGAGAGTTGTAGATGTCACCTACAACTAGCACTCATGTGGTTGGATAAAGCATCCTAAAGGAAACATGACTTGGAAGAGGCAATTGTATGAAAAAATTCAGATGTGGATTAGAAGATCACTTTCAAATGAAGTAAAAGGATGACATGACTAACATGGTTCGTGAAGGAAAGTGATGGATGATTGATGCCCTACGAAGAAATCCCAAAAGATGAAGGCTCCATCATGATAAATATGAAATTCATGACATCGGAAGGAGGAGATTTTCAAGAAGCTAAAGGTACCATGATCTTCACCGAAGAACAAGAAAGATGTTGAAAACAAGTCCCTAGTTAAGAGAGAGCTTGGACAAGTCCTTGGATAAGACAGAGCTTGGGTACATTCCTTAATAGGAATGGGTATATCTTCCCTGGTTAAGAGGGAGAGATAGACACATCATTCTTGTCTTCATATTGTGAAGAAAAAATGGAGGACTGGGTAAGCATCTGGCATCTGATACTCTTTGAGGATGTAATAGGGCATCCAAGATAAGAGTAGTAGAAGAGGATTGATATTCTTTGACAACTGAGAATCCAAGGTAAGAATAGTCTTGGAAGGACATACCCTGTGAACACTCAGGTGGGGTATGTGCCTTGAGAGACAATGATGATGGTGTCTATCAGTCATTGGTATCGCCATCATTGTGCTCTGATCTTATGGAGAGATAGAGCTATTACTCAAGGCCTTGCTATGTGATAATGCTTGTTGATATGATGTTAAACAGATGGGTTACCAATCTGACTCCAAGTGAGGTACATTCCTTAATAGGAATGGGTATATGTTCCCTAGTTAAGAGGGAGAGATAAACACATCGTTCTTGTCTTCATATTGTGAAGAAACAATGGAGGACTGGGTAAGCATCTGGCATCTGATACTCTTTGAGGATGTAAAAGGGCATCCAAGATAAGAGTAGTAAAAGAGGACTGATATTCTTTGACAACTAAGAATCCAAGGTAAGAATAGTCCTGGAAGGACATACCCTGTGAACACTCAGGTGGGGTATGTGCCTTGAGAGACAATGATGATGGTGTCTATCAGTCATTGGTCTCACCAGCATTGTGCTCTGATCTTGTGGAATGATAGAGCTCTTAGTCAAGGCATTGCTATGTGACAATGCTTATTGATATTATGTTAAACATATGGGTTACCAATCTGACTCCAAATGATTAATAATGTCCAAGTACCCTGTATGGATTATGAATACCTCCCTAGTTAAGAGGGAGTGTTGAAATATGTAACTAGGTTCGGTCTTCATAATGACATATGTAATCATGATTTTTGTATTTAATGAAATGAGAAAAAAAATTATTATTGTTGGTCTTAAGGCATGTGTTTCATGCTCAAGGAAAAATTATTTTTAGGTTAAGCACCCATTGAGTGCTTCTAGTTTTGTCATAAAGTCAATTGAGTCATTGTCATGTATGGAAGACCCATTTGGGCATGTTACATCTTGTAAAGAAAAAAATTGTATAGTAAAAAATGTCAAGAAAACCCTCCAAGATCTTGTCACAATGTCACATCAAGTCAACCTTTAAAGGAATACAAGTCGACCTACATAAGAATATCAAGTCGACCTATTGATACTCTAGAAGAAGCTTATATATACAAGGTTGGTTGTCCACCTTTAAGAGATCAAATCACAGACAAGAAGCTCGATATAAAGTGTAGAAGATAGCAAAGAAAGGAGAAAACAAGTTAAGGAAGAAGGAGTATTTTCTAAGGTCTGTTTTTTTTGGGTAATCTCTCACACGTGCGGATTGTAACTAGGGAATCATATCACCTACAACAAATCATAATTATAGTCTATCAAGAAGCCAAGCGAAAGGTGGAAGAAGTACTTATATTCAAGTCGAGTTATTGAAGAAAGGACTGTTGCCCAAGCGAAGGAGAAGAGAAGCTTTCTTCACCATATTTTTGTCACACGTGCAAGCTAGGGTTACTGCAGGAAGGGCCAAAAATCACAGTCAAGGTGCAGGTCCGATCTTATGATGTGAAGACAAATTTGAAGCTAAGAGATGGGTTGAATTTGATAGAAATTGAGCTCGCCAAGAAGAATTGTGACTTGGTCTTGGAGGGGTCATTTTTCAAAGGTCATAGGTCTTGGAATTTCTTAATTGAAGTTATGTAAGAAGAGAAGTATTCTTGTGGTTTTTCCTCTCAATTGGAGAGGTTTTGGCCTTGGTTGATCGCCTATATTTTGTGTCCTCTTGTCTTATTGTTCTTTATTGTTTAGTAGTTGTTTGATGAAGAGAACACTAATAATAAACAAGTAAAGAAGAATCTAATCAAGATAAGTAAAAAGACTTCACAAGCAGTTATCAAAATAAGAGAAATCACCTAAGCTAGTTGCCCCTAGATTTCTCAATAGTCTCATTGTGATCTTCATTGTTTTGGTAATTGCTTAATAAACAAAGAATAATAAGTAATAAAAGACCAACTAACATCACAAGTAATTATCAAGTAAGGAAATTCAACAATAATCTACAAAACCCTTGATTTTCCAACAACCCCGACCCAATGATCAACCAAATTTGAAAGATCACATTTTCAGGAAGTAAGATATGGCATCCTCTCCACAGATTCCATCCTGAAAAGCTCCATGAAAGAAGCCAACATTAACAACGGTAGGACAGGGAGGCAAATGAAAAGAGTGACCTCGAAAATGGTTTTTTAAAAGCTTTGTTACTGATGAAGTTGTTTTATCTAGGTTGTTGAGTTTCACTTTCAAAGGGAGAGTTAAAAACTAGTTGAAATCTTTACTCATCAGATCTATTCTCAACTATGAACAATTCTCAAATGAGTTTTATAATGCATTTGATAATTATGATTACAATAAATTAATTGGTGAATTGCAAAATCTATGAAGAGGAGAAGATGAATCAACCGAGGGTTTCCTATCAAGATTCATGAGTATTTTCCATAAGTCCCCTTTAGTTGATAAACCTTCTTTGATTCAACTTGTTGGAAATTCAACACATCTTAATCCTCTTTCCTATGGACAAGATCAGTTAGATACTTAGATACTATGAGTTAATATCATATTTTGATACTAATAATGAAGTCAGATGTGATTCACAAGAGAGTCCTTATCTTATTTCTTCATGTTCTTTCCCTACTAATAAAGAAGAGAAAGTATAAGCTACTTGCTTGTTGAGATCCCTCTCGAAGAACTAGTTGTGGAAGTAATTCTTATTGATGAGACATTTTGGTTTCAACCGATGGTTATGTAAGACTCTTTTCAGTCACCTTTATCAATAGGACCATAAGGAAAACAAAAGAAGGGTGAATCTCTACCCAAGAACAAACAAATATGTCACCCATTTGAATATTTCATAGTCACTACAGAAACATTCAAGGAAAAGTCCTCTTGTAATCAACATTATACTTCAAAACAACATTATTTTCATTTAACAATAGAGAGTGAAAATAATCTATTGGAGTCACACTCATGGACCAATCTAATGAATGTCTCTCCAAGATGATTCTCAGACCACCTTATTTTGAAAATTTTGATGATATACATCCTTGATTTTTGACTACTTGTGAGAATAATCTTAACACAAATACTATTTTTGAATTCCAATGTATTAAAGGAGTATGAGGGAAACACTATCCTATTAGTAAAATAAGTTTCTTTAGATAAACATGGTATTATGTCTTGATTAGGAAAACGTAGAGTTGATCAAGTTGATAATGCTAATATATTTCGTAATTCAAAGCTTTTGAATGATTCATTGATAACTAATAATGATTTAGTGAAAGATACTTCTTTTGAGGAAACTTTGGTTTTTCATTCCTTGATTTCCAATAGCCATTATTATTTATATCCTGACATGTTTGATGCTTCTCACATGCATATAATTATAACTGATCTTTGTAAAGTGTTTTCTTCAAGATCAGATTCTTATGAGGAGCCAAAAGTAAGTGATCTACATCTTGCAAAAGAAAAGAATGGGCTGGTTGCTTTGGAGTCTTTTCAATATTTTCCATGTCAACTTTTTACATACAAAATGTTATTCTATCGATACTTGTAAAAGTATGCCTTTTATAGATTTTTGCATTGTCCCGTATGCGAAAGATAAAAAACCTTTTTATGATCCTGAACAATTGTATAACATCATTGGTATTACTGGCATTTTCCCCTTCTGGTTAAAACATTCTGTTGTCATACAACTTGAGTTTCACAATTCTTTTGACACTCTTAATCATTTGGAACATCAATTACAAGATATTAACGAACTTTGTTCTTTACCATTAATTGTTTCAAATCTTTATTACCTTCCTTGGGAAACAAATGATATTCTTGATAGAAAGGCACATAAATTCAAGTTAGTGTAGTGTTCACTCTTAACTCACGTAGTTTTTCTTCACTTTATCTCTTTTGTGTTTCCATGTTCCTAAATTTGAACATTATGATAGAATTGGAATCTCCTTAAATTTGAATATTATGATAGAATTGGAATCTCGTTGGAAAATTTTTACGTGAAAACATTCCCAGTTAATTTTAAAAGAATTATCCTACACATGTCGAACAAAGATGTTTCAATTTTTCTACTTTTTATGAAACAATATTCCACTACCTGTTTCTAATTATCAATGAACATGTGTTTGTAGGCTTGCATTTACTTGGGTGGATGCATTAGAAGTATAATTTCACGTAGTTTTTAGTAATAAATGTAGCTTAGAATAGGTGTAGAAGTAGATGAATTAGCTTAGTTTTCGTTTTATTCTTTCACAAGTAGATTAATTATTTACCATCTTGCTCATAATTAGGTTTATTAAACATTTCCTTTCAAAGTCATACCTTTAAGTTTTGATTATCAATCAAAAACTATAAAGATTTAGTTGTGGATTGTCTAGTGTGATTGGTTTTGTTATGTAAGAATCATTTTAAGAGAACAACTTTGATGTGACCTAATTAATGAAGATTTTAACTTTGATGTCATAACTATAAGCTTGGTTTAGGTTTTTTTTTTTCAAGATTGTTTTCTGTTTTGATATTTTTCTTTGTATCTCAATAAGAGTTCTAATAAATTGCATTTATCATATTTTATCATATTATTCCGGCTTGGTCTTTGTTTTCGGTATATGCTTGGATATGATTAGTGTACTTCATGCCTAATTTTAGTGAAGGAAAGTGTGTAAATTTTTATTTTACATATCTTTATGATTTGTTTAAATGCTTTTCTAGATTTTGTTGTATTTTATTTTGATTTGATTCTTTAATTTCAAATTTTAAGTTTATTGTGATTTCAAGTATTTATATGGGGAAACTTTTCAAGGATATACAAATAAGCTCTGTAATTTGTTATCGGGTTTTCTTTACCTGAAAATGTCTATATTAGGTTTCAGTTCTTTTGCATTGATTAGTGACTCGGAATACAAAGACATATTTCAAATTGCAATGGTTCCCTTTACGCAGAGGAAAGAGTTTATGTCAATCTATTTTTTTTGAATCCCACCCCTCACCCCATCATATCAAAGGTTTTTTTCACATTGATAGTTTAAGGAAAGATTGTGAGGTTAAAAATTTAAAAATGTCTCATCTATGTAAAAAAAAAAAAAAAAAATCACCTCTTGTACCACCCCACTTCCTTCACCCAATTGCATATTGCAATTTTTTACAAATCAAATCTAAAAAGTGGAATTTAATATAAGGGAGTTGAAAACGTTGCAGTGTGAAAATTACAAGTAAACTTGCCTAGGCTATGGATGCTTGCTGGCAACGAGGCCATGTTTGTATGGTATTAGGACACCTTCATCGGGGCTATGAACACTTGTGAGCAGCAAAGCAATGTTTAGAAAAAAAGATAGATTATGCACCTAATAGAAATTTGCTTATCATAAAACTCCATGATTGTACCTTTTCTATTCAATACTATGAGAAAAGAATAAACTAAAATTCCATATTTTGGATTCATTATTTAAGGATAAAGTAAATATTAACTACTTAAATTTTTTGAATTTATATTGTTAAAGTTGTCTTAGGTGGGACCCATGAAATCTGGTACAATGTTTAAAAATCTTATGAAATGTATTATCTAGTTTTAAAAACTTAAGCCCCATTAAATTATCAACAAAGATGAATACTTTTCATAATGTGTCACCATTTGTCGAGGAAAAAAAAATCTCCTTAATTTTTGTCAAAATTTAAAGGTCCTCTCATTAAAATTTTGAGATTAATTCACTTTCCTTATATTTGATTTTGTTTTACTTAATTTGAAGAGCTGATTTGATGATCTCACTTTCTTTATTGCTTGGTTTTACATGCTTCATATCATGGATTATTTTTTATTGTCTTTCATGGCATGATGATTTAGTGATATGAGGGGAATTACATGAATGTTTTGAATGAAGCCGTAATCATTAAAAGCATGTCACGTAATAATCATGATTTTAGTTGCATCATGAAAACTTGTGTTTTTAGCACATTCTCCTCACATTCATAATGGCTATTGCTTTTTGAGTTTGTTTTCTAATCATTTAGCATTGCTAGTATGTTATTATGGACTCACTCAAAATAATTTCATACCCTAGTTTGCAAGACCAAGACTTACCACAAGCCCCAAGTCAACCCTCCTCCAAGTCTTCTTCATCAAGTCAAAGCTAACAAAGTCAATGCTGGTCAAACATATGAAATTTGGTCAACTAAAATTTCGGCTATCTGAACTTTCGGCCCTTGAAATTTCGGGTCTACAATAGTTTAGAAAATTTACCAAAACTAGAGCAGAAAAATTCTTCTCTCTCCTTTGACTTCGCCAGTTTTCGTTCTTCACTTGGCACAAAAATCAATGTACATGAGTTAGTGAATGAATAGTCTCCAAAGTGATTGAGTTTCCCTCTATATATACACATCTAGGAAGGAGGTCGAATAGGTGGCTCTTGGAGCCCAAGGTCGACTTTTTCCCAAGGAGGGCCAACTTGGTCTTGTGGTGACACTTTTGCCTTGAAAACAAATATTTTTCTTTTTCATACAAGTCCAAATGAGATTTTAACTCGTGACAAAATTATTTTAACTCAATAAACCCTAGAAGCATGAAGAACATGCTTGACTAATGAAATAATAATAATAATTTCTTCTTCTTTTTTCTTTTGTTTTTACAAGAAAGATATAATGACACAAGTACAATGATAATTATGAAGACTAAACCTAGTTACACTTTTCAACATCTCTCTCTTAGAGTTCGCAAACGTGATTTTCGGGGCAGGTCGAAATTCTGGGTAAATCTGGAAGGTCGAAATTTTGTGGAGAAGAAGTTTGACTTGGCTTTGACTTGACTTGAGGGCTAGAGACTAGGGTTGACCATTAACTCATTGGCATCATAGTTTTAAAAAACCGCTGTTTCGATACCGAAACGGCCGAGTTGATCCGAGTTGGAGGCCTCCGAAGTGACTCGTCCTATGAAACGGCTCGGTTGGCCGAGTCAGCGATGACTCGGCCGAGTCATTGAATGACTCGGCCGAGTCATGGCTGACTCGGCCAACTCGGTCGTTTCTGTATTGACTCGGCCGAGTCATAACCAGCGGCCCATAACCCAACAAAAACAACGATTTTACAATTTTTTAATGATTTTTTTTTGTGTTTGCTTATTGGTTTAGACTCCAAGCTGTTGTGTGAATAAGTTAAATGTCATTTGGGGTCCATTTCCCCCTCCCAAACCTTATTTAACACACTCAAGTGCTCTCATTCTCTCACAGCAATCTTGTGCATTTGAGTGAGAGTCTTCTTTGAGAGTTACTGAGCAGTTCTTGAGCTTGTTTTTGGAGCAGCAGTGAGGAGTCTTGGAGGAGCATTGTAGCTGGAGTGAGGATCTTCTTGGGCAGCCATTTGGAGCAGCATTGAGGAGCTGATTCATGGAGCAAGCTTGAGGAGGCAGTTTGTGCCTGGAGGTATTTTTTTTCACCTCTATAAATCTGTTTTTGCTTAGTAAATTTTAGGTGCATATTTAGAAAGCTTAGAGAGTGTTTTTTGTCCAAGAAATGAACATTGAATCAATGTTTTTTTTTTTTTTCAAATTGTTTGCTTTCATTTCCTAGTCAAAAAATGGCACCTAGAGCAAGAGATCCTGCTTGGGAATATGTTGAAATGGTTGATAGTCAAATGCAATGCAAATTTTGCCATAGGAAAATTAAGGAAGGTCCTGGGGGCATTAATAGACTGAAACAACACTTAGCAAGGATTAGAGGCCAAATCAACCCGTGTACCTCACCAGAAATTGGGGAGATTAGGAAGAATTTGTTGGCCAGCTTTGAGAAAATTAAAGAAGATAAGGCTAGGCAAAAAGACATACAGGCTGAAATTGGGAGGAAGAATGAGATACAAAAAATGATGCCTACCAACCCCCATTATGATTTTGAGGGTTCTTCCTCTATCCCTCAAACTGATACATCCAACCCTTTCCGATATGTTCCTCCCTCTTTTGGTTCTGTTCAAGATAAGGGAAAGGGTAGAATGACAAAGGGTGATGTGACTATCAAAAGTTATTTCACTCCCTCCTCTCCATCAGATGCACATGGTCCTGAAGTTAGTAAAAGTCAAATGCATCCCACTTTAGATGACCACTGGAAGAAAGAATTGAGGGAGACTACTTGTGAGTACATAGCTAGATGGTGGTATGATGTTGATATCCCCTTTAATGCTGCTCGTTCACCATATTATGACTCTATGTTTGATGCCATACATGCTGCTAGAAAAGGCTTCAAAGGCCCTACTATGCATGAGCTAAGGGGGTATCGTTTGCAGAGAGAAATTGAATCCATTAATGAGTATTTGAAAGAGTTCAAGGACTCATGGGCAAGAACAGGATGTACCATCATGTCAGATGGATGGACTGATCAAAGAAACCGTACCATCATAAACTTTCTTGTCTTCTGCCCGCGGGAACCATGTTTTTAAAATCAGTTGATGCATCTGATAAGATAAAAGATGGGCAATTGTTGTTTCAGCTATTGGATCAGGTTGTTGAGGAGGTGGGGGTGGCTAATGTTGTTCAAGTCATCACAGATAATGCCTCTAACTATGTTCTTGCTGGTAAAATGTTAGAGGAAAAACACAAGACCATCTTTTGGACCCCATGTGCTGCACATTGCATACACCTCATGCTTGAGGATACTGGAAAAATAGACTGGGTCAAAAACACTATAGATCATGCCAAAAGCATCACAAAATTTATCTACAATCATACATTGATTTTGAGCCTCATGAGGAAACACACTGGGGGCAAGGATATTATTAGGCCTGCCATCACTAGATTTGCTACACATTTTTTGACATTGCAATCTATGCTTTCCTAACATAGAAACTTGCAAAAGATGTTTTCTAGTGATGAATGGAATCAAAGCAATTGGTCTAAGAAACCGGAAGACAAAGAACTGAAAAGGAAAGTCTATGAAGAAACTTTTTGGAGAAAGGCATCAGAGATTGTGAAGCTTGTTGAGCCACTAGTTAAGGTGTTGCGGTTGGTGGATGGGGAAAGGTTGGCTATGGGATTCATTTATGAGGCTATGGATCAAGCAAAGGAGCAAATAAAGACGGTATACAAGGATAGAGTGGCAAAGTATGGGCCCATTTGGGCAATCATTGATGAAAGATGGAACAATCAACTCCATCGCCCTATACATGCAGCTGGGTATTTTTTGAACCAACGATATCATTATAAAGGAGGAGTCAGGAGCTTTGAGGGGGGAGGTCAGAGATGGACTGATTGATTGCATTGATCGCATGATCCCATTGGAGTCTGATCAGCTGGAGATACACCGACAGGGCAATACCTTCAGCAATGCATCAGGTACCTTTGGGAAGAACCTAGCAAAGATTGCAAGAGAAGCAGATGAGCCAAGTAAACAAAAATTTCAATTTTCAAATTCTTAATAGTTTTACTTTTTTTTTTTTTGAAAGTTAGATATAATTTGTAATTTTGTTGAGCTAACTCATTACACTCCCATGTTTTTTGCAGCACAATGGTGGGAGGTCTTTGGTGTCCATTGTCCTGAATTGCAAAGGTTTGCAATTCGTATTTTGAGTCAAACTTGCAGTGCATCTGGGTGTGAGTGCAATTGGTGTGTCTTTGAGAGGATTCACACAAAGAAGAGAAACCGTTTGAATCAAAAAACGGTTAAATGATCTAGTTTATGTCCAATACAACCTCCGACTCAGACGAAACCATTTGCTGAACAAAAGACCTGATTCAGATCCCATTGTGTTGGAAGACATTGATCCAACATCAGATTGGGTAGTGGGTCCAGTAGAGTTTGATCCTGATGAGGATCTTGATTTAGATTTAGATATCAAGACATCAGTTGAAGTTGATCATGCTGTTCTGGTTCAGTTGAATGCAGATCCCAATCCACCAGCCTTAGTCTCACAGCCAGCAAGGACTCCAGTTGTAGGTTCTTCCTCTGCTCAGCCACGACAGAAGCGCAGCCGCATATCTACTCTATCTCAGCTTGCATTTGCTACAGTTGCACAGCCTGCTAGTGGTACCACTTCTACAGTTGCAGTTGGAGATGATGATGATGAGGAGGAGCCATGGGGCCCCCTGTCTGACCCTGATGATGATGATCCAGAGATTGATCGACATGATCTTGGCTCCTCTGGCAGTAGCTACTAGCCAGTAGTACTAGTACTGGAGTTTGGTCACCGTCACAGTTTACTTTTGTTGTAGAGGCCATTTCTAGCCTCCTTGGTTATGTGTATTTTGTTTTGAGTCTTTGATCATGTATGACAGTTGACTATGTATTGCCATTGGGTACCATTTTGGTATAATGGATTGGTTCATGAGCCTACTTTGATCATATGTTGTCTTCCATCTATATTATAATGTTGTGTGTTTGGAAACATGAATGAAAATCTTTAAAATTATGTTTAAAATCTTTAAAATTATGTTTTTTTATAAAAAAAAAAAAATATTTAATGTATTTTTTACAATGACCGAGTCATTGAAATCGGGCCGGCCGAGTCATTACCATTTTGGAGTTGGAATCGGAGTCGATCCTCAGCCGAGTCGGAGTCGGAGTCGGAGTTTTAAAACTATGATTGGCATAGTTGTCTAGTAGCATTAGATGTATCTTTTGTTGAATTGGAGAATTTCTCTAAGAAAAAGGTTGCAAGGATTTTACCCTAAGTGGGTTTCCCTGGGGTAAATCTTGTGTTCTCTTTTGTGCACTGTCATCTCTATTGTTCTTATGGTTTATGGTTAAATTTCTGAAGTATAATTACTTAATAATAAATTAAAATTGTTAAAAAGACCTATATTATTAGAAGTAATTATCAGAAATTTCAGAAAGTTGCGCTTGTAAATATATTGTCAGAACACTATTTCCGGAAGCAAGAAGAAATTCTTCAAGTAATTTTGATCATGTTTTCACAGTTGGTTTTGCATTCACCTTTGATGATATGTGGCTTTTATTTGTTTTGGAGCTTTTTATGCTTTAGATATGTTTCTTTAGGTTTTAGTACAGTTAATTAGGGTTAGAAAATCCTTTTAAGATAAATGTGAAAGATTCTGGAAATTGCTAGCGGTTTAAAAAAATCCACCAAGAAATGGATTCAATGGTGTCCAGAAAGGAACAGAAAACATTGAGGCTTTTCTAACTTTTTGGAAACTCATGAAAAAGGTTTTCTACATCTCGAGATATTTTGAAAATCGGAAATGCAGTTTGGGTTGCCCATAATGATTATAGAAAATTTTAGTCTTCCATCATTTTTTTTCTTTATAAACTACGTTGAATTTATTTGATACCTTTAGTAATGCACTCAATCACCAAAAAAAGACTTAAATTAAATATCTGATACAATGCCCTAAATAGGTTAAAGGCTTCACAATTGGTTCAATTTATAGGAAAATGCTCTCTAGACGTATAGAAAACATGCTTAAAATGATAATTGCTAAGTTACAACCTGATTAATTCTATCAAGACTATCTTCCCATAGTCTTCTTATCGCATTAAGTAAAAAGAATATCATCAGAGCAATATTCAATCAACGGAGAGTTGCAAATTTTGATGCACTTTTCAATATGTGTAAAGAATACCCATCGATTTGGGGTAGAATTATGATCATACCTCGTGTATAAGATACAGTGTTCCACCAGGACACGTCCCCTAGGGTCGGGTGCTCGCACCCCACGCACCCTTTTGGGGACACTTGGGGAGATGCAAAGGGGTTTGTTTCCCCAGTGTGGGAGACTCGACTCCCCGAAAGGGGTACTTCTGGGTGTCCCCCTTTGTGGGGGGGCACGCCCCCCTTCAATTTTGTCTAATGACCCTTTATATATTAAAAAATGAAAATTATATTTATTAAAAAACTAAAAAAATAATAATAATTAAACTAACAAATAAAAAATAAACGATGAGAACTTAGATTCACTGTGTCCTTTTTCATTTACAACGAAATTTCATTTCAGTTCTTTCTATGGTCGTCGACTTTTCACTCTTGCGCCCACTTCAACCTCTGCTGCCACAGCGGAGCTCTTACCTGCTACGCTCATGCTCTCCACGTGTAGCCGAGCTCGTCCCTGCGCCCACGCTCTCCACAGCTAAGCTCATGTTCTCCACAGTTGAGCTCACGCCTGTGCCCCTGTGCCCACCCTCTGCAGACTGTCGTCGAGGCTCCACGTCCACAGTCATTGATGTTGCTCGACCTGTTGCCTGCAGACTACCATTGACGCTTCCGCTACTCGACCTCGCTTCCACAGAGTTGTTGCTTGTTCGCTTGGGTAATGCTTGAAGCTCCACACACAGTCATCGTCGACCTTCGCCACACAACAGTCGTCATCGAGCTTCGCCACACAACCGCCATCGTCGACCTTTGTTGCTCCACATTACAATGTTACGCAGGTCGCTACACAAGCCACGGCCAACACTTCTCCCTGTCGTCCAACGTAACGGTGTCGACCCTGTTGTAGCATTTCTTGCCGCCCAACTCACTGTTGCAGAGCCACAAGTGACTGCAAATTTTGAAAATTGCACAATGAATATACATTTTTTAATTTTTTTTCGACCAACAAATTTGTGGGATTGCTTGACCAGCGATTTTGTGGCAATTTTCACATTTTTTGCCACTGCTTGCAGGCTGCAACTTTCTCAACCAACGTTGGCATCCATTATTTTTTAAATTTTTACCTTCAACAACGAACGTCCAGATTTAACTTCGTTGTCAGTTTTCGGCATTTGAAAATTTTCAAATCCAGCATCTACGGTAAGTTGCTGCATTTTAATTTTTTCATGTTTTATGTGGCATTAAAATTTTTAATTTCTGTAAACCATAGAATTTGGAAACCAATAACCACTTATTTTTATAAATTATCAGTAGTTTTAAATTTTAGATTTTGAAACCCTTCTTGCAGGGCATTAAATAATAAAAAGTCGTAAAAATAAACTACTTGCAAAATGAGTGATAGCAACCACACTGGTAGTGATAGTGAAACTGAGAGTGAATATGATCCTCAAACAACAAGTCCTCTTCAAACTGAAACTCCATCAACAATGAATGAAACCCATGGCAGTAGTGCAGCTAGTGCTAATCTCAGTCCAACAACTCCAACCCCATCAAAGTCATTGGCAGAATATGCAAATGGGACATTTAATCCAAGAAAACCTAATTTGTTATATGCTACCAAAATCACTGGCTCTTTAATCCAACCAAACCCTGGAAGCAAAAGAGGTGGGACACGCCATTGGAAATACAATGTTTGTGGCCATTCTTGAGCTTGGAGTTCTAATCGTCTCAGGTTGCATCTTTTGGGTGTAGGTGGCAAAGTGGTTAGTATATGTACAAAATTAATCATGCTGCAAAAATCAGAGCTCTTGAGAATGCAAATGGCAGCAGATGCAAAGGGCATGTTCTCAAGCAAAAATGTCATGGCCCAAGCTCAGCAAAATATTGATGAAGCCACAAGCTCAAAAAAAACATTAAAACTAAAAGAGATGAAAGATATGCCTCCACCATCTCCTATTGGGACTAAGGGTTCCCACTCTTGTGCAATGGGACCAACTCTTGTAAGGATGTATAGTAAGCTGAACTGTGATGATACAGATGATGCCATTGGCAGATTTCTTTTTGCCAATGGAATTCATTTGCATATTAGTCCTTCTCCTTACTACAAGGAGGTGGTCAAGGAAATTGCAGCAGCAAGACCCTCATATGTGCCACCATGTGAACATAAGTTGAGGACAGTGATATTAGAAAGGCAAGTGATTAATATTAATGTGCAAAAGGAAACTTTGAAGAAGACATGGGTGAGGGAAGGTTGTTCTATTGTTATGGATGGGTGCACAGACATTGCCAAATGTCCACTTATCAACATCATAGTTATTTGCCGAGAGGGGCCTTTTTTTCTTAGAGCTATTGATTTTTCTGGAAAGCGCAACGATACAACTTTCCAATTTGAGCTTCTTCATGATGCTATAGAGGAAGTCAACTCTACAAATGTTGTACAGGTTGTGACAGATGCGACAGCAATGTGTAGATTAGCATGATTAATAATTTAGAGTAAATACAGACATTTTTATGGACCCTTTGTTGCATGCATGCGCTCAATAATGCATTGAAATACATTGGCAAAATTGAGTGGGTATCTAACTTGGTGACAGTTGCAAGAAATGTGCAAATGTTTATTTGCAATCAACACACCTCCTTAGCCATGTACAAGTCTCAAGCGAGGAAGGAATTCCTCAAGCCTACTGATACCAGATATGCTAGTTATTTTCTTTTATTAGAGAGGATGTTGGAGGTGCAATCAGCATTGCAGGCCATGGTTGTGACTCCAGATTGGAATAGATGGGCAAAATCCAAGACAGAGGAAGGGAAGAAAATCAAGGTTTAGATATTGGATAATGATTGGTGGACATATTGTGGTTATTTGGTGTCAGTCTTACATCCTGTAGTTGAGTTCATTTGCTACACTGACATAGATTCTTCTATTGTTTGAGAAATCTATGAGACTTTTGAGAGTATGTTGGATCAAGTAAGAGTGGCCATTCGTGAGAAAGATCCTTCCTTAGAGTTCTATACGACTCAGATTCGACACATTATTTAGCGTAGGTGGGATCGAATAAATACACCTTTGCACATGGCGGCATATGCACTCAACCCAAAATGGTATGTGGCAAGAACTGGTAGAATTCTTCACATTGAAGATCCAGAGATAAAAAAGGGATTTTGAGCAACCATTACAAAGATATATAGTTCAGAAGAAGGGAGAACAATTAGGAAACAATGGATGCAATTTGCAAGTCTCAATGGTCCCTTCAACAAGCCTGATGCAAGGGAAGATCGCAATGATTTAGGCCAGACTGACCCCATTGGTTGGTGGACCATGCATGGGGATGAAGCTCCAGAGATCCAACAACTTGCTATTTGCTTATTGTCTCAGATTGCTAGTTCCTCTACAGCAAAGAGGAATTGGTCCACTTGTAGCTTCATCCACTCTATCAAGAAGAATAGACTTTCCTCTAAGAGAGTAGAGAAGCTAGTTGCAGTGCACAGTTCCCTACGTATTGCACATAGGAAGACACCAGAGTATCGGAGGGGGACCAGCAACATAATAGGATGTGGACCCAGAGGATAGTGCACAGATAGATGATGAGGATGGACTGGATGAGTTGCAACATGGTTTGGTTGGAGTTCCATTGGTTACTCAAGAGAGTGACTCTGACTCAGATAACGACATTCCCATTGATGGTCTTAATGACTTCATGCCGCAGAAGGATGTAGCGGACCAATCATTGAGATTGAGTCCTTGATGTTGATTTTATTTTCAATGTTCAATTTCCATTTTTACTTTTCAATTTTAACATTTAAGTTGTGACACTAGATATTGATGACCGACTCTTCACTCTTAACTGTTTTTGAGTTTGAAACTGAGTTATATAAATTTAGTGTTCACACTTCAGTATCTAGTATATAGTATATAGTAATATAGTAGTATGTTTTGCTTTCAATTTGGATTCTAGAATGATGAATGATGAATTTTCATTTTAATTTTTAAATCAACGTAGATTATAGAATGATGATTGATGAATGATGAATGATATGGATCAATATACATTGTATTTGAATATTTCATTATTGAATTTTATTATTGAACCTTATGGTATAGATGAATTAGAACATTATAATAAGTATGTCATATGAATGATGTATGTATCAAAATGAATGATGAGGATGGATCAAGATTCCATATGTCATTATTTGATTCAATTATGAATTTAAATTTTATGTATGGATAAATTTTGAAATTTCAATGTATTGGTATTACTATTAGTCAGTTTAATATGCTTCCATTATTGAACAATGAATATGAACATGAATTTTATATATATATATATATATATATATACCCCGACGTCTCCCCGTCCCCCCTAAATTTCCTTAAAATTTGAGGGTACTCCCACACGTCCCCTTTGTGCGTCTCCTCGCACCCGCGTCCCCCCGTCCTAGAGACTTGGTAGAACATTGATAAAATGTAAAAGCCCTGATAATGCAAATATATGTAGAGGAAAAACAAGATCCTCTTCTAAAATCAGAATAACAAAGCATTCATCTTGAAGATAAAAGAATCTCTCTTTACCAATGTTCTTAAAATATGGTGAAAACAAATTCCTTTAAAAAGCATTTATTCTGATATTCCAGAATCTAAACAAATTAATACCATGTTTTGATTTTTCTGTGATCTTCAATGTGGGCATTGCTCCACCCTAATGGAAATGTTACCATCTATGCTTCTTTAAGTATCTACATATTCACCCTTTCTCGAAATGGCAGACTTATATTTGCCAAACCAGATCATTTTTCTAGGTAGGAGAAGAAACTGCCCCAATAACCAACATTCTGATTATTTTAGTATATATTAATTATTTCAAAAAAAGAGATCTACTTTTCACTTCCTAATACGCAGCATCCACAAAAAGACTGTTAACTCTGTAATTCACCAGATGCAAGTTGTTGGAACTAAGTTGATCATACAAGCAAGGTCTCCAGTTTCTTAGATCCCAAAACCTTATATTGTGCACATACAACCCCATGAACTCGACAAATGTCGATTTCAGATTTTACTTGATTTCATGAACTCACATAACTTGTTTCCAAAGTATCAATCAGCTGGCATTAGACAGATGCAGATTTAATTGCTTGGTCTAAATCAACAATCAAGTCTTCTGCATCCTCAATCCCGACCTGTTTAGAAAATAAACCAATAGATGAGTCAGTCAATCCAGTCAATCCTCGAAAACTTTAGAACCTCAATGAGTTCTACCCACATATGAGCAGAAACTTACAGAAAGGCGAATTAAATCTTCACTTAATCCCCGGGACTTTCGTACTTCAGAGGGTATACTTGCATGTGACATGAAACATGGAAGACTGATGAGTGACTTCACACTACCTGCTCAAAATGGCAATACAAAAATGAATCAGTCCAAGTTGCCAAAATATTAGTGTACATTTTCAGTTTCTCCCACACGAAAAATGCACAACATACAAACAGCAGCTCTGATTTGGACAACTTGTAATTAAATGCCAGCTCATAGGCTGTAGACTATACAGCAATTATTCAAAGAAAAATCATAACCAGAATCAAATTGAAGCTACACCACCATGTTTGCAAGGATACAGTTTTTGTAATAAATACGTGTTTTTTAAATCTTCAGCAAAACCTTGGAGAATACTATGTGTTAAGCTCTTTGGGCTTAGACATCTATTACTAAGCATTTTGCATGGGTCAAATTCGATCATATTGTTTTTCCCTAAAAGCATAGTAACCATAAGCTGTCGACATTAAGAAATGGATATGGATAATAACAAGTAAATGCAAAGTTCCGTTGAATCTGGAATAGAACACATAACAGTTGAATGCAATGCAGAGATTCCAAACATTAATATGCTTAAGGCTATCTGGAAATTAGTTGAACAGAAAATTATTGAAAAGCCATTCACATTTTAAACATTAAAGCTTAGATAGAGCAATAAGAAGCTAATCAATAAAAGAATGATACCTTAGATGATGCCTAGATCAGTTGAGGCTACAAGGGATTAAAATAGCAAGGGGTTTAGGAGAGTTTTCTGATCCATATAATATATGACAAAAATTTCCTCCTTTACAATCAACTATGTTGGACCAAAACTTTGGAAAACACCAGGAAACGTCTGTTCCAAAATAATGTCAGCTAGTGTCCAATGTTAGTTGGAAACATGGGTAGACATTCATAAATTATAAGAAATGTCAAGAAACAAGAGAAAAATGGAATCTTTTATGAAACCCCTTGGAAACCCCTCGAGACTCTATTGAAAGTTTCAAAAACCCCTCAAAAGATGTGGAAGCGCCTGAACCTTCAATAAAGTCCAAGCTGAACCAAGTTTCGGGGGTGGAAAGATATGGGAATGGGATTGGGGTGTTTGGAAGGAAATCCTCAATGTCCAAGTACAAGAGTATTACCCTTTGAAAATGCAGTGTCATTTTGCATTTTCATGGGCCTTTCTTGTCTCACCAAGCACCATAGAAGACCCTTGGAGTTCAATAGCAGTTATAGGTTGATTGACTTTTTGGAAGGTTATTGCACTAGGGGATTCCATTTTGGCACACTTGGCACAATTGAGGAAGGGAACACCAGAACAAGAACATCCGACCATGCTAAAGGTTTGCAGCATGATTTGTGGCAAGTTAAGGGGTCAAATATAGTCAAAAGTGAAAACACCCTACATTAAAGGGTTTCAGAGTATGGCATCTAGCAAGACAGAGTATAGAAGAGTGAAATGCACTACCTTGGAGAAAACACAGGAGCATGATTGTCATGCCCCTTCTCAAAAACATTAGTCACAGGGTGCAGCTACACATTTTTGGGCATAATTTTGACTTAGGAGGAGGACCCCACACTTAGACTTAGGAACTATGGGTCAATTTCGACTTTATTTAACAGCTAGTGGAATGTGGGGGCCACCCACATGGGGAATTTGAACTTGGCCATTTGATGTGCTTGGAGGGAAATCGAATGGGTGGATGGAGGGGCCCACATGACGCTAAGGAGGTCCAAGGTAATAAAAGGAGGATTAGCTCTCATTTTTTACCATCTTCTGCATTTGCAAATAAACACTCACTTGTACACTTTGTTGCTTAGCAAGTCTACCGGCTGTTTAGCCACAAATCTCTCAAGCAGGAAATTCAACCTCTACTTCGGGGGACCATCCGTGCCCACCCTAGGGAGGCAGTTCTAACGGGAGTTTCAGGGAGTCGGGGACAGCAACACACTTTAGCCATCAACGCAGAGAGGGAATTGCATATTCCTAGGCAGCCAGTAGACACGCAGGAGGAGTTGGAGGTCAGCAAGGGGATTCATTGGTTGTTGGGAGATACAGGAGTTGAGGAAGCAGCATAGAGAAGGCATTTTTGCTGGAGTTTACAGCTAGCTAGACCAACGCAGTAGTCAGTCGAATTCCTAAACAGAGGGACTGTGCAGAGGCCATCCAGCAACAAATTTATGGGACTTGGGGAGCAGTTGATCTTGGCCAAGAGCCATCCAAGGAGCTACGAGGAAATAGCATAGGTAAAACCAACATTTTGGAAGAGTTTACAGAGGGATTTGCAGGTTGTTTCCCACAATTCAAAATTGGCAGTCGAAGTTGGAGAGAAGCTCCCAGGAGGTTGAAAATCCAAAGTCAAAACCAGTTAAATTCCCTTCTGGGGTTTTCTGAGTTTTGTTCAAGTAGTCCGGGGTTAAAAGCACATAATTTTCTGGGCAATTTTTGAGCGCTTTCCAACTAGTCGAAGTTCGACATGGCAACAGTTTACTGGGTCAACGCAATCCAGAGTGGTGCAGCAACTGGGTAGCCTTCAACTCAGCCATTTTCCCACTTGGGGTTGGTCTTGCTTGTTCATTGGGACAAGCCCAGATTCACCATTCCATTTCATATTGTATCTAGCATGCAAATTTTTAATAATATGGCTCAACAATTCCTTATTGGCGGCGTTTTCATGAATGTTTGATGTGTGTTTAAATTTTTATATGCTGTTGCACAGTTTATTTGCTTAATATCACTTACATTCCTACTTAGGAACATTACAGTGGTATCAGAGCCTAGTTCTTGGCTCAATTGTGGGGATTGTTCCCTATGAGAGAAGGGTACTAGCAGAACATCACCTACTGTAGGCAGAGGTACAAGAGCAGAGAAAGGGAGTTAGAAATTACTCCAGATACAGAGGACAGAGGGAAAGCAGTGGCCGGAGAGGAGGAAATGACAAAGCCCAAGAGCAAGGAGGAGATGGCTTTCGACAGCCTCCTGAGGGCCTTGAGTGACTTGGCCAAGGGGCAAAAAGATATGCTAAAGGAGATCAAGTCATAAAATAGAGAAAGGACCACACCTAGAGGATTTCTATGTGGAGAAACTTCTGGAGCCTCTCAGCCTTTCGATCACCCCTCACCAGCAGTGCATCGCCCTTCCATCACTGTGTAGACTCGGGCTACACTACCTTCTTTCGTGCTAGTGGCACAAATTGAGCCTGCAAGGGAGGAATATCCTCCTCAGATGGGGGATTACTTCAGAGAGTGGCAGACCATGGATGAAGACTTCAAAGAAGCCCTCTCCTTCAGAAATTACTGCAAGCTCAAATAGAGTGAGAGGAACAAGGGGTACGGAGGACAAGGGACCCAGAACTATGAGTTGCAGAGAACCATAGGGAGGATGTATTTCCCTACTTTTGATGGCATTGCCAAGTGCACGGCCAAGGCTTGGGTTGAAAAGATGGACACATACTTTCAACTCAACCAGATGACAGAGCAAGAAGCCATTAAGATGGCCACGCTGCACCTGGAGGGGGAAGCCCATGATTGGTAGTTCCATGGCTTGACCACATTAGGGCATGCTCAGATAGTTTCTTATGAGGACTTCACCCAGAGGGTGGTGGAGCGATTCGATCAGAGGGATCTAGAGGCGTATTTCAGGGAGCTGACACAACTATGCCAAACTGGCAACCCAGAGAAGTACTCTTCAGATTTTTTGTGTGTGCCAGTGATGGTCCCGGATGTATTCGAGGCAAGGAGGGTATATACCTTCAACAAGGGCTTGCTTGTGCCCCTGCGTGGACTGGTGAAGTCATGTAGACCCTCCATGCTACAGGAAGCGGTCTTGTGTGCCAGAGATATACAGGGGGTCACCCCCAAGACTAGAGCACCATTTCCTGCACGAACCCCTTTCCCACAGAAGGGGCATGAAACTAGACCCCCACCACCGAGGACCACACAGGGGAGGGGGCAGTTAGATGAGGAGACACGGAAGGACCTCCATAGGAGGAAGCTGTGCTTCACATGCAGCGAGCCCTGGGCACCTGGCCATAGGTGTGCTGCAGGTAGAGAACACTACATTGAGGTCTTTTCTGACAGTGACCAGGAGGATGAGGTGGAGCAGGATTTTGGTGGGACAGATGGAGAGAGTCCGGCAGATAGAGGGCCACCACCACCACAGGGAGGGGCATCTCTTGCCCCCGCAGGAGGAGTCCTTGCTTCTTTATGCGGGATTCCTAAGCTTTTGACACTGATTTCGACATCAAGTATGTGTCGGGGAATCACAATGTGGTGGTTGATGCTCTATCTCAGACACCAACTGCGTTATCTCTCATGAGCATCTGCCAAGATTGGAGGCCTCAGTTGTTGGTGGAGTACTCCAAGGACACGAGGGAATGCAAGGTATTTGAGGGGACACATGTAGATGATCATTACCGTGTGATGGATGAGGTCATCTATTACAAGGGGTGCATTTACTTAGTCAGATGAGCGTTACTGTGTGATGGATGAGGTCATCTATTACAAGGGGCGCATTTACTTAGTGCCCAACTCGCAGTTGAGGGAGAGGATGCTCTAGGCAGCTAATGATTCACCATTGTCCGGACACCCGGGGTTCCGGAAGACTTATATCGTTGTTCGAGAGAGATTCACGTGGAAGGGCCTCAAGGAGGACGTGCTACAGCACGTACGAGAGTGTGGGGCCTGTCAGTAGAACAAGGGGGAGTTGATCGACCCTGCAGGACTGCTACAGCCACTTTCCATTCAGGAGGGGGAATGGGAAAGTATTTCGATGGATTTCATCACAGGACTCCCCACAGTGTAAGGGAAGGATTGCATATACATAGTGGTCAACAGGTTGACCAAATTTTCCCACTTCTTCACCATCCCCACTAGGTACACGGTTGCACAGGTCGCTGAGTTGTTCTTCTAGGAGGTTTTCAAGCTGCATGGGCTCGCCAAGAACATAGTGAGCGACAGAGACATCAGATTCATGGGTGGTTTTTGGCAGGAACTCTTTGGGTTGGTTGGGACGGAGCTCACTCCTAGCACCAGTGATCACCCTCAGACTGATGGCCAGATGGAGAGGGTTAATCAATGGTTGGAAGGGTACCTGAGGAACTATGTGACAGGTCAGCAGAGGACGTGGATTCGGTGGTTGCATCTGGGCGAGTACTGCTACAACACTACGCACCACATGTCTATTGGTATGACTCCTTTCCGTGCCCTTTATGGATATGATGCACTGACTTTTGCTGATATTGTTTTTGGAGACAATCGGGCCCCAAAGGCCAAAGACTGGGTCCAAGAGAGCCAAGATATCCTCAAGGCTCTCAAGGATAATTTGGTGACAGTCCAAAATCAACAAAAACTTTATGCAGACCCGCACAGGACAGAGAGGCACTTTAAGGAGGAGGACTTAGTATACCTCTGGCTACAGCCTTACAAGCAGTCTACGCTAAAACAGAAGGGGACCGAGAAGCTACAACCACGCTTCTATGGGCCCTACCGGGTGAATAGGCGAGTTGGGGAGATGGCTTATGAGTTGGATCTGCCTCAAGGGAGTAGAATCCACAATGTGTTTCATGTCTCATGCATGAAAAGGGTGTTAGGACAACAGGTGACGGCAGCAGATGATCTACCCCCACTGGATGATGAGGGCCACTTGGTGTTAGAACCAGAGGCCATTTTGGAGAGTAGGGAAAGAAGACTGAGGAGCAGGACCATCAAGGAGTTCTTGGTATGCTGGAAGAACTTGCCGGATGAGGATGCCACTTGGGAAGGTGAGCACATATTGGAGCACCCAGCGTTGAGGTTGCTTGAGGGTAGGCAACATTTGGGAGGGGAGAACTGTCATGTCCCTTCTCAAAAACATTAGTCACGGTGCAACTACACATTTTTGGGCACAATTTTGACTTAGGAGGAGGACCCCACACTTAGACTTAGGAACTATGGGGCAATTTCGACTTTATTTAGCAGCTAGTTGAATGTGGGGGGCACCCACATGGGGAATTCGAACTTGGCCATTCGATGTGCTTGGAGGGAAATCGAATGGGTGGACAGTGGGGCCCACATGAGGCTAAGGAGGCCCAAGGTAATAAAAGGAGGATCAACTCTCAATTTTGACCATCTTCTACATTTGCAAACAAACACTCACTTGTACGCTTTGCTACTTAGCAAGTCTACCAGCTGTTTAGCCATGAATCTCTCATGCGGGAGATTCAACCTCTACTTCGGGGGTCCATTCGTGCCTGCCCAAGGGAGGTTGTTCTAACATGAATTTCAGGTAGTCAGGGACAACAACACATTTTAGTGATCAGCACAGAGAGGGAACTACGTATTCCTGGGCAACCAATAAACACGCAGGAGGAGTTGGAGGTCAGCAAGGGGATTCATTGCTCGCTGGGAGATCTGGGAGCTGAGGAGGCAGCATAGAGAAGGCATTTTCGCTGGAGTTTGCAGCCAGCTAGACTAGCGCAGCAGTCAGTCGAATTCCTGGACAGAGGGACTGCGCAGAGGCCATCCAACAGCAAATTCGTGGGACTTGGGGAGCAGTTGATCTTGGCCAAGAGCCATCCGGGGAGCTACGAGGGAATAACACAGGTAAAACCAGCATTTTGGAGGAGTTTACAAAGGGATTTGCAGGTTGTTTCCTGCAAGTCGAAATTGGCAGTCAAAGCTGGGGAGAGGCTCCCAAGAGGTCGAAAATCCAAAGTCAAAACCAGCTAAATTCCCTTCTGGGTTTTTCTAGATTTTTCTGGGTTTTGTCCAAGGTTAAAAGCACACAATTTTCTAGGCAATTTTTGAGCACCTCCTAGCTAGTTGAAATTCAGCAGGGCAACAATTTATTGGGGCAGCGCAGTGCAGAGTGGTGCAGAAGCTGAGCAGCCTTCAACTCAACTATTTTCCACCTGTGGTTGGTCTTGCTTGTTCATTGGGACAAGCCTAGGTGCACCATTCCATTTCATATTGTATCTAGCCTGCAAATTTTTAATAATATAGCTCAGCGGTTCCTTATTGGCAGCGTTTTCATGGATGTTTGATGTGTGTTTAAATTTTTATATGTTGTTGCACAATTTATTTGCTTAATATCACTTACATTCCTACTTAGGAGCATTACAATGATAGGTGGCAAAGCAAAGAGGCTAGAAATGCTCTAGCTTGGGGCCTTGCAATGATGGAGCCACTTGCTTAGTCAAAGGTGGTCACTTCATGAGGGGCATTTTGGTTGCTTGACCATGAGTCCACTCCCTTGTAGGATGGATGTTTCGAGCAGGAAACCATTCAAAAGTGACTTTATCAGGCATTACACATTATTTCAGGCATGTTCTACCCTTGAGACATTTGGACAAGGATACTTGGTTCAAGGCATGTTCTACATATTTGGAAGAGGGTTGTTTGCATGAGGAAACATCATGTGGCATGGTTGACATGGTCTAAATCCCTAAGAGGAATTAATGCATACTCTAACGAATTTGAAAGATAACAAGTGGTAAAGGGACCTATACAAAGGCCCAAGTCAATATTTTGACGTAAGCTAAAAGAATACTAAATGGAACATCATTTACACTCTAAAAGATGAGTGATAGCGTTTATGAGTTCTCTAAAGTAAGTGCTAGGGTTCAAAATAACCTAAATCACCTAAAGAAAGACATAGTGAGGTGAGACCTAGAATGAAGAATGTTTTCTAAGATTAAAGAATTATATTCAGTTCTTTAAAACCTAGATGGATGAAGCCCTAATTTGGGATGGATGATGATATAAATAGATGGAATCTTCATTTGCTAGAGGCATGGTTGGAGTTTTGGGATTTCCCCTCCAAGCTTATTGAACATATTTTGGTTGAAGAAGTTCAGGGTGAAGTTTTCCATCTTTGTTTTTCTCTTTCATGGATGACTAGTTTTCCATTTGTGTAATTTTTTAATGTTTCCTATGTTTTGCTGATGTTTACCAGTTTCTTCCCAATTTATACAATTTTTTCATTTTTCGGACCCTTGGCAATTTATTCTTGATGCAGAAATTTTCAGCATTGATTGGAAGCCACTTCATGGACTATGAAGAGGACACTGAATATTCTATTTCTTTTGATGTTATACAACCAAAAGATATTGGAGTGTGTTATACATATTCTATTGTCAATCAGCATCCATGTCCTCATCAATGGAGCAGATTTCTTGTAGGATAAGGAGAATTTTTTTTTTAATTACATATGTAGAATTTTTCCAGCCATTGATATCTTCAGTTCATGCCTTTCATATTTACAAAAAATCAGCAAAAGTTTGTATTGTTAGGTCTATAATATGTCTAGAAAGCAACATTCACAATCGTTGACATATTGTTGCATTTTTCATCCTTCCAAACAAGGACATCAAGCCCTAAATCATGAGCTGATTTGTTTTTCCAAGTATAAATTTTTGTTGTATGCTTTCATTTTGAGGTCCAATAAAATAAAACAAAGAAGGGCATCGGATTTTTTAAAGTTTATATTAGCTCTGCCTTCTAAACCATTGTTGCTAGAGGATATGACATGTCATTTTCATGGCAACGAGGATGATTCTTGGATTGGAGAGGCATGCTTGTTGAATTTTGTAACTATGGCCAGTCTTCATAATGTATATTTGGCCACTTGATGTATTTATATTGATTATTGTAAAGCATATTTTAAATGCTAGAGTCAAAAGAAAATTATATTTTGAGTCAAGTCCCATTTGGACTTTTGAAAGAAGAAAATTTGAATTTTTGAATTTGAAATTTTTGGCTCCAAGTTTGTCAAGTCAGCCTCCCTCCAAGTCAAGTGGGCCCAAGCAAAGGGCACACCCATTCGACCCAACAGATCACTATATAAAGCCAACTCAACCTCATTCTCTGACCACCAATTCACACTCTCTCAAGAAGACAGTTTCTGGGCATCCTAGTGAAGATTGAGGACAAATTGGATCTCTTTCTCTCTCTCAAGCTCGCACGTGTGGATAGACTCTCTCTCTGCAGTTCACATAGTTTTGGGCAGGTTTTGTTGCAGGGGGCGAAATTTCTAGGCAGTTGTCGGGGGGCGGAATTCTGGGTCAGATCAAGGAGAGCGAAGTGTTGGATCAAGTTCAGAGGCTTGACTTGGAGGGTTTGACCAGGTGTGACCTAGTTAATGTCTAGAAGGTCTAAGTGTGTCTCTTGTTGAACATAGGAATTTCTCTATTGAAAAGGTTGTTGGGTTTTTCCCCTTAGTTGGTTTTCCCAGGTTAAATCTTGTCTTCTCTTTCTGCATTGTGATCTCTATTGTTCTCCTATTCCTGTATGGTTGAATTTCTGAAGTATAATTGCTAAATGATATATTGGAATAGTTTAAAAGAAGACATCAAAGGCAATTATCAGTTTTTCAGAAATATTGTCTCTATTGCATTTAGAAAATCAACATGGTATCAGAGCTTTGGTGAAGAAAAGAACACTGAGATCACCTTTGAAGAAACCCTACATTAAGATCACTATTATTGAAGTCCTTGTTGATTTGCATCCATGGCTTCTTCTATGAAATCTGAGAACAAGCTGGAAGGAGCCTCAAACTTCAGAGCTTGGAAGCTTAGAATTGATTTTATTCTTGCAAAGAACAAAGTCTTGGATATTGTGATAGAAAAGGTTGAGGGTGACATTGCTGCCATGAGTCTTGTTATGGACTCCATTAAAGATCATTCTAATAATCTAATTCCCTACATTGCAAAGTTTGATACTTCCAAGAAGATGTATGATGCCCTGATTAATCTATTTACTATCAAGAATGTTGGTGAAGCCGTGAACTTGAGGAATGAGCTTCGTGATATAATGATGACAAATCATGACATAGTGGATTCATATTTTGTAAGGATCTCACAAATAAAAGACCAAATTCAAGCAATTGGAGAAACTATTTATGAGAACTAACTTGTCACACTACATTACTCAATGGTCTACCAAGAGCATGGGATGCATTTGCAGCAAGTATAAGTAGTTGGAAGTAAGCTCCTTCGTTTGAACGACTATGAACCTCTTGTGCTCAAGAAGAATCAAGGCTTATGTCAAGAGATAAAAAGGAAGAAAGCTTCCCAAGCATTTGCAACTAGTTTCAAGTATAAAGGAAAGAAAAAGTTTAGCTTTCAACAAAAGAAGTTAGGAAGAAGATCACCTCCTCCCCAAAGGAAGAAACATATGTCAAAGATTCAAAGTTATGGTTGTTAGAAATTTGGACATTACAAAAGGGATTGTCGTAAGATGGCTAATAACAAAAAGAGGAAGGGAAAACAACATGCTTCCACAGTTGACGTTGAAGATGAACATCCAAAGAAGCTTAAAGGTGACAAAGACATATGATTGGAGATCGTGGAAATATTACTAACGTGATGGAAAGGAGGCTACCCCAAAGGGTAGATCTTAGAGACAACCACAACTATGCAGTCAAAGGAATTGGAAAGGCATCCATTGAGATGGAATGAGGTAACAATGTTATCTAAACAATGTCTATATGAACCAGGTTTGAAGAAGAATCTAGTCTCTATTTCCTATTTAGAAGATAAAGGAGATAGAGTAGCTTTTGTGGATGGCAAAGTACTTGTATGGTCCAAGGGCTCTAGTATAGATGACGTTATGGTTATTGGGCTTCGTGAAGGAAGATTGTATAGGCTCGCGAGTCAACCAACTCAAGCCCAAGTACATGATGAAATCAATCCAAGTGAGCTATGGGATTAAAGATATGGTCACCTTCGTTATAGAGTATTGCATGAATTGAATCAAATAGTTTCAGGCATCCCTGAATTGCAAATAGATCATGAAGGTGTATGTAAACGTTGTGCTCTTGGAAAGAACATCAAGAAACCATTTCCAAGTAGTGACAATAGATCCAAAAAAATTTTAGATTTGATTCACTATGATGTATGTGGTCTGATGCCTGTGAGATCGCTTGGAGGATCACTATTCTATGTACATTTATTGATGATTTCTCTCAAAAGACATGGATCTATCTCATGAAGACCAAGGATGAAGTCTTCACTAAGTTTCAAGAATTCAAAGCTGAAGTAGAAAACTTGACAGGTAAGAAGATCAAAATTATGAGATCTAACAATGGAGGAGAATACACCTCAAAAGAACTTCTCGCTTTCTATAAGAACGTTGGGATTAAGAGGGAGTTGATTGTTCCCTATAATCCACAACAGAATGGTGTGGTAAAACAAAAGAACAGGTCCATTGAAGATTTTGTCAAGGCTATGATGCATGATCAGGATTTGTTGGTGTTCTTATGGGGAGAAGCATCATTGACAGTTGTATATATTCAAAATAGAAGTCCTCATCGAATACTGGAAGATATGACTACTGAAGAAGCTTTCTCTAAACAAAAGCCAGAGGTTGGACATACGATAATCTTTGGTTGCCATATCCACATTCATGTTTTTAGGGATAAAAGGAACAAGTTAGAACCTTCAGGAAAGAATGGCATATTTGTTGGTTACAGTGAATCCTCAAAGGCCTATAGAATCTACATCCCAAAACAATGACAAATCGAGGTTAGTTGGAATGTCACCTTCGATGAGAAAGTTGCATATTGGAAATCTAAGGAAGTCTCCATGGATTCCTATGATGAAGTAAAGTTGGAGGCTTCGAAAGAAGAGCATTTGAGTTCTACAAAACGTCCTGAAGGGCTAGAAAGGCCCCGTGAACAAGCAGAACTTGTTGTTGTTCCAAAAATAAGAGAGAGACCAACATGGCTTAGATCTACATTGGAAGAAGCAAAAGGACATGCAGCTCCTGATGGCACATCTAGAGAAATTAAGAAACCTAAAAGGTTTTCTAGCTATGCAGCTCTTATGACCAATCTTATTGATGCAGAATGTTCCACTTATGAAGAAGCAACTAGCCAACAAGTATGGAAGGAAGCCATGAATGAAGAATACCAATCCATCATGAAGAATGATGTCTGGGAGATTGTGCCAAAGCCGAAAGGGAAGTCAGTGGTGACTTCCAAGTGGATATACAAGATCAAGCATGTTACATATGGAAGTATTGACAAATACAATGCGTGATTCATGGCTAGAGGGTTCTCCTAGAAAGAGGGAGAAGATTATGATGAGACCTTTGCTCTAGTTGCTAGGTACATTTCCATTAGATCTATTATTTCTCTTGTTGCTTCGTTGGGATGAAATTTACATCAAATGGATGTGAAGACTGCTTTCCTCAATGGTGTGATTGAGGAAGAGGTGTACATAGAGCAACCTCAAGGTTTTGAGGTGCATGGAAATGAATCTCATGTTTGCAAGTTAAAAAAGGCCTTGTATGGACCCAAGCAAGCTTCAAGAGCTTGGTATGTTCAAATTGACAAGATTGGGATTTACCAAAAGCGGTGTCGATCCAAACCTTTATTTTGAGGTTGTGAAGAATGAACCTGTCATCTTATTGCTATATGTTGATGATTTGTTTCTGACAAGTTTTAAGCCTCTCACCATTCAGTGTAAAAAATAGTTGGCTTCTAACTTTGATATGAAGGATCTTGGTTTGATGCATTATTACTTGGGATTGGAAGTATGGCAGAAACCTGGTGAAGTCTTCCTTGGTCAAGTAAAGTATGTTATTGAGATTCTTAATAAATTTGGCATGATGGACTATAAATCCATGGCTACTCCCATGATGACTAACTTGAAAAAGTTAAGACTCAAGAGGCTTTGAATCGAGATCCATCTATGTACTAACGATTGGTTGGCTCGTTGATGTATTTGGTTAACACCAAATCAAACATTTGCTTTGCAGTGAACACATTGAGCATTGGATTCCAGGAAAGCACATTTTGAGATATCTACGTGGTAATATGAATTATGGCTTGAAATATGTCGCAAACAAGGATGTACAACTTCAGGGATATAAAGATGTTGACCAAGTAGAAAGTGTTGATGATAGGAAGAGCACTTCATGGGTATGCTTCACCATGGGTAATCAACATTGCAAAAGCAGAATATATTGCAACCAACGTGATCTGAGTTTATGAAGGAACAAAATGAAATACAAATTTAAACAAAAACACAAAGATACAACAAAACATAACTTTAATTAATAAATAGCAATTGCTAAAATTGTGTACATGCAAGAAGGAAACACACTAGCTTGGGAGATGGTAGCTTTATCTCTGAGAAGAGATGTGATGGCTACATGCCTTCTGAACTAAGTTACAATGAGGCTCTCAGGCCTTTTTATCATCAAAAAACAATGGAAAACCCTAAAAATCCAAAAACCTAACCCTAGGAGATGAAGCACCAAAAGCTTGTGGGCACCACTAGGGTTAGTTGGAAAGTCAACTTCCCAGGGTTGTAACTTTGGCCTACAATCTTCGTTTGGCGCACACAACATCCCATTAGAAATTCTATCCAAGGACAAAAACTTTTGACTGCAAACGTCAAATTGTGAGCCTCTAGTTTCCTTGTTTCCCAAAAAACGTCATTTAGGGCCTCAAAATGGCTCTGAATGTTCAAGACACGAAAAACTACCAAAAATAAAAATAAAAATAAAAATAAATTGTTGACATAGGAAATTGTGCTAGAAATTAGGAAATTGAAAGGAAACAGTGTTGGGGTCGAAGTGGAATAAGCAGGTGGCCAAAAATAGAAAACTACTGAAATAGGAAACTGTGCTGGAAATTAGAAAACTAAAAGGAAACAGTGTTGGGGGTCCAAGTGGAATAGGTAGGTGGCCACCAATATCCACCTGGATCAGTCCTCCCCACTTAGGAAGCAACGGTCCCCATTGCATTGAGCGCCTCCATGAGATGGGGAAACTTCTGCTGAATTTGGTCCCTCGTGAGCCTTGGTGCAGGAGTTGGTCAGCTTTGACAACCCGATATAGCTTGATCCTCTGTTGGCGAGTGTTTTTAAGCTGTGTGTCCATGATCCAATTAGTTGTGGTTTCTTGATGCAATCTAGATTGAGCTTTGTTGGTGTTAGCTGCTCAACAATGTTTGATGTGTCCAACAATGTTGGAAAATATGGCTAAAGGCGGTCCACGTTGAATACGGGGTCTAGGCCAAGAATGGAGGGATACTTAGCTCGAAATCGTTGTTACCCATGGCCTTAGTGATGGTGTAACGCCTGTATCGAAGTGGTCGAAGCTTTTGATGGAATATGGTAAGGCGTTCCTTTTGTAGATGCAACCACACGCTGTCGCCCATTTGAAACTTATGCGACACCTAACGTTGATCATGATGTTGTTTATACTTGGCATTGGCAGATGCATTCAATAAATCTAGTGGCCGATGCATTCAATAAACCTGGTGACTTTATTAGCTTCGAACTATACATGTGTAGATTCTGCCTGTGTAGTCGCAAGAGGCATGGAAACATCAATCAAGCACAATGGTTGAAATCTCAAGCTCACTTGAAAATGGTTGTGTCCAGTCGAGCTATGGAGGGCTCTATTATAGTTGTGTTGCACATAGGGAAGGCTCTCATCCCATGTCCGTGGATGCTTGGAGTTGTACATGCGTAGTATGTGCAATATCATCTTGTTGATGACCTCTGTCTGGCCATCAGTCTAGGAGTGGAATGCCATCGACTTGGTCAGCTTGGTGTCCAACAATGACCAGAGGCTCGACTAGAATGCGCTTAGGAACCTGCTGTCTCAATATGATATAATGGTCTGCAGGATCCCAAAATGTACCCACACTCATTCGAAGAAGAGTTTGGCAGTGACTTCTGTTGTGATATTCTTCTTGCAAGCAGCCAATATATCCATCTTAGAAAATCTATCAACGACCACAAATACACAGTCATTACCATGCTTGGTACAAGGAAGGTTAGACATATAATCCATGGAGATGTATTCCTAAGGCTGGCTAGGAGTAAGCAGAGGAGTGTACATGCCTTGCTTCTTAATGGTTGGCTTGGTGATGGCACAGGCAGTGCAGGAACTGATATATTTTGAAACATCTTGTCGAAGTTTAGGCCAATTAAAACACTTCTGCAGCACTGCCACTATTTTTCCCAAACCAAAATTTCCTGCGACTGGACTATAGTGTGCCTCCCAAATCAACTAGCACGGTTGCTTGAAGAAACACAAAGATGCCCTAGGTGCATAACAGTGCGTCCTGGAGGTGGAAGTTTGGTACTTGCTTGCCATCCATCAACATTTGGTATGTGGTGGTGAATTCTGGATCAATTTTGTATAGTTGCGACCATCTAGAAGTCTCGTGCCCACAAGAGTTGAGAACAATGGTCAGTGCCACAACCGGGGGCCAACTGAGGCAATCTGCAACGTTATTGGTGTTTCCCTTCTTGTATTTAATGTTCAAATGAAATTGTTGTAGATATGTGGACCATCTCTGATGGCAATTGTTCTGCAACTTTCCCTGTGTGTATAAATTTAAGAGGTCAGTGATTTGTGTGGATGATCATCTCCTTCCCCAGAATGTAATGTTTCCACTGTCAGCAAGCTTGCACGATGGAATACATCTCCTTACCGTAGGTGCGGTATTTCCGAATCGTAATGGAGGGTGCCTCACTGTGATAGGCCATTGAATGCCCTTGTTGGGTGAGAACTGCACCAATAGCATATTCGGAGGCATCTGTCTCAATCTCAAATGGTTGTTGCAGGTCTGGAAATGTGAGTACTGGAGCAGAGCAAAGGCAGTGTTTCATCTCAACGAATGTCTCTTGTTGGGACTCAGACCAACAAAACTTTTATTTCACTCTACCCTTCGAAACTTGACTCAAAGGCCAAGTGATATGAGAGAATCCCAACACGAAGGCCCAAAGAGTAGTGAAGCTCTGTTAGAGTTGTCGGAGTTGGCTAATCCCAAATGAGTTGGATCTTAGTCAAATCCACATCCACGCCTTGCTCATCAATGATGTAGCCCATATATTGGACCTGCTTCATGCCAAACTAGCATTTCTCCAAGTTGGCACATAGTTTGTGCTAGTGCAGGGTTTGAAGGACCTACCAAATATGTTGCAAGTGTTCTTCCCAACTCTTGTTGAAGATGAGGATGTCGTCTTGATATACAACCATGAACGAGTTGGCGAAAGGCCACAAGATGTCATCCATCAGCGTCATAAAAGTTGCAAGGGCATTTGTCAACCCAAGGGCATGACCAACCACTCAAAATGGCCCTCCTTGGATTTGAAGGAAGTCTTCCATACATCTGTAGGTTCTATTGGAACTTGGTGATAGCCATACTTCAAATCTAAGTTGTAGGAAACGCTGGCAGGGGAGGAGTTTCCGTACAAAAACGGAAACGAAACGCGTATGGTACGGCCCAGAAACGCGTTTCTGGTCGTACTGGCATGTTTCTTGAGGTGGAAACATGGCCAATACGGCTGGAAACACGTTTCTGGGCCGTACGACACCGTTTCCACATGCAACTTGACTTTGTTTTAATTTTTTTTACTAATTTGTCTTCTAATTTTTAATTAGATTTTTCTAATGCCTTATAGTTGCTTCTAGATGCCTATCTAAAGTTATAAAAGTGAACTTTTGCCCTAGTGTTGATATGCATTTCATCAGGAAGTTTGACACATATGCAGTTCATGGTAATGTTAAATTCTTAAAATAAAAGTGATATTCTCTTTTATTTTTCATTTTCATCCTTTTACTTAAATTTTTAACATTACCATGAAATGACTCGAGATGTTTGAGAGTGGTTTCGCCCTCATTGGATTTCATATGGAGAAAGTAGAATTTTACATCTCACTCAATATCCAGCAGACTTATCTGTTTTTCAGGATTTCAGGATTGGGGGGATTGCAATGTTTCCATTGGATTTTATCATGTACTAGGGTATGGAACTTGTATTTAATCAAGAAAACCAAGCCCTCTATGCAGGTGAGACTCCCAATAATCAAGAGAATGTAGGGTACTAGGGTATGAAACTTGTATTTAATCAAGAGCACTAAGGTCGTTCAACTATGTAGGAGGAGACTCCCAATCAAGCACGAGACAAGAAATTACAAATTTCTCGTGGCTGATTTTGGATATTTCTATTTTCATTATGTGATTTCATGAGTAAATATGATGTAAATTTAGAGACTTATAGTTTATGCATTGACAATTGACAATTTTATTATAATGCAGTGATGCGGGGGAGCGCCCCCCCCCCCCTACGAACCCGCTCCCGAAGCGCGCTCCGGGCGGGAGCGGGTCGGGAGCGCGCTCCCCAAATCGCTCCCGGACGGGAGCGATTTTCGGGAGTGCGCTCCCGTAAAAAAATTTGCGCTCCCTGGTCTGTGAGGGAGCGCTTCAGGGAGCGATCGCTCCCGCGCTCCCGGAGCGCTTTTTAATGCCCGGGAGCGATCGCTCCCTGATCGCTCCCGGGCATTAAAAAACGCTCCGGGAGCGAATTTTAAATTTCCGGGAGCGATTCGGCGGAAAAAAATTCCGCGGACCCGAAAAAAAACAAAAAATTAAACTAATTTTTTTGGATTTATAAGCCCAATGGGCCAAAACAAAATCATTTCAATGAGATTGAGGTTGAGTTTGAGAGCAAAGGAGCAAGGAGCAAGAGCTGAGGAGCAAGGAGCCAGAGCTGAGGAGCGAGGAGCAAGTGCCAAGGAGCGAGGAGCAAGCTTGCAGAGGTAAGTAACTTAATCATTTAGTTAGTTTAGCTGGTTAGGTAGTTAATTTGGTTAGTTTCATTTACCTGTTTGAGTTTAAAGATCATTAATTTAAATTAAATTAATAAATTAAATGAATTAATCCCAATAAACTAAATTAATTTGCAGATTCAAGACTCAAACCCTACAAACATCAAACACGATGGACCTAAGCATTTTTATTGGCATTTTCCTCTTCCTGGTCCCCTTTCTGGTTATTATGGTGGTGGAGAGTAGGAAACGGAAGGGGCCTGAAACTGAAGAGGTGGATGAAGAAGCCGGAGGAAGTCAAATAGGTGAAAACCCCAGTGAGGAGGATGTGGAGGGTGAACATGAGGGTCAAAAAACTAAACAAGACCAAACTCCATTGTGGAAATATGTTCAGAGGCCTGAAACAGGGAGAGGGGTGGAACCACTAAATTTCATTGCCCCCATTGCAACAGTGATTTCACAGGCTCATACACCCGTTTGAGAAGACACCTTTGCGGGAAAAGGGCATGGGATGGAGAGAAACAAATAGGAATCAGAACTTGCGACGCGGTGTCAACAGTTGATAGAGCCAAATACATAAAGGAAGAGGAGGACGCCCAATACAAAGCAAAAAGATCAAGGGGTTTCTTTGAACCAAGCTCACAAAGAACTCCTTCAGCATCCTCCCAAGGCAGTGGATATGGACATGGAGGCTCAGGGTCATCATCTTTACGCCGTAGAACCATATCAGATTTCCTTGATGAGGGGTGTAGGAATGATGTGGATTCAAAAATTTACAGGTTCCTCTATGCAAATGGGATACCATTCAATGTTCTACGCTCACCTTATTGGCACGAAATGGTTTCTGCCATAAATGATGCCCCTAAAGGATACAAGAGCCCTGGGTATGACAAGGCAAGAACAGTTGGCCTTGATCATGAAAAAGCAAAAATATCACATTCTTTGAATAAAATGACAAGTTCTTGGACTAACAATGGGGTGTCCATTGTATCTGATGGATGGACAAATGTAAAAGGCAAGCCATTGATAAGTGTTCTTGCTGTGTCCCGAAGTGGTCCCATTTTTCTAGCTGCACATGATTACTCAGACAAGTTCAAGACCGCTATCAACATTGCAGAAGCATTGCTTGAAACAATTGAGCGTATTGGCCCATACAATGTCATCCAAGTCATCACTGATAATGCTCCTAATTGTAAGGCAGCGGGAGCAATTATTGAGGATAGATACCCGAACATATTTTGGTCTGGATGTTTGGTTCACACATTGAACCTTCTGTTGCATGATATTGTCAAAAACAAAAATGAACAATACCAATGGATTGGGGATTTGTACAAGAGAGGAAAAAAAATGATAAAATTTATTACAAATCATAGCAATACCCATGGCCTTTTCCGCAGTCACTCGAGATTGGAGTTGCTGAAGATTGCGAGGACTAGATTTGGTAGCTATTACCTCACCTTCAAGCGCCTTTTGAAGGTAAGAGAGGGTTTAGCTAGCATGGTATCAAGTCCAAATTGGCAGGTGTTAAAGGAAAGGGCTACAAATGTAGCTGACATTGCAGGTTTTGAAACGGTGGAGGAGGCCGCTCTTGATGGGCAGTTTTGGACAGCTGTGAGACAGGTATTGGATTTCACCAAGCCAATTTATAACATGATTCGATTTGCAGATACAGACAAACCAGTGATTGGCGAGGTGTATGAGCAAATGGATACCATGTTGGGGGAAATAAAAGACATTGTTAATAACAGAGATCCCGACTTGTACAATCTGATTCACGATTGTGTGTGTGAACGGTGGAAAAAGCTTAACCTTCCACTACATTGCTTGGCGTATATCCTTACGCCAAAATACTACTCAGATTCTTGGTTGGGCAAACCTGCAGCAGGGGGTGGTGTTAGGACCAAACCCCATTTAGATCGAGAGGTAACTAAAGGATATCTGGATGCATTAGAAAAGTTGGTGCCTGACAGGGAGGAATGTGCAGCTGTGCGTCTTGAAATAGGCAGATACTTCACTGGCAGTGGCTTGTATGGTAACTTCCATGCAATGGACGACAAAGATAAATTTGATTCTCTCACATGGTGGGAAACATATGGCGGCGACGGACTTTTGCGAAAATTGGCATTGAAAGTTCTTGCACAGGTTGTAAATTCTTCTTCTGCAGAGAGGTGTTGGAGCACCTACAGTTATATACATAATGTGAAAAGAAACAGGCTCAACGAAAACCGAGCAGAAAGCTTGGTTTATGTGCACTACAATTTGAGGTTGTTGAGCCATTACTGTGATCGGGCTAATGAAGATCCCACATATAAAATTTGGGACAATCACCCTGAGGACGACAATTTAGAGGATGGCATTGTACATATGGAAGAACTAGAAGATGAGCTTGTACGGGATGAAGCTGAAGCAGCTGCAGCAGCCATGCCACCTCCACCTCCACCATCCAGTAGCAGTTCTCGGGGCCCGAGTCTTGTTCCATTGCTGTCGCCACCTCCATCGACACCCTCGCGTGGAGGCTCTAGTTCTGGTCGTCAGTCTGGGCGGGAGACTCCTAGAAGACCGCCAAGACCTACTTATACTCCTGGAGACTCTCGTGGCAAGGGCCACTTGTAGATTTACAGTTTACTTGTCTTTTTTAGTTTCTATTAGACTTGTCACTTTAGTTTTCATAACTGTTCAGTGTTGAGTTTTGAGTCCTTGACTCTTGACTCTTGACTCTTTCATATCATTATGACATTATGATATTTTTTGTAAACATTATATCACTGTGACAATGAAAATTTGAAGTTTGAAGTTGGGCCTTGGCAATTATAACTCATTGGTAATGATTGTGAATTATGAATATGATGCTTTGTGAAAGACTAAAGTTGTTTCATTTCATCTCATTATTCATGTTTCATTTTATAAATTTTTAACATTTCATATCATGTTAACAGTTACAAGTTAGGACTTAGAAATATCTTCGATATTACTTCTTGTAATGGTTAAACTTGGCTTACAAGTACAACTTGTTACTTTGGTGATCAATGATGATAAATGTTATTGAATTGAATGTTATTTTAATTTATTATTTTACTAAGGTTGATGACGATTATAATTTCTAGATGATTGATGTGATATGGTTCAATGATCAATTTATGTTTTTTTATGTTTTTTATGTCTATTTCATCATTCTACATGTTTTTGTTGACATATATGTATCAAAAATTAAAAAATATAAAAAATATATATATTTTTAAAAAATCGCTCCGGGATTCGCTCCCAAACCGGGAGCTTCTGAAAATGGTCGCTCCCGCTCCCGCTTCCGCTCCCGCTCCCCGCTCCCGCTCCCGCTCCCAAGTAACACTGTTATAATGTAATAAATTAGAATGCATCATATATGCTTTATGATTGCACATATTTCTTAAATGTCCTTATATATATATATATATATATATATATATAGATAGATAGATATTCGCGTTCACGTTTCGTACCTGTGCCCGTTTCGGAAACTCGTACCTGTTTCCCCGTTTCATGCAACCTTGCTTCAAATCAATCTTGCTGAAATACTTGCCCCCCTTGAGTTGGTCAAGAAGGTCATCAATCAGTGATTATTCAGTGCCCGATAATCAATGCAGAGTCTCCAGGTCCCACCCTTCGGTTGAGAAATCTAGGGCATCGATAGCTAAAATATTTCTTTACTTGATAATTGATTGTGATATGCTTTTACTTCTTAGCTTATAGTATTTTCTTCGTTATGTTATTATTGTGTTCCTTTTCATCAAGACAATTACCAATATGCACAATAAAAGACAAGTGACACAATATGTAGGCTTGTCAGCCATGGCCAAAAACTCTCACCTCTTGAGAGCAAAACCCGATCAAAATTCTTCTTCTAGATCTTCAATTGACAAGTACCAAGACCATGACACAGACCCTTGACTCTAGTATCCTCCCAAGAACCTTGTCACTAACCTTGATGCTCTGCCTCTTCTCTTTCTCGACTTTCCTCTTGATCTTGAACTGCCCTCCTCGGCTCCTTCTAGAGAAACTCGGTCTCTTTCTTTCACAGTGCTCCTTCTTGGCCTCCCTAGAGAAACTCAGTCTTTAGGCTTTCACTGGTCTCCTCTAGAGAAACTTAGTCTCTAGGTCTCTATCTCAGTCGCCCAAAAGAATCTTTTCTTTGTTGCCCCAAAAGAAAACTCTCCTTCGTTTGCCCAAAAGAAACTTCTCCTTCGCTTGCCCAAAAGAATACCTTCTTCATTGCCCCAGAAGAATACCTCCTTCTCTGATCCAAAAGAACCCTTCTTCGCTAATCCAAAAGAATCTCTTTCGCTGCCCCAGAAGAAACCTCCTTCGCACTTCTCTCTGTAGCTTCTGTCTTTGCACTTCTCTTGATCAAATGCAAGTTGAGTTACTTGTCCTAAGTGAGGTTGAGTGTGGCTTATATATACACTTCTCATCATGTCCTTTAGGCCGACATGATCACTTGTGGTTAGGCAGACTTCTTCTAGCATGTTCTTCCATCATTGTAGGCCGACTTGAAGAGGATAAGTGACAAGGTCTTGGAGGATACTTTACATAGACAATTTTGACCTTTTACAAAGTGTAACATGACTTCATTACATGACAATGACTCTATCATTTTATGACTAGATGACAAATAAATCCTAAAGACTCTCAATGGGAGTCTTGACTCAAAAATAAAATCTCTTGCTCATGAAACGCATGAAGCAAGTCAATATAGTAATTTTTATTTTTCTTCTTTACATCGCATTACATAAAATCATAATTACATGTCATTATGAAGACCGAACCTAGTTACACTTTTCAACACTCCCTCTTAACTAGGGAGGTATTCATAATGGTACTTGGACTTTCTCAATCTGAAGAATTTCTCATAAGAAAAATTCGGATTGGTAACTCATTTGTATAGCATCATATCAACCAACATTGTTACATAGCAAGGCCCATTGAAGAATCTAGGGCAATTAGGTTTAGTATGGTTCTTCTTGACTTGAAAACAATTTGTGGAGTGTTTTCACTTTTCTTGTTAGCTTAATCTTCTTCTTCTTATTAATGCATGTGTGTGTACTTCATCACACTGCTATCAAAACCATAAGAACAAGAACACAAGATGTTGGCTCTCTGCCAGGGCCAAAACCTCTCTTCTCTTGAGAGGAAAACCCTTTAGTAAGTTTCTCTTATTGAAGCTTCTTATTGACCAATGCCAAACCCTAGACCCTTGACTAGAATGTCCTCCAAGCACAATTCAAGTCCCTCCTCCTTTTCTGCACTTCGTTCCCCAACACTTCCTTCTTCTGGCACTTCGTTTTCCGGCACTTCGTCCTTCTTCCAACTGTTGTTAGATCTTGTTGCACTTGCTCTAGAAGAGATACCTTTGATGAGACCCTTTCCTTATGATGATCCCTTCTTTCTCTTCACCAACCAACAAACTTGTATAACTGTAATGGGAGAGCTGTTATGACAGCAGAGAGTCTCCTTCTCCTCGCACGTGTGACTTAATAGGCTTTAGAACAGCCCTATTACCTTCGCTTTTCTTCCTTGCTATTTCGCTTGAGTGGGAGACCCTTTGGGTCTATGTCTCTAGCCCAAATGATGAGATATGTTTGGCTGTGAGTCTCTGCTGTTATGACCGCAGGCAGCCTTCTTCTTCCTCGCACGTGTGACTGTATTTGCTCTAGAAACCAGCCTCCAACTTTCGCTTATGCTTCCCTTTACTTCGTAAAAATTAACATATTAATACTAGGACATTGATAATTTTTTGTCATCTATGAAAATAGATTGATTGCATTAGTGCAAGGGAATATTCAATATTAAGGCACCAATATGCCTTGCTCACCACCCAAAAACATAATTTTAGGAACCTTTTCTTAGCTTTTGCAATCTGGAAATTACATCCAAGTTTTTGCTTCAAAGAGTTTGCAATTTTCACATTGCATTTATTTCATAAATTTCATTTTCCAGCATTGCAGATCTGTTCAGGTATCTAATTTGGATCATTAACTATGCAAAATTAATTTTCTGCATTTTGGAAAACTGTATTTTGGTTTCTGTTTTGAATTTCTTGCAATTTCCAGCACCTAGTTTAATTCAAAATTTTCAATTTCTAGTAATGCATTAAATCTCGATTATTTCAAACTAGAGTCTTCAATACTAGTTGCATTCTGAAATGTATTATTTGATTTTTTTATTATAAATTGATGCATTTTCAACACTTTATTTAGTTTAGAAACTTATATTTTAGATTTGCATTCAAGTATATAAATTTCCATTTGAACATTATAAAGTTGCTCAAACATTTCAATTTCTAATAATGGCATTAAATCTAGATTATTTCATTTTAAGATTTCAAACTAGACATTTCGATCCTTGTTGCATGTTGAAATTTATTATCTGATTTCTGTTATAAATTGATGCATTTCCAACACTTTATTTAGTTTAGAAATTTAAATTTTCAATTTGCTTTCGAGCATATAAACTCCCATTTATACCTTATAAACCTGTTCAAACATTTCCATTTACAAATGTGAATGTTACATCTGACAATAACATTACTTAAATTAGATATGTTACAAGTCTGGGTACCCTCACACATACACTTTCCTATACTAGACATACATTTTGGTTTATAAACCTGAATTTCACCCTGCACTTCAACCCACCTTAGGGAATCCCCCTGGTGCTAGACAACAGCTAACCTACAGCAAGAGGAAAAGCTGTTATGGTGAGAGTGGGCATCCTTCCTAAGTTCAATTCGAGCTTGTACCTTGGTGGTTGGGACTATTCCACCTTAGGTGCCAGTTTTTGTTGTAACAAGCACCATTCAGCTATTCAACAAGATAAACAATCCTAGGCAGGGATACTGGTTTTTCACAATAATCTTATTCAACACTCGATAGTTTGTGAACAAACCTCATTCATCTTGCTCTTTTATGGGTATAATAAAAAATGGAGAACCACAAGGAGAAGTGATGGGACAACTCTTATAATGTCCAAGAAGCGTTTTCAAGTTTCAACTGCTTTTATATCTCCACATTTTCAAGTGCTGTAGTGTGATATGCAGGCAAATGGGGAAGAGAAGAACCAAGGACCAAAACAATGTTGCATTGGATGGTTTGAAGAGGAAAGAAGGGCTAGTAGAAGCAAAGGCAATTTTCTACTCTTCACCATCTTTCTGGAGCTTGTGAGTGCTTCACTATGCATTATGAATGGCATGTCCATCATATTGATCAGGACAACGATGGATCAACTTAGACCAATTCAATGGAGTGACAACACAATGAATTGAATTCCTATATGATCCAAAAAAAAAATTGACCGCACATTGCTTGGATATCAGTGTTGGAATCCTAAAATCTTTCACCCAACCCAAGTAATAGGGACTAGGATGGACTATAGTAGGAATTTGTAAATATGAAACCAACTTTTGGGGACAAAGTTTGTTCTGCTAGCAGTATCAATGATGAAAGAAACCAAACAATCTTTCACTTGTCAATTTTGTGTGTAGAGTGTTTCCTTTGCATTTGTTGCATATTCTCTTTATCATCAGAATAAGTTGTGGGTCTGGACCCATGGAATTAATAACCTGAGTCCAAGCATCAACTAGTTGTTGTTCTAGGGGAACAATAGCATCGTAAGAGTTTTGCGTAGTGAGAAGAGCCTTTAAGACTTATTTTTGACTTGTAAACTCCAATGTTGGTACTGTTGGAAAATCAAGGGTTTTACAAATTATTGTTAACTTTCCTTACTTGATAATTACTTGTGATGTTAGTTGACCTTTAGTTTATCATCAAGCAATTACCAAAACAATAAAGATCACAACGGAACAAAGTACACAAGATATAGGCTCCAAGCTAGGGCAAAACCCCACCAAGGGGAAAACCTAGAAAGAATGCTTCCCTTCTTATAGAATCTTCTTACAATGAGACTTCCGAGACCCAAAGACCAAAGCCCAAAATCCTCCCAAGCACCAAGTCAGCCCCCCCCCCCAAAATCTCTCCAAGGTGGCTTCAAAACTTCAACCTTCTGCATCTTCACTCTAGAATTTCGGCCCTACAACTGCTCCTCTGAATTTCAGCCCTGTGATTTTGGCCTCCTGCAACTGCAGCTACACAAAAACCCTAACTTCACACGTGTGGACAAAGAGAGAGAGATTATCCCAAGAAACTTTGCTTTCTTCTTCCTTCCTTCATCCTTCCAGCTCTTTTTCTCCTTTTCTATTGTAGATCGAACTTATGATGAGAGTGTGTGAAAAATGAGGTCGAGCTCCTTGTATTTATAGCCTTCTTGAGAGGTCAAATAGTCTCCCTTTAGGCCGACTTGTCCTTCACTGGAGCTAACTTGGTCGTGGAGGAATACATGGCTTTTTATTGGCAAAATAAATATTTTTCTTTGTTGCAATGAGTCCAAATTGGACTATAACACATGACATAATTTCTTCTTTGTCCTAAAAGACCTAGAAAGACCTACAAGCACGAAGAACATGCTTTTGACCTAAAATTGAGCATTAAACCCATGCTTTACATAAAAAAAATATTTTATTTTCTTTCTTTTTCTTTCTTTATACAAAATATTCAATGTCATGATTACACAGGTCCTTATGAAGACTGAACCTAGTTACAATTTCCAGCACTCCCTCTTAACTAGGGAGGTATTTTGTCATGTCCCTTCTCAAACATATTTGTAACATGGTGTTTCCACACATTTTTGCACAATTTTGGCTAAGGGAAAGAACGCAGCATTTTCGACTTAGGGACTTAGGAGGAAATTCGACTTAATTTGGTTGCTAGTGGAAGCAGAGGGCACCCACGTGGGAATTCAAACTAGGCCATTCGAATGGTTTGGAGGGAATTCAAAGTGCTAGATGGAGGGGGCCACATGAGGCAAGGAAGGCCCACAAAGATAAAAGGAGAGAGCTCACATTTGGATTCATTCTTACACCTTGCAATCAAAATTACTTGACTATTCGCTATGTTGTTTAGCTGAGTCAACCAGTTGTTTAGCCACGAATATCTCAAGCAGGAGATTCAACCTCTACTTTGGGGGACCATCCATGCCCGCCCTCGAGAGGCAGTTCCATAAGTATTTCAGGAGTTCCAGGGGTGTGTACAACACTGCCATTCAACCACAACAGTGAGTGTGTATTTCTAGCTAGCTGGAGAATACACAGGGGAGTTTGGAGCTATCAATGATCAAGCATTTACCGGGAGAGTTAGAGGATTCGAAGAGCAACAAAGGGCCAACCTTTCTTGTGAGTTTTGGAGCCAACATCCCGGCAGTTCGATTTACAATTACCCGAGGCCTGCGCAGAGAGCCACCACTAGGCTCACGTGGGAGTTGGAGGAAGGAATTGTAGAGTTGGAGTTGGCCGGGAGAAGTAGGAGATCACTTGGAGGGCCATTTGAGGAGGACTGCTAGAGTTAGGAGAGCAGAGATTGACAAGATCAGTCACAGCGACAGAATTCGAAATTGGAGGGCTAAGCTGTGAGAGGTCAATTTTTGAAGGTTGGAACCAAGGGAAACCCTTCATGAGTTTTTCTAGGTTTTGGGCAGGGATCACACTCTTGATTTTATAGAATTTTATGGGCAGATCTAAGGGGTCAAACACGGGTCCCAACTCAGCCAGCAGCTAGAGGAACTAAGGGGAATTTGGGCCAAAAATCCGAGGTCAACATTTGGCCAATTCCTTCGAGGGGTTTTCTGAGTTTAGGCCAAGGAGCAAGGAGCTCAAATCTCATAATTTTCTGAGCACGGGAAGCAGTGATTCCAACCCTTCGAAGTCAGCAAACAGAGTAGTTTCCTGGGGCAGCACAGTTCAGTTTGGTGCAGTAGTTGTAGCAGCCTTCAGTTCAGTATTTTATCACCTGGGTTTTGTCAAGCTTGTCAATTGAGACAAGCCTAGGTGCACCATTCTATTTTACCATTGTATTTTGCTCTTGAATAAGTAATAAAATGGCTCAGTAGTTCTATATTTCCAGTGTTTCCATGGGTGCTTAATTTATCTTTCATTTTTCTAATTGTTGGATTGTTTGCATGCTTTGTATAATACTTACATTCTTGTTTAGGATCATTACATATTCATAATCCCATCATGAAGTACAAGGAATCTCATCCTTGAAGCATTCTCATAAGAAGAGTCAGATTGATAAGCCATCTTTGTCAAACATTTATACCAATAACCAACATTGTCATTCAAGGCCTTAACTAGACATCATGTTGGGAGGCTTTTCGTGAGCTGCCACACTACCTCTAAAGGCACATACCCCATCCAGAGGTTCATCGGGTATTTTTTTTAGGACTATTCTTATCTTGGATTCCCAATCTTCAATTCCCAAGGAATTTTCATCCTCTTTGACGACTCTTGTCTTGGATGCCCTACCTCATCTTCAAAGAGTATAAGTCTCTAACTTCTTTCCTGGATTCTCCAATACAAAAGAAGTTCCAATCGATGCTTATCCTATCCTCCGGACTCTATAATTTCTTTTTGGCCTTCACTAAGACTTACGATTGTTAGTCCTAGTCTAGTACCTAACCCATAAAGACAACTATCCAACATCACTCCCTCTCAATTAGGGAAGAGATGTCCAACAAACCAAGCTTACCTCTTACGTACTCAAGCTTCTTGTTTGGTAACGCTTTAGTCAGAATATCTGCTATTTGTTCATCTATAGGTAGATAGTGCAATTCCATGACCCCATCTTGTACCAAGCTTTTGATGTAGTTGTACTTATTATTTATATGCTTTGTCTCAGCATGAAACACTAGGTCTTCCGTCAATCTTATGCAACTTTCATTATCAAAATGTATGCATGTAGGGCTAAGTGGTCCTTCAAACAAATCTGATAGTAACTTCCTGAGCCAAACTGCTTCCTGACAAACTTCGCCTGCAACAATATATTCAGCTTCAGCACTACTCAAAGCAACTGTATCTTGCTTTCTGCTCATCCATGAGACCATGGAAGTCCTATGCTGAAGCATCCACCTATTGTGCTTCTTCCATCTGTCTCACTGCCACCCCAATCGGAATCTGTGCATCCCAGGAGTTGAATCTCATTACCATTATAATGAAGGCAGTGATGTATAGCTCCAGGCAAATATCTTAGAATGTGCCTGGTTGTAATCCAATGATCATGCTTTGGCTCCATTTGAAACTGACTGAGGACATTTACTGCAAAACAAATGTTTGGTCTACTGTTTACCAAGTACATCAAGGACCCAATCAATTGTATGTAGCAAGTAGGATCCACCAAACTAGAATCAAAACTCCTCGGCTTCTTCAGATTGGTAATCATAGGAGTCACCATAGGCTTGCTATCCATCACGCCCAATTTATGTAGAACCTTGATCACATATTTCCCTTGACCAAGATATATTTCTCCTGGCTTCTTCCAAACCTCTAGTCCCTATTGAGAAATCTAGGGCATAGAGTATAAGTGATTTCTTTTTGATTAGTAATTTCTTGTGAATGCTTTTTACTTTCTTAAATTAGGATCTTCCTTTACTTAGATTATTAGTGTTCTTTTTCATCAAACAGCTACCAATGCATAAACCATAAATACACGAGAGATACAGAATATAGGTCGTCATCCAGAGCCAAAACATCTCCTTCTTGAGAGGAAAACCCGAACAAATTCTTCTTCTTATAGAGATTCCAATTGACGAATACCAAGACCAAGACCCTTGACCTATTTGCCACTCCAAGACCAAGACACAATGCTTCCTTGAGTCAACAATAGTCAACCTTCTGCTTCTTCCTTCTTCTCGGCTTCTCTTCAAATTCAACTGCTTCAGATCTTCACTAGTTTTGGCCTCCTTGAATTAGGCCTTCTTTGCATGGTGACTCCTTCTAGCTTGCCTCAACTTTCTCTTAACCTAGCCCTACTTCCAACTCGACTACTCAAGAGGATTGTAATTCTCAGTTCCTTCTACTACAACTGAACTCTTACTTCCTCACACGTGTAGAGGAAATCAACCAAAAAACAGACCTGAAAAGGAGCTCGGTTGATACTCTTCTTTCTTTGCTTGATAATAGGCTTTCTTAATGAACTTCACACCTCTTTCTATTTCAGACCTTCACTGAAATTCACAACCTAAAATGATGTCAAGCTGGCATATAAATAGTTGTTTTCCATGATAATAAGTCGACTTGCCATCCAGCTAGGCCGACATGTCATTTGGAGAGATTATTATTCCTTTTGAAGCTGGCATGAAGGGAGATGCTTGTGCTTGTCTTGTAGGGCTATTTATACTTATCTAATGACTCATACAAAATGTAACATGCCCAAGAAGGGTCCTTCATACATGACATTGACTCAATTTGACTTTTATTACTAGATGACAAAACCTAAAGGCTCACAATGAGAGCCATTACTAAAAACAAAATTCCTTGCTCATGAAACCCATGACACAAGCATTACAATAATAATTTATTTTTCTTCTTTTCATCAATTACATAAAATCACAATTACACGTGTCATTATGAAGACCGAACCTAGTTACACTTTTCAACACTCCCTCTTAACTAGGTAGGTTCATAATGGTACCTAGTCATTCTCAATCTGAAGAATTTCTCATAAGAAGAGTCGGATTGGTAACCCATGTGTATAGCATCATATCAACCAACATTTTCACATAGCAAAGCCTTGACTAATAGCTCTAACTATCCACGAGATCTAAGCACAATGTTGGCGAGACTAATGATGTATAAACACCCTCATCATCGTCTCTCTCGGAACATACCCCACCCGAGTTCTCAGGGTGTGTTCCACGAGGACTATTCTTATCTTGGATCCCAATCTTCAAAGAATATCGGTCCTCAACGACTACTCTTATCTTGGGTGCCCTAATACATCCTCAAAGAGCATCAGATGCCAGATGTTTACCCGGTCCTCCATTTTGTCTTCCCAAGTGAAGACAAGACTGATGTATCTATCTCTCCCTCTTAATTAGGGAGGACATATCTATTCCAATAAAGGAATGTACTCATTCCTACGGAAGGAATGTACTGAAGCTCCCTCTTGGCTTAGGAATTTTGCTTCCAAGTTTCTACCAAGTAAGAAACTTATTTCCAGGCTCCCTCTCAATTAGGGACCTACAACAACTCCTCAAGTGGAGATGATGGGACAATGAGCTACTTGAAGAACTCCTCACGATGTTATGAACTTATTTTCATTATTTAGGAGTCTTCATGTTTTGGGACTTCTTCGCAGGGCACATACCATCCATCACTTTCATCCATGAGTCAGCCATGTCATCATCAGAAAGTGATCCATTCGTTCATATCCAGCCTTCCTTCATGCCATGCTACCTTCTTCATGCCATGTTTCCATAAGGATCTTTCATCCTACTACATGGGCATCAATGGTGGAATATATTCACAGATCTTCCCTCGACAACTCTGCATAAGCCCATCACGATATTTGTTCAAAAATAAGAAATGAACACTTAAATCAAAGTTACCTTTGAAATGGTCTTCATCATGACATCTTCTGGTTTGCATCATCATCCTACATACATATCGACACATCTCCCAAAGATATATATTTTCAAGGGTCTCTTTCTTTTTCAAACTCCATCAGAATCTTCATATCTTTCACAAAGATATCCTAGTCAAATCTTCTTGGTCTTTTGGATGTTGACTACCTTTACCATAGTTGCATATTCCACGATCTCTTCCTTCCTTTCTTCACACATTTCATTCCCAGGAATTTCCAATCGAAATTCCTCTAGTTGTTGTCAACCACCTCATATTACATATGAGGATATATTATGTTGATTTCATCTAGAAAATGTGTGACTTATGCCTTCTTGCATCCTTTCAGACGAGTAGATCCTTTTTCTTTTGATCATGCTCTCAAGATAGAGCATTGATCCATGTTACCTACAACCATATGACATGACTCTTCAATATTGAATATAAGCATACATACCTCATTTTCCTTTGGGTCATCTAGACTTCCTGTAGTAGCTCCCTTGATTGAAAAAGCTTCAATCCATTGCTCTGCCTTTTTTATGTCATCATACCATCATCCCATGAATTCCACAAGTTTGGAATTCTTGATGAAACACTTGCTTCCCGTCAGTGTTGCGGGGGAGCACCCCCCCCCCTTCGAACCCGCTCCCGAAGCGCGCTCCGGGCGGGAGCGCGCTCCCGTAAAAAAATTTACGCTCCCTGGTCTGTTAGGGAGCGATTCAGGGAGCGATCGCTCCCGCGCTCCCGGAGCGTTTTTTAATGCCCGGGAGCGATCGGGGAGCGATCGCTCCCTGATCGCTCCCGAGCATTAAAAAACGCTCCGGGAGCGATTTCAGCCGGGCCGGGAGCGGTTCGGCGGAAAAAAAAATCCGCCGGACCCGAAATTTCCAAAAAATTTAGAAATTTTTTTTTATTTTATAAGCCCAATGGGCCAAAAAAATTTCATTTCAACTTCATTGAGCAAGAGATTGAGAGCTGGAGCAAGAGCAAAGGAGCAAGGAGCAAGAGCTGAGGAGCAAGGAGCCAGAGCTGAGGAGCGAGGAGCAAGTGCCAAGGAGCGAGGAGCAAGCCTGCAGAGGTAAGTAACTTAATCATTTAGTTAGTTTAGCTGGTTAGGTAGTTAATTTGGTTAGTTTAATTTAACTGTTTGAGTTTAAAGATCATGTATTTAAATTAAATTAATAAATTAAATGAATTAATCCCAATAAACTAAATTAATTTGCAGATTCAAGACTCAAACCCTACAAACATCAAACACCATGGACCTGGGGATATTTATTGGCATTTTCCTCTTCCTGGTCCCTTTTATGGTTATTATGGTGGTGGACAGTAGGAAACGGAGGGGGCCTGAAACTGAAGAGGTGGATGAAGAAGCCGGAGGAAGTCAAATGGGTGAAAACCCCAGTGAGGAGGAGGTGGAGGAGGGTGAACATGACCCTCAAAAAACTAAACAAGACCAAACTCCATTGTGGAAATATGTTCATAGGGCTGAAACAGGGAGAGGGGGTGGAACCACTAAATTTCATTGCCCCCATTGCAACACTGATTACACAGGCTCATACACCCGTGCTAGAAGACACCTCTGCGGGAAAAGGCCATGGGATGGAGAGAAACAAATAGGAATCAAAACTTGTGCAGCGGTGTCAACAGCAGATAGAGCCAAATACATAAAGGAAGAGGAGGACGCCCAATACAGAACAAAAAGATCAAGGGGTTTCTTTGAACCAATCTCACCATCACAAAGAACTCCTTCAGCATCCTCCCAAAGCAGTGGCTATGGACATGGAGGCACAGGGTCATCATCTTTAAGGCGTAGAACCATATCGGATTTCCTTGATGAGGGGTGTAGGAATGATGTGGATTCAAAAGTTTACAGGTTCCTCTATGCATGTGGGATACCATTCAATGTTCTACGCTCACCTTATTGGCACGAAATGGTTTCTTCCATAAATGATGCCCCTAAAGGATACAAGAGCCCTGAGTATGACAAGGCAAGAACTGTTGGCCTTGATCATGAAAAAGCAAAAATATCACATTCTTTGAATAAAATGACAAGTTCTTGGACTGACAATGGGGTGTCCATTGTATCTGATGGATGGACAAATGTAAAAGGCAAGCCATTGATAAGTGTTCTTGCTGTGTCCCGAAGTGGTCCCATCTTTCTAGCTGCACATGATTACTCAGACAAGTTCAAGACCGCTATCAACATTGCAGAAGCATTGCTTGAAACCATTGAGCGTATTGGCCCATACAATGTCATCCAAGTTATCACTGATAATGCTCCTAATTGTAAGGCAGCGGGAGCAATTATTGAGGATAAATACCCGAACATATTTTGGTCTGGATGTTTGGTTCACACATTGAACCTTCTGTTGCATGATATTGTCAAAAACAAAAATGAACAATACCAATGGATTGGTGATTTGTACAAGAAAGGAAAAAAAATGATAAAATTTATTACAAATCATAGCAATACCCATGGCCTTTTCCGCAGTCACTCGAGATTGGAGTTGCTGAAGATTGCGAGGACTAGATTTGGTAGCTATTACCTCACCTTCAGGCGCCTTTTGAAGGTAAGAGAGGCATTAGCTAGCATGGTATCAAGTCCACATTGGCAGGTGTTAAAGGAAAGGGCTACAAATGTAGCTGACATGGCAGGTTTTGAAACGGTGGAGGAGGCCGCTCTTGATGGGCAGTTTTGGACAATTGTGAGACAGGTATTGGATTTCACCAAGCCAATTTATAACATGATTCGGTTTGCAATACAGACAAACCAGTGATTGGCGAGGTGTATGAGCAAATGGATACCATGTTGGGGGAAATAAAAGACATTGTTCATAATAAAGATCCCAACTTGTACAAACTGATTCATGATTGTGTGTGTGAACGGTGGAATACGCTTAACCTTCCACTACATTGCTTGGCGTATATCCTTACGCCAAAATACTACTCAGAATCTTGGTTGGGCAAACCTGCAGCAGGGGGTGGTGTTAGGACCAAACCCCATTTAGATCAAGAGGTAACTAGAGGATATCTGGAAGCATTAGAAAAGTTGGTGCCTGACAGGGAGGAATGTGCAGCTGTGCGCCTTGAAATAGGCAGATACTTCAGTGGCAGTGGTTTGTATGGTAACTTCCATGCAATGGAAGACAAAGATAAATTTGATTCTCTCACATGGTGGGAAACATATGGCGGCCACGGACTTTTGCCAAAATTGGCAAAAAAAGTTCTTTCACAGGTTGTAAATTCTTCTTCTGCAGAGAGGTGTTGGAGCACCTACAATTATATACATAATGTGAAAAGAAACAGACTCAACGAAAACCGAGCAGAAAGCTTGGTTTATGTGCACTACAACTTGAGGTTGTTGAGCCATTACTGTGATCGGGCTAATGAAGATCCCACATATAAAATTTGGGACAATCACCCTGAGGACGACAATTTGGAGGATGGCATTGTACATATTGAACAACTAGAGAGGAGCTTGTACGGGATGAAAATGAAGCAGCTGCAGCAGCCATGCCACCTCCACCTCCACCATCCAGTAGCAGTTCTCGAGGCCCGAGTTTTGTTCCATTGCTGTCGCCACCTCCATCGACACCCTCGCGTGGAGGCCCTAGTTCTGGTCGTTGGTCTGTGCGGGAGACTCCTAGAAGACCACCACAACCTGCTTATACTCCTGGAGACTCTCGTGGCAAGGGCCACTTGTAGATTTACAGTTTACTTGTCTTTTTTAGTTTCTATGAGACTTTAGTTTTCATAACTGTTGAGTTTTGAGTCCTTGACTCTTGACTCTTTCATATCATTATGACATTATGATATTTTTTGTAAACATTATATCACTGTGACAATGAAAATTTGAAGTTTGAAGTTGGGCCTTAGCAATTATAACTCATTGGTAATGATTGTGAATTATGAATATGATGCTTTGTGAAAGACTAAAGTTGTTTCATTTCATCTCATTATTCATGTTTCATTTTATAAATTTTTAACATTTCATATCATGTTAACAGTTACAAGTTAGGACTTAGAAATATCTTCGATATTACTTCTTGTAATGGTTAAACTTGGCTTACAAGTACAACTTGTTACTTTGGTGATCAATGATGATAAATGTTATTGAATTTTCAATTCTGAAAGCTTGAAGTTGAAACTTTAATATTGAATTTGATGAATCATGATTTATAAGACTCAATATGTTGCAGTTGTAATATGTATTTTACTAACTTGTGGACATGGTTGATGACGATTATAATTTCTAGATGATTGATGTGATATGGTTCAATGATCAATTTATGTTTTTTTATGTTTTTTATGTCTATTTCATCATTCTACATGTTTTTGTTGACATATATGTATCAAAAATTTAAAAATATAAAAAATATATATATTTTTAAAAAATCGCTCCCCGATTCGCTCCCAAACCGGGAGCTTCTGAAAATGGTCGCTCCCGCTCCCGCTCCCGCTTCCGCTCCTCGTCAGTAGATGTTTCCTTTTGACAAATGTATGATGAATCTTGTACCAGATGACCTTGCCATTTATGTTTCCAATGAGATTCCCAAGAGCTATATCCTTGACTTCCATAGATTCTAACAATCTTTCATGCTTCGCTATGATGATGTCCTGAACTCTTGCTTTCAATGCTTCTATGATGCCTTGATGCATCCCGTCATTTTTCGTAGTGAATTATGATGGGCATATCTTACAACAGAGGACTTAGGAACTTGAAAAGAACTTAGGTGAGAAAGACTATCTTGGACTTCTTGTTTTCAGCGTCCTCCACTTCTTCGGTGATATGAGCTTCTTCTCTTCCTCTTTTGTTATTGTCCTTCTGTTAAGTTATGTCATGTTCTATGCTTATAACAGTTTACTTCTTTTTCTTATTATATTCCACAGATTATCAATCACATGTACATAAATTAAAGTGCAGATAGAACATTAAACGATCGACAGAAAACAAGCCAATACAAGAGACACAAGATGTGGCGGCTAGCCAGGGACGAACCCCACAATGTGTGGGGAAACCCTTTGATCAAATCTTCTTTTATCTTCACTAATTCAGCAGAGAGAAATAGTACAATAACTCTGATTTATATCAGCAGTAGCAAACCCTAGATCAGCAGCATCAGCATTAGCGGCTTCATCATCAAAACTAGGGCAGTCGATATCTCGCAAACCGTCCGTCGCAGCGACTTTATTCCACCACCAAAAGTTGCAGCCTTCAGAGGAGGTTCAGATGAACCTACAGCACAGTTCTGATGAGGAGATCTTCAGGTCCACGTAGGTCAAAGTTTGGATCTGCAGTTGCAGCTTCAGTTTCAACAGCATCCTCCAAACTAGGGCAGTCGATATCTCGCAAATCGTCTGTCAGATTGGCTTGATTCCACCACCAAAAGTTGCAACCTTCAGAGGAGGTTCAGATGAACCTACAACGTAGTTCTGATGAGGAGATCTTCAGGTCCACGTAGGTCAAATTTTGGATCTGCAGTTGCAGCTTCAGTTTCAGCAACTTCCTTCAAACTAGGGCAGTCGATATCTCGCAAACCGTCCGTCGGATTGGCTTGATTCCACCACCAAAAGTTGCAGCCTTCAGAGGAGGTTCAAATGAACCTACAACGCAGTTCTGATGAGGAGATCTTCAGGTCCACGCAGGTCAAAGTTTGGATCTGCAGTTGCAGCTTCAGTTTCAGCAGCTTTCGGCTTCACATGTGTGAGAGAGAGACCCTTTTTCTGCGCAGTAGAGAAGAGACTCTTTTCTGCGCAGTCGAGAGAGATGTGATGAGATGAATGAGTCCAAATGAAGAAAAGTCCTCCTGTATTTATACACAACGTTGGTGTTTGAATAGATGCGACTGTTGGTGTAACGTCCTGTGGTTTTGCCGAAGTGCGACCGCGTTCGGGTGATGAGCGACCGTGAATGAGCGCCGGTTGGAGAGCGACCTGCAGTTGTGCGACAAGTGATGCGACGATATGCGACGACACTTACACGCACATATGAGGAGGGGAGCTTGTTTATATGCGTATGGAGCATGAACAATATGTTAGAGGCCGACCTATGATGGGAAGGAAGGCCGACCTATGATGGGAAGGAAAGCCGACGATGTTTTGCAACGAAGTAAGGGGTGTGCAAGGCGTTGGGCAAGTCGGCTGGGCAGCCAGACTTGGCCCCAAGCTTGTGTATATATTGTTGCACGTTGGGAGGCATTTGTCATCAATTCAACTCGCTCATACATCTTCGCTAAGGCAAGGAGGCGCAGATTTCTAGTGCGCAAGTCCAAGAGGAGGAGGCGCAGATTTCACATGCGCCCATTCTTGGGCGAGGCTGCACGGTAAGGCGCGGTTGCGGGTGAAGGTGCGGGCAGGAGCGCCCGGCGGTTGGGTGAGGGCGTGCACGGGTGTGTGGCGCCCGCATTGTGCGACGACTTGGCGTGGGTGTCTTGGTGACTCGGGTGAGCGCCCGCCCATCGTGCAAGTGTGCACGGAGACTTGTTGGTGTGTTGGGTTGTGAACGGAAGTGTGTCTCGAGTAGAGGCGCCCGTGTGTGGCGACTTGGAGGCGCGCCCAAGTTGGGCAAACGACACGACCGTGAGACGAAGGTTGGAACCGGAGGTCGTAGAGTTGGGCAGGCGGTACTACGTGTTGTTCACACGATTTGGGCATTTGTCAAGAGTTGGCAAGTGGGACTGCGTGTGGGCAGGTGTACACGGTTTGGGCGTTTGCGACCAAACGAACAGCAAACCGGCGAAGATGTGCGACGAGGTGAACGACGGGTTGGAGAGCCATGCGGCGACCGTGCGGAGGTGCCGACAAGCTGGGCAACCGAGTTTGCCGAAGTTGTGAAAATTGACTAAGTGTAAATTTGGGGCTTCCCAAGATTTAGCTTGTACATTGTAAAAGTGAAGATTATATAATATATTGATTCGGGCAGACTCATATTGCAGGGAGTTGCCCCTCCCCTTTATACTGTGCAATTGTCTTCTTGCTTATAATTGTTGTTGATAATGAATGAGTATGGGTGATCATTGGTATAAAGGCTAAACATAATAATACTTGGTTGCGAAACACAAACTAAGTAGGAGAAAGTGAATTAAGGCGTAGTCCACGAACATAAGTATTGGTGAAAAGAAAGTGTTCGGTGGTGCCGCACCTCGCTATAAGCGGTTGAAAGACTACCGCAGGTGTAGGGGCGTGACAATTGGTATCGGAGCTCGGTTGGAGCTGGTGTTAGAGCAAGGTTGCTCGTGACAAAGTGCAGGTGTGGATGCACTTGACATTCGATGACAGTGGAAGCAGGTACTTGTAGGTGAAGGAAGCTAGTTTCACATACAAGTGGAACAAGGGCTCGTTCATGGTTGCAGGGAACTTGGTGAAGATGGTGAATGGTGAAATAGGTTTAGCAGAGGTGAAGCATCGTGCTTGGACCAAGTTTAACGGCAAGACATCGCAGGTTTGGAAGAATGCGAAGGGAAGCTCTTGCTTACCTTATACAGGTTGAAACGGATGAAAGAAGAGAACCCCCGGAATCGAAAGGAACTTGAAGTCTTGGAAAAGAATGTTGAAGACGAACTTCTTCAACTTGGTTGGGCAATGGAGCAAGATGAAGTTGCAGATTGTGCTGACAAGGAAGAGGAAGCCGTGATGATTGAGGATGTTGCAGATGTGACAACGATGGAGGATGAACTTGAGATTGATCAAGTTGGACCAGGATCGTGCAGTTTGCAGACATGGATGGATGAGGAGACTCACATGAAGGAGCTTCATGATGATGATGATGATGATGATGAAGTAAGTATTGATACTTGTGTTTCACTTGAGCATTTGGTAGATGGGTCGTATGCAGGGAAAGGCAAAGCCAGTTTGACGATGCTATGGAGGATCTTGCCATGGATGACTATGATGAGACCTTGTATGGAGAAGCAAGGATTATTGATTGTTGCAGGACTTGTTGGGGTTGTTTGTGACCTTTTGATAGAAGGTGCAAAGGCCCGTGACAAGGAAGGAACATGATGATCATTGCCGAGGATTGGGTCATGCTTTAGCCACATGGAGAATTGGCTAAGTGCCCGGCATGACTCATGGACAGATTGGAGGGCACACACTTGAGGTATGATGATACTTGGGTGGACTTTTCATGGCCGAGACCAAGAGATAGTCTTGGTGGAACCTTTAGTGGGGGGAGCTATGACAGAAGGGACTCGTGATGATGATGATATGGTTGGGTGACCGAGTTCACTAGACCGAAGATTGCAGACTTGGATGAGGATGACCGATTGTTGTGATGGGTCTACTTGGTTGGACTACATGGGCAACTTAGTCATGGACATCAGGTTGGATACATGGAGCATGGCAGTCTTATGCAGGGACATTATGCAGGAGCACTTGTAGAGATGTCACTTATGGGCATCCAATGAGGAGTGCCAAGGCAAGGATGTTGTGCAGGTGGATTTGCTTAGGTGACATGGAGACTTATTATTTATGAGCCGATGGAGAGGTTGTGCACTTATGTACAACAAGGCCATGGGCTTGGGTGGATTTGTGAGCAGACTATGGAGCATTCCTACTACATGGAGAGCTGAGGCATCTTGCAGAGACCTTTGGGGCGAGACTTGTATGCTTGCTAGGATGTTGGTTGGGGATGACTTATGGAGCTCATGACGACATGAGATTGTTGTGACTTTTGGGGACTTCATATGTGGTGGACTTGGAGGATCTGATGCATTGAGGAGCTGAGGTCAGAGACTTTGATGCAGGATGGGGTGCATACTTTCAAGTACATGTATGGGAATGGCTTGAAAGAGTGACTTGATGTGGAGGATCGATATGAGACACTTTGGAGTGATGGAGTTACGATGATGATGATGCCTTGGTGACTACACTTGGGCATGGGTTGAGCCGAGACTCAACTACCTTTTGACATGGGAGCTGATTGATCTATGATCATGGGCAACACATGGATAGATGAGACAGGGGTATACTTGTTTCTATGGCAGACTTCATGGACAGAATGTTGCAGATGAGATGAGGACTACTTCATGGACCTGAGCATGGCTTACATTTGTATGGAGACGGATTCTTGATCGAGTTGAGGATGTGACAGGATGTTTTGAGAAACAACTGATGATGGCATGAGGATGTTCACTCTCATGGTTTGAGCGTGATAGTTGGACTGATCACCCGACTAGTTCAGACATGGGGTCGCGAAGTGTGCAGAGATATGTTAGTATTGTGTTGAAGTATCATGATAGAGGTTCACATGGGGACATGAGGAGGTCGACACGAGATGTTGCAGTGGGCATGTAGCTTGGAATGGAGGGACCAGCCTTCCACGATGAGGAGCAGCATGTGGAGATTGTGACAGGGTGGTCGATGATCATGGATCGAGACGATCTCTGATGTATGACATACCGATGAGGTGTATACCTTGGTATGGTGGTCTTGGTGACAGATGGTTGCCAAGGCAAGACATGGTGGAGACAGTGGTTCTACGTATGTTGCAGTATGTGGAGGAGTTGACATCATGGATATTGATGATCTTGTTGGATGGCTACCGAGATGGTATGTTGTCGAGGACGACAACGACTTCAGGTGGAGGAGGATGTAACGTCCTGCGGTTCTGCCGAAGTGCGACCGCGTTCGGGTGACGAGCGACCTGCGGTTATGCGACAAGTGATGCGACGATATGCGACGACACTTACACGCACATATGAGGAGGGGAGCTTGTTTATATGCGTATGGAGCATGAACGATATGTTAGAGGCCGGCCTACGATGGGAAGGAAAGCCGACAGCGTTTTGCAACGAAGTAAGCGGTGTGCAAGGCGTTGGGCAAGTCGACTGGGTAGCCAAACTTGGCCCCAAGCTTGTGTATATATTGCTGCACAATGGGAGGCATTTGTCATCAATTCAACTCGCTCATACATCTTCGCTAAGGCAAGCAGGCGCAGATTTCTAGTGTGCAAGTCCGAGAGGAGGAGGCGCAGATTTCACATGCGCCCATTCTTGAGCGAGGCTGCACGGTAAGGCGCGGTTGCGGGTGAAAGTGCGGGCAGGAGCGCCCGACGGTTGGGTGAGGGCGTGCACGGGTGTGTTGCGCCCGCATTGTGCGACGACTTGGCGTGGGTGTCTTGGCGACTCAGGTGAGCGCCCGCCCATCGTGCAAGTGTGCACAGAGACTTGTTGGTGTGTTGGGTTGTGAACGGAAGTGTGTCTCGGGTAGAGGCGCCCGTGTGTGGCGACTTGGAGGCGCGCCCAAGTTGGGCAAATGACACGACCGTGAGACGAAGGTTGGAACCGGAGGTCGTAGAGTTGGGCAGGCGGTACTACGTGTTGTTCACACGATTTGGGCATTTGTCAAGAGTTGGCAAGTGGGACTGTGTGTGGGCAGGTGTACACAGTTTGGGCGTTTGCGACCAAACGAAGAGCGAACCAACGAAGACGTGCGACGAGGTGAACGACGGGTTGGAGAGCCGTGCGGCGACCGTGCAGAGGTGCCGACGAGCTAGGCAACCGAGTTTGCCGAAGTTGTGAAAATTGACTAAGTGTAAATTTGGGGTTTCCCAAGATTTAGCTTGTACATTGTAAAAGTGAAGATTATATAATATATTGATTCGGGCAGACTCATATTGCAGGGAGTTATCCCTCCCCTTTATACTGTGCAATTGTCTTCTTGCTTATAATTGCTGTTGATAATGAATGAGTATAGGTGATCATTGGTATAAAGGCTAAACATAATAATACTTGGTTGCGAAACACAAACTAAGTAAGAGAAAGTGAATTAAGGCGTAGTCCACGAACATAAGTATTGGTGAAAAGAAAGTGTTCGGTGGTGCTGCACCTCGCTATAAGCAGTTGAAAGACTACCGCAGGTGTAGGGGCGTGACAGTTGGGCTTCTGAGCCTACATGAGTTGTAGGTCGGCTTGATAATAATTCCATAATCAAAATAAATTCATATCTCCATGAATATTTATCAGAATCGGATGATCTTTATATCAATCCTACACCTCTCGACGAGAGGAATCTAATAAAAATATTATTGGCCATGAATAAGATGACCAACATGAAGTTTGGCCCTAGTTGCCAATTTTAACACTCCTTCTCAAATAGGGAGAACTTCATCTGCAATCCGTCTATCGGTCGTTACTATTTATCCATCAAATGCACTGCCCTGTACAACCTGACCCTTGCCCTGCTTTACTCTATTTTGTTTGTTCTGCTTTGTCTTGTTCTGCCCTGTACTGATCTATACTGTTCTGCTCTGCTCTACTTTTGTCCGAATTATGAAGAAGAAGAAATGATTGAGGATGTATCATACTGACTTAAAGTCAACCTCAAAGTATGTACCACTGGTCCCAGACCAGTCTCAACCAACTCGACGTTAGTGTCATAGTATGTACAACTCCTACCACTAGTCCCAGACCAATAACATCCTCCACAGACTCAAAGTCAGTCTCAGAGTGCGTACCACTGGTCCCAAACCAGTCTCCACTGACCCGAAGTCAGTGTCATAGAATGTACCACTGCTACCACTGGTCCCAGACGAGTATCATTGATCCCAGATCAATGGAGGTCATCCTAGCGTAGGGAGTACGGTAGGTACAGTGATGCATCCATCAGTACTACTATGGTCCCTAACTTCATTTCCCTACTCATTGATCAGATGAGAGGTACTTCCCATGAGTCCCAAACTGCATGGGTAGGATGTCTCGACAGGAGAACTTAATCAATTCCGTCCTCACAGGAGAACACATCAATCTTGCTACAATCGCCATGGAGAACACATCAATCCAGACCGCCATGGAGAACACATCAATCCAGGCCTCACAGGAGAACACATCAATCCTTCTACAATCGCCATGGAGAACACATCAATCCTTCTACAATCGCCATGGAGAACACATCAATCCAGGCCTCACAGGAGAACACATCAACCCTGCTACAATCGCCATGGAGAACACATCAATCCAGGCCTCACGGGATAACACATCAACCCTGCTATAATTGCCAAGGAGAACACATCGATCCAAGCCTCACAGGAGAACACATCAATCCTACTACAATGTCACCACGGGGTGTACATGTATACCACCAGGGGATAGTGAATCATCCTGTGGTCATATGCTGCTCCAAGAAGTACCCCGCACCCCCGTGGAGCTCCCAAAGCTCGATGCATCATACAGGACCCTCATTGGAGGGTCTTTGAACAACTCCAAGTTGTTCTCGAAAAGTCAGGAATTTTTCTTTCCCAAGGGGCTTTGTTAGAATGTCGGCAACCTGTTCATCTGTACCAATTTGTTGAAGCCTTATAGCTCCCCACTGCACCATATCTCGAATATAGTGGTACCTGATATCAATATGCTTGGAGCGATCATGAAATACGGGATTCTCTGACGAACGAATCCCACTCTGGTTGTCACAAAGGATCACGGTGGTATCCAATGTAAATCCAAACAGCTCACTGAGGAGCTTTCACAACTAGACTGCCTCACAGGAGGCCATGCTAGCAGCAATATACTCTGCTTCGGCGGTGCTCAAGGCCATCGACTTCTGCTTCCTGCTCATCCAGGATATCGAAGCAAATCCCAAGGAGAAACAACACCCGGAAGTGCTCTTACGGTCCTCCACATTTCCTGCCCAATCAGCATCTGTGTATCCAAATAGTCTCACATCTCCGGCAGTGTATCTTAACCCATAAGTGATTGTGCCACAAAGATATCTCAACAGATTCTTGGCACCAATCCAATGTATGTGGTGGGATTCAACCATATGTTGACTCAATGTGTTGACTGCGAAGCATATATCTAGACGGGGGTTCACCAAGAACATTAATGCTCCAACGAGTTGCCGATACTTGGTACAATTTCGTAAAATAGGTCCAGTAGCACTATCGCTTAACTTCTTGAAGTCAAGCTCCATCGGGGTAGTTACAGGCTTGTAGTCCACCATACTGAATCTTTCCAATATCTTCACCACATATTTTCCTTGAGATAGGAAAGTTTCCCCTGGCTTCTACCACACTTCAAGTCCTAGGAAATAGTACGTCAGTCCTAGGTCCTTCATTTCAAATTCAAAAACCAACTCCCTCTTACATTTGAGAATGAGAGGGTCTGTGCCTGTTAGAAAGAGGTCGTCCACATACAACACCAGTATGAGAGGTTTGTCATCTACAACCTTAAAATAAAGGTTAGGATCGGCTTCACTCCTAGTGAATCCCAACTTCATCAAGTAGCTATCGATCCTCTCATACCATGCTCGAGGTGCCTGCTTCAGCCCATAGAGAGCTTTCTTCAACCTGCATACATGAGATTTTCGATCATAAATCTCAACTCCTTCGGGTTGCTCCACGTAGACCTCTTCTTCGATCGAACCATGCAAGAACGCGGTCTTGACATCCATCTGATGTAGGTTCCATCCTTGTGAAGCCGCAAGAGCTACGATCGAGCGGATGGTCGTATATCTGGCAATAGGTGCAAATATCTCATCATAGTCTATACCTTCCTTCTGGGAGAAACCACGAGCAACAAAACGAGCCTTATACTATTCCGTACTTCCATCTGCTGCAGCTTTATCTTGTAAATCCATTTTGAAGTAACAATTGTCTTATCCTGGGGTCTGGGAACTACTTCCCAGACATCATTCTCCATAATAGACTCATATTCTTTGGTCATAGCATCCTTCCATACTTGATGCTTAACGGCATCTGAGAATGATGAAGGCTCATTTTGTATGATCGTGCTCATGATGGTCAGGTATCCCTGATACCTGTTAGGTTTCTTACTTTCACGGAAGGTTCCTCAGCGTGCAGCATGTCCTTTAGCATCATCAAGTATCCCCCAAGCCATGAAGGCCTCTTCCTAGAAGAGGAAGGCTCAAATGGATAAATAAGATCCATGGGTTCCTACACATCAGGCATTGTTACATCATCTCCCCATAAAGACAGCTTCCACAATCGTACGGTTCTTCTTTTCCGTCACACCATTTTGCTCAGGAGTATGTGGTGTAGTAGTCTCCCTCTTAATGCCAGCCTCAGGTATGCCTAAGTGAACCAACTGTAATATATCGGAGGTCTTTCTTTGGCTTGAGGGGAATGGTTCCCTTTTGAGCTTTCCTTCAGCACATCCTGGACATACACCTTCTTTCTCTACTCGGAATTCAAGCATCCCTGTTACCATTTGTCTTACATTGGGTAGAGCTTTATAATGAAGGTGGGCAAACCTCCGATGCCAAAGTTCGGACTGAAGAGTTGTGTCACAAGACATGACACCTAGCAGACTTCCACCGACCTGATATAATGAATCAACTCGAAACCCAAGAGTGAAGGCATCTTTAACATTATTTTTCCATATACATACCTTGCCATTGCTAAAGGTTAACTTGTAGCCTTTATCTTCCATTGCGGAGATGGACACCAGGTTCTTTTTGAGGTTAGGTACATATAATACATCATAGGTGGATCTTATTTCCTCGATTCAATTTGAGAAAGACATTTCCTACACCTCTTATGGGATATTTCATATTGTCTCCAAGGACAATTTCCAGTTTCATTTCTTTCTCTATCAAATTATAAAGAACTTCTTTGTAACCAGTGAAGTGCCTTGAAGCACCACTATCAATGAGCCAAATTCCCATTGAGTCAGTAGGAGCAGAGGTAGATAGAGCACCTGGTAGACAATATTCATCCTGCTTATCATCTACAGTATTAGATTCATACTTGGAATTTCTTGCCATCTTGAATGGTTGACCTCCTCCTTGATTTCCGGCGCTCCCTTTACTTTTGCTATTGAATTTTACATTCCTTTGATTGCCATGAGAGGGATTTTGATCATCGTCCCAATGTGAGTCCTTTCTATCAGGGCACTCCCTTGCATAGTGACCTGCTTTATCACAAATATAACATCGTCCTTTTCTTCCACCCTTAGGTCCAGCCTTTCCTTTTCATTTAGACCCGAAATTCTTTCTTTTCTTAGCATGAGAAGAAAAGGCAACAGGAGGACCATTAGGTAAGGTCATTTCTTGCTCTTCTACCCTTGTTTCTTCTTGAATGCATCTAGCCATTAATTCCTCAAAACTAGGAATTACATTATTGTTCAGAAGAGTAGTCCTGAACATGTACCATTTGGATGGTAATCCTCCAAGAGTCGTGAGTGCCATTTCTCTGTCAGTAATAGTCTCCCCAATAGATAGGAGATCATTCTTGATCTCGATGATTCTTAAGAAGTATCTTTACCCTTCTTGATTTCCCTCAGCTTATTTCTAAGAAACAAAACTTGATTTGCATCATTGACTTTAAATAAACTCACCAGTCTATCGTAAATTTCCTTGGAGGTGTCCAGTTCAGAGATGTAAGCCACCAAGTGCTTGTCGATAGAGTCCCGGATGATCTTCTTTGTTTTGATTTCTCCGTTTTTCCATTTGTTCCAGGCAGTAGCGGATGCATTTGATGGAGGCTCAACAATATTACCTCTTACATGGTCCAGCACTCCTTGATCTTCTAGGGTTAGATCAATAGACATCTTCCATCCGTGATAGTCAACTTTCTCATGGAGCTTGTCTTTGCCAGGAAAGAGTGTTGAGGACCCCATAGTTCTTTTAGGATAGCCTTGCCAATCTTCTCTTCAGTGATTGCTCTTGCTCTTGCTCGGGCTTTGTCTTCACCTCAGCTTCGATACCATGTTAAGTTATGGTATGTTCTATGCTTATAACAGTTTACTTCTTTTTCTTATTATATTACACAAATTACCAATCACATGTACATAAAGTAAAGTGCAGATAGAACATTAAACGATCGACAGAAAACAAGCCAAGACAAGAGACACAAGATGTGGCGGCTAGCCAAGGACAAACCCCACAATGTGTGGGGAAACCCTTTGATCAAATCTTCTTTTATCTTCACTAATTCAACAGAGAGAAATAGTACAATAAATCTGATTTATATTAGCAATAGCAAACCCTAGATCAGCAGCATCAACATTAGCGACTTCATCATCAAAACTAGGGCAGTTGATATCTCGCAAACCGTCCGTCGGATCAACTTGATTCCACCATCAAAAGTTGCAACCTTCAGAGGAGGTTCAGATGAACCTACAGCGCAGTTCTAATGAGGAGACCTTCAGGTCACGCAGGTCAAAGTTTGGATCTGCAGTTGCAACTTCAGTTTCAGCAGCTTCCTTCAAACTAGGGCAGTCAATATCTCACAAATCGTCCGTCAGATTGGCTTGATTCCACCACCAAAAGTTGCGGCCTTCAGAGGAGGTTCAGATGAACCTATAGTGTAGTTCTAATGAGGAGATCTTCAGGTCCACGCAGGTCAAAGTTTGGATCTGCATTTGCAACTTCAGTTTCAACAGCTTCCTTCAAACTAGGGCAGTTGATATCTCGCAAACCGTCCGTCAGATTGGCTTGATTCCACCACCAAAAGTCGTAGCCTTCAGAGGAGGTTCAGATGAACCTACATCGCAGTTCTGATGAAGAGATCTTCAGGTCCACGCAGGTCAAAGTTTGGATCTGCAGCTGCAGCTTCAGTTTCAGTAGCTTCCGGCTTCACATGTGTGAGAGAGAGACCCTTTTCTGCGTAGTAGAGAAGAGACTCTTTTCTGCGCAGTAGAGAGAGAGAGATGTGATGAGATGAGTGAGTCCAAATGAGGAAAAGTCCTCCTGTATTTATACACAACGTTGGTGTTTGAATAGATGCAACTCTTGGGCTTCTCAGCCTACATGAGTTGTAGGTCGGCTTGATAATAATTCCATAATCAAAATAAATTCATATCTCCATGAATACTTATCGGAATCGGATGATCTTTATATCAATCCTACACCTCTCGACGAGAGGAATCTAATAAAAATATTATCAGCCATGAATAAGATGATCCACATGAAGTTTGGTCCTAGTTTCCAATTTTAACACCTTCTTGATCTTAGGACAGTCTCTTTTGTAGTGCCCATATTCTTGACCCCCATAGCATTAGATCTTAGCCATGTTCCTTTTCTTTTTCCGAGAATCAGACTTCCCAAATTTTCCTCTTCTTCTTGTCATTGTAGCATAAGCTTGATTTTGCTCACCTGTTCCCACATCATATTTGGCCTTTAGTCTAGATTCTTCAATATTTCATAGTGACCATAGATCCTGGAATGGAGTAGCTTCTTTCTTCCCATAAATACTTGAAGTAAAGTTACCTCACTCCTCTGGTAGTGCATTTAATACAACTGTAGTCATTTCTCTATCAGACATGACATCTCCCAGATTTTATAGTTGATCCCGGATCTCAAATATCCTCATAAAGTATGAGGTTATTCCATCTTCCATTGACATCTTCAACTCGTAGAGTTCCTTCCTTAATGAGATGACTTCTCCAACACTGCTTACAAAATATAACTCTACCAGTTTGTCATAGATTTCTTTTGAAGTTTCGAAATGGGATGAGGGGATCCTCGATGGATTCTATGAGAATCCTTTGGGCCCTAACTTCCCCTTTTATATACTTGGCAAGAGCTTGAGCATCTTCCTTACCTGGTTTAGTGATAGAACCTTTGGCATGTTTGATAACCTCATTTTCAATTAGATTTAGATCTATCCTTTTCTTCCATGCAAGATAGTTTGAAGCCCCAACCAATATGTTGTTTTCCTTGCAAAAAGACAATTTGACAGATTTAGATGTCGACATAAATATACTTACTTGATAGGATGCTCCTTCTTCTTGTTGCTTCCTTGATGTTGATGATGATATAGAGGATAGAAAGCTTCTCCTTCATGAAGGTAGTTTTCTTCAAGAATGATCCTTGGTCCCACAGAGAGTGAGATGACACTGCCTTTTGATCTAGCTTCCTTTGGATGAATAGTCTTCAAAGCACTTTAACTTGATTCGTAGATTTCTTCAACTTGAGTAGATGTAGGGTTTTGGCCTTCTTTTCTTGACGATGATCCCAATATTTCTTTGATGTAGGGTTATGATGCTTCCTTTGACTTCAAGATGAACTTCTCTTTGATGCCTTCTTTAAGATGCCCTTCCTTGACTTAGTCACCTTAGCTTTGTTACCATGTTGAGAAATCTAGGGCATAGTGATTTCTCTTTGATTAGTAATTGCTTGTGAATGCTTTTAACTTTCTTAAATTAGGATATTCCTTTACTTAGATTATTAGTGTTATTTTTCATCAAACAACTACCAATGCATAAACCATAAAGAGACAAGAGACACAGAATATGGACTATCAGCTAGGGCCAAAACCTTTCCTTCTTAAAAGGAAAAAGTGAACAAATTCTTCTTCTTATAGAGACTCTAATTGATAAATACTAAGACCAGGACCCTTGACCTATTTTCCACTCCAAGACCAAGACACAAAGCTTCCATGATAAAGTCCTTCCTTGAGTCAACAAAGTCAACCTTTTGCTTCTTCCTTCTTCTCAGCTTCTCTTTAACTTCGGTTGCTTCAGACCTTCACTAGTTTCGGCCTCCTTGAATTAGGCCTTCTTTGCATGGTGACTCCTTCTAACTTGCGTTGGCTTCCTCTTAACCTTGCCCTACTTCCAACTCAGCTGCTCAAGAGGACTGTAATTCTTCTCGGTTCCTTCTACTACAACTGAACTCTTACTTCCTCACACGTGTAGAGGAAATCAACCCAAAAGCAGACCTGAAAAAGAGCTCAGTTGATACTCTTATTTCTTTGCTTGATAATATGCTTTCTTAACGAACTTCGCACCTCTTTTTATTTCAGACCTTTACCGAAATCATCACTGAAATTCACTGCTTAAAATGATGTCGAGCTGGCCTATAAATAGTTGTTTGCCATGATAATAAGTCGACTTGTCATCTAGCTAGGCCAACGTGTCATTTGGAGAGATATTATTATTCCTTTTGAAGTTGACTTGAAGGGAGATGCTTGTGCTTGTCTTGGAGGGCTCTTTATATTTATCTAATGACTCATACAAAATGTAACATGCCCAAGAAGGGTCCTTCATACATGACATTGACTCAATTTGTCTTTTATGACTAGACGACAAAACCTAAAGGCTCACAATGGGAACCATTACTAAAAAGAAAATTCCTTGCTCATGAAACCCATGAGACAGGCATTACAATATTAATTTTATTTTTCTTATTTTCATCAATTACATAAAATCACAATTAAACATGTCATTATGAAGACCGAACCTAGTTACACTTTTCAACAATCCAAAGTAATAATGCATAATCCCCAGATCCTTCATATCAAACTTGGCCGCTAATTGCTTCTTGCATTCCTGGATTCAATGCTCTACACTTGAAACAAGTAGATCATCCACATACAATAGTATGATGACCGCTTCACTCTGAACCACCCTGATGTATAGGTTAGGGTCTGTAGACCTCTTGGTAAAACCATGCCTCAAGAGCAATGTTGCACGAAGCAGAAGCGTTTTTTGGAAGCGGGGACGCCGAAGCATCATTTTCCAAAAATCTAGGAAGCGAAGCGTCTGCAGAAGCGTCTGCTATATATATATATATATATATATATATATATATTTATTTATTTTTTTGCATTTATACTCAAAACAAACATCCCAAATACCAAATTAATTGTAGAAGACATGAAAACATGCATATTTTTGCATAAATCAAGATAGATATGGCATCCATTGTACATTAATGATTAATTATTCGAGCATCAACCATTTAGAATCTAGATCTTCTCCTCTTGTCTAGTCTTTGCCTCTACCTCGATTGTCTAGGGATATTAGTCAGCATTGCCCAATTTTGATCAAACTACCTAACTCAAGACTTAAAAAATGGTAGAAAAAGCTTAAGATGCTTGATCGATGATTTTGACTTGATTGAAAGGTAATTTTTTGCTAAGGGCGTGCCACGTGACAAAGGAGTTCAACAATTAACACCACCAACACTAGGTACATATAGGGCTTGGTGCTCTTGATTAAATGCTAATCGCATACCTTCATACTTGATATAATCTAATGAAATGCCACAATCCCATTGATCCTGAATTCCTGAAAACTATTAAGTCTGCTGAATTTTGAATAGGATATGAAATTCTATTTTCTCCATATGAAGTCCAATGACGCAGGAACCACTCTCAAACATCCTGAGTCATTTCATGGTAATGTTAAAAATTTAAGTAAAAGGATGAAAATGAAAAATAAAGGAGAATGTCACTTTTACTTTAAGAATTTAACATTACCATGAGGGAGCATCTGCTACATTTATGTTTTTTTTTGCCTTCATTCGTCACCCTAACCCAAGGTGGACCCACCCCCAACAAGCAAACTCACCAAAAATAAAAATAAAAAATTGAAAAAAAAAATGCTTTTCTAAACGCTTTTCCGGAAGTTTTTCCAGAAGCGTACGGAAGCGTACGCTTCCCCCTCTGAAGCGCCACGCTTCCGATGCCCGAAGCGCCGTACGAAGCGCGCTTCGGCGCTTCGAAAGCGCCACGCTTCCGAAAAGTCCAGGAAGCGGCAAAAAATGCCGAAGCGGCGCTTCCGAATTCGGAAGTGCCGCTTCCGACCAAGCTTCCTAGGCACTTCCGTACGGGACGCGCTTCGGGGCTTGGAACCGTGGGGGCGGGGGGGGGCGCTTCGTACAACACTGCTCAAGAGCTATGGATCCATTCTTGCATACGAAGCTCTAGGTGCTTGCTTTAAGCCATAAAGAGCTTTCTTCAGTTTGCAAACATGAGTCTCCCTCTGATTTATTTCAAATCCTTGAGGTTGCTCAATGTACACCTCTTCATCAATAGTCCCATTCAAAAGTTGTCTTAACATCCATTTGATGGAAGTTCCATCCCATACTAGCAGCGAAAGAAACGAGTGATTTGATTGTTGTATATCTAGTTGTAGGAGCAAAGGTTTTCGTAATCGATACCTTCTTTCTATGAGAAGCCTCTTGCTACAAACCTTGCTTTGTACTTATCAGTGCTCTGATCTGCAACATGTTTTATCTTATATATCCATTTTGAAGTGACTATAGATTTGTCACTTGGCCTAGGAACGATTTCCCAGACATCATTCTTCGTAATTGACTGGTATTCTTCCTGCATCACATTTCTCCACTCTTAATGTTTAACTGCCTCTTCATAGGAGGAAGGTTCAACTTCAATGAGCTTTGTCATATATGTTGCATATCATGAATACCTTTTTGGCTTTTTACTTTCCCTAAAGGTCCCTTTTGTTGTATGTCCTTTTGCTTCTTGTAGAGTAGTTCTCAACCAAGCAAGCCTTTTTCAATTTTCAGGAACAATCACTTATTACACGGGCTCACTTGAACCTTCAACATCTTCTTGAATCGGATCTTGATCATCATTGTCCCTCGAGATATCCTCAAAGATAGGTATCTTTTCTTCACCAAAATCGTCTAGAACATCCTTTGATTTCTTGTAAGTTATACTTTCATCAAAGATGACATCTCTGCTTGCTTCGATCTGACGATCCTCCTTGATATAAATTATGTAGGCTATAGATTGTCACTTGGCCTAGGAACGATTTCCTAGACATCATTCTTCATACTTGACTAGTATTCTTCCTGCATCGCATTCCTCCACTCTTGATGTTTAACTGCATCTTCATAGGAGGAAGGTTCAGCTTTAATGAGCTTCGTCATATATGTTGCATACCCCAAATATCTTTTTGGCTTTTTAGTTTCCCTAAAGGTCCCTTTGTTGTGTGTCCTTTTGCTTCTTGTAGAGTAATTCTCAACCAAGCAAGCCTCTTTCAATATTCAAGAATAATCACTTATTGCACAGGCTCACTCAAACCTTCAACATCTTCTTGAATCGGATCTTGATCATCATTGTCCCTTGAGATATCCTCAAAGATAGGTATCTTTTCTTCACTAGAATCGTCTAGAACATCCTTTGATTTCTTGTAAGTTATACTTTCATCAAAGATGACATCTCTGCGCGCTTCGATCTGACGATCCTCCTTTATATAGATTCTGTAGGCTATTGATCAAGGACTATACCCAACAAAGATGCCCTTCATACTGGTAGGATCCAACTTCTTCGTGTCCTTTTGTATGTGAATGTACAGGGCACCCAAATATTCGAAGATCATCCACATTTGGCCTCTTTCCTGTAAATGCTTCTTCCGGAGCCATGTTGTTGAGAATCTTTTGAGGACTTTGGTTTTGCAAGTAAACAACTATCACACATATGTCTCCCCATAGGAATTGAGGGAGATCTTGAGCATGGCGCATGGCCCTGACACATTCTTCGATTATTCTATTCTTCCTTTTGTCCACCCCATTTTGTTCAGGATTGTAAGGAACAATGAGCTCCCTCTTAATCCTTGCTTCGTTGTAGAATCCTATCAGTTCTTTGTTGGTATATTCTCCACAATTATCGGATCTCAGAATCTTAATCTTTCTCTTAGTCAAATTCTCCACTTCATTCTTGAATTCTTGAAACTTCTTGAATACCTCATCTTTGTTCTTGAGAAGGTATAACCAAGTCTTCCTTGAGAAATCATCAATGAAGGTCACATAATATTGATGCCCGCCAAATAACTTCACTACCATAAGACAACACACATCAAAGTGTATGACATCCAAAACTTCCTTTGATCTACTATCACTTCTTGCAAATAACTTCTTCATGTTCTTGTCTAGGGCACAACCCTTACAGGTCCCTTCATGTTCTTCATTCAATTCGGGGATGCCATTGACAATTTGATTTAGAGATGGAAAAATATTATAATGAAGGTGTCCATACCTTCTATGCCATAGTTTGCAAGGGTTCACATCCAAGTGGACTAGGGCTTAGGATAGAGGTGTAAAGAGTCTATATAATGTCCCCTCACGAATCCCAATCACCCTAGCATTATCAATACTAGAACCCTTACCCCAAACCAAAACCTTTCCATCAAGAAAAGAATTTCTATCACCCTTATCCTCTAGAAAGAAATAGAAACTAAGTTTTTCTTCAAAACTAGAACATATAGAATGTCGTTGAGGTCAATACTTCCACCAGATTCGAGCTCCAACAAAGTAGATCCAATCCCTTTCACTAGATAGCTCTTCATGTCTCCAAGTTTGATTGAATGAGAGGAGTTTCCTTTTGACAAAGTCTGGAGTTGGCTACATTCTCCTGTCATATGTTTGGAAGCACCATTGTCGATAACCATACATTTTCATCCTTGAAAGTTCTAGACAAAGTGGAAAATAGACTTTCATCCTTCACTTCTTTTGCTAGCTTGGAGATGATCTTTAAGATGTAACCCTTGATGGAGATAGCGAGATTCCCAAGGAGCTTGAAACCATTCTTCATAACCCTTGCCATAGTGCCAACTAGGATGTGATCTTTAGTCTCCTTCTTGCACCTTAGCTCTGATACCATGTTGGAAAATCAAGGGTTTTGCAAATTATTGTTGACTTTCCTTACTTGATAATTACTTGTGATGTTAGTTGGCCTTTTATTACTTATTATTCTTTGTTCATCAAGCAATTACCAAAACAATGAAGATTACAACGAAACAAAGTACACAGGATATAGGCTCCAAGACGGGGGAAAACCCCTCCAAGGAGTAAACCCGAAAAGAATGCTTCTCTTCTCATAGAGTCTTCTTACAATAAGACTTCCAAGACCCAAATACCAAAACCCAAAATCCTCCCAAGCACCAAGTCAACCCCCCAACAAGATATCTCCAAGGCAACTTCAAAACTTCGACCTTCTGCAGCTTCGCTCTAGAATTTCAGCCCTGCAGCTACTCCTCAGAATTTTGGCCTCTTGCAACTGCAGCTACACAGAAACCTTAACTTCGCACATGTGGACACAGAGAAAGAGGGATTATCCCAAGAAACTTTGCTTTCTTCTTCCTTCCTTCGTCCTTCCAACGCTTTTTCTCCTTCGCTACTGCAGATCGAACTTGTGATGAGAGTGTGACAAATGAGGTCGAGCTCCTTGTATTTATAGCCTTCTTAAGGGGTCGAATAGCCCTCCCTTTAGGCTGATTTGTCCTTCACTGGGGCCAACTTGGTCTTGGAAGAATACATGGTTTTTCTTGACAAAATAAATATTTTTCTTTATTACAATGAGTCCAAATGGGAATATAACACATGACATAATTTCTTCTTTTCCCTAGAAAGACATACAAGCACAAAGAACATGCTTTTGACCTAAACTTCAGCATGAAACACAGGATTTACATAAAACAAAATTTTTCTTTTCTCTCATTTTACAAAATATACAATATCATGATTACACATAGGTCATTATGAAGACCGAATCTAGTTACAATTTCCACCAAGTATAACACTTTCCCCTACCAACAAATGAAGACGGTTTCCCTGAACCATTTCATTATTCATTAGGGTTAGACAAAGTCTTGGAGGTTGGACGGTGTGAGGCAAAAGTACTTGTATTGGAATAATTCTTTCTCACAAGCTTAAGATCAAACTTTGGTTTTAGGAGATATCGTTGTTTTATACATTTTGTCCAAAGAATACACTTCAAGCAAAAGTTCATAACTATTTTGTTTCAAATACTATGAAGCATGCAAAAGAGAAATTGAAACATGAGTACTTCTTCCAACATTAAAATACCTAATTTGATCATAAGCTTCTTGGGAAACTCCATGTATTGGTCAATGTTATCAAAAACACAATAGTCATTGAATTGGTCGACCCCAAAAAACCAAAACCGCACAAAAATAAAAATAAAAAACAGACCACAAAACAACGTTGCAGGAAGCGCCCCCCCCCCCCCCCGGATCCTAGGCCGGAATCGCGCTCCGTACGGAAGCGTTCCGGAAGCGCCCCAGGAAGCGCGATTCCAAAAAATCCGAAGCGCGATTCAGTCTTTTTAAAGCGCTTCCTGGATTTTAGGAAGCGTGGGCCCCGAAGCGCGCTTCGGGCCTCCGAAGCGCCGCGCTTCGGGCCTCCGAAGCGCCACGCTTCGGGCCCGGAAGCGTGCGCTTCACGCAGCGCTTCGGAGCGCTTCCTCCAAAACCGCGCGGGCAAGGGAAAATACATCATTTTTTTTAATTTTTTTTTAAAGTTAACTTAACTTAGCAATGAGGGGGTGGGTTAGGGTGAGTTTAGGGTGAGTTTAGGGTGAGGAATGAAAAGAATAAAGCCCCCATTCATTCCTCATTTTCTCACTTTGAGTTTATGAGAGTTGGAGAAGAGAAGAGAGGAGAGGAGAAGAGAAGAGAGGAAAGGAGAGGAGAAGAGAGGAGAGCTTGGAGGAGTGAAGAAGGAGGAGCTAGGAAAAGGAGGAGGAGCTTGGAGCAAGAGCTTGGAGGACTTCATCTACAAGAGCTAAAGAGGTAAGTTCAAACCCCAAACTCCCTTGTTTTTTTGAAAAAAAAATTGTATTTTTCTCCTCCCTCTCCTACTCTTTCCCATTGTTTCTACTTGCTCCTTTATTTACAGGTTGTCCACCACCTATATCCATATTCCAAGATGGTGTTCTTTTGGCTTCTATGTATCATTCCACTCTTGGTTTTAATGATGGCAAGGGTGAAGAATAGAAGGGAAGAAACAGAAAAGGACATTGGTGATGGTCCTAATAGTAGTGACCCAATGTATGATGAGGAGGAAGGGTTTGAAGAGGAAGGGGATGAACTTGAAGGGGACACTGAAGCACAAGATGGGAAAGGTACATCAACACCCTTGTGGAACTATGTGACCAAACTTGATGGGGGAAAGGGTGGTGGATCTTACAAATTTGTGTGCCCTCATGGTTGTCATGGAGGAAAACCATATTGTGGTTCATATACCCGTCTGAGGAGGCATCTTTGTGGGGTGCTGGACAGTGATGAAAAAAAGGGTTCTGTGGGGGTACAAATTTGCCCAAACATTTCAACTGAAGAAAGAAGAAAATACATCCAAATAGAGATCGCTGCACAACAAAAAAACAAGAAACCAAAAACTCATTCTGAATCAAGTGCAACCTCTAAATTTGGTAGTTGCTCATCTCCTCATGGTACTTCTGCAACCTCTGGAGGTAGAAGAACAATAGGGGATTTCCTTAATGTTGCTGGGAGGGATGATGTGGATGGAAAGATAGTCCGTTTTCTTTGTGCTTGCGGTGTACCATTCAATGTGCTTCGCTCTCCCTATTGGCATGACATGGTAAAGGCCATCAATGAAGCCCCAAAAGGATACAAGGCCCCCAACTATGAGAAAGCTAGAACAGTGTTATTAGAAAGAGAAAAAGCTAAGGTTCAAAGAGCTTTGACACGTTTTACAAATGAGTGGGTGGATTCTGGGGTATCCATTGTATCAGATGGGTGGACAAATATTAGAAACCAACATTTGATAAATGTTCTTGGTGTTTCTTCTAGTGGTGCAGTATTTATTGCATGTCATGACTCCTCCTCCATCAGTGCAACTGCACAAAACATTGCAGATCTCCTATTGAAATCAATCAAAGATGTTGGTCCGAATAATGTGGTTCAAGTGATCACAGATAATGCAGCAAATTGTAAGGCAGCAGGAAAAATTATTGAGCGTACTCATCCAAACATCTTTTGGTCTGGGTGCCTGGTTCACACATCGAACCTTTTGATGCATGATATTGTGAAACACAAAGATTGTGGGTGGATTGCTGAGGTTTACAGGAAAGGGAAGCAGCTCATTAAATTCATCACAGGGCATACAAGGGTAAACTACTTCTATGGCACTTACTCCAAGTTGCAATTGCTTAAAATTGCAAAGACAAGATTTGCTAGTTATTACCTCACCTTTAGGCGGCTAGTGAAGGTGAGACAAGCTTTAACTAATCTGGTGTGTGCTGAAACATGGGATGAAATTAACACTGACACAGATGGTGCTAATGCAGTCAAGGACACTGTTCTTAACAGTTACTTTTAGTCACAGGTTAAATATATTTTGCAATTCACCAAACCAATTTATTACATGATCAAGTTTGCAGATTCAAATCGACCAGTAATTGGGGACGTGTATGAGCAAATGGATAGCATGTTGGGGCAGATTAAAGACATTGTTGAGCCTAGAGATACCACCTTGTACAATTATATTCGTGTAGAGGTGCAAAACCGATGGGAAATGCTAAATATTCCATTGCATGCATTAGCATATGTTTTGACACCTAAATACTATCATCCATCATGGCTTTCAACACCAGCACCTGGGGGGGGAAGCAGGAGAAAACCACACCAAGATCAAGAGGTTCACCAAAAATATATGGCTGCATTGAGTAAATTAATCCCTGATGAGGAGGAGGCTGCATTGGTACGGAGACAGGTGAGCAACTATACGCTCAACACTGGTCCATTTGGGAGCATGCATGCAATTAGAGATCGAGAGACTTTTTCTGCTCTTGAGTGGTGGAACATGCATGGAGGGGGTACTCCACTTCTACAGAGTTTGGCATTGCGGGTGCTATCACAGGTGGTAAACACTTCTTCTGCAGAGAGGTGTTGGAGCTCTTATTCTTTCATCCACAGTGTTAAAAGGAACAGGTTGAGTTTAGACCGGGCAGAGAGCTTGGTTTATGTTCATTACAACTTGCGATTGTTGTCCCATTACTGTGAAGATGCAAAGTCTAATAAAGACTTGTTGATTTGGGACAAGAATCCAGAGGAGCCCAATTTGGAGGATGGAGTGTTGCGACTAGAGCAATTAGAGGATTCTCTTTTCCAGGTATGTCCATTGTGGTATGAATTTTCCAATTTTCCCTTATAAAGCATTTCTCTAATTCAATTATTCATGTTTTTTATTTTTTTGTTAACTAGTGTTTTTTTTTTGCATGAATTTTTTGAGCGATTCTAGGATGATGATGACCGTGTTGATATGCCACCACCCCCACCCCCATCTGGTCCCTTGGTTCCTAGGTTCCATGGTTCAACACCAACAGCAGGGGGTTCTTCTTCATCAGTTTCAGTGCCACGACTTCCACAGGCACCATCTTCTTCATTGCCACCACGTGGAGGCCCGCCACCACGTTCTATTCGTGGTGGAAGGAGGAGAGATTAGTAGATATATTCACAATCTACTACTTTTTGTCATAGATTACTCATTAGACTTGTAGACTTGTGAATTTGAATTTTGAACCTTTTTGGCTTGGCGGTGACCAAGTGACATATTTTGTAAACATTATTATTTGAATTTTGGACATGACAAATGTTGACAGTTGCTCACTTGCTAGATAAATCATAATATGCTCTATGTTTTATGTTTTATAATATGCTTAAATGTTTTATGTTTTATAATATGCTTAAAAATTTGATGTATGTTTGTAATAGCTAGAATATAGATGATTGTTGTACATACTAGTAACTACAATGGAATCATGGATGCCATATCTATCTTGATTTATGCAAAAATATGCATGTTTTCATGTCTTCTACAATTAATTTGGTATTTGGGATGTTTGTTTTGAGTATAAATGCAAAAAAATATAAAACAATATATATATATAGCAGACGCTTCCGCGGACGCTTCGCTTCCTAGATTTTTGGAAAATGACGCTTCCGCGCTCCCGCTTCCGCTTCCGCTTCGCTCCCGCTTCGTGCAACATTGCCACAAAACCAGTCAACCAAAAATACATAACATATTCAAATTTTGAAAAAAGATATTCATGTGCATCCATGTGAATCCAAACTATTATCACAAAACCTAGCACCTTAGTCCAAAGGCTCAAAGGTGTTGAAATATGTAACTAGGTTCAGTCTTCATCATGTCTATTGTAATCATGATTTTATATATTTGATATTAAAGAGAAAAGAAATTTATTATTGTCATTCTTGATGCATGGGTTTCATGCTCAAGATAAATTTATTTGTCGGTCAAGCACCCATTGAGTGCTTCTAAGTTTGTCATGGAATTATGAGGTCAAAAGAGACATTATCATACATGTAAGACCCCGTTGGGCATGTTGTATCTTGTAAAGAAATTCCTTGTAAAGTCAAAAGTGTCATAAAGGCCCTCCAAGGCCCTGTCAAACAAGTCAGCCTACAAGAAGGATCAAGTCGGCCTCATGGACAACAATTCGACCTCCGAAGAGGCATATATATAAGAAGAAACTCGACCTCATTTGAAGAGCAATAAAAGCAAGTTCAATCTCCAGAAGAAAGAAGTTGTAAGATAGAATGAAAAGGACAAAAATCAAGGACAAGGAGAAGAAAAGCAATATTGAAGTTTTGGACCTCTCTCTCTCACGTGTTAGAAGTTGCTGGAGAAGTCAAAATTCCAAAAGTTGTTGGACAAGTCGAAGTTGTAGAAATAGATGTTGGGGAAATCGAAATTGCAGAAGTTGTTGGGCAAGTCGAAGTCGCAGAAAAAGTTGTTGGGGAAGTCGAAATTGCAGAAATTGTTGGGTAAGTCCAAGTTGTTGGAAGCAATGTTGAAAATATCGGTATCGGCAAAATATCGACGAGGGTCCAGAAAATATCTTATCGGCAATATCAGCGAAAATATCGACAAGCATAAAAAATGCATAATGTATTCATTTTTTTCAGACTTTTAAACATATAAAGCAATAACAACATGAAATAAACACATTGGCACATAAATATGAAGAAAGCACTGATATATATGATGTCAAATAGAAATGATACATCAAAGGCGATACCAAATCTTGTTGATCCCTAATAATTGTCCATTCAAAGAATCAAATGTGGAGAACCAATACAAAATAACATCACATATATAAAAGTATCTCATCATCATGAGTTATATGTAGCATAACAAATAAAACTAGCAGCTATCTATCTGAAATCACTGCCCTCTCCCCCTTTTACGGGAAAACATGATGAGATGTTTGCCAAGCCTGCCCCTAGTAGTAGAAGGCCCTAACCCTGCCTCTGCACCTAATGTCAAATAATGAGTGCTAGGTATGGGGCTATGCTCTCCTATATCTATAGCAGAGGGTGTTGATGTTCGATGCTCCCACAGTGTCCTCCTCCTCCTCCTCTTGCTCCTCCTCCGAGTGCTGCTACTCCTCCGAGTGCTCCTCCTCTTGCTGCCCCTGTTCTAATGGATCATCTGGCTCTAACCATGAAGGTGACTCCTCCAATATAAACTCCTCAGACTCCACCCTCCACTGAGACAATACATCAATATTGTCTAAGGAAATGGCATCTAGATCCATTGGTGATTCTATTTGCCTCACTTGAAGTCGGATGTTGTAATGCACATACACTAAATCATTGAGGCGTGCAAACTCCAACCTGTAAGAGTGTCAAAAAAAATAATGAGTCTTGACTCTTAACTCTTGACACTTAAAGGTCATAAATTAAAAATTAAACATTATAATAAGTGCGATTTCTCAACTGAAGACTGGAGCTCAAAGTTATAACTGTTGTGCTTTTTTGCGTGTATTTTCTCAAATACACTCCAATTGCGCTCACACCATGAAGAGCTACATGTTTGACTCAAGATTCGTATGGCCAATTTCTGCAAATTTGGTGCCCTTGCACCATAGCTTCGCCACCAAATATCTACAACAAAATAATGAAATAAAAAATTCAAAAACTTAAAACATAATTAAACTTTCAAATAAAAGTTACATAATTGAATTTAAAAAAATAGAATTATAAGGAAATTATAAATTGAAAATTCTAATTTCTAATGAGTGATGACTTGTCACTTACATGGCATGAAGAGGGTCCTTTCCCTAATAGCATCATCAAAGCCAAATAGGCCAACACAATCCCGATAATATTGTATCTCGCGATTGATTTTGCTACGAAGCTCAGGATCAGGTACCATCCTATGAATATAGGAATGGAGCCCTTCCATCACCTCGCCATCAAAATCAAAGCCGCATTTGTATGAAAATGCGGAGTTGAGGAAGAGTGTTGCTGCATGAATGGGTCGATGAAGCATCCCTGTCCACCGACTATCAATCACATCCCCTAACATCATCTGCCTATCAAGGCCAACAAAACCCTTGTCTGCATAATAAGAACGAATGGCCTCCTTGGCCCTATCGATGCCCTCATACAAATAAGCCATTGCAGGCTTCTCCCCATCTACCAATCTGAGAACCTTTACTATAGGTTCACTAACTGAGCGTGCTTCTTCTACTCCACACCAAAACGTCTCAGAGTACACCATTTTTGCAATGGCTTTCCTGTCCTGTCTCCTGTTGTATCTACAATTACACCAGTCATCAAACACAAACATTTGCTTCAACTCGAACTGACATCAAAGCAAAGATTGAAGAGTAATAAAGTTTGTGGCAAAACGTGTGATCGCAGGACGCCACAACTCCTTGTTTCTACTGAACCTCCTCATGAGGCTAAGAACAAAAGCATGGTTATAAATAAACTTGGGGATGCTCCTAGCCATATCAACCGCCTCCTTGATGAAGGAGAGTTTCCCCATATCCTCAAGCAACAAATCGAGACAATGTATTGCACACGGAGTCTAGAACAATGTGCAATGCCTCTCCATAAGCATCTTGCCGGCAGACACATAATTAGTTGCAGTGTCTGTTATGACTTGCACCACATTCTGCACACCAATCTCCCGAATGAACCCATCTAACAACTCACATATCGTTGTTGCATCTTTGATATGTTCTGATGCATCCAACGATTTAATAAACATGGTACCTTTAGGACAATGTACCAAGAAATTTAAAAGGGTCCTACCCTTCCTATCTGTCCAACCATCAAACATCACTGTGCATCCAGTAACTTCCAATGTCTTTTTCAACTCTGCCAATCTAGAGTTGATGTCCTGCTTTTCTGCTTGAAGAATTGGCCCCCACAACTCCTCATATGTAGTACTTTTGTACCCTGGGCCCACAACAGCAATAGCATCACACATTGGCTGCCAAAATGGATTGGTTTTGGTGATGCTGAGAGGTAAGTCGCTCCAGAAAATACACCTCCCCATGACTCTATCTGCTTCTTGCTTCTCCTTTTTTTAACAAGCGATTTTATGCCAGGTTGTGATCCATGTCCTGTTCGTGGAACAAAAAATGATGACCTCGCACTAGCAGTAGCAGGGGATGATGTGCCAGCTGTGGAGCCCCTCCCACTACCCTCAACATCAAAATCAAGAGAAGATATCCTAAAAGATCTACCTGCACGTTCAGCCTTGTTTCTTCCTGTCTCTTCCTTCTTTCTGTCTTTTTCATCAATTGCCTCAAGAGCTTTTTGTATAAGCTCCGGACTAGAAACTGTACAAATCCCAACATCATGTCCACTAAGTCTAGCCAGATGGTATTTCAGTCGTGTAACCCCTCCTGTCATCTTGGTCCCACACAATTTGCATGTAAGATATGCCCGATTTGTCCCACCATCAGGGTTCCCATACTCCCAAAATGGGTCCAAGGCTTTTGGCATATTTGAATTTTGTAGTGGGCTAACTAAAACCTAGGGCACCAAAAAAAAAATGGAATTAATAACTTAATAAGTAATAACCACATCATTTTACAAAACAGTTTTTTTGCTACATTATTTGCAATTTTGCAATGTGAATTCAATGAAAAACCATAAATGACAATAACAAGGTGTATTTGAAAGTTTAAAAAAAAAATGGATTCTGCTCTCCAAATATGGAGAAAAGTTAAAACCCTTGCATTTGCTCATGGGCATGAAAATCTTTTCAAATGGAAAAAAAAAACAAGCAAAATGATTGTAGGCAAATAGGCAAGCAAGAACAGTCCTAAAACTAACAAAAAATTCATTAACATAGGGGTTTATTTGAACATACCTGTTAATGGAAGAAATGAAATTGTCTCACTGTTCTTCAAGCTTAGATCAACAAAATCTTCGTTGTTGGTGGCGATAATAGCTATTCAACGCTCAAACCCTCCTTGGCAGCAAGCACATAGCTCTCCCCTTCTTTCTCTAGCAATCAGAAATGAAAATGATTGAAAAAAAACAAAATCAGACTTTTATAGCCGAGCGGAATTTTGACTGTTGCTGGGTGATTTTTTGCATTGTCGCGTAATATTTTCCCGAAATATCGCAATATTTTCGGAGAGACAAAATATCGCGATATTTTCTCGGTGATATTTCGTCTCCCCGAAAATATCGTGATATTTACGAAAGTCGCCAATATTTCGGTGATATTATATACACTGGTTGGAAGTAACTAAGTCGAAGTTGTTGGAAGCTACTAGGTCGAAGTTGCTGGAAGCTACTAGGTCGAAGTTGCTAGAAGCTACGAGGTTGAAATTGCTAAATGCTGCCAGGTCAAAGTTGTTAGAAGCTGCTAGGTCAAAATTGTTCATCAAGAAGGAAAGTTGGCTTGGCCTTGGAGGGGTCTTTGACAAGGGTTTTAGGTCTTGGAATTCGTCATTTGAAGTTCTATAAGAAGAGAAGAGTTCTTGTGGGTTTTCCTCTCAAGAGGAGAGGTTTTGGCCCTGGCTTGCAACCTGTATTTTGTGTCCTCTAGTTTCATTGATCTTCATTGTTTGGTAGTTGTTTGAAGATAACAAACACAATAATAATCAAGAAAAGCAAGAAGCTAATCAAGCTAAGTAAAAATACATCACAGGCAATTATCAAAGAGAAATCACCTAATCTAGCTACCCCTAGATTTCTCAACATGGTATCAGAGCTAAGGTGACAAGACAAGAAGAGGCAGCTTGAAGATCATCCACTTGAAATAAGGATACATAAGGGTTGAGTAAACTAAGGAGCATCAAGGAGGACCATCCATCACATCACAAGGATCACATCATCACAACTCTTGGAAGAAGAAAAAGACCTCAAAAACCCTACCTCCATTGAAAGAAGGACTCTACATTTGAAGCACCTTGGGAAGCCTCCACATTCTACATTATCATCCAAGGAAGGAAGAAGAAGCATTGCCATCATCATCAAAGAAATCAAGGTGATCTCCCTCACATTGAAGCAAAGATCACATCTCAAACATCCTTGAAGAACATCATCAAGAAGGCATCAAGTTGAAGATATCATCATCTAGGAGCATCTTCACTTGACAAGTAAGTATCTTTATATTTATGTTTGAATCTACTATCAACATGACTTCATTCTGCAAGGAGAGCAACAAACTAGTTGGGTCATCAAATTTCCTTGCATGGAAGAAGAGGATAGATTTGATCCTCATAGAGAATGAAGTTATTGAATATGTTAAGGGTTCAATCTCCAAACCATCTCAAGAACAAGCTCAAGCACTATCAAAGTATATGAAAGGGGAAATAAGGATCCTCATAGAATCAATCAAGGATTTTGTCATCCCTTATGTAGCAAAGTTGGAGAAATCAAAAGATATCTATGAAAAGCTGGTAGGATTGTTTTCCGTAAGCACTGCAGGAGAAGTTATATCATTGAGAACCGAATTATACAAAATGAAGGTATCTAAGGATGAAGGGATAGCCTCATACCTTATGAGGGTATCTCAAATAAAATATCAACTACAAGAATTAGGAGAAATAATGTCCAACAAAGAAATGACCATTGTTGTGCTCAATGCACTACCTAATGAATGGGGCAACTTTGTATCAAGCATCTATGGAAAGAAGGAAACCACTCCATTCAGTCAACTTTGACCATTATGTAAGATTGAAGAAAATAGGTTGAAGGCAAAGAGCAACGTTGGATCAAATGAGCAAGTTCAAGCATATGTTGCCATGGCCAAGAGAAAAGGAAAGTTTGATCCCCAAAAAAATAAGAAGATTGATATATTAAAGATACAATGTTATGAGTGTAGTGAATATGGGCACTTTAAAAGTAATTGTCCCAAACTCAAGAAGGACAATAAGAAGAGAAAGGAAAGAAATGAAGCCAATATCACCGAAGAAGTAGAAGATCCTAAAAAGAGAAAGACAAAGGAGGAGGAAGTGAAAGATCTCAACTATGACTGAGATAATCTCCTACACGTAGTTCTTTTCAAGTTTATAAAGGATAGTAATCATGATAGAAAGCATCACAAAAATGATAGGATGCATTAGAGCCGAAATAGAGATGACATCCTCATAGAAGCATGGAAGAATAGTTGAAGTAGAAAGTTTACGTAGTTGTAGCAGTCATCATGATAGAAAGGAAATCTACATTGAAAGCATGAAAAGACAACCGAAATAATAGGATATATGCTTGGGCAAAGTCATCTAGCAAGAGAAAAAAGATCATCATCATACATCATCATTATTAGAAAGGAGCATTCGCAGAATGAGGATCATCAAGATGCTCCATTGGAATCTTCATTAGAAGGTTCACCTCTACAAAGAAGAAGCAAGTGCTCACAGATAGTCCACATTCCACCTTGTGTAGAATCCGTTGGTAAGGTATGATGACCGAGATGTGCAGCATGTCAAGTTGGTTGAAGAACAATAATCTTCAAGCAAGGAAAGGAACTTGCTAGAAAGAAGTCTAGATGACCAAAAGGAGGAAGAGTTATGTATATATTTGATAAATAAAGTCATGTCATCATATAGTTGCAAAAAGAATGGTTAAATGCTCTATCTCATGAGCATGATTGAAGAAGAAACTCTTCCATTAGAATGACGCATGAAGGCATGTAGACAATATGCCTTGAACTCTTCTATATATTGACAAAATGAAATCAATATGACCTCATGAAGAATATGAGGTGGTTGGCAACTATGGTTCCTATGATGAAGGAACTATGTATAGAAGTTCCTAGGGAAGCAATATGTGAAAAAAGGAAGAAGAGTTTGTGAAAGATGCAACTATAGTTACGTAAGATAAGCTAAGGAATCAACATCTGATATTGATTACAAAGGTTAGTTATGACATCTCCATGAAGAAGGTATAAAGACCCTAATGTGTGCTAGAAAAATAAAACCTTGGTAATGTATGTTTTGGAGATGGGTTCATACATGTGCAAAATGTTGATTTTAGAAGTTGATGTCATGACGAAAGGCCATCATAAAAAGGTAACTTTGATATACTATTCATTTTGATTTTTGAGAAATCATCTAGTTGGGTTGAAACAAGGCTATGAAAAGAGGGTTGTAGAAGACACCTACAACTAGTACTTGTGAAAATTCTGAAAACCGGAATCCTATTGCAGCAATTGGAATTGATTCTCCTAATTGTTAATTAATTTAACAATTTATTTGCTACG